>CM050648.1:65595362-66795362 GCA_027574665.1 Rhynochetos jubatus | reverse complement strand
CGTAGCCCACTGCTTCAGGTTGTTACGCTATGAGGTAAAAGGCTGACCTTCGTGAGCACAAAGGAGCAGAGGGAAAGTGGCAGACAGAGGAACCCCAGAAGCCTGTGAGGCAGAGCACCCTGGCCCAGCTACTCTCAGGTCTACAGCAGCAGAATGATGGGCTCTGTTGTCCAGGTGTGAGACACATCAAGATCAGTCAATGGGAGGGGGTCTTGGGACCACCTATGTAAAGAGGGAGTTTGCTGCCTATAGAGTGTGGGAATCATAGTGGGATGCAGGGGAAGAGTGTCTTGGGATTGTACAAGACTTATTATGGGATGTTTAGGGGAAGAACCACGAGCAGAATAGAGGTGAGTTGGGGAGGAACAAGCATGGAAAAATAGAGGGGAAAGGGGCTAAAAAGGCCATTTGTGTGTAAATAGGTTGCTGGTCAGTACACTTGTTTGTCCATGCCCTGTGCCTGACCAGTACCACTTGCCCATTAAACTCCATTTCTAAGTATTTTTCTGGCTGTGGGCTCTCTGTTCTGTGCCTACGTGCACATAAGGAGGTCTAAGTGCCATCAACTGGAGTGGGGACAATGACTTGCAGGGCCCATGTGCTTGCAGTGCCAGGAACCGGAGCAAGCGCAGGTATGTGTGTAGTGTGTGATCAGCAGCAAACATCAAGTTGGACTAGCCTGTGAGCAGGGTAAGGGGCCTGGCAGCCAGGGGTTGCAGCAGCTGGAAGTCTGGAACAGATAGCAGAAAGACCACAGGGTCCAAGAGCTGGCTGCTGGAGGGACCAGGAAGCCAAAAACAGCTACAGAAGAGGCTGTGGCCTGAGGGTCAGCTGAGACCGTTTTGCATTTGTGGTGCCTGAGGCAGCTGGAGACCAGAGGACCCAAGGGCCAGCTACTGGGTAGGCTGAAGGTCCAAGGCCAGCAGCTGGAGAGATCCGTAGAGTGGCTCTGTGTACCTAAGCATCAGTGACTGGAGTGGGGCTCTGGGTCTCAGGGTCTCGTGTATGTCCAAGGGCCAGAACCTGGGGGGAGACCTGGGCATGCAGGGATGTCTTCTACAGAGACTGGCTAAGCTCAGCTACTGGAGGAGGGGCCCATGTTGTGTATATGCATGTATATCTCTCTATATATTTTCTACTAAAACATTTTCACCCTGATCAGACAGAAAAGGGTATGGTATGAGGTCACAGATGCTGTGTGTTTTTGTAAGCGCTGTGTTTTCTGTCCGTGTTCGTCTGTGTGGCCAGCCATGTGCGTATGTGTTTATTCCCTATATAGAGAATACCTGCTCAGCCTTGCTACTGGCTAGACTTGGATGCAGCCTAGCCTCTGTCGAGCTACTGGGTTCAGCAACTCTAACATAGGTCATTAGGAGTTTTGCAGAATGAATTGCCTCTTTCTATGTAGGTCAAGGACATTGGCAGTATTTCTCATCTTTCCATGCTCTCATTTTGTAGAACTTCATTGCTGTCTCAATAGGGGGTTGACTAGAAGTTTTCAGTTAAATAAAGTGTGGGAATATTTTCTAGCTTTGTGTTACTGGAGCACGTTCTCTAGTTTCTTCTTACTACATGGTATCCTGCAATTGCTGAAATGGGATTTAATGATCAAGGTCTAGGTTTATATTGTACTAGGCAGATTGTACTGACTGTATGCCACCATTTGAAAATGGTTGCTTTTTAAGTCAGTAGTTGTACCACTTGGAGCTTCTGGATTGATCTTGTGCATAACCTCTGGAAAGCGGCACAAAAAAAATGGTTGACCTCTCCTCCTTTTGGTACTGGTAACAACATGTTCTTAGGCTCAGCTGCTATATTGACATACATCAGCAGTAGATGACAATCTCCACTCCCACTGGAGTACAGGTAACACTCGTGTTCATACACAGCAGAGTGCCCTTTTTCCTGCAGAAGGCCATTGGTTGATTCACATTCAACCTTGTGAACTATTATATACTGGGATCTTTTTTTCCCCATGCAAGACTAACAAGTTGGGTTTTAGCCTTTTCTGAATCTGGTGGGTTTCATTGTTCCTAAATGTGTAAAGGTTATTAATTTTTTCTTACTGAATTTCATCCTATTTTTTCCCTAGTGTTTATCTCGTTTACTATTTTTGAATTCTACAGAGGCATTTCTGTATCTTTGATCCCACCCGAACTGTTATCTGCAAGTGTAATAGCTTACGTGTTATTTCATCATTAGGTCCCTTAAGGTAGCAGAGCTGGAATAGGCTGTATGAAACTGGAGTAGACCATATGACATCCTATGAAATTTTCATAACTGATTTTTCTTTTGTAGTTTTCTAGCTAGTTATATACCAATTAAGTAGTAATACAGCCTGCTTAGGATAGTTGTTAGCCTGCTTAGAAAATATCACATGATAGTGTCAAAAGCCTTGTCAAAACAAGATGTGTGGCTTCCCTTGTTACTCCTTCAGGTACAAAGTTAGTTCTTCATCAAAAAAGATGTCTAACTGGTTTAGCATGATTTGCCCTTTATGTTTATGAAAGAGTCAGCAATGAAAAAGAAACAATCTTTAAAACAGAGTCGGTTATGCAGTAAAATTATGTACTTCAACATCTGTCCAAAATTTGAAGAATCAAAATTACCCTTAGACATGGTTTGATAACATACCTTAATGCATCTGAAAGCATTAATGTTAATATCACATATTTAGATGTATAGTATATAAAATGTAAACCAAGCTGAACCAAAGTATTGTGGAGGAAAACGTTTAAACATTTTCAAAATTAAATGAGGAAATGAAAAGTAATACACTTCTTCTGTTAAGAAAAGTTGCAGTGAACCATTTCACAAGTATTCTTTAATTTTGAGAGGTTTGTCTTCTACCAGTAATAAAAAAAAAAATTTCAAAAACTCCTCTGTGGAATTTTCAGCTATGATGAAACTTGGTGTCAGTGAAGGATTTGGCAGGTTTTCTCCTGCTCTGTAGTAGAATGATGTTAAAATACAGTTCTGTATTACAGAATTCAGGGGTTCAATTACAATATGGCTTTCATATTATGTTGATTTTGAGAATTGTTTCACTCTAATATTTCCTTGAACCTCTCTTTATTAAGATATGATGGAGCAAATCCACAACTTGTTCATAAAACATTGAGCATTTTCCTTTTTATTTTTAATTCAGAATTAAAAAAACCCCTACAGACATCTTAATGAATAACGACAGTGATGTCTGAATTAAAATTTTTTACTCAGAGTCTCATCTGCGTTAAACACATTTTTCAGTATTCAGCAGCAGAGCCTGTGTTCTCAGCATCATGTGTTCTCGGTGGTGTAGCTTTCAATATTTTCACGTTGCTCAAAATCTGTGTGACTTTATTAGCACAGTGCTGAGCCTGAACTAATATACCCTGCTGAGGGACTTAGCTGCGGCACAGAGCTCTGGCAGAGTATCTCCTGGTATTGTAAGAAGTACTTGTTAAACTCTATACACGTTGTTGACATAGCAGCAGCGTTTTGAAGCACTGACTAATGCCTCCACAGCTGTAGGTAGTATCAGGCACTTGGTTATTATTAGGAAAGTTGCCAACACATTAGCAATGTTTGCATGCACAGTTACTATAGCCAAAGGTACTCTTTGTTGTTAGGCACCACTGTTAGAAATAGTTTTAAAATGTCTTAAATCTCCCATTACTGTAGCCCCAGCTGACTATGGAAGCTAATGGCATTGGCAAAAAGCTCCTTAGAAATTATAAGCAACACCCAAATGCCAGCATTTGTTGCTAAGTGAAATAAATTGTTACTAGCACCGCCAAGTTGCTGGAACTGCTTGTAACAGCTGTGAACCCCAAAGTGGGCGATTAACGTCAGCTCAAAGCATCACCGGCTGCCTGACGGAGCTTGTAACACCCAGGAACTCTGAACCGCAGGACTCCTGATGGCCCCGAGCCTTGCTGACTTTCCTAACAGGTGCAAACCCTGACATACGGGATTCACAGCACCTTCTCTTTTCTCCATCTTTGCTTGGCTTTGGTGAAATCCAATTACCGAGACAAAACCTAGGGAATTTTAGAGTGTCTGTGTAGTTATTTTTGCTGGTAAATCAGCTGATAAGCTTCATTACATGAAAATATTATATTTGGTGGGTTCTTTTTTTTTTTTGTTTTTGTATTTTACATGTCCTTGCATGCAAAGTACAAAGCTGTCCTTGCAGTTTCCAAAAAGTAATGGGGCTGGATTCTCAGTGTGACCGTACTCTCTGTTTATTGCCAAGGGGTGGGGATGGGCTTTTACAGAACCACTTATAAAATTCTTATCCTGGGAGCAGTTCCATGCTATTTCCTATCTCAGTACAATTGAAAGCAGCCTGAGGATTAGAGATTCAGCTTCCAACTAAGAATTGCCAGAGCTGCAGTATTGTGCCAGTAGCTTCCACCCTCTGCTTGTTGTCTGTGTGGGGAGCTGCGGTGAGTGTAGGAAGACTCAGTAATAAAATGTAAACCTTTAAAGATGTCAATATGTATGCATGTAAAAGATCAGTGCATAGGCCAGTTGTCCTACAGTATTTAATATGTCATGTTGCTATATAATGGTTCTAAGGCATGCAAATAATAACATCTTTAACATCACCAATGGGATACACCAAATTACTGATTAATCTAGGACTGTAACAGGCCAAATCCCAGTATTTAGCCATTGCCCATTCATTCTACTAACTTTTTTTGTTAGTAGAAGGAGTATTTCCACTGTCTCTGCCAAAATTGTGTTTACTAGCCCTTGGAGTGCAAAGGAACTGTACTCAGATCTTGAAATCCTGACTATCTCATTAAATACAAATATTGTTTAGTATGAGAATAAGCATGATGTACTGCTGAGGTAATTAAAATGGTGTTGGTCATGAGTTCTTGTGAACTTTTACCAAGCCAGTAGTTTATTCACTCTCTTTTCTAAGTAAGACCTATGCAGTATAAAATGAAATGTGAAAGAAACGGATTCAGAACAAAGTAGAAAAGATGGTTTCCCAAGTAAAGTATGGTTAGGCTGTGGATCTCTTAGCTGGGGGTTATTATACAGGCCAAATATTATACCTTCAAAAAGTAGCTGAACTAGATAAAATCATGGAAGGAAGAAAAAATCATGAGGAATATTAAATGCAAAGACATCAGAAAGTTCCAAAGAAATCTGAGCTACAAATTTCCGGGAGTTGGAAGTTCCCTTTGGGCATGTCTCTAACAGTGGCTGAGAGCAGGTATCTAGGAAAGAGCAGTCTCAGAGGTGAAGAAAACAGCGGTGTATATCTCTGCTTTAACCCGGTGTGCCCATATCCCTGGTATGCTATTAAACTTATTTGAATCAGAGTGTGTAGCTCAGGCACAGCGGACCCCAGCTTGGGTATTTGTGTTCCTTTGTGAACAATCTGATCGAATGAATTTAAATGAATAAATTTGAACGTTGTGTGGATTTTCCCCATTCATCTCAGACTGTCAGCTCTCAAGCCTCATGAAGAGGAGTGAAGTGATAGCAAATTTATGGATGATTATCTTAGGTGAAATCTAAAGCTACTTTCTTATCTGGAGTTCCTAGATGGATGGCAATGTCTGAGTGTGGATGCGATGAGATAACTGCGTTTGTGGGATTTGAGAATTTGCATTTGTGAAAGCATGCATTAGCATTATGTGTACCAAATAACAGTTTTTTTTCAATGACAGCCATCTACATAATGAGACAGTAAGCTGGCTACCTGAGCCTCAAATACTGCATAGTAACTGCATATATGGAAAAAACCACAAAGGATTGAGGTTGAACACTGCTAGTTTGGATTTAGTGAAGATATTTTCTGTATTACTGTGTATGAATAATAGGGCTGGGGGGCATCATTCATATGGAATAATGTGTTTGCTCTACTATCAATTTGTTGGCAAAGAGGAAAGTAGAGGGATACAGAATATATCTTATACTGTTTTAGACCTTTAACTCTTTTATTTCACTGGTTTTAATTTTTGTTTAAATTTATTTTTATCAAAAATATTTTCAGAATATGACAAGCGTGGAATTCAAGTACACATGTAGGCATTTAAAAATATATTATTTAGTATTTAGACTACAGGGGTAGATCCTGGGTCCAATACTGCTTAACATCTTCATTAATGACATGGATGATGGGGCAGGGAACACCCTCAGCAGATTTGCAGGTGTAACAAAATCAGGAGGATTGATTGATTGATTGATTGATACACCAGATGATTGTGCTGCCGTTCAGTGGCATGGCAATAGGCTGGAGATCTTGGCCAAAAGGAATTTCCTGAAAGAGAGCAAAAGGAAATGCCAAGTCCTACCCTGGGGGAGGAGGAAACCACAGGCCACTCACCTGTAAAGTCTGGGGGGTGTTTGGCTGGAAAGCAACTTTACAGCGAAGACCCCGGGGTACTTGGTGGACACCAAGTGGAATGTGAGCCAGCAATGTGTCATTGCAGCATAGGTGGCCAGCAGTGCCCAGGACTAGAGAGAGCACTGCCACTAGGTCAAGAGACGTGGGCAAGTCTTCTCTGCTCAGCCTTGGCTAGAACACATCTGGAGTGGTGTGTCCAGGTCTGGGCTCCCTAGAACAAGAGAGACATCGAAATCCTAGAGCAAGTCTAGCAAAGGGTCACTGTAATGATGAAAGGATTGGGACATCTGTCTTATGAGGATCGTTTAGCCTGGAGAAGAGAAGGCTCAGGGGAGATTTATATGTATAAATATGTGTACATGAGTTGTATAAAATCCTTAGGATTTTTTTCAGTACTTCCATTTTATAAGAATGAAGATGATGTTTGGCATTACAAACAACTTCATTTCAATGAATCAAAAATAGGCATAGTTTGCACATTTGCAACAGTCTATAGTTTTGAGTGCCAGTTGTGCTCAATAGCAGCAGCTTCTCTCTGTTACTTGCACTAGGTTTGGACGGAGGCAGTGAGGTCTCATGGGGGCTGCCTGCCTTGCCTCTGTGCCAGAACACACGGGCAGGCTGCCCTCTGCTGCTTCCCTGACTTGTGGTCTTTGGCAGCTGCGGTGCAGGGGGCTAGGAAGAGGGATCGCTGTGGGAGGTGAGGGGCAGATCAGCTGGGACAGGCACCACTTTCTCCAGACCTTTGGAATGGCTCCCAGTTTCTTGCCTCTTTCAAGCAGCCCAAGAGGAAGTGAGTTGAGGTTATGTCAGGGAGAGAAGGATGGCTGTTTTGTGCTGTTGTATTGTGGGTCTCAAGAAAGAGGCAAATGTCATTTATTGTATGAGAAAGGGGAGAGAGGTAGGAAGACATATGGGGGTGCATGTCTATTCCCAACCTTATCCTCCCCAACATCACACTAGCATCTCACTCTTTTAAAGCTGTTGTGAAACAGTGTTGTACCTTCCTGAAACGTGGACCCAGAAACCCCAAAATACCTGGAAACTGTAATATTCCTTTTGGAGTTGTTGCCCTCCTGCGCTGCCTCCTGACAAGCTACCTTCCAGCCACCACACTGAATTGAAGTCCCGCAGGCTCAGAACTTGAATCAATGCATGCTCTTACTGGCATTGAGAGATAGAGGCTGTCAAAATAGGAAAATTATGTCTATTGATCTTTATGTGTAGCTTATGAGTTCTCGATAACATCAATAAATAATAGCGCCATAATTTCTGAATGATTACATACTCTGTGTGAATACAGAAAAAATCCTTTCCATCAGCAACGGAGCCACTCCATTTGATCAATAACTTGAAAGTAGACATCTCTTTAACCCGAAAGGACTTGAAATAACTATGATTTGAATGACATCCTGACACCATCAACATTTTATAGTAAACGTAGGGAAGGAGAGTATGTATATTTTTCTTTTTTCTGGATCCACTAATTCAAAACATTTCCAGACCATATGTTTTTGAGGCTTTACTCTGTTTTCCTTTATTGGTTGTGGCTCCTGCGGTCTCCAGGGAAACGTCATATGTATGGTGCACTATTTTGTGCAAAGAATGGTGAGAAAGCTTAGACCCATCTGCCTCTTCTCCATCTTTAGCTGGCTGTCACAGAGGGATAAGCGTGCCTGACTCTCCAAATCAAAAATTGATCAGGTTTGGCTGCAGTATCTCCCCAGTATCCTCTGTTCCTCAGCTTTGTCACACTGCTTCTGCAAACCCATGCAGTTTAGTGTAGAAAGGGTTGGGTTAAAGTTGTAGTCCCTTGTCTTTGATTTACTCATGTAAAGTACATTTCCTACATTTCAGCTGCATTGTATTTGTCTTTTCATAAAGCAGAATATGCAGAAAACTGACAACAGCCACTGACTGCTTAGCCCCATGGCTGTTTGTGAGAGCTCAAGGGTGATGCAGCTGTTGGGTAGTAGCAGGGGCTCATAGAGTTGGCTGAACCCAACAATGGGTGATATAAGTGGAAGTTCAGCCTTAAACTTCATTTGGGCTTGTACGTATCACAGGTCTGTCTGCAGCCAAAGCCATCTGAGTGTACATACAAAAGCTTAAAAGGACCAGATGCGAGTATATGGATATTGGATTTTTTGGCTATTGCTTGAGGTTTGAGGTAGATCAGGTTGCCGATCACAGAGTTATAGGAGAGTGACATACAACTTGTTTAATGGTGCTACAAAAAAATCACTGGATCAAATGACAAGTCTTATGCAACAAAGTAAACAATTGCACCATAAATTGCTTTGGAAATATTATGCTCTGATGCACAATGTGGTAAGGACAGGGTTAAGTCTGTTTTGAGACCTCTGACCTGAATCTTCAAGTATTTTTAAGATTGAGAGAAATTACAGTGAAAATTCAGTTACCTTTAACTTTAGCACTATGTAAGAATTTTTCCACACAGTGAAGATACAGGTCCAATTGAACATTTTGTGACATCTCTTTATCTTTTAATATGATTTTTGAAGAATTAGGGCATCCGCAGTTTTACTAACCTTTCAGTTTAAACTTTTAAAGAGATCAAATACCCAAATATCCTTGGGGGTTAAGGGCTCAAAGTGTCTTCTAGATGCCTCACTACTTCTTTGCATCCTTAAATATCTATATAGATCAGAAAACTTGTATGGGATTCATTCGACCAAGTGCGGTGTAGGTGGCTGTATCTGATACAGTCACTGTAGTCTCCCGTTAGTGCCTATGGTAGTGAGAAGCAGATGCTTCTAGGGAGTGATTCATCTCACCTTAAGGTTTATCCCAGGCAAGTCAATACAAGTTATGATGTACCAATATAAATCACATCAAACTTGAAGCTTTACACTGCTGTAAATATACTGGGAGGTAAAAGTCCTCATGTAGATTTAAGGAAAGTCTTAGAAAGCATATGCTATCCTCTATTTACTCTTCTCTGAGGTCCAAGTGGCCCAGGTTTTTCAGTGGCCGCAGACCTCTGAAGTTCCTCAGTTGAACACATGGACATGTAATCGTGCAGCTGGTTAGATGCCTGTGTTTGCATATATGAGCCCAAGTACTCACAAAGCCAGGCTTTCAGCAGATTATAAATAAAGCCAAGATTCCTCCTGTTCACTGCATCTGTCCACTGTGTCTGTCCATGTTTTGTTTTGGTCTGCTCATCTCTTTTTTTTTTTTTTTTTTTTTTGCCTCCTGCAGTGTGTCTTTCTGTGCTCTGAACAGCACTGCTTCTGTTCTCTCTTGTAATTTGTCCCTCTATCTCACAGTCTCTTATCCAGTTCTTGCGTTGCTTACTTCCTGCCAGGGTTTCCTCCCTGCTTTTTATCTTTAGAGCCTTGTTTTGGAATGGGTCAAGAGGTTGTATTCAAGCTGGCTGGCTTCTGATCGCTCCTTATCTGTATGCTGAGAGGTGCTTTTCTGCTCAGAGTAATCTGAACCTCTCTACGAGGGGAAAATCAGGAGTCCAGGGAGCTGGAGAATAAATAAACTATTACTATGGTAGAAACAAAAGCTGACAATCCCAGTAATTTAAGGACAGTAAACTGAATGAATCTGATAATCAAACTAGGAAAAAGAAGAAAAAGAAAAAAGAAGAATGCCCTATTAATTTCTAGGATTTTCTGTGAACTTGCTGCAAGGATACCATATGCACATGAGGAAAAGTACTTTCGTTCTTACTACTGCTCAGAGTCACTTGTGGTTTACCTTCTCTTTTGTTACTGCGTAAGTGATCAAATATACCAGGAGTCTCAAATCTCAAACACATAGTTCTCTTTAGCAGGTAAGTGTAAAAGTAAAAAAAACCACCCCAAACACAACAAATAAACAAAACCCCAAACCAAAACAAAATCCAAACTCATTTGCTGTTCAAGTAACAAACTATTTAAGAAAATTTCTGAATAACCTACTTGTAAAAGAGACAGGTAATATAGTTGATCACATTTTGGTTTTCACCCAGATGCACAGTACGTTAATATGTGTTGTTAGTATATCTCTTGATATGTGTTCTAGATAAAGCCGACAGTATTTTAACTGCAGAAGGTACGTCAAGATTCATAAGTATGTATGTTAGCATGCAGTAAAGTGTAAATCCTCAGGAAAAGCCATCCAGATCACTAGATTAATCTCTAAACTCTTTGGCTGTATATTAATGGTTTATATTTTCTGATCTGGAATCACACTAGTCAGCTTTGTCAAGTATGTTTTCCATATTCCCTGCTGTTTGCCCCATCAAGTGTTTGTCCCATCTTGAGTTTGTCCCATGTGGAGGCAGTAAAAATAGTAGATGTGTTCACAATTGGCAGGAGTGCATCCAAGAGAAGTGTTTGAAAAAGACCAAAAGAGTTCAGCAGTACCTAAAATAACTGAAGCCAAAATCAGTAAACTGTTAAGAACAAACAGACAAAGCCGCAAGATGTGTGGATAAAAGAAAAGAAAAAAGAAAAAAAAAACAAAACAAGAAGCCCCCCCACACAGAAAGAGTACAAATATGACAGCAGTTTGGTCAGAAATGTCGTATCAAAATAAATGGCAATTCAAAAAACATTGGGTCACCAATGAGAGGGTTGAGAAAAATTGCAAGTTAATCACTGCACATGAGAAGTGAGTAATAAATAATGAATTACATGAGATTGAATTAGGAAAGATGATGTTTAAACCAGCCTTCCAAAACTAATAAGCACTACCAAAGTCTAATGCATCTACTGAGTTTTCCTATATGAGTTCCTTCTCTCAGATCAATATAACTCTTAAAATATTTAAAATTAAACTATATCTTTAAGCACTTTCCTGGCTCCTTGACAAAGATCAAGCATGAAGATATTCCTTGCATGTGAAAAATTAAAGCTACATTGTGTTTAGTACTACATATGGATTTGGAGTGATTTAGTTCAGTTTTCATCTCACCTGGATGGATGTAAGTTATGGAAAATATTGTAAAAAGAGCAGATTGATAAGTACTATTTTCAGAAATAGATAGGATTGTAGTGAATAGTTTTATGGAGTAAGTGACAAAAAGATAACAAGGTCTAGAGAAAACAGCTTTCAGCCTGCAGGAACTAGGATAATGGCAGCAACTAAGGGAAAATGGTTGAGAGCGCTAATTGAAGTGTGTGTAATCTTAAATGGTGTAGATAATGTTAATGCTTTCTACCCAGCATGCATTCTAAGACCAGGGGCAAGTACTGTACTTAAAATCAAATGCAGGCATAAAGAAACACTTATTGAATTAATAGTAACCGCTCAAGTGACCTGCAAGGCATAGGTATTGAGAAAAACACACTGAGGGTTACTCAGGCAACAATTAACTCATGTCCTGGAGGCACCGGCACTGGGAGGAAATTCTTCTGCTTTCTTCCACTTCCTCAGTGACATTCGACACGGGATTTTTGTTTTGTAACTGTACTTGGACTAAGACAGTTTGCCATTTTTATTTTCTAAAAATAGATTATAATGCCTCCTAAGATTTTTATTTTTTGCAGCCACTCAGAGACTAGAAACCGCAGAATGCAGCTTTAAGCTGACAAATAGTTATGTGGTTTAGATTGTCTGAATATATTTGCATGAACAACATTTCCTAGTTGCATACGTTACTGGAAGGTTTTGTGTGTGTAGCTTTCTATCTAGCACATCCTGTTAACATCTGTGCCAACTGCAGATAAAGAAAACCATGAAGTATGTGTGATCTTGGTTATTTCTTAGAGGAGGATCAATGACACATTTGACATTTTAATGCCAAATGTATTATAATCATAATTATGATTGGCATTTTTGCTGAAGGCTTTTAGTGTCAATGTAACCCCAGTTGCCCTTGCTGCCGGGCAAGCAGTACTTTGCTGGTAACGTCGATTGGCAAAGGAAGTTTCCTGGTTTTTGTTAAATTTTAATTTCATCCCCTCCCCTCCAGCAAACCCTTGATTTCTGTAGCATAACCCCTATTTATCTGTTATTAGAGAAGGTGCCTTCCAAGAGACTGATGTTGGACTACTCTATAAACACTTGTGGTGGGGTGTGACTGCAGCATGCAGCACTGAGATAGCAGAAAAGTTACAGAGCTGGAAGCAAAGGCAAATTAGCCCAGGCAGAATATAGAATTAGTGCCGGGGTATTGGTCCCGGGTCCTGATAAGGCATCTCTGAGCTGTGCTGCTCCATGTAAGGTAAACAGCTGCTTTATGTATCGCTACCTTGCATAGTGAGGATGTTATCTGTTGTGGCTTCAAAAATCTGGGATTTCTTGCTTAGGTTTGAAACCAGAGAGTGAAGAAATAAACAAACCGCTAAATCATGACTTAGGGCTGCGCAAAAAAATATTTTTGTAAGTATGTCATGAGTTAATGGGGCGTGCTTTTTTCGTCAGATGCCATATTTGCAGCAAAAGAAATAAAACCCAGAAAAGGCAGAACTGGGACTGTATTAGAGTGTCCACTCCACAAAAGAACTGGGGAAATCTCATCTCACCGATGGTCCTTCTCCCTCTTTCTAATGGTGCAGTGTTGATTTGCTCACAAAACAAGACACCCCATGTTGCACAGTTAAAGTATCTTTTTTTATTGGGGAAGTTTTCCCCTCTTTTACATTATTTCAAAGGGGAAAAATAATAAAACAGATACCTTATTTAGAATCCAAATGTAGGCAGAACAGCTGTAGTTTTAACATGTGTTAGCTGGATGAAATCTGACAAACAAATACTAATAGAATGATAATAGTTTTGGGCAGCCAGCCAAGAACACACTTGTGAATACGTCTGGAAAGAATTTTTTTTTTTTAATGTATTATGGCAATACAGTCTGTTGTAAAATATTTCACCTTTGACAAAAGTTGTTGATTTTCACTGAATTTTGAGGATAATCTGTTATAGACAAGAGATAAGCAAGCTGGATAGTGAGACTATGAGTGTAGGAGACTGCTTGATTTTGGATAAATAATAATGCAGTGACTGAAACAGAGCAGGGATTTGAAGCTGAATTCTGGTATAATCCAGGCCAGTAGCCAAATGCTAAGCAACTGAGTGTGAGATAGAAAGATATACAACCCTCTCTGGCAATGCAGTTGCATTTATGAAAATGCTCAAAAGATTGTGTCTTTTATTTTTTGGACATGAAAACAAATTCTGCAGCAATTTCCATAGATCTGCCATTTAATTTCAATGCTCTGGTCAATCTCTAGCTGTAAGCAAAACCCCTATGTTAGGTGTAAATGTTTTGTGCCTAACATTGATTTGAAAATAATTTCTAGAGACTAGAAAAAACAAATTGTGATTGCCAGATTTATTCCTAGTAACTTTTGTTTTTGAGGTCTGCTTCAAAGTGTGATGCACCTTTTCAAATGAACGGTCAGAAGAAATATGCAATGAAAAGGGGATAATAGCCGTTGTATAGTTTTCATTAATAGGGAAAGAATCAAGTTAAGCCTAAGGCTGAAATTTGGATGTGGTAATGTGTTTGAGATGATTCTGCCTCACGTTCAGCTGTCTACCTACTGAAACGTTGTATAAATCACACATCCTTCATCAACTTGACTGGTTGCACTGTTAACCATTAAATTGATGGACTTTCTCCATAAATCCATTATATACTTCCTTGGCACATCTCAAAGTAAGGTGAATGTATTAGCTTTTTTAGGCAGTTTTTATTAGGACTTTGAATGGATCCTATTACTTGGACTTTGATTTGACCTGTAACTTAATTCTGCTCTGAACACTAATAACTCCTCTGTTTTCTTTTCACTTGAAATATTGTTCTAGGAATTCCTTTACCTTATGTTTTTCTGCAATGTTGTTAAATGTAGACTCTGGCTAGTGTGAACAGATTTTTTTTTTTTTTTTTTTTTTTTGTGTGTGTGTGTGTGAACAGGAAGTTTTAATGTTCCAGCAGAGAGACAGGTGAAACAGTAATGCTAATGTCGAGATGGTTTTCTTTGCATATTTTTTTCAGCAGATCTGCTGCAATTTTCAGCTAGTATTTATCCTGTCCATTACCTGAAGACAAAAAAACCTCTCTCAGCTGAGGATTGAGTCAACATAACCCACAAATTTTATGGGAGTAGCAAACTTTAATACCAAAAAACCAAACTTTATTGTCTGGTTTGACTTCTTGCATTCAGACATCTGCAGTTCCTATTGGGTCGTGCTGGGAGTAGGTCAGACTAACCAAGTGGGTAGCAAACAGGACTGAATCCTTCTTCCCCATTAGCCTATAGGCATATGTCTTTCAGCTGAATGACTTCTCATATGGATTTTATCTAAACCAGTTTGTATCCTCAAAAATATTGATTCATTCAGTAGCCAGAATTGCTTCCTGAAATGTCTCCAGAGCAGCATACAGATGAATATCAATCTTATTGTGATTGGGTTAATTTACTGGAATGCCATCAGCATGGAGGCGGGTGTCTTCCAACCTTGAGACCAGCTGGAAGTGCTTTTTCTGGAAACTCACAGGTGCCAGAATGCAGTCAGTGGAAGCAATTTCAGACACAGAATTAATGAAGGTAACGGCAGATGACATTGGGCAGGAGTATTTGGCAAAACACCTGATTTTATAAGGAACAGTAGCTCTAATCAGATGGGTAATACGTTATGGATGATGAAAGGCATGTTCATCCATGAGATCCATTCCTGTCCAGTGTGTTTAACACAATGTGTGCTTTTATGTTCCTATTTGGATGAGATATATTGCCCATTTATCAGCTAGTGAGCAGTCATAGGTATCCTCCTAGGCGTCTGTTTTGCTCTTGCAACTGTCATAATGAAAGCCCGTGCAGAGCTGACAGAGTAGTTTTTTAATGATTGTTAGTTTTATTTGTTATAGCACTGAAGTTTGTCCAATCCCATAATATTTTCTAAATGTAAGTATGATGGAGTCTCCAGAGCTTTCATTCAAGTATTTCTGACAGGTAAAAATGTAGCTGATTTACCACTGCTGGAAAAGCATGATTTCTTGTTAAAATTCTCTTCCTTAGTCCCTCTTCTTTCTTCTTTCAACTTCTGTTAGTGCATCACCTGTCCTATTTGGGGGTCAGGATTAGGCTGTAGCTAGTAGGGAAGACTGCCACCTTGATTCCTAGGTCTGGTTCAGAACCAGCTCCCTTTACTGTCTGTACACAGACACTCTTGTCACCAGCAGCTGTGCAGGCAAATTGTCAAGGAACATTATCTTTGTTTCTTGATCTTTATGACTGTGTGTTGCTTTCACCTGCTTTGAAGATCTATGCAATACCTCTGCCAATGAAATTGCTGCACTTAGCTGCTTCTGTTGGAATATTTTTCCAAATACATAGGTCTTTGAGACCATCTTTGCAATGTTATTTCCACATACCTTTTCTCTAAATCATCCATCAAAGCTGATTTGATGCTGCATTTTGTACATTGGGATGGGAAGGAGCAACCTAATATATCACTTTTTACTTTGCATGCTATCATGTATTTCTTAAGGTTCTCTTTAGTATTCTTCTTGATTATCTATCGCTATTTTCTTATTTTGTGTATTGTTATTATATTAAAATGTATTCATACCTTGACTAGTGTTAAGATCAAGTTCAGTGGTAGTTTGACTGCAAATCTCGGAAAGATGGTTTGTATAGTAGTTACTGTTAATCTTTAAATAGTGAATTAACATTTAACCTAAATCTTTATATTCTGTCTCTCTTAATATTTATTGCAAAACATCTATTTCTGTTCAACTAAAAATGAAATTTAATTTTTGTGCTTTGACCTCTTCCCTATCTCTGGGTTAAGAATATATTGTTTCACTCATTGTGTGACATCATCTTATGCTGTCTGAAGAGTTGCAGCAGGCAAATCTTTTAACTCTTCATTATTCATTAGTTTCCATTCTGGTCTTTCCAGCTCCTGGGACCATCAAGTCTCATCATACACCCACACTAGAGTATTATTACCGTTGGCACAGGCTTGTCAAAGCATTAGAGCTCCTGGCAGGGCACACAAAAGAATGGTGTGTGGTGTCGCAAGTACACATTGTCACAAATTATCATCTTCCAGAATTCTGTCCTTGTTATTTTCCTATGACAGGATTCTATATGTGCAGTCCTGTAACACTATTGTAAGAGTATTTTCTGTGGAGCTTTTTGATATTCTGTCTTCTTTTTGGAAATAATTATTGGCATTTTCCTTTTTTGCAGAAAATATTGCTCCCTATCTAAGTATACATGACATGCAATCTTTCGTTATGATGATAATAAATGATATTACCAATCAATAGAATCAGCAGTTTATATCCTGTTTAGCAATGTTGATTATCAGCATCATTTAGCTTTCTAGAAAAGGTACAGGAAATATGGGTGATATCTGCCATATATAAAAAATTATACATCGAGACTAGCTTTGCAGCAACAGGGTCAGATTTAAGTTTCTAGGGATCATTAATAAAATACTTGTACAAGCCACAGTGCAGAAGCCTAGGAAAATTCAGCTAATCTCTTTGGGTGATGCTTCTGATCCTCTAGCCACCGCGCTCCGTGGCCACTCTTCGCTTTATGAGGGGAGTGCAGTTTCCTGCCCTACTGATTTTATGGACCTACAGTGACTTTGCTAAGAGTTTCCATTATTGAGTTACTTTATCTAATACAGTTGTCTGTGATAATAATAATAAATAAATGTGACTTCTAAACATACCTGCTGCCTTAGATGAGGGTGACTGTTTACTCCAGGGATAGTTCTGCTCTTATTTTTCCCAGACTTCTGTATATTATTACAGTGACAAAATTTAAACGTAAATACTTCCCAGTGATAACAAAACAAGTGAACACCAGAAGACCACTTCCCATTTCTAGAGGCTTCCCTTCCCTGTGCAATTCTTGGGACAGCAGAGTGGCTTTAGCCTTCCAGCTTCTAGCCTCTGACTTCTATATGGAATATGTACACTCTGTATACATAGTGTTGTTTCCTTCTCTGATTTTGTTTCAGCTTTCTAATATCCATCTTCTCTTACATAACTTCTAGTCTTTTTCATTAATTTCGTTAGTGTTGCATCCCATTGTCTTAAATAGATGCTAGAGCTTGTAATTTTCCATTCCTGCTTCTGTATCACTTTGTATTAGGGAATGAACTGTTAATTCCTTAAACGGGAGCATGCTTGCTTTAACTTGAAAGCGCTGTAGATTGATGTTCTTGGTTTAATCTACCACACCTCACTGCAGCTTAATATAGGGCTACAGAGGTAGCTTTCACCTTCTGCAGAATTGTTCCTTTCTACACTTTGTCTTAATGATTTTTTTTTCATCTCACTCTATCTAGTGCGGATCATAAGCCTTCCAGTTGGGAAGGGTTCTGTATGGATTTTCAACAAAACTAATGTTTCCCTGTTTCAAAAAATATCATCTTTCTGGAGAAAATTTATCAAAACACACGCCTGACCCCAGAATCTCCTTAAAAAGAATCCCTCTATATATTTTTCAGTTTTTCAGCAAAGTCTACCAGTTCATATTCCTTAACCTGGCCATCTGTCATTTTAGGCTGAAGCATTTTTCATAATAGTTATATAACATTGTGTCCTCTCCGTTCTACCCAAATACTACTTTCAGTGTGAAGCCAAAGAAATTTCCTTGACTTCTCTGAAATATTTGGTTGGGTTTTTTTTTTAATATGAAAATAAAATTTGTCTAACTGGCTCCAAGTTTTGGGGGTTTTTTTAAGTATAAAAATGTTATACATTTTATGGCCTCAAAACTCTTTACCGCAAGACACACTTTTACACACATAGTGCTATTGGGTCCTTTCTGCATCATTGGTAATGTTTCATTGGTTCCCCCCCCCCCCCCCCCCCCTTTTCCTGAATTATTTTTCTTTGGACCCATTCCAGAACTGTTTTTTGTTGCTTCCTTTCTGTTCACAGAGTAAGATAAACCCATTAGCCATGTTTCTGCTCTGCTTCTCTATCGCTAGCAATGAAGTACAACTGCCCAGCTCAATGTTGAGCCAGCCCTGTATTTACCTTTCAAGCAGAAAAATCTGCACGACTACAGATCCAAGTCTAGGCATACTGCAAAACATCAGGATGACCTACAGAGTTATGATTACACCTGTGCAGTTAAATCTCACAAAATAGATCTGATTTCCAGGTACTTGGATATCAGGCTTGAGATCTGGGCTCTAAGGAGGTTGTTGGAAGTTTTGGCACTGACTTCAGTGGGGTTGGGACTTAGTCTGAAATACTGCCTTGTAGGCACCCTCTACAGATCTCTCTAGTCAGCTGTGCTTTTGCTCCCATGTGGGCCGTGTGGTATATTACAGGGAGAACACCAGAGTAAGCTAAATATGACAAGGATAAATGAACTTTGATGCACGTGAAAGTCCTGTTGCACCAATTCCTTTCATACTGACTGTATGTGTTAACATTATTGTTTTCTTTAACATGTGTAGGCAAAACGCATTCTGATGAAACTCTGCTAACTATAACGCATTTATATAGTAATCAGACAATTAGTATAGGAATAATTTAAAAAGTCAGAAACAGAGCATTTTGTCTGTTAAATAGTCTTTCATTTTGGAATTTGAGCAGACTTAATTGTGATATTAAAGCAGCAGAACTTGTACTAAATTATAGGTTTTATAAAGAAATAAACATTTGTTTTTCAGTACTGTGGTCTAATTTGGTTCTTTTTTTGTATTGTAGTTAATATTGTTACTCAAATGGTAAATGTTATCTTCTTTCCCATTTAAAAGTTTTAAACTGTTTTATCTCTGAAGCCTCCATCTGAATCATACCTTATGTATGTTTCCCAGCATAAACCCATTTTAAGTTCAGAAGCAGTTGCTCACAAATTGTAAGCAGAGATTCTAAAGAAAGATTACTCAGGGATAACCAAAGAAATAGCTTTTTTTTCCTGAAAGTATTCAAACTGATATATATGTTATGATGTTTTTTCTCTATTTATTTACATACACATATGCACAGAGCCTATCTACATCTGCACACACACAAATCTACACACACAATTATGATATATCACCTGATATGTGTCTACTGTGTCCTCCATTATACAGTAATTTGAAAAAATGTTTTCTCCTGTCTTTGGTCCCTTCTTGAAGTGTGGCTTTTGGCCATCACCTTTAGCAATTATGTAATTTTTTATTTTTTTTTGTGAAAGAAAGAATGACATCATACACATCACAGGCATTTATTGCTGAGTTATCATCCCACTTACGACTTTTTTATCTCTCGCTCTTCCTGTCCACAGAGGCAGCTATGTAACACCTGTAAGAAATTTTTTTAGCAATGCATGAATATGCATGCTCTGAAAATAGTCATGTGAAAAACAGTACTTATGTGGTTTGCAAAAAGTTATATGAGCAGTAAGATTGCCATTCATCCAGATTTTTTACTAAGTAACTGAAAGATATAAAAAGAAATTCCTGTAACAAAAAGCAGAATGAGATTTCTATGGTTTTGAGTCCTGTGGAATGAAGTGAAGAAACTATGAGAAATTTGCATTTCGATAGTTTCAGGTTTCAAACCAGCCTTGAATAAACAGCTTTAGCCCTAAAATATAGAGGATTTATTTTCAGTTAACAAGGGCTGTATCATTTCAACGCAGATGTGGATGGATTGTTTTATGAACTTGTTTTATCACATTGCTTAAAGTTTTTGTAATGAATATTTTGCTGATACTTCTACACAGCTGTGGTACATCACATATTCTTGCAGTAAGCCTACCTCGTGTCAGTTCATTTATTAATATGATCTTTTAGTGAGGTTGGAGCTAGATGATCTTTAAGGTCCCTTCCAACCCTAACCATTGTATGATTCTGTCATTACCACTTTTTAAAACATTGTTTGTTTTCTTCTACCTTCCTTGCCTCTCCAAAAGCAGAATATTGGGTGCTGGTGATTGTTGGATTAAGCTCATTGTATGTCCCCAAACTCTCATAGAGACAATTCTGTGAAAAGTTAAGTATTTTCAATGACTTAACTTTCGTGAGAAAGAAAACAATTAGGTGAACCTTGCTGTTGTTGCTTGTCACTACTGTTACTTCAGCATTGCACTTCTTTTTCTTAAGGATCAATCAAATTACATTTGATCCAACACCATAATAACTTGAAAAGCAAGTCCTTTGCAGTCACCAGGCTGCAAGCAGCCAGGCTGCTGGGAGGCATTTCTCCTCATGCTGGATTATTAGTAAAATACTCTCTTTTGCAGTCAGAGGTACAGGTCCCTATTTCTACTTTCATTGTGCAGTGAATGCATGATGTTCAGCATGACAAGGCTAGATAGAAAAGCTGGGTAGGTCTACCTGGTAGGCCTTCATTCTTTTTCCCTTGGAATCAGCTCTTTGCAAACTCACTGCTAATTACTGCAGTTATGAAGTTCTAGGTGAGCCAACCAATATGGCTTTGGAAAATCAAGATGGCAATATCGCAGTACCTCATAGTGTACTTTTCTCATAAAATCTAATAAAGAAATGGTTGCTAAAAAAGTTTTGCTTTAAAATTACATGGCAGTAGAAGGTCTTAAAAATATTCTCTAGCTGCTGACTGGTGAAGAGAAAGAATCTTCTATTTTTGAATGGTATAGTGTAAACTGTCCAGTTATGCACACCTTAAGTTGCTCGGATTTCAGGGGTTTTAATTAGGAAAACTCCAAACTGTATTCAGGCAGCTATAACAATGCAATATGTTCCCCCTGTAATTTAAAGGTATATAAGGGTTTGAGAATATCCCATTGGAGATACTCTCAACTTTTATGAAGAGAATGTAGAAGAAGGTTAATGGGGAATTCATCACAGTGATTTATTCCCTTAGAGCTTCTTGCTTTTCTCAGTGTGTAAGATGTATGATCTCAAACAGAGGATTTTACACCACTGACTTTGACTATTCTCTAGTTTAATTTTGTAGCAGGTGGTTTGTAGGGCTAAGGTGTTTCAAAAATCCCTTTAAAAGTAAATGAGTAAATGGTGCTGGTAGGACTTCCAACCTGTATAATCTCAAAATTCTCTACATGACTGCAATGTGTTGATTGTGTCTTGTTGCACTGAGAGAAGCAAAGTTTTTCTTTTGGCTGCTAGGTGACTTATGGTGACTTTCATTTTTTTCTTGTTTGGTGTTTTTTTTCCAGCTTTCATTTGCAGCAACTACCCCAGAGTTGGCTGATAAGAAAAAATATCCTTATTTCTTCCGGACAGTACCATCTGATAATGCAGTGAATCCAGCAATTTTGAAGTTACTCAAATATTATCAGTGGAAGAGAGTAGGAACTTTAACCCAGGATGTACAAAGGTTCTCTGAGGTAAGATTTGCATAATTTCCAGTACATTGAGTGCTACTATCATCAGACTTTCAAGGAGCTAGTTCCTCTGTTAATAACAGTTAACTAAAAAAATTTTTTAGTTTGTCTGACTAGGTTACATTTTCTGTGACCTTCTGGGTTTTATTTCACTGTCTATAGTAAAAACTACCAATGCTCTCCCCTGTCAGTTTTCACACCCAACACATCTTTTTTTTGTAGCAAAGGTTTCTTTATACTCTTTGACTTGCAAAAGCGTATGATTTTGAAGGAGGCTTGTATCCTGACATTGGTTCACTAAGAGATTAAACCTAATTTCATTGTATTCCTTTTGGGCACTGTTTTATTGTAAACATCCGTCTGAACACTGAGGGACAAAATCTGGTAAATCTATGGCTGAAGATATTGGAGGAGCTTACTGAGACAGAAATGACTGAAGCCTCCTGAACTGGTATGATCACATATTATACACCCTCCAAATCTTCAGATTTTCACCCTATGCAACATTTTTGGTCATAAAAATTACAATAACGTATGGGCCCAATGCCTTAGGCATGGCTTTAATAGTAGAGTAGGTAAAAGAAAACATAAGTAATTAATCAGAAGAAGACAAGGGAAAGAGTTGGCCCATTAATTGACAGAGAGGCAAAACTAAGAGAGGCATTCCAGTTTTGTATGTTTTCTCCTTCTTCAGCATTCATTTAAAAAGAAGGCTGACTATGTTCTCAAGTCTAGCATAATTAAAACTAGTGAAGAGAGGTAAGAACAGGTTAGAATCTGCTTAGATGAGTCAGATATTTTCAAATTGTCTGGCACAATTCATTATGGAGTGCTTCAGAAATTTCAGTCTTTGTTTATGAGCTTTGGGAATTAAAGGATAAAAAGTAAGTGAATTGTGGGGGAGGGAAGAAGCCTTTGTGGCTGTCTTTCCAGAAAGCATATAAAGACCCAGGCTAAATTTAATTCCTGGAAAGACGCTTGAGCAGATAATCTGTTTGGAATCACCCAGAAGATAAAAAGATGCTAAACAATGGCCAAGATGGATTTGTCAAGAATAAATCATGTAAAGCAATCTAATTTCCCTCTATGACAAGATAACAAATTTTGAGGAGTGATTAAGTGTGATGTTTCATGGCTCACAAAAATGTTAAAGGTGTTCCTAAAAAACCAATAGGGAAACTTGATCTTGAGGAAACAGTCTCTAACCAATATTCCTGCCACCAAGGTTAAGTGACATCAGGTCAATTGAATATTTGTTTTTAAAACAAATGCTGAAGCAAAAGTCACCAGGAAGTATGATATGCTTTATCCTTCCCTGGCTTGAAATTATAATTTCAAAGAGTAGTTATCACTGGTTGACTGTCAAACGAGAAAAATGAGATTCTGTCAAGTGGTTTTCTCTAGAAAGAGATAAGGTTTTTTCTAGATAGTGGGATAGAGAAAATGTTTATTAAATCTGCAGTTGATACCTGCATGGGGAAAGCTGCAAGCACGTTGCAGAGGGCAGGATTAGGTTTTAGAATGATCTTGACAAGTAGAGAAAGGTTTTCATATAAATAACGTGTAAGTGAAAAAGGTCAAAATGGCTATCTAAGCAGCAGCTATTCAGAGAAATAGAACAGGAAGCACTACAATGAACCACACACTGGGTAAGGGTCAAGAAGGGCAAACTGCTTGACCTTCTGTAAAAAGTAGAAAGGCAGCAAATAGTTGTCATTTCACCAAACCCGATGTAATTAAATGTTGACAGTTAAGACACACAGAGTAAACTTCAACTTTACTTAGTGCTCATTCCATGTAAGTTGGAACATCCGGTCTTCTATCATCTTCAAGAAGGAAGTAGATCAGAGACATGTATAAAAAAATGCAGTAATCTAGGAACATGTTTTATGAGAAAGGTTAAAAATGGAAAATTGTGGGCTAGACTGGGTAGGTTGCTGGCCCTTCATGGTGTGGGATTTGTTAAGATAAGCCTAAACAACACAACATGGGGATGCTTGGTCTTCCTTTGGGACAGAGGGATGGATTTCATGTCTGCGGGGTCACTTAAGAAATGTTGAAACTGCAGCTTTCAAGGGTTTGCTGAAGTGCTGCACTTGAGTTCAGAGTCTTTTCATTCCTCCTGAAAGGTAAGCAACAACCTTCTGTGTAGACGACAGACTCAATTTAGTGCGATTCATTAAAACCTTCAGGTGATGCAAGATGCAGTTAAAAGTTCCTTGAATTTAGGTGACTGTATAGAGCATATTGAGTCCTAAGTCTTTGAAATTATTAGAGCTCCCTCATTCCTCTTGTTAACTCTGTGCACACAGAAGGGAGAAACTATGCAGACAGTGAAAGCAGAGGGGAAAAGACGGAGCAAATAATTGGCTTTTTAGGAGCAGAGAGGAAGAACATGCTATGGCCAGGCAGAGCCCAGCCCCACTGCAAGGGAGGAGGGCAGGCCCAGATATTGAAGCCAGGCTCAGTCAAAGGTGCAGACCATCAGGCAATTAAGCCCATGGCAACAAGGCAGGTCCAAGGCCAAGATGGGAAATAAATCTGGAGGTCAGGGTCACATCTAGCGATTGTTGAGCAGGTCCCTGGCAGAGACTGAAGGCACAGGACTAAAGGTATGTTTGGAGGGACCAGATACTAAGAAGAAGTTTTTTACAATGAGGTTGGTCAAACACTGCAACAGGTTGCCCAGAGAGGTGGTAGAAGCCCTATCCTTGGAAACATTCAAGCTCACGCTGGATGGGGCTCTGAGCAATCTGATCTAGTTGAACATGTCCCTGCTTGCTGCAGGGGAGTGGGATTAGATGACCTTTAAAGATCCCTTCCAACCCAAGCCATTCTATGATTCTATGTTTACGACCTATTATTGATCTTCAGGTGCTGGTATAAAACTATATATCCACTGAAACCATAATTTTCCCTCTAAAGGAACATCAGGCAAAACTATTCTATTAACATTTTTTGAAAGTGACAAAATTGTTGAATAGCATCTAAAACTTCTCTTTGTTGCAAAATGCCAATGAGTTTAGGATGTGATTCTTCTTTTCTATACTGAAAATCCATTACAAACTACTAGACCAGAAGTAACTGAATGCCATGTCTGCTTACTCTCATAAAATAAGCAGAAATAAATTAATGGGGTCTTTAGACAAATCTGTATAGTAACTCAGGTGGTTTTACTCTTAGCGGCAAGACAGAAATTCTCAGTCTCATTTTTCCATCTCCCAGAAAGATTGTATCAGTCAGGCAGAATTGTTTGTTTGTTTGTTTTTAATCTAGAACAATTTGCATACGTATCTTAGTTTCATCCAGTTGTCCTTTCACCTAAATACTGATGGGGGTGGGCATTGCCTTCTTGTTCATGTTATACAGAGAACTTCATACCTGTATAGTTTAGTCAACAGGAACTCTAATTGCGTCTCTTCAGCTGTCGTCTAAATTCTGCTTTTTTTGTGCTGATCACTTTTTTCTTTACCTGGATCACTGTCTTCTGTCTATTTGCAATTTGTAATATGATCTCATATCAGATCTCATACATATATATGTATATATATATATGGAACCTGGGTGGGAGTGGGGGCGGTGCTTTTTACAAGGGCCTGTAGCGACAGGACAAGGGGTAATGGGTTTAAACTGAAAGCGGGGAGATTTAGATTGGATATCAGGAAGAAATTCTTCCCGGAGAGGGTGGTGAGGCACTGGCACAGGTTGCCCAGAGAAGCTGTGGATGCCCCATCCCTGGCAGTGTTCAAGGCCAGGCTGGATGAGGCTGTGAGCAACCTGGTCTAGTGGAGGGTGTCCCTGCCCATGGCAGGGGAGTTGGAACTAGATGATCTTTAAGGTCCCTTCCAACCCAAACCATTCTGTGATTCTGTATCCTGATAATTAAAGCTCACATAACTTGTCTACAAGTTAGCTGCCCCTGAAAGTCATAAAGCTGAGTTGTTAGGTTTTTTTTGTTTGTTTGTTTACCTTGTCTTGCAATGACACAGTTGTCTCAATTGCTTAGATTATCAGTCTACTCCAATTTGTATCTGGAGGCCAAAATTACAGAGAATCTCTTGCTTCTATTTTGGCCATTATCCTTGGGAACCCTTCCTGCAAAGACTGCGTTATCATCCATCTTCTTTTACTTGGTGGAAAACTTTCTCTTTCTTACAAACAGGTGTTACATCTTCCTTATTCTCAAGGTCACATAGAGACAAACAGTATGTAGAGAGAATGGAGAAGTCTGTTCCAGCATGCTTTCAGTTCTTAAAGTGCATGGGCAATGTCCATATATCTGATACTGCTAGCATGACTTGAGGCTCCCTTCCTTGCCGATGCTTGGATCCCGAGGATTATGACTTTTCAAGTGACCTGAGTTCTATGGTTGTCAATAGCACAGCTCACTGTTATCATCCTGTATGAGTTATTCAGGTCCATTTGTACAGCCAGGGATGTCTCTTCCATTCGATTAATGTTGAAATTGTATAAGTCGTCTTGGTATAAAGGTAATATACAAACTTCATCAATTCTTTTACTTAACTGGGACAAGTTCACACCTATTGTGCTTCTGTGTCCTAGGTTTTGTGAGTTGCTGCCCTGTTCTCATCCTCTGGAAGAAGATTCTGTTTCAGAAGTTTATATCTCTGTGGCAAAGGTTTTTAAATGAGGTTACAAAATCTTTTCAGGATTTTCAGCTTTAAGTGTTTGCTATGGTATATAATCATAGGATAATTTAGGTTGGAAGAGACGTGGACCAACCTGCTGCTCAAAACAAGGATAGCTTTAATGTTTATCATCCCTCAAGAATTACAGGTGTTACACACACAGTTCTCAAAAGTCCTGACCATGTCGTGTTTCCAGTGCCCCAGTGGGCTTTCAGCTGATTGGAGATTATGCAGCAATTGGTACCTCCCGTTTTGCTGCTGTCTAGCACTACTTATTTGGGATTGTATTTTGAATTAGGCAAACCAAGCAATATTCTTGTGGTCCGTGTTTGCTGTGTTTCATGCTTCAGTGAGAAGAGTCATGACAAAAAAATCATGCTTCACTATCAATAACTGTTGGCAACAACCAGTATTGTGTAAGATGTGTAAGGCTTCAGAATATGACTATGAAGCAGAAAAATGTGTGGTCATGTACTGGTTTTCAGGTAATGCTGTATTTGCTAATCAGTAGTTCTAGTTTACCTTACATCGATATTTTACTGTTCTTTCCTGCCTATTGCTCATTTTATTTCTACACATTTTTTTTGTTCATAATATCTTTCAAACAGAAAGTTGGCACTTGATTGCACTGGTACACTAAGAGGGATTTTGGCTTCCTTGTTTTGTGATAGGACACTTCTAGACCTGCTTCAGCGGGTTTTTTTTTTGTTCCCCTGGTATGTTAAAATTCAGTGAAACAGCATTTTAACTTCACATTTCGTGGAATATTCATATCTCTAGATGTTAAAAATATATATATCCCTCCCACTGAGTATCTTGTCTGGGATTGTTTTTAAAACAAGTTAAATTCTGATCGTCTCAAGTGACTCTTTGTTTTTCTCCACTTCTTAATAGCCATCTCTTTATGTGATTTCTCTGCTTCTTCCTGGAAATATTGAGAACTCCTAATGTAATTTTAGCAGTGTAGGTGGCATTTCAAAAAGACAGAAGAAATGAGAAGTGTGCAGTAAGCTAATGAAATAGATTAACAATATGAAAAATAAAAGATAAAATACTCTCTTGTGACTCTGTCACAAGCTTCATTGAGTTTAATAACCTAAAAATGCTTTGGTGACAAAAACAAAAGAGAAAAAACCCTTGTAAGTGGACAAAATAGCACTTTTTCTGGTTGACATGATCAACACGCTTAAGAATTCTTAAAGTTGTGCTACATTTTGTACACTAACATCTACTTCAAAAATCATCAGGTTCATTTTACCGAAGCTGAAAGCATTTAGCATCTATAAATTCTAATTCTCATCCCAGAAAATGTAATATTGGAAAAAAGAAAATTGTTCCAAAGAAAAGCAGCTATTAAACAAGCCTTCTCAACATAGTATATGTCTATTGCTGTAGAGAAAGCAGGAAGTTTATTAATGTAGAAGTTTATTAATGTAGAAGTTTGTTTATTGTTGCCTTGTTCGCATGCTGTGGCGTCTGCAACCCAGGATCTGGATTAGTGGTCAGTTCTGATAAGAATTCATTGGATAAGCAGATGCAGTGAGAGAGTTACTGAGGGGCTGAGAGGGATTAAGCAGGGAAAAGAAATTAGATATCTGGTGATCTTTCAAATATTAGGCAGAAAACAAGCTTGAGACACCAGTATTTGATGGCTGTAGGTATACATCATGCAGACTTCGAAGTGTGATTACCCTCTGACTTCTCAGACTTCGCTTCTGAGAAAAGAGAAGAGCAGAGATTTCCACTCCATTAGAGTTGCCAAGAAGGCAACAATAAAAAAATTACTTTTTCTCCACGAATGAGCTTGAGGGCATCAAATTTACCAAATAACAGCAATGTTTAGGCTGAAGGCTCTCAGTCGTACCCAGTGATTTCACCCTAGAAGGAGCTCTGTACCTTCAACTTTGGGAGCAGAAAAGAGAGGCAGAAAATAGACGTGAGCCACAGAAGGCAAGAAAAGAAAAATATGGGAAAAGGCATGGAGAGAAGAGAATGAGAACAGGAAAACTGAGACATTATAAATGTCATTGTTTAATGGTGGAACTTTTTCAAACTCTCTCTGCCTAATATTTCTTATTTTTTCAAGGTGTAGTGTCTTCCTCCTTTGTCTTTTTGTTTGTTTTCATTCCTTCCACAAAGCCTTTCAGATTCCTTTTACTGGTTCATATTTTTTTCTCTGAAGGAAATTAAAAGATCTCTGTCTACCGTGTCTTTCCTATCCTGGTTCCATCCATGAATTTCTCCCATCTGCATGTGCTCAGATGCTTTTGGGGAAGGACCTATTTTCTCCTATAGTCAGACCAAAATAAACAGATAACTTCCACCCAGTGTTCAGTAATATTTATAAAGCCGACCAGAAATAAAATAAGGTGTTAGGCCTTCTTTGAAATACTAAAATGAAGTTTTTGAGGCAAAAGTTGCTAATTTCTTCATTGTTACTAGATAGTTACACATATAGTATATTCTTCATGTGTATGGAGGATGCTTGAGATGCCTTGATGTGGCCTTAAATATTCCTTAAGCATTTGCTGAAATATATACTCTACCAAACAAAGAGGGATTTTATTTTTCTTTCACTGGTTTAAAAGAAAAACAAAAGCAAATTTTCACCGAGCTTGGATGTATACCTTGAAAGCTGTGAACTGCTGATGTAAAAATGCTAGCAAAACAAAGTCTGTACTTAATCCAGCTTTATACATTATGAAGAAATGAGTGTTTGTTTGTTTGCTTTGGTTTTTTTTGATCTGAAGAAGCCCCAATCTTCTGTTACAAAAGATAGCTCCAGTGAGTACAATAAACTGAAATCTGGAAGTTGTTCTCCTTGTGGTTTCTAAGTTGTCCTGCAAAGCAGAAGTACAGGCATAGATGTGGCTGAGATGTTCCTTCATACTACCGTATTCCTGGTTCTTGCCTGATTTCTACAGAAAAATCTTAGGCACAATTTACTTCAAATTGTTTTGAGCTTTCAAGGAAGAACAAATTCCCCTGTTCTGTCTTATGATTATGATTTCCTATAATCACAGGATGGTTTAGGTTGGATGGGACCTTAAAGACCTTCTAGTTCCAACCCCCCTGCCATGGGCAGGGACACCCTCCACTAGACCAGGTTGCTCAAAGCCTCATCCAGCCCGGCCTTGAACACTTCCAGGGATGGGGCACCCACGGCTTCTCTGGGCAACCTGTTCCAGTGCCTCGCCACTTTCATTGTAAAAACCTACCTCGTTATGGCCAGTCTAAATCTCCCCACTTTCAATTTAAACCCATTACCCCTTGTCCTGTCACTACAGACCCTTGTAAAAAGTCCCCCCCAGCTTCCTTGTAGGCCCCTTCAGGTACTGGAAGGTGCTCTAAGGTCTCCCCGGAGCCTTCTCTTCTCCAGGGTGAACAAGCCCAATTCTCTCAGCCTGTCCCCATAGCAGAGGTGCTCCAGCCCTCTGACCATCTTCACAGCCTCCTCTGGACTCGCTCCAACCGGTCGATATCCTTCTTATGCTGAGGCTCCAGAGCTTGATGCAGTACTTCAGGTGGGGTCTCATGAGAGCAGAGTAGAGGGGGAGAATCCCCTTCCTTGACCTGCTGGCCATGTTTCTCCTGATACAGCCCAGGATACGGTTGGCTTTCTGGGCTGCCAGCGCACACTGCTGGCTCATGTCCAGCTTCTCATCCACCAGTACCCCAGGTCCTTCCCCTCAGGGCTGCTCTCGATCCATTCTCCACCCAGCCTGTACTTGTGCTTGGGATTGCCCCGACCCATGTGCAGGACCTTGCACTTGGCCTTGTTGAATTCCATGAGGTTGGCAGAGGCCCACCTCTCCAGCCTGTCCAGGTCCCTCTGGGTGTCATCTCTTCCCTCCAGCCTGTCGACCGCACAACACAGCTTTGCCTCCGCAAACCTGCTGAGGATGCACTCAATACCACTGTCCATGTCAATGACAAAGATATTAAACAGCACTGGTCCCAGTACTGATCACAGAGGAATGCCACTTGTCACTGGTCTCCATTCAGACATCAAGCCATTGACCACAACTTTTTGAGTGCAACCATCAAGCCAGTTCCTTATCCACTGAGTGGTCCATCTGTAAAATCTGTGCCTCCCCAATTTAGGGACAAGGATGTCATATGGGACAATGTCAAACGCTTTGCACATGTCCAGGTAGATTACATCAGTTTCTCTTCCTTTACCCACTATAATTCAAGTTGACACATTAAGATCTTCACAGAAAGGCAGTGTCTGAAAGTAACTTCTACTGATATCACAGGACACTATTCATATAAATTGGAAACTGTATCTTTGCTGGTGTTTATAAGTGGTTTTAAGGTGCAGAAGAATTTACACTGTAGTAATTTAAAATGGAAGAGACCAAGACATTTCTTTCAGTAAGTAATACCTTGTGGCTGAGAAACTCCATATAGTTCAGAGTTTCCTAATGGATCTGATAAAAAGTCACCACTTTGTCTGAAACCAAGACTAATTGGACTCAAAGAAAAAAATTCCTATTTATATTATATTGAAAAATGTTCCAAGACAATGCTTATTGTAACAGATGTTAGCATTGCACATTGAAATTTTATTGCTTATGCCACAGCATTGTTCTAGTTCTGTTTTGGGTTTTGCTGTGCTTTGGTGCTTGCTTTTTAGAAAATGGTAATACAAGGATGAAATATGATTCTAAACAGTGATTTAATTCCCAAGCATTCCCCCCACACAATAGTTTTGATTTGGTATCTAGTTTTCTTCCATTCATCAGACAATTGCAGAATATTTTCAAATTAAAATTAATGGTGCAGTGATAAAATTTAAAAGTGGGCACAGTTACGCACATGATGTGGATGACTAGTAGGAAAATGTGATATTGTCCAAATCAGAAGAGAATAAGCTCACTTCACTGAAATAACCATTTCTGAAACAACTTATCAAAATTCAGGGTCTTGATTGCTATGAAGTTAAAATAAAATCCTGGAAAAGTCATGGAATATCTTTGGGAATGACAAACCTTCCCAGAATTAACAGAATCCATTCCCTGTGAAAGGTAAGCTGCAAGCGCTCGAGTCAAGAAGATAAAGCAGCTGTTAAAGTTAGCATATGCAGGACAAGGGCCATTACTTAAGTTCCATTTCAAAATTATGTCTGTCTCCTATGACTTTCATTATGAATGATTAAAGCTAGAATTAGCTCAGGATATGAGAGTAACGTGTAAGCGTTCTGGTGTGTTTTGTTCAGTGCTGTTATTCCTTCATGGATACATTTATTTATTGGGATTTCTAAATACTAATCTTTTCCTAAGAACTGTGATTATTTCTGTATTATTCTGGTTGTGTCCAATCCAAGTTTATATCATTTTTTTTCTCTGTCTTCATTCTTGCTTTTGGATGGTTTTGTGATGATTCAGGATAGAGTCTCAGCAGACTGCAGAACCTGTTGGGCCCTGTGAGGAGAGTGAAACCTTTGTAGGGCAAGAGATACCTTTTCCCTAAGAAAAGGGTTTAAGAAAACACATCACAGTCATCCCTCTTGGACTCCAGATCTGGAAATGTAGGAGAACATATGTAATGTCACACAGTCACAATTTTGCCTTCTTTTCATATTATTAATTTATGCTATAGAAAAGAAAGAAAGGGTCTAAGATGAGGACTGACACTATTCTTCTGAAAGGTTTTTTTTCACATACATGTTTTGGGGATGACTGAGTATATCAGCTCTGTCATTAATACAATGCCATTCATTCTCTGATTATCTGTGCTCCAGTATTGCACTTGGGATCTTGACTGAACAAGTGATGTGAACCACTCTATAGCATATGGCTCAGGCAGGCAGTTTCCCAAAGAAATAAGAATGTAAGCTGTTAACATCTGGCCAGTCTTTATTCATTTGTCTGGAGCAGGGAGATTGATCTGCATATAGTTTGGCTTCCAGTGCACTCTCACGTTTTATTTACTGCACTTTAACTGCAGGCTGCTGATGAAAGGGGCAGTCCTCCTCTGGCCCCAAGTTTCTGCCTTCTCTGTTGTACCTGATCTCAGCAGACATTCCACTGTGTCATGAATCAGCTTCTCTGTCCAAAGCTAATCTTCCGTTTGCAGGGTGACTCAGGCTCTGTGGTGATAACTTACCCTGAAGTTCTCATGTCCTTTGGAGAAATGGGAAGTTAACATTCATGGAGTCTTACTGAACATCATTTGAAGTGCAGACTGAAGATTTTGTGATGGGAGTGTGACAGCCAGTGTGAAAACTTTTTAGTTTTTGGTTTTGAGAATTTTTTTCACCTCCAGGAGGTGAGTGGGGCATGTAGGGGATCTAGGCATTTCTGCTTGCTAGGAAAGAGTTTTTCCATGGTGAATTTCCTTTGTTCTTTGCAAAAATGACGATAATACAATGGAAATGAGATAGGGAGAAGCTGTCAAAGTGACAGTGGGACTTTTAAAGGTTTTGGATGCTACTGAAGTACTAAACTTAGCATGGTTCTTCTGGGTCCTGGTAAATATTTATAGGCCATGAGATTATGGGAAGGTCCTATCATAATGGGGGAAAGCAGAGAGACAGAACCTTAGCCTAGGTTTGCTCCTCTTTACAGGAAATGGTCTGTACATATTCAGCCACAGCGTAGAGGGTCATATATAGGTAAGAAGTAGCCTACATCATTAAACAAAAATGTCTTTTATCCAAGTGAGGAAATGTCTTTGAGAGATGTGACCCTGTAAATTTAATTACATTCCTCATTACCACTCCTTTTATTAAAAATTTTCATTTGCCACTGTCATATTCTGAGCTTGTTTGCTCCCAGTGACTGGTACTAGGCTAATCTGCACATGAAAATTACAGTCTAAACACATAGCTTGGAAAATGGTTTCAAATTGTGGCTCACAAAAATCAAACTTGTTGCAAGATCAGTAGAATACTTTGAGTTACTGATGTGTATCAAAATTTGGAGAAATGCGGGACACATCAACCATACATTTACCCTTTCAAAATGTTGTACCTTGAGTCTTACACCAAAAAAACCCTTCAAATTTAAATCACAAGTCTAATTCCAAGTCCAAGAAAACCATTATTTTCCAGGGTAGTTTAGACGTACCTAAACTATTACTAAAGCACAAGGAACTACTTCAGATCTGAGTTATCTGTATCTGAACATGTCCAATATCTTTTTGAGGTAACTATATGCAGGGTGTCAATAATGTTTGTAGTGTTTTAGGTGTTCACAGAATTCCAGCATGGTTGAGGTTTGAAGGGACTTCTGGGGGTCATTTTGTTCAACCCCCCTGCTCAAGCAGGGCCACCTAGAGCCAGTTGCCCACGGCTGTGTCCAGACAGCCTTTTAGTATTTCCACAGATGGAGACTCCACAGTCTCCCCAGGAAAGCTGTGACAGCCCATTTCTCCAGCCTGTTGAGATCCCTTTGGATGGCAGAGCAGCCCTCTGGTGTATCAGCCACTCCTTCCAGTTTTGTGTCCTCAGCAACCTTGCTGAGGGTACGCTCTGACCTATCCTCCAGATCATTAATGAAAAACAAAACTGGACCCATTATTGACCCCTGCGGTACACTGCTAGTTACTGGCCTTCAGCTAGACTTCATGCTGCTGGTCACCACCCCCTGGGCTCAGCCGTTCAGCTAGTTTTCAGTCCACCTTGCTGTCTGCTTGTCCAGCCTATACTCTATTAGCTTCTCTACGAGAATCTTATGGGACAATGTCAAAGTCCTTGCTAAAATCTAGATAGGCAGTATGTTCCATCACCTTCCCAGGGATTGATGTGAGGCTGATGGATCTGTAGTTCCCTGACACTTCCTTTCCTCCAGTCTTCACACACTTCTCCCAGTCGCTGGGATTGTTCAAAGATTACTGACCCACTACAGTGTCACTCATAGTGGTCTGCTCAGTAATTGTTACCCATAAGTTCTCAGTTGGCTTGGTATGCATCCCTAGGAAGATCTCTCTGTACTCCAGCTGTTCTCTCACATAAAGGGCAACTCCACGTCCTCATCTTTCCAGCCTCCTCCTTAAAGAGCCTGCATCTCTCTATTGCAGCATTGCAGTTATGTGATGCATCCCACCTCATCCGTGAGCCCGACAAAATTGTAGCCCCACAACTACACAGAGATATCTAAGTCACCGTGTTTATTTGCCATACTGCATGTGTCAGTGCACAGGCACTTCAGAGGGGCACCCCAGCATGCTATTTCCCTAAAAGGATTTTAGAGATTTCTCCATAATAGTGCCTTGTAGGCACACTCTTGCATACAAGCACAATTTCCAGGATTTTAATTTAACAGTTCAAGGCTGTTGTAGCACCCTACAACATTGGTGATGCTTTATAATTTCCTCCCTTTTAAATTCTCTTTCTTTGGAACATTACAGCTGTGGAGTTTAATATTTTATTACAGATTTAAGTTTTGGTTCTGGAAAGTGTCATACAGCCTACAGCATGTGAACAGATTTCCCATGTGTGGATTTTTATAGTCTGTGTCAACTCTGGTTGTCCTAGGTAGTCCTTTTCAATGAGAAGTTCTTGTGGATTTTAGATACACTCTGTTTTTAACAAGAATCTCTTTTCCCTGTTCTTTCCTAGATCTAATCAAACAAAATTGTATTCATGAGCTCCTTTGGCAAGTGAAGATTTTCAGTTTGTTTAATCAGTGTTCCATTCCTTTGTGGAGAACTTATTTAATAAGGATATATTTTTTCTTAAAAAAAATTAATCAAAATCTTACAATTATTAAAAATGTTATGATAATCATAATGTGATGATATTGAAGATACACTTGAAGATGTTATAAATTCATTATGCATTTTTTCCAAATGCCTTTTTTTTAGTCCAGATCATACATTATATTAATATTCCCTGGCTGAATGAATGCATGAGTGCTTCTAGCACACACATTTCTAAACTCTGACTGCAGTCAGTAAAGAGAACTTGAGACAACCCTTTCTATAAATGTCAAAAGCTAAATTGCATATATGTTAAATAGGAGTTAAATTCACTAAAAATGTTATTGCAGTGGCTCTCTCAGCCTCATCTCCAGAGCTTTTTGCAATTGCTTTGACATTAGAGGAAACTTTAAGGAGGCTCATAAAGCTACATCTGTAAAAGTGTTTAGGCTTCTTGTCCCTAGCTCCAAGACCTCTGGAGTTTAGCTGTTCTTTGTCCAGACACAATTGATGGAGTAGTGAATAAATCACTTTCGGATGCATTCCCAAAGTCAGAGTCAGAGATGACAGCCCACAGACCAAGGAACTAGTGAAGGTTGCTTAGAGTCAGCACTGATTTCTGTCTATTATACATCCTTCCATTTTCCAGGGAACTAAAGCCTTCCTATGGATCTATAGAGGTGTACTTCTGTACATGGAGGATTCACATCTCTGAATCACTTTTTGGACCCCAGTGCTACCATCTGTTCTTGAGAGGCTGAATGGAGGTCAGCCCTTTTTCTCAGAAAACTGCTTCTGCAGATGATGATATTTTTTCCTTAACTTCTCTTTTAAGAAGACACCAATGAAGTGGAAATTCTCATTTCTGTTCCCTTGTCTTTGAATCCTCTGAGAGGAATTCAAACTCACATCAGCCCACCGCCAGGACGGAGCCCTAATCAGCAGAGTGGCAGACATCTGCATCCTTTTCTGGCAGTAACTCCAAGTACTTTCAGTACTGTAATAAATGGGAGCACAGCCCATTCCAGAAGGGTATGGTGTAGGTAGAAAACAAGGAATGTGTCCAGATACTCTTAAACAGATGCATAAGAAGAAATGCTTATATTTGCTCTACACTGCTCTGAGGGAGGAAGGTGGGTGGTGAATTCCTGTACTTCATTCTGCAAATGACACATGTACTAAAGGGAGGAGGATTACAGAACAGAATTAGATAGTGTTGTAGAGAACATTTCACTTACAGGCTGAACCTTTAAAAAAGTTTTGTATACGGACACTGAGCTGGCAGTTGTTTGGATGATGAGAAATGAGCAGATGTTGGTCTTTTTTCTGCAGAGACTGTTCTAGTTATTCCTTAGGTATGCACAGTGAGCAATATGGCGTGAGTGTCTTTACTGTGCCTTTGTTTGCAACATAGCGAAGATTTGTTCTGACGCCTTTTGCACCCCCAATCTAAACAGGGGTTGCTAAGAGGAACTAAAACTGCACCATGAGAGACAAGGCAATATATGGCATTATCAGGCCCTAATGGGCAGGTCAAAGCTTCCTTTAATAACCTTCTGGTCCGAGTGCAACTTGCCAGACAGAACAAACAGGTTTCAAAGACTGAGGGAAGCTGTGAAGCCATCTCATTTAAATACCCTAGGATGCAGTTGCCTTTCCTAATAAGTACATAAACAAGAGTATTTAGAAAAATGCAATTCTCAAAATGTATATGGGGGAAATGGGAGGTGATGGCTTTGCAGTTATCTGGAGTAGTGCTCTCCATGGTGACTGCTGAAACCATGGCTTCCTACAGAAGCAAGAATCCATCCATGAAACAAGCCTCCTATTCAGTATAGAACCATGCTCACCCACAGTTCCTCTTGTCTTCAAGAACAGGACACAGGTAACTGCTTGCTTGCAGTAACTAAGAGAGCAGCACGAATGTTTCCTCCAGACTTTACTTGGCCCACTTTCACCCCTTTGCTTTGTGCTGAAGTTACCTGAATCTTGTCATGCCTCTAGCTTGAAAAATTCCCTTCTGTGATTCTCTTGCCTGTTGAGGTTGCATGTAGTAGTCGTATGGTCTACTGTATCCTTCGTCTAGGTAAGGTGATTCTGTATATGAAATACTGATTTTAAACAGAATGGGATTGCAGAATTCAGCTACAGCAACTTCATCAATGAAAAGTCTATGCTTTCATTTCCTCCAAGTCATTTTCATCATTGCCCATCTTCATCAAGAAGTTGTACACATCTTTTCAAGGTGTTTTCTCTCTCTAAGACTGTATAACAGCAATATATATCAGCATTAAAGAACTAGTTGGAAGGTATAAGGGAGGAAAATATGTTTCAAAATGCTTAGAACAAATTATATAAATCTGCATTTTTACTATAGGGTTTTGCATCCAGTCCCAACAATCACAGTAAGAATTTATGAGTTCAGAGGCCCCTAGGCTAGATCCAAATTGCCATGCTCATACAGAGTGTTGCTTGTGAAGTTCCCAGTTATGATGTATTTCTTTTGCTATGCTGAAAAAGAAGAGGAGTTAGACATGCGCATGCCTGCAGGGCTATTATCTTATTGGCATCACAGAGATGTGGGATGGCTCCTATGACTGGAGCATTGGAATGGAAGGATACAGGCTCTTTAGGAAGGACAGGCAGGGGAGATGTGGAGGGCATGTCGCCCTTTATGTCAGTAACCAGCCAGAGAGCATGGAGCTCTGCCTGGGTGTGGATGAGGAACTGCCTGAGAGCTTATGGGTCAGGATTAAAGGGAAAGCAGGAACAGGAGACATTACAGTGGGGGTCTGCTACAGGCCACCCAACCAGGAAGACTGAGCAGATGAGGCCATCTATGGACAGATAGGAGCAGCCTCACATTCACAAACCCAGGTCCTCATGGGGGATTTCAGCCATCCCAATATCTGTTTGAGGGACAACACAGCAGGAAATAATCAATCCAGGAGGTTCCTGGAAAGTGTTGATAATTTCCTTCTCCATGTGATAGAGAAGCTGATGAGGAGGGGTGCCGTGCTGGACCTTGTTCTTGCGAGCAAGATAGAGCTGATGGGGAATGCAAAGCTCGAGGTCAGCCTTGGCAGCAGTGACCACTAAATGTTGAGATTCAAGATCCTTAGAGCAGTAGAGGAGGGAGCATAGCAATCTCACTACTCTGAACTTCGTGAGAGCAGACTTTGGCTTCTTCAGGAAACTGATTGGCAGAGTTCCATGAGATGAAGCCCTGGAGGAAAGAGAGGCCCAGAAAAGCTAGTTAATATTCAAAGATTTCCGAGCCAAGGAGCGATGCATCCCAACAAAGAGTAAGTCAGTCAAAAATGCCAGGAGGCCTGTGTGGATGAACAAGTAGCTCCTGAACAAAATCAAACACAACAATAAGGAAGCCTACAGTGGGTGGAAGCAAGGACAGGTAGCCTGGGAGGAGTACAGAGAAATTGTCCAAGCAGCCAGGGATCAGGTTAGGAAAGGTAAAGCCCTGATAGAATTAAATCTGGCCAGGGATGTCAAGGGCAAGAAAAGCTTCTGTAGGTATGTTGATGACAAAAGGAAGACTAGAGAAAATGTGGGCCCTCTTCAGGAGTAAATGGGAGAGATGCTTACCTGGGATATCGAGAAGGCTGAGGTACTCAACAACTTTTTTTGCCTCAGTCTTCACTGGCAACTGCTCGAGCACTGGAACAGGTTGCCCAGAGAAGCTGTGGATGCCCCATCCCTGGAAGTGTTCAAGGCCAGGCTGGATGAGGCTTTGAGCAACCTGGTCTAGTGGAGGGTGTCCCTGCCCATGGCAGGGGGGTTGGAACTAGATGGTTTTTAAGGTCCCTTCCAACACAAACCATTTTGTGATTTTGCTGCTCGCAGTACTGGAGACTGTAGGGCTGTCTGCATCACATTGAAATGGTATTCCCTAGAGAAGGAGAGGAGGGAAACACATGAATTATCTTTTGATTATGATACGATGCAGTGTAGCCTTCAGCTCTTATTTTGTTTTCCAGTCGTTTTCCTCTCTTCAGCTTTATTTGTTTAATTTCAGCCTGTATGATGTTCTGATGTACTAGCAAACTAATTTGCCTACAGCCTACTAAAAATCTCATTTTTTGCCTCTGTCAGGTCTAATGATTGCAAAAGTGTTTGCTCTTGCGCTGGTGGAACAGACAAGTGCTCTGTGTTATCCTTGTCAGCCTACTGCAATCAGTTCTGAGGTCTGCCCTCAGACCACCTTTGCTTTGCTAATCCAGCTCGTTGAAATGAAAAACCATGGTATTTACTGTGAAGGTTTCTGTGATGGATTCCATCACCCATGGTTGCATGGATGCTTCGGTTTATAGGAATATTAGACACTTTAGGACAAATGCTTGTCAAAGGCAAAAAGCAAGAGCTTGCCAACACCCTTTCACCTGGAAAGCAGTTGGTTTTAGCTTTTCTCTTCTCTTGGAATTACTTGGTGTAGCTCTACAAATACAAAGCTAAAGAGATCCCCCTAGTTTGACTGCCTTGTTTAGGTTAAACTTTGTGTCCTTAAAATGCTTTGCATAACTTATTTTTTTCCATATAAAATACTTGCCATTAATTTGTTAAATTTACCTCTGATTGAACCTTTCTTTCTCAGGGAGGATTCCTGTATAATGTTGACCAATACCCTTAGGAAAATTTTCAGCTGTAAATTAGATAAAGGTGGATTCTGAATAAGCTTGGTAAAGCAGACTTTTCCCCCCATAATTCTTATAAAGAAAGCTAGATTCAGATGTGGACATCTTAAATGTTCACTGTACGAAGGGGGTGTGACCTTAAAACTTCAGCTTTAATGACAATCTGAGAACATGCCAGTGTAACTGATTCCTCTTGGTCAAAATGCACCCTGTGTTCACAGTAATGGCTCTGTGTTTGGGCTTCATTTTGTGCAACATTAGCCACCTAAAAAGTGATGTCTAGCCTAAACTTATAATGTAAGTTTTCTTTATCACCCATGGGCATCTCTCACCCCAAATTGAGGTCTCTCAATAGAAAAGTCAGTGATACCGTCCACGTTCCTACTGCTTTCCATCGGCTAACTTAAACTAGGAGCTGTAGCGGAGGGAGGTTACGACCCACGGTTGAGTCAGATAATGGTAAACAGGGGTCAAAAGCACAGGGTGCAGGGTGGTGGGAAAAAGAGCTTTGAGGAACCATAAAGCAGGGTGAAGGGATATCTGCCTCAAATGTACACAAATGAATGCAGCCTGGGAAACAAGCAGGAGGAACTGGAACTGCACATGCAGTCACCAAACTCCATAACTGGAATGACTGAGAGCAGTGGGAGAATTTATAGATGGATGGATGCAAGCTCAGCAGCAAACACAGGCAACAAATGAAGAGGGTTGGGCTGCCCTCTGTTGTGAAGAAGCAGCTTGGACACAGATCTCTTCTATGAGAGGGATGACTGTCTGGCTGAGAGCTTGGCAGGATCAGAGGAGAGGCCAGTAGGGGTGATGCTGTGGTGCCAGCTTGTTGCCACCCAGTTGGGTTAAGGTTAAGTGGGCAAAGCCATCTCTAAGCAACTCGAGGTAAATGTTTTCTAAAAACACAGTGCTGCTCCTTGCAGGAAGAGCACCTCCTCTAACCTCTGTTGTCTATAGTCCCTTACTGAAAAATACAGTAGAGTGCTGCTGTGACAGCTATTCTCATTGGTTGGAGTTTAGTGACAGTAATCAAAGTCAACAAATCGTGCAGTTCTGACTGAAATATGGAACATACTGGGATTTGAATACTGGCTTAACTTTGCATAAGAAAATGGTTATATGCAATTAAAGGAATTAATTTGTATTTCTCTTGTGGAAATATCACTTCTGCTCAATGAATGTTTAGCAGTCAGTGGTAATTCATGATGAAGTTATTTACATTTTCTAGAAATCCAAGTAACCTTAAACAAGGCTCCTAAATATTTTGATATTATAGTAGAAATTATATGTAAATTTAAAATAAACTGGTAGACTAATACTTGAATGCACATTCATTTTCAATCACCAGCATGAAAGGTCTCTTTTCTGTAGAATTTAATGTAAGAATGAAAGGCAAGAAAGGAAAAATAATGCAAGTATTTTCAGATATACACAGTATGGATGTTTGCATTTTAGTCAGCAATGCAAGGTAGGAAAACATTGTCAGCTGTAGTTAGGCCTATCTGCAAACTTTTATCTGTGAAAAAAGAAAGCTAAATAAAATTACTTGATAAGCACATGCTAAACTCTATGGGACCTGAGATTCCAAATGTGATCCTAAGAATATGTCTGCAATAAAAAGTAAAAGTTCTGACCTGTCTCCAAGACAGAAAGGACTTTCAAAAAAGATTTTGTTTATTAAGGATGGGATTCTGTCAAACTCTGTTAGATGGTTTTAATGCAGTACTTTCTGACTAAAGCATTGTGCCCTCTGTTTTGCAGGAGTTCAGACTGAATGATCCATTTCCTTCTGCCATTAAAATCTTGGTATTTTTCTTTAAAAAGCCTGTTGCATACCGGTAGAGCCTAACACAGTGTTGTGTAGTATAATGTAAAAATATTCCCTACCGTATCGTGTCATGTTCAGCAATAAAAGCTCAGGGAAGGATCCCTTCAATCAGCTTGGGTCTGCTGTCCTGGCTGTGTCCCCCCCCAACATCTTACCTATTGCCAGTTAACTGACTTTTGGGAGCACGGGGACAGAGAAAAAAAGCCGTGGCGTTCTGCAAGCACTGTTTGTCTGTAGTCAAAACACCGGTTGCTTATCATCACTGTTTTAACCACAAATACGAAGCACAGCACCACACAGGCAGCTGTGAAGAAAGTTGACTTCATAACTTCATTCCAGCCAGACTCAGTACATCACGTTACTTCTTTGTGCTGAGGTTGCTGCCAGTGAAATGGAAGTTCAAAATGTGAAAGCTGAGTTATGTCTGTAGCATGAAATCATTGTTGCATAGTCATAACCCAGATATTTTCTTGTTTAGCTAAAGAAAAATGCTACAGAATTGAATTCATGTGTGTGTAATCCTGTTGTTCCCCATGTATTCATGCTCAAGAACTAGAAGGCTGGGAAATTTACTATATTCTTTGTTCCTGTCCTAATGGCTAGAGACACGTATTAAAAAATGTGTCTTACTTCATCTTTAACTTCCAGTTGCTGTATTTTATGTATTTTTGTCTGCTAGATTAGAGAGATTGGAGTTAGAAAATCTCCTTAAGTAGGTAATTTATCATGTACAGACTGTATCATCATGATTCAGTTCTGTCTTAATCCATCTTAGACCCCATTTAGTCTTTTACTGTACAGTCTGTTTCCAAATTGCAAATCAATCTTACAGTTTTCCTCTAAATTTTGATTTTTTTCTTGGCATTGCTTTTAGTGGAGAAACTGGATAGAATTGGCCATCTTGAGTCTTGGAGGAGAAGTGTATAGGGACTCTAGGTACTTTAAGCATATGTCTCTTTTTATAGGCATATGTCTTGAAGGGTATGTCTTTTTGCAGGTGGGCACAGATTGCCTTCACTCCATGCCACAATCCAGATAGATGCTGGCAAACTCTGAACTATGCCTAGCTAAAGAGTGAGTAGGGCTAAGGATGCCATAGAGCAGTGGTCTCCAAACGGGTGTGTGTACGCCAGGGGGTGTGCAAGACAATCTGTTGGGGTGCAGGGAGAAAATGGTTGAACTTCCATTTATATTTGTTATTATCTAAAAAAAAAAAAAAAAAGAAGGGAGAAATTAAGCTTTACTAATATTTAATATGCAGGTTGACATTGGTGCATTTAATCTGTCCGTATGTCAGATGGTCAGGTGTAGGGCTCATGAGGTGCCCTGAGGGAAGAGTGGGCACTTTGCAACGCAGAGGGGCTGCCAGTGGCATCCTCACTCATTCATTCCCTTCCAGCATATTGTGATGTATTATAGTTTACCTGTGCCCAGTTAGTGGATTTATGGATTATATTATCCGGTTTTTAATAAACTACAAAATGGACAAGTGGCTTATAAAGAATCCTGCGAAGAAAGTGCAGATTGAAGATACTACTGATAATGTCAGTACAAGGAAACAAGAAGAAATTGCAGAGCTGACACTTCTGCTACTGCTAGTACCAGCTCTTCATCAGCCACATTATGGAAAAAACAATGACAAGCTAACCAGGTCTGACAGAAGTTGGCCAAAAAAAGCAAAACTATGAAGAAGACTATTTGAAATATAGATTTATAGCTACTGTTTCTAACAAGGAAACTCACCCTAAGTGTATATTGTACCTTGACACAGCTATTGATGCTGTATGAAGCCATTTTGATGAGAAAAACATTTAAAAGTTAAGCATCCAGATCATAAAGACAAACCTCTGCAATTTTTTCCTGTACTATGGGGTAACTCTTCTTCCTGCTGCAGTAAAAACGACTAACATGGAAAACAATACTGCAGCAAACTGAAGTCCATTCCTTTGTGAGCAAATACTGTTGGAAGATGCACAGAAGAGTTGAAGAGTTGCTGGAGAGATGAAGAAACAGATATTAGAACAAATCATGCAGTGAAAGTACACGTTTCTAACATGTCTCAGCTTATGGTATTGGCTGGATTCAGCTTCAATAGTGAAGCAGATAACGGAGTACTTTTTTGTGAGCCACTAAAGAGAAAATGTACTGCAGAAGATACATTCTTGACAGTAAATGACTTCTTAAATAAGAAAAATGTTCTATGGCAAACTTTGTAAGTGTAACCACTAATGGAGAGGCTGGAATAAAACATATATTCCAGGGTAAGGCTACAGAGCTAGCTAACATTACACGTGAAATTCCTTCGCTGTGTCAGTCATAGGCAAGCTCTTGCAGCAAAGAAACTGGAACAAAAAGTGCATGAAGTGCAGGGTGTTATCAATGTGGTTAATTTTATTTTAAAAACCCCATCTTCAAATATTTACAATACTCTTTCATGAAGACTTCCCATCTCACAGTAATCTTTGGTACCTCACAGACGTTCACGGGTTTTCTTATGGTGCAGTGCTTAAAAAAGTTGTCAAACTTGTAGATGTTGTGCATTTTTCTTTTACAAAACCACAAGTGTTTCAAAATTTCTGATCTTACCTCTTACTGAAGAGAAGTTGTCCATTAGCAGATATTATCAAAAAAATAAACACACTTAATGTGTCCCTCTGTTGTGAAGGTGATGCTTTAACAATGAGTGAGAAAATCACTGCTTTTCAGAGGAAACTTGTGCTATGGAGGGTCTTTTAGAAACAGATGTTTAGAAATTATTTGTTTGTTACATGATTTTGTTGACAAAAATTATGCAAGCCAGTCGCCTAATAAAAACTCCGATATCTTTACACTTAAAAACCATGGAAACTGAATTTTTCAGCCTATTTGCAAATCTTTCCAACAGAAGTTTCAGTGTATGTTGAACCAAGTTGTTAAATATATAAAAATGCAACACCTTCTGATTAGTTTGCAAGAAAACTGATTGCCATCAGGGCAGGTGGAAACTTATTAGCCAAAATTCAACGAAAACCTTTATGGCATTGGTGGGTGGAACTAAAAAATGAATCTTGTGGTTTAGTAAGTTGTGGTGGGTTCAGTCAGGAAAGAGTTCACTCTTTTTACCATGGCTGTTATGAAGCCGTATTCCTGGATTTACGCTGAGAGAAGTACTCATAAGGTCTCAGCTGATGCTAGGGAATGGTTGCACTGAATTCAAGGTCTCCCTCTCAGCTTCTGATACTGCAGCTGCATTCCCAGCTCTCTCTCGCTACAGGCAGTGTAGGGGACACACAGCTCAGACAGCTGACCCAAACTGACCATGGAAGTGTTTCATTCCATAGTACGTCATGCTCAGGGCATAGGTGAGGAGGGGGTCTGGGAGCCTTTACTCTCTTTCTCGCTTGCTCTTTTACTCCTGTACATTTGCTAACACTCTCCCTGACTCCTGCGTTAGGTGCTTTGCTAACTCCTGTGCTGGCTCGTTGGTAGGTTTGTTTAGTTTTCCCGGTCATGCTATTGCTGACAGGGTTCACTTGGAATCTGCTGTGACTGCGGCTCTCGGGCTGCGATTGCTCTCGGGCTGCCATCGCTCTCGGGCTGCGGCTGTCAGGCTCTCTGGGTCTCTCACTTCTCAGCACCTGGTTGTGCATTGGTCAGTGGGTGGTGAGCAACTGTATCATAATTGTATCATGTTTTGTTTTCTGTTATTTTAAGTACTTATTAGTAGTAGTATTTGTATATATTAATTTAGATTCAATTAGTAGATAGTTCTCATCTCCGTTTTACGAGCTTCCTTATTTCTTTTTCCTCTGATTCTCCCCCTCCACTGGAGGAAGGGAGGGGGAATCTTTGGGACTAGCTTCATGGTATTTTGCTCACCAGAGCTAAACCATGATGTAAGTGCAGGCAGTGAGGTACGTCCTCCATTTACATCTACATATGTTTGGGAAGTACCATTTTCAGCTAGCACCATTAAAACCAAGTGTTAAAATAAACTGGATTTAGAACCAGACCTTAAATTGTTGTATCACTAAGTGTTAAACCAGGAGTTTAAAAAATAATGAAGGATATTAATCACATTACCTTAGTGAAAGAAAGAAGGGTTTGGTTTCTTTTTACCTCTAATAGATAAAATACTTTCAAAATATTACTTCATTTTTATCTTATCCTTTAAAATTTCTATTTTTTTGTTTATGCTTTATAATAAGGACAAAATAAAAACATTGAGGATGCTTGCTCACCAGTTTTTTACTGACAGGGGTGCATGATCAAAAAGTTTGGAGATCACTGCCATAGAGTGAACTGCTTAGTTACCTGTTGTAACTCCTTGTGGTTACATAGGTTGATGTTCCTGTTTGTTGCCTACAAGAATGGCTAGAGCACATTCATACCTGTCTGAAAACTACCTTGGAAATGCCCGCAGTAGACCAGAAACTCCAGTACAATATTTTTTGTCTGTTTTGTAGAACATGGTTATTGCTATCTCTTTACACTGTTAACAAAGAAAATCCCTTATTGTCAGAGCTCTAACATGAGAAAGTATGTTTATGTGTCATGAATTTTGCAGAGGTACACAGTAAGGTCTCGACCCTTTATGTGATCCAAGTACTTATCTACCAAATTCTCTGAGCATTAAAATTAATAAATAGATGAAAATTCAAAGAATTATTCTGATCAACAATTTTAAATTTAAATGTCTGCAGAGCTTCAACAGAAATGTTCTGTAAAAAAAAAAAAAATATAGAATCTAAAAAAAATAAATATCTTTCTCCTGACTCCCCGTTCTGTACAGCTGCTTCTTGCTAGAACGAAGTTTGCTACTGGGATTATTCCCTGTGCTTCTTGGTCTCTTTCTTGTTTAAAGGAGAGAGATTAATGTTACAGTGTATTAGTCTTACAGTTCTTTTAAAAAATGCTAAGTGGGCATTAACCATCAGACCAATTGAAAACACGTAACAAACTCAGAAATAGATAGAAGTTATTTTTAAGGAGATTGTTCAATTCCAGTGAAGTCAAATGCATACCCCTTAATGACGCTACGTGTATTCTCTCCTCCCAAGGAGACCTAAAATAAAGCATTGCATATGCTTATGAAGGTACAGAACATTTTTTCATGCCAGATTGTTGTTAGCTCTTGTGGGGATACAGAAAAGTAAAGCCTGATTCCAGGTGTTCCGTAGATTCCAGGCACAATCCGTAATGTTAAAATAAAAAAGGCAACAACAGTAAAAAGTATTAGTGCACACAGCCAAGGAGATGATCTCCAGTCCGTAATAAATAAACATCATTTTCACCACCTGAAGCTACCAACAAGTTGCCCAAAGACAGAATGAAACCACTTGCTTAATTTCTGTCACAAAACACTTCAAGTGCTTCTCAAGCAACCTAGAAGGTTTTGTCTTCTGGTTCCCATATGGAATTAGGGACGTAATCTCAGACAGTACTGATAAACTGCTTATATTTTTTCTTACATTTTACATTAATGGGTAAAATTGGATTTACTTTCTTAAACCAAATAGCTTGTATTAATGTGACCCTGGCGGTTTCCTCTGCAGGAAAAGAGAATGTGAAGCCAATGAAATGAAAAGATGCCACCATGGTATTTTTAACTACATTGCTCTAAGAATGAGTGCAACCACAGTAAGGCTGCTTAAGACAATATGCCAAGATGCAGCATAATGCCTACTCAGAAACCCATTCACAATAACATAAAATAATGTGCAAAATTTATTTATAAAGGACTTGATGTAAGATATGGCAAGAATTATTGTGATTTAAGAATCTTTAGGAAAAGACAGTAGAAGGAAGAAATTTCAGAATATGTGAGTCTGCCAAAGGAGAAGAGAAGGAGCAATTAATGAAGGCATTAAAGGTTCAAAAAGGTGTGTACAAGAGCCAGGGGAAATTTTCTTTTCTAGAAGGACTTTCCACAGGTAACTGGAGTGCAGCCTTAGCTGACAATTGAAATCTCAGTGGAGGAAGTATGTGAATCAAACTGAGACGCTCAAGTACAGTAAATTATCACCACCATATGGCATCCTTCTGAGGATTCTGAAGTAAATAAAGTGTGAAATAACAGCCATACGCCATTGCAGGAAACATTGTTGCAAGGTTTTCTTCAGTATTCAAAAAAAAAAGTTAATATAGCTTCTGTATGTTCTTTAAACTTGGAGTTCCAAGGGATGATCCTCAAACTCAAAATAGTGTTTAATCATCCAGTAGTCCTAGAAAATAGGATGAAATTGCTCTAATAGAGCCACTACTTTATCTTGCTTTACCTTACATTAATTTAGATTAAAAGGTGGATGTAATTTAAAGTTAACATAGCATATATTAACGGGATTAATTATCTAGCATGGGTTAACTGAGGTATTAACTAACTTGCTTATCTAAAATCCTGATTTGAAAAAGAATGTGATTATGACTTCTACACATTTTTGCTTGTTTTTTTTTTTTAAGAGAACTGGTTGCTCTCCAAAGCATTCAGCAGAGGACAGTCACGTACCTCATGATGAATTTGGGAGAATGAGCAACGTAATAGATGATAGTGCCATTATTAGTTCCTAGGGGGAAGGAGAGGGAGAGAGAGAAAGAGAGATTAGAAGCAAAAATAATACTTTAGCCTGTGACTTGCTTCTCCCCAGGTGACAGTATCCACTGTAGCTCACCTTATGCCAGACTGTGCCATTTCAACATCAACCGTTGTTTCTATTGCAGAGTTCTGGCAACTTTCTCACTCCTTTAAGCAGCCTTGAACTTCAACTTGCCATTACATATAAGGGACAGGGGGCCAAGTTCGTGGGCTTCCCACAAAAGCACAATTGGTTTTTGTAACAAGTGCATGGCACCTTTTCAAAATACAGTTAAGTAGTTGAAATATTTTATTAGGCTTTTATTGGGCTTGAGTTTGCGCCTTTTTTTTTTTTTTTCCATTTTATCCTTTTTCCTGAGGCAATGGGTGGCATTAACATGCTAACTAAATGTTAGATATCATTAATTTTGCATGTGATCCACTTCCATTTTATGTGCCTTTCTGACATTTTCTAGTATCGCCTCTCCTCTTTTTGGTTTGGAAACAACAGTAGAATCAAGACATTCCTTCAGGAAGCGTTCACTGATAGGTAGACTCAAGTGAGGTTTCCTACAGCAATTAATAGTTGGCAAATTAATAGTAGGGCAGAATATGGCCACTGCTGTCCGTAAGTCGTAGCAGCAGTAGTCAGATGTGTGTATATAGACACCACACAGTTCCTACATGTCTGCTCCTTTCTTTAGCAGGAATAGCTTCCACAGGAATCAATGCTTCAGTGTTCTGAAGGTTGATGCCTCTTCCTCAAGGAAGTCTTTATTAAACAAGTCAACAGACTCTTGAGTTTAATTTGCAGGTGAGATGGAGGTTTAATTTAAAGCCTTAATTGGTATTTTTTGGGTGCACTGATGGCCCAGAAAAGAAAAGGGAAGGACATGGATCATAGGATCATAGTTGTTTTACTTCAGCCAGATCATCATGGTATCTGGATCTTCAGCTCTCGCTTAGGGCAAATCTTCTGTTACAGGATGCTTTGAGCTTATATGAAGGACATAGACCCTGATAATTTTGTTTTCTGGACTTCCCCTCCCCGTTTCCGCTGTCATAGAAAATCTTACATATGAGGATAGGATGCTGCTTTAAGAAACAGAAGCGTTGGGAGCTCTTGAAAGTGGTCAAATATCTGTTGTCTTATTCTCTTTATCAAAAATATTTTTGATTGTGTATTATTTTCCTGCATATTCTTGTGCTGTTCTGAACAGGAGCTTCATCTTTAGCCAGTAGAATCTGTTTGGTAACCATCAGAATACTAAGGGTGATCTGGTAAGCAGCTACAATTTTTTAACAAGTCCATGATTTTACCTAAGACCCATCTTGAAAGAGTATAGTAGTTTCAAGTGCGACAGCATACACCATCACGTGTATATTTGGTAGAGTCAAGTCATCAAGGACTGATTCTTAAAGCAGTATTCTGCCTCTAAGTTGTCTGTTCTAGATAGGATTTATTTTAGAGGATTTATTTTTCATACAGTTAAAGGCTGGACCAACTGCATCCTACAAAAGTTTTAATTGTAGCATTAAGTTCTCATGACAGAATGTCTTCAAAAGACATAGGGAACAGTTTTACTTGAATGAATACTATAGGAGGCTCTTTGAAGATTCATTACGCTATGGACTGAAGTGACACTTTGTCAATGTTTACTGCACTGAATAATGAATTTCCCAAATAGAAAAAATACTAGTTGTGTTTGGCCATTTGAACCTTCTTACAGCATCAAATGATAATAAAATTGAACTTATTGGTAAGTCTTATCAGAAATTATGTAGGTCATTGTCCAAAGTAATGTAAAATAATATAGATCAGAACATAGTGACAGCTGTTAAGAGACTTGGGCACCAGTTGGGATTTACAGATAAATTTTACGGAAGTCCTTTCTGTAGATGGAACCATGGTTGAGCATCTGGGAGAGATCATTTTCCCCACATATCCTACGTTATGTAGCCTTTCAGTTAGCCTGTAAGATAGTATGTATATTATTTGACATATGGAGTAGTGTGAGGATATCCAAAGGGAAGGATGTGGTTCCTATTGTGAAGACTGCCACTACTGAAACTGGTTTTCAAACTTCTGGATTGTAGGCTTCAAAGTGAGAAGGAAAGCAATTTTCATAGAATTATAGAATAGTTTGGGTTGGAAGGGACCTTTAAAGGTTATCTAGTTCCAACTGAGACATCTTCAACTAGATCAGGTTGCTCAGAGCCCTGTCCAACCTGACCTTGAATGTTTCCAGGGATGGAGCTTCTACCACCTCTCTGGTCAACTTGCATGTGCAGAAGGTGGGAATTTGGGCTTGTAAATCAATTGTTACCTCAGATAATAGTCCCAGTGGTCACAGAAATGGTATTAGTATATTAGTATATAAGACAGAAGAAAGTTAATGAGTATGTTATGCTTCTTACTTTAAAGACTCCAAAATGTTTTTAAATTATTTTTGAAACTTAAACATTAGTATGAAATTTCAGTGCGTAACACTGTAAAAAATGCATTACTACTTTACTGTCACGTATCTTCAGTTTAGCTTCTTCTAACTTTAGTTTCCAAATGGATTAAAGTTACAGTCCTTAGTGCAATGTGCTACAAAATTCCAGTCTTAATAAAACAGGAAAGGGTGCCACAATTTGATAGACAAGTGCAAGTTAAAAAAAGTTCTTTGAATGAAAATGATACACAATGGAGAAAAAGAGGTTTTGGGTTTTTTTAAATCTTCCAATTACTTGTTTCTGCTCAGTAATATCACACCAGACCTGTTTGGGTCAGAAGAGCTAGAAGGTAACTTCTGTGTTTTTCTAAAATGAAGGAACATGTAGCTGAAGCATGGTTCATATGGTAAAAATTTCATTTTTATTTATATTAGCATTATCATCTTATATCCTCTTATATCCCTGAAGTGGTGTCTCTTTTCCCCTGGAATAAAAAATATAGACTTATAAGGTTTAAACCATAGGGGTTTTTTGTTTTTTGTTTGGTTTTTTTTTTTTCCCCCCCACAAAGTTGACCTAATCAAAACTGTTTGGAGCAGTGCATTCAAAGTGGAAAGTAAATGAATGAAACACTTTATTAAACTGTTCTCAAACTTTAGGTAAATCTGTCCCTCCACTCCTAGAAAGCCTAAAGCCCAAATACTCCAGCACCTCATATTGCAATGAGGACAACTATTACCATAGCTCAGAAATAGAATAGAATAAAATCTTAGGTTGAATATTGCTGACCTTTACGCATTTAGGAAGTCTGAGAAATGTGGATTGCTACTTTGGAGGATTACTGAAAAACATCATCTGATTTTTATATTAGGTAAATGTTTCTTTCCTTTTAGTTTCCACTGGGGCTTATATTCATAGTTTTCGGTTGATTACAACACTTACTTGATACAGATGTTTTTGTAAATGTTGGCATAGTCCCTTGAGTCTGATGGAATTAAACCATTAGTAAGTAACTATAGCTTCAGTACAGAAACTGTGTGCACGTTAGAACTTCAAACTTGGCCCTGGTTTTCTGAAAGAAAAAGTCCCAGGTAGATGAAGACTTCCAAGCTTTCCACAAAACCAATGATTTGTTCAAACCTCCTCTACTAGCCAAGTAGTAGAAGAAGAACCTGTGTGTTCTCCCTTGGCGTTTGGGTGGTCAAATTGAGAAAGGATGCAGGGAAGTAGCCTGCTCCTCTGACCTTGTCCTGAAAACATTTTATGAAGGTAAGGGATGTTTGGGTTTTCTAAGTTTCAATGGATGTTACTGGTACTGGAACACCATTTTCAGACAGGTTTGGATTTTGAGGTCTGGGATTCAGCTGCAGTTCAGCTGTCTGTAACTGTCTGTATCTGAGAGTCATCTAAGCTCCATTTATAGTTAATGGAGAAAAGACAGAGGCACTTCCAGGGTGCAATTCATCTCACCTGGTTCAGACATCTATTTATGGATGAGATGACTCATTCCTTAGAAATGCTCATTTATCTTAACTTTGGCAATATCCGTGTAACACCTTTCCTAGTTAGTGTTGGGATAAAAAATGTTTCATCCTTTATGGATGGAGAGACTAAATGTGTAAATGTTACTTTTGCTTTCCTCTGCTTAATCAAGGAGGATTTTACATAAAGACGCTTCCTTTTGTAATTATAAATCATAGCTCTTTTGGCACTGATAACATTTTCTTAAACAATATTTAATTACTGTTCATGTTGCTTTGTTGGAATTATCCCTCTATGAATTCTGCTCAGGACTGTGTTAGTAAATGGGCTCTTTCTGAGTAATAAATGTTTGAAATGTGTGCGTATGTAAGAATTACTAATGAGTACTATAAGTTGTCCACCTATAATAATATTATCAGATGTTGAGTCATAGAATCATAGAATTGTTTAGGTTGGGAAAAATCCTTAAGATCATCAAGTCCAACCATTAACCTAATATTGCCCAGCCCACCACTAAACCACATCCCTAAGCACTACGTCTACATGTTTGTTAAGTACCTGCAGGGGTGGTGACTCAACCACTTCCCCGTGCAGCCTGTTCCAGTGCCTGACAACCCTTTTGGTGAAGAAATTTTTCCTAATATACAATCTAAGCCTCCCCGCTAATTTTTGGTTCAGTAATCAGTCTATTTGCTACATGAAAACTACTACAGAAGTAGTTTTGAGGGTGGTGTTACAGTGTGTGCTTCAAAAGAAATTAACGGTAGTTTTCTCAGCTGTTATTTATTCTTTTTTTCTGTGATAGCATGAGACTTTCCATTTTGTTGTGTTCTTATTTCCTAATCTAGATCAAATTAACCAATATAAAGCAGTAGTAATTATATGTATTTTAAGTATTTTTAAAAAGACTTTTTATTTCTCTAGTAATTTTCTGTCTAAACACATACCCTAAACCTTGTGAAATTTTGTCAGAAGAAGATCCAGATATGTTTTATAATTTGCATTCTATGTTCTAATTGCTGTCCACACATTATAATACAGAGAGCCTTTATTTGTCTGCCTCTACATTCCTTCCAAGACAGTGTTCAGTATTTCACCGCTTCTGGTTACTTGAATGCTTACACAAACTTTCAGCAGTCCTATTACATTCACATGCTTTAGTAAACAAGCACTTCTAAATTCTTGTTAATTACTTCTCCTTCTGGCATTGGTTTACAAATTATAAAATAATCTATTGTCAATATGGCCCTTATTTACTTTCATAATAACTGGCACGAAGACTACTGTTGTATAACATTGCAACATCCAGTTCCTTTGGTTTTGGTCTGCTGTCTCTAAGAGTCAAGTCTAATAAACTCGTAGAAGAGTGGTTGTCCTGTTTATCTAGAAGCTGTCAGAACGACATTGCCTTCAGTTTTGTAGATGGTATCTCACCCCCGAGGAACCAGAAATATATTTTGTGTGTATTTGCTTCTTCAGTTTTGTTCACTGGTGCCCTTGAAATCTTGATATGAACTGCTGTTCTTTCTTATAGCATACATAATTCACTTTCAGTCCTTGGTTACTATCTTTGGGATCCTTTCTAGCTTTGCAATGCATTATGCATTTTTTCCTATAAGGAATGTATCATAACATTTGCCTCCCTGATGTATGACGGAGTTATATGTTTACTTGTCTTAGCGTCCAGTCTTACTGAAGAGGGTTGGTTTGTTCAGGCTGCTCAAAGTCCTGCTGAACCTATTGTGCAGGTTCTTAACATGCTTGTAGATTAACTGGAACTTAATCTGTTCATACTTTTTAGTAGCGCAGATCTCTGTATCTTTTTCCTAGCTACATTTTTATTTCACTCTAATAGGCTGGCATCTTCAAATACCTGATGGCCGGTGGTCCACCTCTTGATAAGATGGATAAAATTTATCTTTTTGTGGTGGAGAAATCACCTTCCAACTCAAAGTGTTTGTAAGTCATCTTAAAACCCCCTGAAAACATTCCCACACACACACCACAAGAACCCTAAATTCCTATTAATTCTTTTTACCCACAACTAATATTCAACATCAGAGTTCATGATTACATTTAGCTTCTGTGACCAAAAAGCACGAGAAGGAAATTCTTCTACTTTAGAGAGTTTGGGAGGAAGAGAGAGCATTTTATATGACCTGTGTGTTAGTCATGCATCTGTAGGTTTTATGTGAAATCATATTTATCACGTTGACATTCCAAGCGAAAGGAGGCAAATTAGCATTTTTTAAGTGGAAAATGTAGTTATATCTATAAAAACCAAAACAGTAAAATATCCTATTTTTGTTCTGTTATTGTTAGTACTAGTAGTATTACTGTAGTCCAAAACACTCAGTCTGAAATACTCAGGCACTTCGTGCAGGCAAGAGGTATATTGATTACATTTGTTTCTGGGTTAGATCCGTATGCTGAGAGTCCTACTCCAATGGCAAAGGTCACATTTTTCTTGAAAGCCAATAATGACAGTTTTTCCCAGTAAAAACTCAATATCCAAGGGTTCCTTCTTCCATTCCTCTCATCCTGAAAACCACGCACAGTATCTAATTGTTTTTTTAAATCTGGTTTCTTTTGAACAGAAAAAGAAATCCAACACATCTCTGAATTTTTCTCCTTTGTCACTCTGCTCAAAATAAGGTTCTACTTCCTCTTTTATTTTTGTAATCCCCAATGATGTGTATATCAATTAAAGTATACCTTGATTTTCTTCTATATCTAAGTGCAATGACAAGAATCCATATTTAGTATTACAAAGTTTCTCTTCTCCAGATACTGTATTTCTTGAAAGTAAGATTCACTCAATGCTTCAAAGCCTCTACATGTAATGTTTGCTTAATTGGAATGAAAATAGGGATAATTATGTTTGCTAGTAATGCATCATATATGGTGAGATCTCTCTATCTTTACTAATCCCAGAAATTGTAATCTGTCCTTTGCAATTACTCAGAATTTACGTTTTGTCCATGTAATGAGGGAACACTTTTTTCTTTTAATTCATGCATTTGTTTTGCACACATATATTTATATCTCTGTATTGAAATTCCTACAGTACAACATTTTATAGTACACAGTATAAATCTCAGCAGCAGGAAATCTTAGTAAAATATCTGACTGTATAATCCAACTGGTCTGACCAGTTCTCATTCATTAGGAGTCTCGTACGATCAACATCTGGTAGGATTAGACTGCCCTGAACAACAAGGATTTAGCTTGCAGTACTTACATGCAGCTTTAGTGAACCAAAAGGTCATCGGAAATATCTGTTAAAAGCAAAGTAGTATGATTAATCTAAAAATTATTAAATTTATTTTGTAACTGGCAGAGTTAGGATTAAGTGAGTAAACTGTGCCTTTAAATGTATAGTCTGAAACCTAGTTTGAACCGTTCATCAGTGGACACCCCTGAATCCAAACGGTCATTATTAAATTGACAATTCATCAGGAATATTGCCTTTTTTGTTTACTACTTTCAAGGGGAAAAGGGATAAAATGATCAGTATGTGTGTAACTTGTATCTTGTATCCTTGTAAGGTAGAGTATCATTTATATATGTAAAAGTACTCTTTTTTTTTTTTTTTTTAATTTTATTTTCTGTGAGTAAAGGACTAGGGTCTCTAAGCAGTGGTTTGTGAAACTTTCCAGGTTTATTGATGATCAGGTCTGCTAATTCCTGGTTTTGGGAAGTGAAATGTTGGTGTCTTTAAAGTACATAAAAATTATATAAAGAGACATATAAATTGCCAACAAGGGACTAAAACCACATGGAATTATACTACTGTATTGTAAATCAGTGCAAGATTTACATAGGAACTGCAGATCCGCACCAGAGCTTAAAGCAGTTTGGTACAACTTCCTACAGCAGTTTCCTTCAGTTAAAATAATCCTATTCTACACAATAAAGAATCAGAAATGCAGTAGTTCACAATTTTCTTTGATCAGAGTTGGTGGAATGAAGCAGTTACTACCGAGCTCTAAAACTGCTTGTGCCGCTTTGCAGGACTGCAGGCATCTGCTAAAACAAAACATGCAGCATTTTGTATTCCGAGTTTCACAAACTTAATAAAAAGCTGCAATGTTTTCTATAGGAATTGGGACCTCTAGAATTTGTCGTGAGGATTTTCAAATTTTGATGTTGGACCCAAATCCAAATCGGAAGATTATGTAGTCAAATTTATTTGATCTAAGTGAAGAACTTCTGCAGGAAGAAGAAGACAAGTTTCAGTTCTGTGAGATATTTAGAAAGGAAGAAAAGAACCTGTTGAAAATAAGTATACAAATAGGAAACAAAGACTGGAAAATGTAGTGAAAATACCCCCAGACCAGGCACAAGATGAGATGTGCCAGACCTAGTGGTCATAACACTGAAAGGGGGAAAAAACACATTGTCTTCTAGAAAAAAAAATGAAAACCTTGTAAATTTTTATAAAACTCCTAAGATCTTGTTATGATAAGATCTCCTTTCTTTTGGCAAAATTTCCACAACGGATGCATCTGAAAAGCATCCAATATCTGATTGTGGCAGTGAAAGGAAAAGGTTTCCAACTTCTCTGGCACCAAGTCTGATAGTGTGTCTTGTGAGAGGTTAATCAGTAGTTCAGTGAAATGTCTAAGAGCTCTGAAAGCTGCAGAGTATTGGACTTCTAGCAGATGGGGCAGGGGGGTGTCAAAGAAATTTCTCAGTGGCTAAATTTAAGTGTTGACTGGAAAAAAAATCATATTGTTTCTCAGAAAAAAAAAATAATATGCAATTGAATACCTTAATTGCACAGTTCATGAACAAGTTCTGAAAGGATGGAGTCACAGCAAGTCAGTAAACAGTCTGAAGAGTAATTGTTATAATTACTCAGCCTTGTGCCCCCCACTGAAGCCTATCTGTAAGTGTTAGTCTATTTTAATAATATTTAATGTGTATTTGTAATAATTTTTCTCATGTTAATAATGGTGTAATTGGACTAAAAAGTGTTTAGTGAATCAGCTGTTTTCTACTCAGATCAACTGAGTAATGTTAATCTAGTCTCTCTGAGAATAAAAGGATGACTAGCAATGGCTCCAGAAAAACATCAAGACAATATTAGTAATGCAAACCTGTAACTAAAAACTTTCTATTTTTTACAGAAGAAAATAGGGCAGTATGGGGTAGAAGCATATGACAAGCTGTATGCCTTTGGAAAGTATAGTCCAGTTAGCTAAGGAAAATTTAGTTTTTCTAAGGAACATATGATAGTTTTAGGGAACTTTCATACTAGATTGAAGGACTTTGGACCTTAGCTAAACTACGATCAAGAGAGGTCTATTTTCTTTTGTTATCACTGATGATTTGTGTCAGAAAAGCAGTTTTTCTTTGCATCAGGAAAGACCTGTATGATAAGGAGTAGTTAATGGCATTGCTGGAGCTAAAATATCAATCAGTCAATCATTTTACTAGTATACTAGCAGAAAATAGTCACTACTGATCATTTTTTGTCGGTGAATACATTTTTACAGAATGCACTTAAAAGCTGATTATAGCATCACAAAAGGATGAAGGATATAAGTCAAATCTTGGTGGACTGACCTTTCTGACTGTTGCTTCTGTACAATAAACTAATTTCAAATTTAAAAATTACCTATATGTCTACTCGTTTTAGCCATTGTAAAAAGATATAATGTAAATATATGTCTTAATGATTTTAAAGCATGGCTAAAAGGGATAAGATGAAGCAGAAGCCATGAACAAAGAAACTAATGCAGCCAGTGTAGTAATGATCTTCAGGAAATACTTCATTTGTCAACCAAGAAACTTGGAAAAACTAACTTAAAAGGGGACAGCAAAAAAAAGGAATTCTGTTTGAGGATCAATTAATACAATTACTACCTTGCAGAAGCCAGATTATGCTTTTTTGTCTTGAAGGAATTTGCAAAAGTACTAAGATAGTTTTAATGTTCCTTTTTTTTACCAAAAACTGTGTTGCTGTCTAAAACAGTTAAGCAGCATACCAAAAAACATATTAGTTGTATGGTAAGCATAAAAGTATGAAATACATGCAGCAGAACCACTAGCGTGCATAGACTGGGAGGAGGCTCACAAACATATATTATGGAGAGGCTGAAGGGTTACTGAAGAGATGAGTGAGTTTGAAGGTAAAGCCACGGTAGGATGCCCAAGTCTCACCCATGACCTTTCATATCTCATTGCAAACCCTTGCTTATACTGTATACTTAGGGATGAATGTGATAGACTTTCAGAAGAGGAAATTTAGCAATAGCTGGGTCTTTTTTTTGGTGGATGAAATGTCTTCTATTATATAAACTTTATGGTTATTTCAATCCAAATGGTAAAGTTCCTACTCCTGAAAGACATACCACTTCGTGTTCTTTATTGACTGTGTCACGATATATCAGATATTTTCAGATCATTTTGAACGGACTGTGCTTCAGCTATGACCCCATAGAAAGTCATTGGAAAGTATCTGCATATCTAAATTCTCCTGTTTAATATCACATACGTTTCTATGTATTGTATTTTCTGTGTTTGCATTTAAGATACCGGTTTTACATTGCTGATTACTTCTCCTATGTCTGTTATAGGAAACAAATAAAGATAGTGCAATGAATATGATCATAGTATTATTAAATTAAAATTGGAATGCTATTCTCTTCATTTTGATCTGTAACCAGTTTATATCCAGCAAAAATTATTTTTGCTTACCGGTTAGGAATAGGCATGTGAAACTCCTGGTTTTGTGATCATGTGGCTGGAGGAAAACCAGCAGTGATGAACACAGAAAACCTTGAAGTAGTTATATGGAAAAAAGCCTAAATCATTACATCAAGTTGCTTTGTATGTTATCTGGCTTCTTTGTGCTATTAGAAAGCTAAAAGAGGACAATCTTGCCACTATAAAAAAACCAGGTGTGATAATCTGTTGGTACATGGGGCGTTTGTCACCTTTAAGCAGCCATACTGCATGCTGCTCCATGATATGATGCATGCTCTACGAAAGGGGGAGGGCACAGAGAAGTTCGTTAAGCTTCACCAACCCCTAACTGATGTAAGCTAAGCTCTGCTGATTCATGCTAGGACCAGTTGACAGTAGTTTCAAATCAGTACTCAGCACTGAGAATATGTGAGTTTCCTTGATGAGTCTTTTCCCTTTCTGCAGTCTCAAATATCAGTTTGGTAGAAGAAAACTTTTGGTCTTAACAGCACTGGCAATACACAAGAATTGTCCATCCCCATGATGCAAAACGGGAGCCCACTGTGTACTTTTTGTCATGCGTAGTAACGCTCTTTACACCATACACCCACTGATAGAGGATTAAGGTCATCAAAGTATAGTGCCTTGATCACATTTTGGGTGAAATGGAAAGAAAAATGTGGATGCATATGTCATCGTTGAGATTATTGCTCATCATTACAGTGATAAATACAGTCCATCTGCTTTCTCCTCACTGAGTTTCAGTTCACTGGTTTACCTTTTTCTCCACTTCTTACAGGTGAGGAATGATCTGACTGGTGTCCTCTATGGTGAAGACATCGAGATTTCAGATACTGAGAGTTTCTCCAATGATCCTTGCACAAGTGTAAAGAAGCTTAAGGTATGTGCTGCTGTTTGAGGAAAAAAGAGAATGTGGTGATTATGTCATGGCATTTAATTTTTTAAAATTTTCCTATGATGAAGGTTAATAAAACAAAATTTGCATAAGAATGATATACAACTACATTCCATTGCATAATAAGGTCAACAAATGGCATTGTGAGGGCCTAGTCCTGTTTAAGTTGATGAATGTGTATGCATGTAGTAAATATTTTTATAATTCCTGATAGGAGGAGTATATAAAAAATGTTGTTGCTGGCTTAATGTTTGTACCTAAACCACCAGTCTCAGTGACATACATGTGAAAACTCTTGAGGTTTAGAACCAGAACCCTTTTAAGGTAAATTATCATGTAGCTAAAGCATTGAGCATCTTTCCATTAACTTTATTACACATTTTAGATTGAATCCTTTGCTTATATCATTTGCATTATTTCATTTGCATTATTTCATACGAATCATAGGAAAAAAAGAAGAAAAATAAATGTAATAGCAGAATAATTTACGGTCCTTCTCTTATTATAACAATTTATTAGGTTCCTGGCATCTCATAAAATTAAAACTATATTTTAGCATTGCCATGCAGTGCAACCAATAATAAACTAGACATGAAATATGAATCTGAAACTGCATATGTACATGAAAAGGATTGAACAGCAAGAGAAAGCACTTTTAAATGGTGAACATCAAATCGTTGCTGGCATCAAATAGGTATGACACACAGTCAAAGCAACAATCCTGCAAACACTTAAATATGTGCAAAAAAGGTTAAAAAAACCTTAATAAACTGAATTCTATTAAAAAAACTAAAACTAAAGTAAGGATGCTGACCTGTGTAAGACTAGACCACTACTGAAGCTAACTGGAGAAGATATGAAGCATGATAAACTAAGTGTGCTTTGTTATTCCCACAGCCTAGACATGCAAGCCTGAATGTTTAAAGTATAAATAGGTCAAGATTATGTTTATAAGAAGCCATTTGTGTCTGTCCACCCTAAACCAATTTGCGTTTCCTATCTGGGGTTGAAAAGACGCTCGTATGTGTTGTCAGTGAAGTCCACATTTTGACAAGGTCTTTAATCCCTGGCATCAGAAAACTATCAGGTCTGAAGGCAGAGCAATTTAAACCAATGGATAATATAATAACAAGAGAAAAAATGTATTTACACATGTATATTTAGACTGACGTTTAGAAGAAGCAATGAGATTTTAGGTTTCCTGTATGTCAACAACATGCCGTTTGTTTTATAGGGAAGACCAGAAAATTCTAACAAACCATATAGTAAAATTATCTCTATTTCTTCTTCAAAAGAAATTGCTACAGCAATAAATAGGCAATTGTGTAGATACTTGATTATTCTTGACAAAAATACAAGGTTAGTTGTTCTTAGGTACATGTGTCAGGCACAACTTAGCTATCCAATTCTACAGATTTTCATTCCTTTCTTAAAGATGTAAATCTAATATAGATTAACTGGTATATACTTACTTCACTTGTGATTCAAATAGATATAAAATATCTTTTATATTTGTAAATACAGTTAAAATTAATTGAATTAGTAATAATGTAATAAAAAATAGAAATAACTGGTATGATTTCCAGAAAGGTATGTTTTATATTTTTCCAGCAGCACTTTAATTTTTACTGCATTGACTCCAGCCTCTTTGAATCACAGTTGGAAAGTAAATTTAGACTTAAGGTTGTCTTTAAAATGCATTTTTGTGTTCAGAGAAAGGAATATTGGAGGATACACACTTGTAGATCAACTTAAATGTTTAAAAATTCTTTGCATGCGAAGGCAAATTATATAAGAAATAACACTTCTGGTCCAACTTTCTTGTATCTTGCATGCAGGACAAAAAAAAGCAATATATGAATTCCAATTCAATGAAACGGTTTCCATCTGATTTCCCAAATTCAATAGGTGTTTTGGATACTGATCTAAAATGATCTCTCATTCTAAGTCAGTTAATTACATTTTAAAATTTAGGCCACGAACAGGTTTGGATGTGAACTCAGTCTAAATGAATGACATGCACACTAACCCAGACACCAGCAGGTTTTGCCAGCATGATATGGTGGTGGAAGCTGACGTCCTCTAGTTTACTTTCACCATCAGTGATTCCATAGCTAAGGTCAGAGGCTCATCTGTAGTTCTGCAGGTGGCCATCCAGACATTTAGAAGGCGGAACATGTGGAAACCTCTATTGACAAAGTTAACCAGCTCTGAGTAGATTTATTGATAACATCTTGACTGTCAGATATGTGGTGGAGAATAAGACAGAGTATCTGAGCTGTTCAGTTTAGATATTTCATAAAGAACCTGCCAAGACATTGACTTTTCCTGGCAGATGAGATATTGTAGCAATCCTTCTCTGGAAAGCCGTGTAATACAACATTGTGGTGTTATTCATTAGAAATGAGACAGATTAAAATCTGATCACAGAAGGGAAGTTCTGCAGGCTGAAAAAAAAATAGCTGCCTATTCCAGCATAATGTGCATCACTCATAAACTGAAAAGGCTAAAGACTGCCTCATATCCGAGGCTGTTAGAATTGGCAGTGAATGAGACAAGTTGTTCTTCATCCCTCAGTGGAGAATCTTGGATGTCTTCATCCTCGCTGTCCTCAGGGTTTATACTACTCAGCTGCCAGTAGTACCAAAGACATTTTATATTTAGTGGATGAATAGTATCCTCACCTTTATGAAAGAAAGGAGAGAGCAAGAGAGTCATTCATTTTTTGAGGGTGTACTATAGTCTTCATTTATAGAAATGTTATATGTTTTTTTAGAGAGTCTGCCACAACTGTGGGTAAATGTAATGTAACTGTTCTTCATTTTCTTGTTTGAACTTTAGTCCATATGGGAACACGTGTATCGCTTACTGAGGGGCAAAGCTTAAATGCTGATATTGCTACTCTGATCTCTGGGAAGAGTAAATATGACAGCTCACCATCTGGCAAATGGTCTAAACATTGGTCTTTTTATATAAATGCAGTTTTAGGCGTTGCCTTCCCCCTGGGTTGTTTTTAATCATCTCATAGATCACCTGCCTGGTTCCATGAATTAAAAACTCTTCTGTCAAATACACTTTAACTCTATGCAAGCAATTTACAACTCTGAGAAAGAAAGAGTACTTGACACTTGCTGGGATCCAGTGCGTGGCTTACTTGATCCCTACAAGAGACTTACACTGAGTTAACTTGCATCAGTCCCATGGGGGTTGATGTAAAGGAATAGTATATCTTGGCCAATCGGTTGATAGTCATTTAACAGTGTGACTGAAGGAGGGGAAAAATTATGCCCAGGTAAGTGTCTGATGTATCTCTTTGCATGAGACTATAATACAACCTGTCCCTCAAGCACTGACATGAACTCAACTCTGAAAAAATTCAGTGTAAACTTCATTACTCATCCAAATAAAATCTCTGCAATGGATTTGAGCTATGTCCAGTTTCATGAATTTGAAGGTTCAGTGTCTCTTAGGCATGACAGAGCCAGCAGATCCAAGCCTGGCATCAATTGGATTTAGGCTTATTTACCATCTTTAATGGGAAAAATATGGAACAGGATGCAAAAAGCAGAGTTGGAGATAATGAGTCTTACTGAGGAGTGTGTCATTGCACAGAGGAAAAATGTTACGCGTGCAAGAGGAAGAGCTATTGTATAGACTTTCCTAAATTATTTCTTTCTACATGTGTTCTAATCTGCAATTCTTTGGTTTCATGATTGCATACTAAATTTTCCAGTCTTTTTAACTGCAAGTCATAAAACCCCAGGCACTGCATCTCACAGCATTGTATTGTTATCTGCGTGGTTGTAAACAGGAGGAATCTTTTATGATTTACCATACACGACTAACCGAGTAGAACTATATATTATGTTCTTCATGATGCAACTTTATGAAACCGGACACAGAAAAAGGTATTCAGCCACATATTCACTGTGAGCCTCACCCTGTGATCCCATACTCTCCACTTAGCAATGTTCCTGTCTCATTCTGGATCTTCAACCCAGTCTGAAGTTTCTTGCTTACTCAATGTGTTCTGCTTCTCTGATTTTTCTCTGTCCCTATGACTACCTTGTCTAGATTATTGTTCCATTTTCTTCTGGGCTTACTTTCTGAGACTGCATTTGTCCTAACAGTAGTTATTTGGCAAGCTTCCTATTTGCCATACTCTTGAAAAGTCTTCATTCTCCCTCCCAAGCTCCTTATTCAATAATGGTGTCATGCCTACTGCTACGTCCTCAGCTCCTTGTTCCATCTTTGCCTAAAAAGTGTAAGTACCCATTACCCAAATTGTTATTGGCTCTGTCTCTCCTTCCTGTGTGCCCTTTTTCTCTCACTGGATCCTACCTCCAGGCACTTTATTTATTCTCAGCATTACCTTCTTTGATCCATCTCCAGACAGTACTGTGATTTCTCCACCAATCGAAGAGTTAATACCTGGATAAATGTTGGGGGAGAACTGAGGCTTCATATTTCTGTCAGAGAAAACTTCGTTTTCTTAGTGTATTGCACATAATGGAAAAGAACATTATTTAGTTCTAAAGTGTTTAGGAAAAAAAATCAGAATTCAACTTTCTTTTGCTGTAGTCTTCAATGGCAGAACTCTTGAAATGGAGGACTCATGATTTATTCTTTAATAAGTGGTTACAGAACATTTCTTTTGGTCATCTGCAGTTGATTTGTGGTTGGATACCATCCAAATCTTTTAGTCAATGGGCATGTTAATGTCCTAGTTACTGTACTGAGTGCTTCAACAACAGTAATTTTTGTGTTTAACATGGAAACTCATTAATTTAGGCAAAAGAACATTTAGATATTGTATCTTGGCATGATCATACATACCAAGGATGACAAAACATCAGGGATCACCAAGTCCTAGAGCCATAGCTGATTTTTCACCTTGGGTCATGAAGCTTTCTCGTTGAGCATCAGGGATTCTTGAGAACTTGGTTGAGACGTGGTTCTCACTTCGAAGATTTCCTGCTCTGGCATTGGAAGTTCAGCCCATGCTGGGAGTGGAAATTCATGCCTGACAGGAAATCCAGCTTCCCTAAAATCCTTAGTCAGATACTGAGATGGTCAGAACTGGGATCTGCTGATAGCTGGACATATCATCAAATACGTCCATTTGCTGGGGTGCCTGAACAAGAGTAGAGCATGTTTGAAGCCAGGCTTGACTGCCAGTGTTAGAATAGGTGCTCTGCTATGGTTTGTGGGAAAAACATTTCCAAGAGGAGTTCTTGTATGCTTCTTTGCTTGCATGCCTACAGACTAAAGGAATTGTAGAGCCACATACTCCTGTGGCTGAATGTGGAAGGTTCAGGTCTGAGTGCTATTGCCAAACTAATTGTACAATAACATTAGTATAAGACAATCCTTGCAGATAGTAAGTTTACTGGCATGGGGTAGGATATTTCTGAGAAACAAAGCAATAGGATGGACTATACAGTTCTTGTCATGCTTTACAGTAGCAGGTCAGCATGGGAAATGTGCGCTGGTTTATGTGACAATCAGGTGGAAGCAATGTCTTAAGGCATGGAACCACACAGCACAGATACTATGACTTCAGCCTGAAGGTTGTTGCAGAACCAGCGGGCAGCATTGCTGGACAGGCACTATAGGGTTATTCTCTACACCCTGCCTACAATCTCTGGTGCTCATAGACTGTGAGGACACACATCATCAGCTGGGGTTTTTTTGTTTGTTTGTTGGTTTGTTTTTCACTTGGTTCTCATCGTGTTCTAAAATGAAAAGGAATTGATTAAATTTTAAGTTTAATGATTAGGTGCTCTGTCATTAATTTTTCAACCAAACAGTGCTAATCATCTTTTTTAAAGCATTAAATCTGCATTTTTGTGTTCAGAGAAATCAAGCCATTCAGGGTCGGAGTTCCAAGAGTGACCAAAATTATTCTTAAACTGTGAAAAATAGAAATAATGGATGAAAGTTTTTTTTTCCTGCATAATTCCTAAATCTATTGTCCTACAAAAACTGTAATACTATTGCTGTAATTTGTATAATTTGTTTGTTTAGTTTCATGTGACCTTGTTAGATTTGTTTAAAAAAAATCTAATCCGTTTCAGTAAGATTTACATTACTTTTCAAATCTGTGGCTAAATAAAAATGAAGAGAAGCAGGCTTACTGAAAATGCACTGGTTTGGAATGAGCAAAGCATATTACCTTTTTTCTGACTTTAACCATGCTAACAGTAATACTGATTTCATTCATTTAATTGCAGAAGAATTCTAGTATCTTTTTGCACTGACCACCATAATATTTTCTACTGAACAGGAAGTAAATATTAAAATTACCTCAACTGAAAATCTTTGATAAATTCATTTAATTAAAACTGAAATGTTTTTCACCACTGAAATTCACACTAAATCATCTGTTACTTTTGTCCTTGGAGAGTGAAAGAGCTATATTAGTAATTCTATCCAAGTGTGTTATAAAAGAAATGAAAAATTAGATTTGCTCAAGCTTTTGCTGAGAACTCAGTTTTTGTGTGAAATAAAAGGTAATATGAAGTCATAAAAAGCTATCTGTTCTGTGGTTTATAGATGTTAGCAGCAATTTTTCAGAGGAGAAAATAGCTAGCCCTGTTTCTGAAGAAATATTTTCCTGCACATGCTCCTGAATTTAGGAATGTTTTCTTAATGTTTCTAAGTGTGAAAGTAAAATGATCCCTTTTGACTTTAGTCATAGATTCATAAAGTATGATTTTTATTTTTTTTTTAATGTGTGGAGGTGGGAGGGAGGAGGAGAGGAGGGATTGGCAGTGTGTTATAGTGACTGTAGAGAAGATGTTGTATGAGTAAAACCTTTACAAATTACTAAAGTAGGCATAATATCAAGCAACAAATCTCCAGGCTCAAATTTACAGTATTAGTTTATGTAAGCAGTGAAAAGCATATATTTTGAGCTGGTTTTAATATGGAAAATTGTAACAGAAATTTTGCAAGGGATCAAAGCAATATTTGATATTTCAGTTATTGAATAGTAATATTTAACAAGATAAACATTACAGTTTTATTCTCATGAGTGGTGTTGCTTAATCATTTTCTCTAAACACCTCGGCTGCTCTCTCTTGCAGTATTTCAGGTTCTTGAACTTACAAAAAACAGAAGAGTTCTGAATTAATTTTGCTGTCTGCAGCTGTAATCTGTGCTAACTCTCTACACGATTTGAATGGCCAGCTGAAGTGGTTTCTAGAAAGGCTATGACTGTATTTAACTGCCACGTATTTTATTCAATCTTCAGGGTAATGACGTTCGGATAATCCTTGGCCAGTTTGACGAGGAAATGGCTGTGAAAGTTTTCTGCTGTGTAAGTAAATATATTTAATCACATATCAGAATAAAGAGTGCATTGCATTTGTATAAAAAATACTTTGAGCATAAACATTTCTTCATGAGGTTCAGCTCTGTCAAGGTTTATTTCCTAAAAAGAGGTTACACATGCTTAGCTCCACTTGTCTTTCAATAAAATACTTTGTACCTTACTTCAGTGTAATTTAGGCATGGATTGCATGGTTAGGTTCTTCTTATTGCTTTCCTGTAGTGGAATTAAATGCCAGCTCAAGCTTGAGCATTTCTTTTCATGTCAGATCCAGGGAAATGCTTGCCTATGTAGCAGGAGATACAGAGAACCGCAAGATCTGAATCTTGTCCAAGAGTTGTGTTCTGGTGGTAATGTCTGCGTGTATGCGTTTTTGCATGTTTTCTTTGAAAGAATAAGAAGTTCCAGTGGTTTCTATATATGCTAACTAGGCAACCCTAATAATTTCTGCTACTCAAGATGTTGCTAATTGTACCGTTGTCATTCACTTCTGACCGCTGTTTTACATGTGTTACGTGAAAGCAAATATTAGTTTGGAGAAAATGAAGTTTTTTGAATTAAAAGAAATGTAGTTAGACCAGAATACATGAAATTCTTTATCCTCACCCTTTGTTTGTGTGTGTGAATGTGCTGCAAACAGGCACAGTGTGATTGCAATTGAAAGCAGCAGGATTAAAATGTGGCACTTTATTTGTATTTGCCCAAAAAAAAAAAATAAAATCCCAAACAAGCAGATTTTAGTGGCCTAAATTTTGTGTTGGTGTTGAATTCTTAGTCTAAGTAACCTAATTAATCCTTTATGAGCCAAGAACACAATAATATAATGGAAAAGCAATAATGATATATCTAAATTTCAGGGCTTGTTTTTTAGCATTTACTTAGAGAGACAGTTACCCATCCAAGCAAAGAAAGGAAAGGCAAAGGTTCCAAATCTGTGTGCTACTTGTTCCTCAGACACATCTTGGCTCATGCGCAGCAGCTGTCCCAGTTGCTTGCAAGATTTGGAAAGGAGATTGTAGAGTATATTTGTAAGGAACAAAATCTGTTTGCATCCAAACGGAAACGGAAAGGGAAAGGATTATTTTCTTTTTCATTCTTCTTATCTCTTACAGGTCTTTGTATATAGATTTTTTTTTTTTTCTTGTATTTAAATTGGATTGACAGGGTTAATCTCTTATTTTTCCACTTGGAAGAAAGAACGATCCTTCCAACCCAACGTTATATAAGAGATTTACCTTACCACTGCTCTTTGTATCTAGTTGCCCTCCTCTATAATTCTTTTCCAATTCCATGTGCATGTGAGGCCACTGAAGAAACCCTAGAGGTCCTTGGAGGGGCAGGTTGTCCTCTAGTCTGCTCCAGTCTATTCTGAAGGGTTTCAGGTGTCAGATGTCTCTTCCACACGAATGCCGACTGCGGTGCTTTCTGTGGCAACAGTTTGGTACTAACATAGGAAGTGTGCGTAACTCAGAATGGTTTAACGAGTGATAGCTGCTTCTAAAGTACATTAGTGTCGAAAATAATAAGGTGGATTTTTCTGGAGCCTGGAGAAATCTGAAAGATCATGTATCTAGGTTTGTATAAATGTATTTATATGAGAATTTCAGCAGGGGGCTGAATGCAGGAGAGGGCAGTTCAAAGTAGGTCATTTATATATTAATGCACTACAATATGTCAGTAAGTTTGTTATTAGTCAGAAAATATATTGTTGACTCATGCACTCCTACAGCTATGTGTCTAAGAGCACAATGATTTAGATTTGTCAAGTTTTTTACCCCCCTTCCTCAGGTGTATATTCAGGCAAACTTCAGTTGTGATTCCCTGTTATATTTTGCAGGGTGGCTCTTATGAGCCAGGGAAAGGCTTTGTTTGTTACAAAGGTGCTATTGTGCTAGTGCAAGGTTATTTTATTTTTCTGATTGTGGTTATAAGTGAAATAATATTTGCTAATGATTTATGTAAGTGTGAAAATCTTTAAAGTCTGCATCAGTTTTCTGCCTGGATTGAACAATCGTATGCAGTGAGGTTTCCTCAGGACATCCATTAGAGTCCCTAAACTCATAAAACAGTTTAGGTTGGTAAAGACTGTTAAGATCACCAAGTCCAACTGTCAACCCATCACTGCTCAGTCCACCACTAAACCATGTCTCTGAGCACCACATCTATGTGTCTTTTAAATACCTGCAGGCATGGTCACTCAACCACTTCCCTGGGCAGCCTGTTCCAATGGTTGACAACCCTTTTGGTGAAGAAATTTTTCCTAATACCCAATCTAAACGTCCTCTGACACAACCTGAGGCTGTTTATTCTTGTCGTGTCACTTGGGAGAAGTAACACCCACCTGGCTACAACCTCCTTTCAGGCAGTTGTAGAGAACAATAAGGTCTCCACTGATCCTCCTTTTCTCCTGCCTGAACAACCCCAGTTTCCTTAGCTGCTCCTCACAGGGACTTGTGCTCTGCATCCTTCACCGTATTTATTGCCCTCCTTTGGACATGATACAGTCATTTTCATTCTGCTTGGCTATTATCTGCCCTTTCCTTACTGAACGCCCCTACAAAAAAAGATGCCGAGCACGTAACTCAGAGATTAATAGACTAAAAGGTCGTCTATTCAGGGGCAAACCTTCAAAATGTGTCATGACTATTGCAAGCCAAAGTGAATATTATCAAGTGTTTCCTACGATGATTTAAATAAGCCTAGCTGTTCATTTAACACTAGTGTCAGAACCAGTTAGCATTTTTAATTCTACAGGATATCTTAGCCTTCTAATGTTGTTTTCCCCTCAGTGGAATAAACGTGATATTTTTCATGGAATAGAAATTAGAGTATTTTGCTCAAAACTTAACACTTCAACAATCAAAATGGTCAACTGTGTTGAACAGAAAACATCCTTTTTCATTTGAAATTGGATTAACATGAAGTTGCATCTTCCCGATGAAAACCTTGGTTCTGCAGAACTCTTAGTTTTTAAAAAATTATTAGTGCAAATTTTGCCAACAAATTATCTTTAATCCATAGAGAGAATGAAGTACAGCCATGCACACATCAAGACTGATGCCTAGATGATACAACTGTCTGTCTAAAGACAATTAAAGAAGATGACTATTACGCATAGGTCAATGCATGAGCTTGAGGTGTCTCCTTTACTAAACATTTAATAATAACTGAAGCCAGGCTTAATCAGGACGGTTGACAAAAAAGGACTGGACTCTATTCTCTTTGAGCTGATAGAATTTGCTGCTGAGTCTCTGCTTTGGAATTAAAGGCAATACTTATTTTTAATGAGGAGAAGAAGTTTTATTGCAATTCAGAAGTCTAAAGGTATTCTTGTAAGGATGGGATTAGGATCTGTCCGTGCTGACATAATGGAAACATGATAGAAATTCAGTGGGGATAAGGTTTTGCAGGCCCATTTACACAAACTGCCATTAATTGTTTACTGCACATAGAAAGATTCCTTACAGAAATTTCTTTGTTATAAATAAACATCTCTTTATGGATTCAAAAAAAGGAACGAAAGGTTTAAAAGAAAAAAAAAAAATAATCGGTGTCGCAAGGGAAAAAAATGTCCAGGACAGTTTCCTGGCTGCTTGACAGCAACTTTGGGCCTTTGCAGCCTTCATAGGACTGAAGATGAGATGATAGAAAAGATGAGGGAAGACATATGACTAATTTATGCTGCTCTGATTGTACAAAGCACTTGTAAACCTTCTTGTGTGCCAAAAAATCTTCCCCTTAGAAATTAAAATCTGTAAGATGTGGTCTGTGTGCATTCAAACAGTTCAAGAAAGATCTACATATTTCAAGAAGATGTACCCTTTAAGTATCAAAATAATCTCCAGTTAGTAGAATCAACAGAGAGAAATTGGTGGCAAAAAGCATTATTTTGAAATACATCTCCTGAAACCTAAACATTGAAATGCTTGAACACTAACAATTGAGCTGTCACTTGCACAATGACTTGCCTAGTCATGGTGGTCAGCTTTGAAGGGGCTGATTTTGTTCCTTCTTTTGCCTTTCCCAGACTACCCTTCAACCCTATAATTCCACCAGATATGGGATGAAGAGCTGCCAGCTCTTAAAGAGTTTGGGGTTTTTTAACCAAATTCTTGGAGGAATGTGAAAGTTTCAGTGTAGCCTTGTTGGGAATGATCCCTTGTTTCCAGGATGGAATTTCTGGTGATTTTGAAACTTTGAATTTTCAATTCGTATCCTCAGACATTTACAGATTATGCAGGAAACAGGCTCAAGCGCTTATGCAAACAGAAAGTTTCCAACAACTCCAATTTCAGAATAATTTACAGCCAATACTTCCTTGCAACACACAATTTGATACTTCAATCGCTATAGAGTAGGGGAAGCTACAGAAGATTCTCCTTCTCTAAAAGCACTATTTTGCATCAATTTATATCCTTAGTGATTTGAAAGCTATGAAATAGAATACACCATGTCACTGAAAGGTCTTGAATGGCATAATTGTCTGATGGAAACTCTTAGACATCAGGAAGTATTGCAGGATGGGATTGCTGTTTTCCTCACATGTAGACGTGGGATGCAGCGTTAACATAACTGCAACAGGAGTGGAGATGGTCAGGAGTGCAAAAGCAGATGTGTTTCTGGAAAAATAGAATTAATGAGCAGGAGAAACAAACAAAAAAACCCAATGTGGTTTGTGCAATAAGTAATATATGATATCATAGAACCATAGAATGGTTTGGGTTGGAAGCAATCTTAAAGACCATCTAGTCCCAACCCCCCTGCCATGGGCAGGGACACCCTCCACTAGACCAGGTTGCTCAAAGCCTCATCCAGCCTGGCCTTGAACACTGCCAGGGATGGGGCACCCACAGCTTCTCTGGGAAACCTGTTCCAGTGCCTCACCACCCTCTCCAGGAAGAACTTCTTCCTGATATACAATCTAAATCTCCCCACTTTCAATTTAAACCCGTTACCCCTTGTCCTGTCACTACGGGCCCTTGTAAAAAGTCCCCCACAGGTTTCTTGTAGCCCCTTCAGGTACTGGAAGGTGCTGTACGGTCTCCCCAGAGCCTTCTCTTCTCCAGGCTGAACAAGCCCAACTCTCTCAGCCTGTCCCCATAGGAGAGGTGCTCCAGCCCTCTGAGCATCTGTGTCGCCTCCTCTGGACTCATTCCGACTGGTCGATATCCTTCTTATGTTGAGGGCCCTAGAGTTGGATGCAGCACTCCCGGTGGGGTCTCACAAGTGCTGAGTAGAGATACAAGACACTGGGTTTCAGACAGGAGCACGTTCAAACAGCACTGTATGCAAGTGCATGAAATTTGATTTTGGCTAAAAAAAAAAAAAGCTTCTGCAACCTAGGGCCAAACACATCTGCTTTGTATACAATACATTTATGAACTGACTTGGCACCATTATAAATAGCCTTCATAGATTTAAAACTCAGTTTTAATTTGGATATGAATGTATTTAGGAGGCTGTCCTATTTTGTATTTTGTGCTCTTCATCTTTATCTGATAGGCTTTTGGTATGATCTTTGGGATACTTTTCAAAGCGATTATGTTCTGAATGACTAATATGTCCTGTTTGCATTCTTATAATTTCCTCCTTCTGTAACATTTTCTGTGTAGCAGTTTTCCAGTTAAGAGCTCTAAGGTTGCTGCATGTACTTCTAAAAATTGGGATTTTTATATTATGTCTTTTATATCCAGTGTTGCTTATATTATGAGCCAAAGGAGCATGAAACCTGCTGTTTTGAAATGGAGTTTGACTGAAATGTCAAAAGCAAAAAATATCTAGTTATAAGACAGTGAGAGAAACATCTGAGAGAAAATTTGCTAATTTTATCCTAGAACACTCTTCACAATGGAATAGAATATTGTTAATAGATCAGATGTTAGGGACAACAGTGTATGTACCTGGATAATGAAGTATTTGTTTCCTGTTATATGTATCTGCTGTGTATTGTGTGAAGGTAACCATCGTCTCAGTATCCTGGAATATAGTTGGTTCTATTCAGTATTCAAACAATATGGAATTTCACCTCAAAAAAATTCTTCCTGGGGGGAAAAAAAAAATCCCTGAGATTGGCTAACTTTATCAATTCACTCTTGTTCCATGCTCCTCAGAAGAAACTGCTTATGTAATGTCCCTGTGGTGTCCGTTTTAGCACAGTCATGTAATTTTTACTGTGATTTGATGGTGTCTAGGATCCAAGTTTTCTTAGAGAATTGTTTAGGCTGGAAAAGACCTTTAAGATCATCAAGTCCAGCTGTTAACTCAGCACTGCCAAGTCCACCACTAAACCATGTCCCCAAGCACAACATCTACGTGTCTTTTAAGTAACTCCAGGGATGGTGACTCAACCACTTCCCTGGGTAGTCTGTTCCAATGGTTGACAACCCTTTTGGTGAAGAAATGTTTTCTAATATGCAGTCTAAACCTCCCCTGGCACAACTTGAGTCCATTTCCTCTTGTCCTATTACTTGTTGGGACAAGAGACTGACACCCACCTGGCTACAACCTCCTTTCAGGTAGTTGTGGAGCGTGGTAAGGTCTCCCCTGAGCCTCCTCTTCTCCAGGCTAAACACCCCCAGTTCCCTCAGCTGCTCCTCACAGGACTTGTGCTCCAGACCCTTCCCCAGCTCCGTTGCCCTTCTCTAAACATGCTCCAGCACCTCACTGTCTTTATTGCAGTGAGGGGTCCAAAACTGAACACAAGATTCAAGGTGGGGCCTCACCAGTGCCAAGTACAGGGACACAATCACTTCCCTTGTCCTGCTGGCCACACTGTTCCTGATGCAGGCCAGGGTGCCATTGGCCTTCTTGGCCACCTGGGCACACTGCTGGCTCCTATTCAGCTGGCTGTCGACCAGCAACGCCAGGTCCCTTTCTTCGGGGCAGGACTCAAGCCACTCGTCCTCAGACCTGTAGCGTTGCAGGGGGTTGTTGTGACCCAAGTGCAGGACCTGGCAGTTGTCCCTGTTGAACCTCATACATCTGGCCTTGGCCCATCGATCCAGCCTGTCCAGATCCCTGTGCAGAGCCTTCCTACCCTCAGGCAGATCAACACTCCTGCCCAACTTGGTGTTGTCCACAAACTTACTGAGGGTGCAGTTGATCCCCTCATCGAGGTAATTGATAAAGATACTAAAGAGAACTGGCCCCAGTACTGAGCCCTGGGGAACCCCACTTGTGACCAGTCACCAACTGGATTTAACTCCATTCACCACAGCTCTTTGGGCCTGGCCATCCAGCCCATTTTTTACCCAGCAGAGTGCACCCATCCAAGCCATGAACAGCCAGTTTCTCCAGGAGAATGCTGTTCTTCTTTAATCTTATCCTGTTTTATGTGTTCTTTAGAGTGATATTAGGATGACAATAACTTATTTTAAATGTGTTAGCCTGATGGTCCTACCACTCATTGAATATTTGTATTATGGACAATTTTCTGTACAAACACTGTGCCTTCTGCCAGTGTTCCTCTTTACCTCCCTTGGTTTTACAATCCAGTACTTTATTTTTCTGTTTTTTGAATAAATGGTCTATTGAAAGCAAAATAAATTTTTGTAAATTCTCTTGTTGTGACTTTAAAGACAGGAATCTTCAAGAAAGGAGTCTTCATTATTAGCAAGTAATTATTCTAAACTGTTCAAAGTACTTCAGTTATGGTATAATTTCATTAATAAAGGAAAAAAACCATGAGCAGAAAACAATTACTTTTATGTCCAATGTGTCTATTATGATTTCTATTAGGGTTTCTATTTTTTTTCTTTGTAGGCTTATGATGAAGAAATGTATGGCAGTAAATACCAGTGGATTATTCCGGGATGGTATGAAAACCTTTGGTGGGAATCTTGGATTAATTCCTCACAATGTCTCAGCAAAAATCTTCTTGCAGCCATGGAAGGTTATATTGGAGTGGATTTTGAGCCTCTCAGCTCAAAACCAGTAAAGACCATATCAGGAAGGGTTAGTATTTTTCCTCCAACTATTTTATTTTACCATTAGTTGTCTCACCAGTATCTAGATGCAGAAAAAAAAACAAGGAGGGAGGTGAAGCTAAAAGCTTCTACAAAGAGAGCCGGAAGTCATCATTGGTTTTCAGTTTTTAAATATTTAGAAATCAATTCTAGTTCTCTACAGAGCAAGGAAGCAGTAAAAATCCCTTCCCTCTGTATCAACATTAGAGTTAGATGTACAGTAAAGCTTGAATTGTAGCCTGCAGTTGTCATGTGCTGTGTCATGTCAGGTTAAATAGTTGAGCGCCGAAAGAGAACACTTTTATGTTTAAACCTAATGCTGAAAATGGGTAATTTAATTGGTGATTTGTGCCTTTCAGAAGTAGCGGTGGGGCTTGTTTTAAACATGTAAATATGTGGTATTTCTATAAAGTACATAACATTTTATCACAGAACAAATGCATGCAAGCTCTGACCAATGAATAAACATGCCTGATGTTGCCGTTTTTCATATTTTTTTTAAATTCATCTCTCATGCCTTGCCGAGTGAGCACAAAAGGCAACTTTATGAAAAAGCGACTGATCATAAGATAGCACACCATAAAGAGCATAGTAAACCTGTAAAACAGACAAATTGCCACTCAGATAATTTCATATTAAGCAAATAGTTGCTCAAGTAAATATTATTTGATTTGCATTATCATATAAAGTATAATCAGACCACCACTTTGCAGGGATACAGACTTATTCTCTGGTTTAGTATTATGGCTCACCAGTATGTTAGTAGCTTTGGCTGAACTGAAGCCTTTTGTACAAAAGCAAAATAAAGTTATCCTTCATACAGAGCAGAACAACTGCTTTTCAGTGTCTCTGTCTCCTAGGTCTCCCTCCCAGTCTCACCATCAGTCCTGTAAGTCAGACAGTACGTGGCTTTGGAATTGTAGTTTCTTTCCTGATTTTTGTTTTGGCAGCCTTTTCTGTATTAGTCGTGCATGTCTTCAAATTGGAGGGTGCAGTTCGAGGTGTAGGATTGGTTGCAACTCTGTAAAATGCTAAGTATTGAAGTAAAACTGAAGTTTTTCTCCTCAGACTCCACAGCAATATGAAAAGGAATACAATGCTAAGCGCGGTGATGGGCAATCCAGCAAATTTCATGGCTATGCCTATGATGGAATATGGGTGATTGCAAAAACCCTGCAGCGGGCAATGAAATACCTGAATGCCACCAACAGGCACCAAAAAATTGAAGATTTTAACTACACAAATCACAAACTTGGCAAAATTTTTCTGGATGCTATGAATGAAACCAACTTCTTTGGAGTAACGGTAAGTCCTAAACAGATACTAATGGGTTGGAAGAGGCTTGTGATTTTCTGTCAGTAGAGAAGCAAGAATTAAATTTTAAGTAATCTTGAAAAGGAAACACAGTTGTGTACTTCTTATGTCTTCAGAGCTTCCACAGTTCTACTTTATCTTAAAAATTAATGCTGTTGCCTTGAGACCCTTGCTCATTACCTGTCTTCTGATGCCAAGTGATGACACTGTGCAGTTCCTCAGTTACCAGATTTTCAAGCATGGATGTCATCTGAATTAACTCAGAGTGGTCTCCGGGGAATCACAAGTGTTGAAAACTTCAGTGACCTTTTAAGTGACTGTTTTAGCCGTTGAGGAGTAGCTGGAATGTGATCTGAAAATGCCTTCTAATTCCCTACGTCATATAATTATGATAATAGGTTGTAGTACGGTAATCTCTCCAACTCCAGTGCTGTACATCCTAGATGTTCTTACAACACCCTCAGTTGCCATATAAGTTTATTTATAATTTGTATTTTTTTCACTGTCAGGTACAAAGCATGTTGGCTATGACTTAAGGAAAACTGGTCACATATAGTAATAACCTCTGTTATTAAAAATTGATTAAAAATTGTGTGTTAAATTACACCATTTCAAATTCATAGTAATTTTTTTTAAACTGATATGGCTTCTAGTCTTTAGCAGAGTAAAACGGGAAATAGGAATGTGGCCCTAAGATTTCTTGATTCCTTAATTGTATTTAAGGCAATATCACTCAGAAATTAATGGTGCATATGTGTTCAGGAGTCTGCAGAGTCATACTCCTTCACCAAGAGAGATGAGCACACTCCGTTTCAGGGACAAGGGTCTCCACAGCTTCCAGTAGCAGTAAACACGGAACGTACTGGAATACACTTCATTGAGCAGTGTGCTTGGGCTGCAGCATGGCTGGATTAGGAAATCAGTATTGTGAAGAAATGCCTTTCAGCGGTGCATGTGGAGGGAGTACTTTTAGGCATCTCCTTGCAGCAAGAGGATGCAGGAGGTTGGCATCATTTCTGCCACTGAGCAGTACCTTGTCAGATTCTGTCCCTGTGTTAATTTAAATTGTCTTGCATATCAGTTAACCTCAAAACTTGTTGAAGTAGGAGAACTAAGGTTGTCATATATGTCACAATTGGTTCAAGAAAGAAATAAGTATCTCTAAATGTCAACAATGAGCTCAGACTCAGATTTTTTATGTCCTCATTAATTGCTGAAGAAACCTATGTTTTGTATCACGGTAAAGTTGAAACTAATTTAGGATTTTTAAGTAAAAAACTATCATATGGCAAAACAGTACTAGAACCTAGTTTCCTGCACAATATGACTTTTGATTTCTTTTAAACTGAATTTGACTGAAGGTTTCAGTGCAAGAATTGGGTGTTGCAGGACTGAATCTTTCACAAAACTTTCAGTCAGCAACAGCTATGAACCAGAATCTGCAGGGACTCAAACATCTCTATTCTGAGTTATTCCAAGTGCAGTGTGTCTCCATATGGTTGAAATTGTATATTGCTATGTAGTTCCTTTTTTTTTCTTCCCCTGTCTTAACCTTATTGCCTGCTGTTTAGTCTTGACAGCCTATTATGATAAAATTGATAGATTTCATTAGCACTGCTTAATTGCCCTTCACTGCTTCCCCTGAAAGAAAAACCAAACCACCAACTAAAATCCCACCAAAACTTCTAAGATGAAGAAGGCTCTTTTTTACTAGTTTCAGAGACACGAGCAAAACCTCACATATGAACTGCATCCCTTTAGGGAAGCAATGAATCAAAGTTTCACCAACCATAGTCAGCCATATTTACTTACTTTATTCCCTCAGGTATAATGTTTGGTTTTTTTTAAAGAAATTACTGCACTATTATTCACTGCACTTAGTGCTTGTCTGAGGCACTTTGTAAAACATTTCTCTTTAAGATTGGTCTACCAAGTCATTATGACAATGCACAACCCAAATCTGGCATTTGCAAGGATCATGCTTCTTATTCCTGTAATACATTCGCAAAAACATTTTAATCAGAAAATATGGAGAGAAGAAAATCTATAGCACCTACACTTTCTTAGGATATAATTAGAACAAACAATACTCAAGCTTTCCACAGTGTGAAGAAGTTTTAGAGCAGACATTAAAAGTTTTGCATTGAAAGGTTCAGAAAGTTGAAGGAACAGATTGATTCTTACAAGAAATATTTTTAAACTTTTTATTCTTCATTCTAATAAATTGCTGTCATTTGTGACCTAATTTAAAACTTCCTCTGGAACATAAGTTTTACGTCTCCGAGTGCCAAATCTCATTTTAATTTTTTTTTTTTCCAGAAAAAATATTTTAATATAAAGTTTTTACAATTTATTTATAAAAAATTTGTTCTAAACAGGAAAAGGGCATTCATTTATTCTAGAGTATCTGTGACAAATATAAAATCAGTTTCTGCAAAACGGTGAAATAAAAGGAGGGACTAAATCTTGTCAATATTCAAAAATTCATTCAATGATACAGTAAAAATATGTCGTTAATTACTAGCTAAAAGGAGAAGGTAGACAAGATGCTGTAGACAAGAATTTAAAAATGCAAAATCTAGTAAGAGGAGGCATTTTTCTTTATGCTTTCTGGGAATGGGATGTTCCTACAGCTTTATTGATCTGAATGTCCTAATCCTGCTGTCAGATCCCCTGATGCTGGCCGGTTTCAAACCAGGTATGACATTGTGTGGTTAGAATGGTCCATCTGCAACAACCGGCTTTCCAGACAGGAATCGTTTTGATTTGGGACTAGCTTCGCTTCCATGGTTTACATTTTTCTAATTCCTTGTATGTCAAAGCACTTACTTATTTCTTTAATGGGAAATTTATTGAAACAAAAAAAATCTCTTAAAGGATTTTGGACAATTTTTTCCACTTTTTTTAATCCAGAGAAAGTCAGTTTTGTAAACTGAATGCAACACTGCCACCCTAATGGTTTATAAAGCCAGGTGCCTGTTTCCTTGCTAAATCTCTCTCTCTTGTAAAATAGTACCATTCTTTCTGATAACTTAAGTGTCAGAAAATGAAAGATAAGAAAAGAAGTACTCACGGAATTTATTTTGACACACAGTTTAGGTGTCTGAGGAGTCCACTTACGTAGAGCCAGTGGAGGTAATTTAGAGTTGGAGAATCTACTGAGGTCTCTGTTGTAGTGTTACTGCTCTGAATCATTAGAGACTGATAAAGTGATGGGAAACAAAATATATATATGGGCTATCTATATATCTGCATTTCAATTATAGAGTAGTTTATAGCATACTACCTATAACATGCCATCATTTATGTGTGAAAGTTGAAAATAATTTTCCACAGAGCTAGAATAATTCTCCTAAAGTAAGATTGTTTGCCTACAGGATACAAAAAAAGAAGAAAAGTCTAACTTTATTTTGTTTAGTACTACCATAGTATAACATGTACGCTTGATAATTAATGAAGAATTAATTCTGTCTTTTCAGAATACTGAGTCATATCTAGTGCATAATGAATCAAAAGCTATTTAGAGAATAGAAGGATTTTGGTTTAGTAATTTATTTTCCTTTTATTTTTTTTCCTCTTTGAAAAGACTGTGGATGGCTACATAGTACCTTACAACTACAGTAATGTTTATATTTATTAACAAAAAAATGTTGGTTATACTTGTAAAGTTATTACCACATTTCGTTTCAGTAAGGTGAAAGTTTGTATTGGTTCCTTGGGGTGTCCAGGTTGTGGGAAAAATACAGTGCATGTTGGAGATAATTTTTAATTTCTTTTTCATGTAAAATTGAAATTATTTTTAAAAATACTTTCCTCTAATTTTCTAACTGCTTCACCTTCATCACTGATGAGCTGCCATGAATGCCCTGTAACTGTTGCAGTAGGTCTTCTGCTGCTTGAGTTTATTGCTATTATCTGTGATTATAAATAAGGCTTCAGAATTGTTAATTTATTTCTCATCCTTATGGCCTTCTATTATTTGTGTATAATGGAGAAAGAATTACAGTGGAGAAGAGAGAAAATTAAATACAGTGTTGTCTTTCCTTTTATGTCAGCCAGAGGCTGTAGCACAGTAGGACAAAATTCCATCACAGTAGCTGCTGCACAATTGAAACCACAGCCATGAAATAGCTTTCAAGTCTGTCCCTGGTAGCCGGCATTTTAATGGATACACTCAGTTTCATAACGGGAAAATGCTTATTGATATGAAGTTCATTTTGTATTTTGATGCTGATTATTTCTGAAGATTGATTTTAACAGATTGCCTCCGCTTTCCAGGCTTCAGTAGCCACTGTGCTGTACAGGAATCTCAGAAATATAGTTGTTAGCATCAGAATAGGAACAGGGAGAAAGCATTTATTTCATGTCATACTGGAAAAATAACATACCCTAGGACTGTTAAATTAAGGACTACCTCGGTCTTTGGCAAAGAATCAGATGGAATTAGCATGGACTTCAGCAGAGTGAACTTAGGCTAAAGATAGGGTTCTAACAAACATTTCTGTAGTGGCATTGATCAGTGTGGTTAATTTTGCATGAACAGTTCTGAATTAAGCCTCAAGAGCTATATATACCTGAGTCAAATTTTCTTTGTTGGCATTGCTGAGGTAGGGCAGACAGTAAAAATATTGGGGGAGGGTGGAAATTCAAGTCAAGTAGCTTCTTGTTAATCTAGAATAGTGCTTTAAAAATACATTTAATTTTATAAAGGGGTGTGTGGGTAAGTTTAGTGTGCAGTGGAATACCTCACACTGTAAAGATGTCTGGTCCTGAGAAATGCTTTTGAATGTTCCATTAAATTTGACTTGGTCTTGATTCTGAGTATTTGAAAATTTGCATTTGGCCATTATCCATAATTGAGTGATTTGAGTGAGTTCAATAAGCTAGCAAAGTGCATAGTCAGGAAACTCTATATATGCATATATAGTGGATTTTTTCAGAACTTAGTTCCTGTTACAGGGTTTCTTTTGTAGCACGGGAGAGAAAAATACATGGAATCTGGCTATGTGCGAGGCTTCCTACATCTCTCTCTGGTTTTTCTGAACCTTGAATATGAGCTTCCCCCGTTCTAGGTAAATGTGGTGAATCTCTTACTTCCTTACTCTCTCCTGTCTTCCAGTGTATTATCCAAATCAGATGAGCAACTGAGAGCAGTATAGTTGGTTGGTGAATTAATTTGCTCTCTATATGGCCAGTTCATTTAGGAGACTCCTCAAAATAGAGAGCTGCTGAAGTAAGCCATCAGCAAGTTTGCATGGGGTCATAAACAATGTTTGCTCATTAGGAAAATTCAGTGCAAATGTTTTCATCTGCCAACAACGTAAAACTGCATACAGAAGGAAATCCTAACTTTTTAAAGTGAGAACTAAGATTAACTGTGACATTTCAAGATTAGCCCTGAAGCTAATCAGCAGTTGACAATTTAATATAGTAGGTGGCAAGTAAAAAAGGCTTTAGTCTGAAGTTGTAGAACACTTATTACTTCATCTGTCATTCTAATAAGTGCATGTTTAATGAAAATAAATTTAATGACATACATTTACAGAAAAGCTAGTGAAACATTTTCTAAGATGTGGCTAACATCTCTTAGTTTCCTCTGCTCTATATTTAATTTTGTCTGTACCTAGACAGTGTTTAACATAATACATAATATGCCCTAGAAGCTGCTTTATTGGTACTTTCGGTACGAACAGTAGAAGTCCTTACAAATAATAAAGAAACAAAGGTCTAGTGGAGGTGATTACATTGTCTAAGTGGTGGTGCAGGTTTGTGCTTCACAAGGCAGTTTTCCTTCAAGCTTCTGAAGATAAAAATCTGAGGCTGGTATAGAGGGTCATGTGAAAAAAAACCAGTACTGAAAGAGAAGGGAACCTATACATGCTAGATAAGCAGCATAGGGACTACGGGTTCTGGTATCTTTTACATAAGTAGGAGATTGTTTTTCCTGATGGTTAGGTGGCCTTTTGTGTTGTATTTAGACAGAAATAGTAGGTAGGGAGGGTGTTCCTTTGCCACCCTTCCAGCTTGGAGTAAAAAAATAATGAAAAATGTCATGTAACTTCTTTCATTGTGGCAAAGCCCTGTGCCTCGCTTCACCAAGTTAATTTTGACAAGAGATAGGAATTGTTGCTCGTGTGCCCCTTGGAAAAGGGTGATAGGATAGAATCTTACTGACACTTATGGAGAAGTGACCCTCTTGCAGTAAGTGAACCAATGACATATCATCTCTGAAAAGTAAAAGAAAACCTGCAGTAACTCCATTCACCTATCAAAGGCAGATGATGTGTCAGTGTGGAACTCTGGTGATGATCCCATATCAGCAAGGGAATACCCACAGCATGTCTCTGTTCTCCATATACAAGCCTGTGGAAAAGAGTTAAGGATTTGCAATTTGCAAATTTCTAATTTTCTGTTCATGAAATTTAGCCATTTCTGTCACTGAAAATACAGCTGTAACCTCCCAAGGAAAGATTGGAACGTTGCTGTTAAGGGAGGCGCAAAAGGAAAGTGAAGCATGATGGAGAATGAAAAGTCTCAGGTGCTTTAATTGCCCTAGGACCTGATCCAGTTCTTGGTAGTTGTCGTAGCACACGATGTGTCAGTTAATACAGCAGCCTACCAAACCAACTGTCTTGAGTGCTATGATTGCATAGCACAGGTTAAAATTATTTCAAGCCTCATGCAGTAGTGCTGCCTGTAAAGGAAGACTGCTCCTGCCCCAAGAGAGAAATGTCTTGAGTGCAGAGATGACCAACGAAGAGTCAGCAGGGTCTGTGTTCTGGATGGGGACGCCCTGACAGAGGAATTAAATCCATAGCTATGTCCCTAACCTCCCCCCCCCACCTTATTTTGCGAACAATGAGCCTGGAAAGGGAGACTGCAGGAAAAGTTATATTTAGAAGACTGTAATGGGAAAGGATAAGATTTCCTGGAAGGCTTTCATGTAATCTCCATCACTGAGTTCTGAGTTTCCAGTCTCCAGTGCCTCTTGCTCTTGTTCTGATTTGTTTAATAGTGCACACAGTTTAATGAACAACATCTCACCTGACTGTGCATTTCTTGAAACCAACTTTACTGTCTCTGTTGAAGAGCAGATCTCTAACAGATTATATTCATTCCATAGAAATATCCAGATATAGACATACATGCATGGGCCATGTGTTTACTAGATGGGCCATGCAAGGGTTTATTAGATGGAGTGTGATGGTCCTGAAGAGCCGGCTAGGCCCTTCTTTGGTTACCTGGCAGATGGTGTGTGAATCGAACAAGTACAGGCTAGTAACAGGCACAGTTGAACCGTGCTTCCAGGTGAGTTTTTGCAGATGACGCAATGACATCTAGGCAAAAATCTATGAATTATGGACATTCCAGTGTAAATATTTTTCAGTGGTAGTTGCTGCATTTGGTGATGCTAAGAGAAGAAGAAGATGTATGGCAATTTTAGGGATGCTCCTGCTTCAATCTGCTATGTCTCTGTTTGGAATGACAAGCAAAGACATCTTCCATAGATACTTCTAAACCCTCAGCTGCCCAGTGCCTTGGGGATGAAAGTCACCCAACATGGTTCAGCCATCAGTTGCCACATACTCTCTCGGAGTGGTCAGAAAAACAAGATTAGTTATTCTGCATCAGCCTCAGTCTGCATACACTTTCCTGCCTCCGATTATCCCCCTTCCCTTGTGGAAGAGAGCACTGGAGAAGTACCTAAGTTAGCCGAAAGTTCAAGGTGTGAATGCTTTGAGACGTGACTCTAAAACCACCATGGTATTAGAGATAACATACTTCAGAAATGGTACAAAAATGGACTCCTGAGTGCTTGAGGGTATTACAGGTGTTTTATTTTCCGCGGAAACAGATGTTAGCCCTGCTGCCTTGGGATTGTTCCAGCTCTGGTAATTCCATTCTGTGTACCTAAAACTCTCACTGAGATTTCAGACAGATAAGGAAGTTACTATTTACTAGCTTTACACCGGGACTCTTCTGGGACAGTAAATGCCATAAAAATGCAAAATTTTTGTATTATTGTTCTCACTTCTTTTATTAGACATTGCATTTTATTATTATTTCACTGTACAGGCAAGTATAGTAGGATTTTACTGTTTTGCTGCTGTTTCTGTTTCAATCAGTAGCAAATCTCTTTTAACTTCATCATGAGGAGGAGAAAGTCCTTACCTAGAAAAGTACTTTAATAAATAATTTGTAGATATAACTCAGTGTTATTCTAAAATCCTTTTTGCTCACAGAAAATTTAGAAAAAACTTCTGAAATGCTTTCTAGAATTAATGAATATATTTTAAGAGTGCTGATCAGCTGTAGTGCTGTAAGTTAGTAATGAATGATTAGACACAAGAGCTTGTTCAAGCACATTTGGAGAATGACTGTAGATAGTGTACTATGTGGAATTACATGACGCAGATGTCAAATAACTGTGAGTGATTAAAATAATGTGGTGGAGTATAGCAATTTAAAAAGTAACATCTAGTGATGCCAACAAAAGGCTACAACTTCTCATGCCGATCATGTAAATCAAAGAAATGCTGAATATTTTAGTGATCAGTTGTGCTCATTACATATAGTCTTTTGGCACAACAGTGTAATTTTTAACTGTCAGATTTTGGGAATATGGAATATGGAAAAAAGATAAAGGAGAAATTTCAGAGAGTGTACAGATAATATTATGAAGGTTGAAGCAATAGGAAGACTTTTTGAAAATCTTAAGAGTGTTTTCTACTGGTTTTGAAGAGCTGTTATCATACTACTCTCAAATCTTCTCATCTTCTGTTTTGCATTATATTAAGTACTGAGAGTTTAGAGAATGATTAAAGCACATAAATGATAAATATATTTCTAAATATGCTGAAATCTTAAAGACGATTAATTTAGAAAACAAACTATGAAGTATAAAATTAGATCTAACCTGCTGATTTTTATCCTTTACATCATTTACTTGGATACTCTAATAAATAAAAGAAATGCAATTTTATGGTAATTTTAGTACCACATTTACAAAGATTTGTTGATTTAGGTTAATTGGTCTATTTCTCTCTATTGCTGAGTAGTTGCATGGCAAACTTTAATTTACGTTCTGTTTTCATCTAGGTTACCCTGTCAGCGGGCAATTTTAAAAAGCTTTTAAAAGGAGTCTTTTTTGTCTTCAGTAAAAGTGACCCACCTTGATCTTAGAATTAGTATTTAGTCTGATGGGAATTTTTCTGTGCACCTATGAGCAAAATTTTCCCTTGGGGAATATTTTGCGATGTGACATTTATACTTTCTGGACAGTAAAAAAAATTAAACTTTTAAAAATGTATTTTAATTTTCTGTTCACACTGCAGTACTTCTGAGATTTTGGCTTCACCAATTAACATGCTCTTCACTGTTGTTAATCTTTATGACAGCTCAAGGCAAAAATGTTCCTTAACTGGAATATAGCATTTTGCTGAGTGTGAATCCACCTGTAATGTTAAAAATGGTGTTATTAGCCGACTTAGCCTGGAAATGCTCTGAGGTTGTCAGGTCTGATGTTCAATGGATTATATTTTCATACATCACTGCTCCTCTTTTCTGGCAGTCATGATTTCTATGATGAACTAGTTTTCTTCCTTGGAGAGGTGCTCCAGTTGCAAATAGGATTCTTGAGGCCTGCAAGCATTTTAGTGAAACACAGGAAAATTAAAATAGCACATTTATTATAGACAAATGTACAGTACATTTTCAAATAATTTTCTAGTATATTTGGAATTGACTTTTAGGACTTCTGTAATTTGTTACCTTCTGCTCCTTTTTCTACCATCTTCTCATAGCAAGTTGTTGCCTCACCTGCTGCTGGTGATTAGGATGGTTTTTGAATTATCTAGCCTCTGCTAGGGCAATGTTAAGGCAGTGTTCTTTTTCAAGATGTCATAACACAACAAAGATCTTGCACTTCAGTAGAGTATATGGTATGGTAGGACTTCCCCCTTGGAGTTCTTCATGTGAAGAAACTTGTGAAAGGCGAGGAGGCAGAAGGTGAAGCAAGGCGCTTGCTGGAGCCCCTTCAGTCTAGGACAGCATGCTCTACTTGTGCTGAGTCCCAGTGTCCTGGTTTCAGCTGGGATAGAGTTAGTTTTCCTCTTAGTAACTGGCATAGTACTGTGGTTTGGATTTAGGGTGAGAATAATGTTGATAACACACTGATGTGCTAGTTGTTGCTGAGCAATGCTTACACTGAGTCAAGGACTTTCCAGCTTCTCCTACTGCCCCACCAGCAAGGACACTGGAGGAGGCACAAGAATCTGAGAGGGAACACAGTCAGGACCTCTAACCCAGACTGGCCAAAGGGATGTTCCACACCATATGATGTCACGGTGAGTATATAAACGAGGAGGAAAGCTGGCTGGGAGCTGCTGCATAATTTCTGTGTCACACCACTCATGTAGTATCAGTAGACTTAATAACAGGTACTTTAGATGAAAACAACTCATCTCTACCCAAAAAAAAAAAAACCAACAACCAAAACCACTTAAATCCAAAGAGTGAATTTAGAGATAACTACTATTATAGATCATGTAAATAAGGCTGTCCAAGGCTGACATTTGTCCATCATTACAGAGGACACTCTGTGTGCTGTGTGGTGACATGTAAAATTCTAAGTGTCCCCATGATATTGACTAACTGAAGAATTTTCCAGAGTAAATCAACAAAGTCAAGAGATTATAGATAATGATTTGAAGGAAGATTTGTCCATATATTGGATTCCAAAATCTGAAAAAAAACCTACAGTGGTTTTCCATCTATAATGGCTCAACTTATGGGTTTGGGGGTTTTTTTTGGTCAAATCTCCTATCAATAGGCATACATTAGCTACATAGGAGCCAACTCTTTAACGGGAAAACTTTGAAAAATACAGTTATGGATTATTTTATACCTTGTAAATTCTAAACCTTTCCTACTGTGTAAATTGTGTCCCAAAATCTTCTGGTGAAATTCTTCTGCCTGTGCAATTTCAATTCTGCCTCATTCATTCTAGCTGCGGAATTAGGCAGCGGTTGGTTCAGTTGTGTTTGGTCATGTAATTGGAATGATGTTGTGCATAAGCAGTCATCATTATGAGTGCTGCAAAATATACAGGGCTAAAAACCACAGCTAGAGACTGCAAAGAATATTGTCCAAGGACTGAGATGACAGCAGCGAGCCTGGAAGTTTTCCCTCCCTCCCTCAGCCACCCTCGGTGAAGGACAGGGGTCCTGCTCTGCTCAGTGGAGGAAATAGCTTGTTGGATCATTTGTGGAGTCTCAGGAGCGGAATGCCTTGCCTCCCTTGGCTTTCTAGTCCTGCGTGCCACAGCTTGAGGTGCTTCCTCATGCGCTGTGGTGGTGGTGCTGCATCTGCATGGTGACCGTGGGGTTACAGCCCCAGCATGTTCGTGTTGAGCTGCTTTGGTTCAAATGTTCTTTGGGAGTTAAAATATTCTTCAGGAGTTACAAAGGGGAAAAGAAGTTACAGCAATGAGAAATGCATGTCTCAGCTGAATGGGAATTCTGTGAGACAGAGGTAAACTTCTGTAGCCCAGAGGCTCTTGTTCTGCTGAACTCGGATGTTTGCTGCATACCAGAGAAGCTTGTGAGCATCTCCAAAAGAGGCTGCAATGCTATTTTCTAATTGGAAGACTTTTTAACATTGAGCTTTGTAAGATCGCAGTCACCTGTTTGTTATTGGTGCTTTTGAAATGTCCCTGAAGCTTGGCATTTGAGACCCAAAATGTCTATCTTCTCAGCTAATTTCCTTTTTTTTATTATTTAAAATAAAAACCTTTTCCTAGTGTCTGGTTACACAATTTTATCTCCATTGTGACAGTTTCATTGATATAGAAGCAAGGCAAAAAAAGCGATTATGACACCTCAAAATTTGATAGGGGATTAAAAATATAAATTGCCTCAGGTAAGAACACATAGATTAGTGAAATTGCATCTAGAAATAAATCAGTTAAGCTACACATACAGCTGAAGAATAATTGTTTCTGGTCCCTTTGGATGAGTGCAAAAGAAACCAACACAGCATTAAATACTGATATTTAACACACTGATCATTGTGAGTTGTGTGTCGACCTCAACAGCATCACAAAGCCATTGTAAGGACCTTTCCATTGTAAATTCTGACGTTGTTTATTGATTTGTGAAGTTTTGTGTGATTTTAAAGCAACTCATTTTAATGGAAATTATCCTATAGGCTATTCTTTGAATGCAAAGACTCTGGTGGTGTGGAAGTTGGGATCTCTTTGTACCTAGATGATGTTTTCTGTTAGTTTTCAGGTTATTTTATAGAGGTCAAAGGGCCACAATTAGTATTCTAGAAAAGATTCTGTGCTCAGTTTTCAGCTTAATGTTTCAGACCTTTGCATGTTAGTGTCAAGTTTTCCCTCTTGCAGAAAGTGAGAATGTATGGGAGGAAAGAAATCCTTTAGTGGGTGTTTCCTAACAGGGCAGTAGAGCAAATTAAGCTTTTTTTTCTGCTTTAGTTTTATTTTCCCTAACACAGCTGTTAAGTACCAAGAGACACACCAGGGGCCTTTTCCCCAGTTTGAGGCAACCCCTAACCTGGGAGGGAGGGGAGGTAACCGGGTCCAGAGCACATCTAACATGCATCCCAGTGGCACTGGGCTACAGGAAAGTCTGTGGCAGGGAGAACAGAAATCTCTGTAGATGTTGTTCAGAAAACATTTGGATAAGTAAGTCTCAGGGATCATGAATATTAAGCATACTTTCCCTTAAAAACTAAGTAGTGGCATCTGAGTCATTTGGCTCATAAATTTCTGTAGCTGGTACTGCAAATAGCATATGCATGATCAGAAGAAAGGAAGGAAAATGTAACTACCTTGCCAATTATTTAGTTTCAGATCTGGTTTTTATGTTTGGGCATTAAAGATCTGAGCATTTAGATTTATGTATTTGTGTGGTGCATCAATGTTAAAAGTGTTCAGGCAAAGAAAGATGCAGCTAAGCACCTAGAACATTGATTTTCTTGTGCAACTTATTATTTAGTATGTATTTAAACATAAGGATACTATATTGTGTTTCTGATTGAAATGAATCTATAAAGTATTTCCACGGGGAAATGGATGATGCACTTTATTTATGCCCTGATAATAATATTGTCTGCCTTATACATTCAGGGTATTTTAGAAAAGCATTTTGATGAACTGGTAAATTGGTCTGAGGCTCACCTAATGATGAGTGGTATTAGGAGGAACTTCATAAAAATTATAAAATACACACAGAAGTTACTAAATATTGCCCATTTACAAATGTCAAACTGCATATTTCTCCACTGTAGATCAAGGGAACATGTAATGTTTAACCAAATGTTTAAAAACTGTAGCACATTCTTTCGCTACTTCTTCATACACAGAGTTAAAAGTATTGAGAGCAGAATAGCTAAATTTCATTATTTCTCAAAAATATTTTCCCTGAGGCTTTCAAACGGTTTATACTGTTCTTTCTCTTAGGCTCTGATTAAGTGAAGTGCTTAAGAGCACACTGAATATTAAGCATGTGTATTCCAAATGGGTTGGTAAAGGGCTGTATTGAATCCAGTCTTAAAAGAGTACATTCCTTGTTTTGCAAGGTAGGTTGTATCCAAGTAAAATAAACATTTCCCATGTAGAGTTAACGTTTAGTAACCCCTCTTTGTGCAACTGTTTTACAATATCCCAAATGCTAACAGTAAGAATAAACTTGTTATAAAAAAAGTGAGTCTAATACAATTATTAATGTGCATCTCAGTGAAATTAAAGGCATGTCAGACTTCGGTTTTTCAGTAAAGGCATGCTATAGCCCAGGGGGCTTGTCATGGCTGAAAATCTAGTTTGTGACATGCTTTTCACTTTCCTGAGTGACGTGCACGGCAGTGCTACATCCCAAGCTACAGTGCTAGTAGAGATATAATGAGTTAGGCTTTTGCAGACTGCACGTATTTTATGATCTGAAGTTATAAATAGGAGTATCAAATCAAGATAATAAAATTACAGTAATAACTTCAGTGTTAGGTGGGCTTTATTCTTCAAGGTCTGCAAATGCTGTTCTAAATACATAAACCATGGACTCCTCTCAGTTACTAACAAAATGCAGCTGTATGTGATGCAATCCCAACACGACACAGCAACCTTATTTTCTCGTGTCTTTCGTACCATCCACATCTCAGACTGCTTTCTACAATGCTTAGTAATGCCTGGCAGTACATTGGAGAGAGTAGCCAGGAAAGAACCTGCTCCAAATGCACTGTGAGTCACTAGTATAATCTCATTCAGCAGTGGATCTCATACGGGATCGGGAACAAGTGAAAAATTCTGAAATACAGCAATTCCCTCATGCTTTAATGAGATTATAGGAAAGGAAAATAGGGATGGTTATCTGTCTGTCGAAGTGAAATTATTTTCTCAGTTTTTATAAAAATAATTAACTCATCATGATAAAATATTTAAGCTCTTTTGCATTCACAAGATCCTGTTATTCTTGTTTCAATTGTCTTTCAGTTATAAGAGAAAGGATACTTTCCATATCACTTTTTGTATCACTATTTCATGTACACCAACATTTTGGGTAAATGTAACTTTATGTGCCTTTAACCTTTGTTCATTGGCAGGCAAACTAAGGCACAGTTTACATTCATAATTCAGACTACACTATCTGTTTGACTTAAACACTGATTGTAATTAATCAAATGTGCATGGTTTGCTTTGCGGCGCGACAGCGCAGATGCTGAGGTGCACGGCCTTGAAGCCCTGAATGCATGATTTGCTCTTTGCCACCATCTCTCTTCCACTCCAAGATGGCACTGTCATTTGCTTTTATTCCTATACTTGCACCAGAATCCTGCTGGTCATGACCAAAGCTTGAAGTCTCTATTAAATATATATTTCTCTCTCCTAGCCGCCTTTGTGCTGTAGATCTAATCTGCTTCTCCTGATACAGTTCTTCTTTAATTACCTTTACAGTATCTAAATGAAAAAGCTTTCTCTTTGCTGATTGCCGCCTTAAAATATTTGTAGCAATATCACTTTTCACTTGTTATTCAACCATTCTGTATAGATAGAAAGATCTTAATCCTCCCCAGGAAATTAATCCCTATGTACTTAATTTGATTTAAATTCCTCTACCAGTGCATACGTTAAGAAAATACGTGGCAGTGAGCAGGCCATTGATTTTGAATGCTGTGATCCGAGAGGGGAAATAGTATTTGACATGCGTCATGTTGGCAAAAGCTGCTTTTGTATTGTGGCTTTCTGCATTTTCCTGCATTAATTCACATCTTTCTGCAGTGACACTGTTTGTAAGTGATAGGGGTTTTCTTGATACAAGTTATTCCAAAGCCTATTCCAGACAAAAACAGGCACTTCTGCTTCTCCTCAACATTTGTCTCATTGCCTCTAGTTTGCAGATTAGTTTGTTTAGGTTTACCTTATTCTGTTATAAACACTGACTATTTTGTTGTCCAGATTCCTGAAGCCAGCATGTTTTGTTGGCTTAATCTTGTAATTTGACTGCAGGAGGGTAGTACTGCTATAGGTGGGAACAGCTGGCATCTTCCCCAGCCTTCCTCTGTGCAGTCTTTTCCCAGACAGGGTAACAAGGATGCCTTTGCTGACAGAGTATGTCCAGTTTGTCTCTCTCTAATGTTAATAAAGGCAAGGCAAGGCCTTTGACTGATTCTGATATTTGCTATATGGGACTTCTAAAATGTGCAGTGGATGGCATGCATTTTACTCATTGATTGCAGACATTTACAATTAAAAATATTAAATATTTCTAGGATGTGTCATAGTTCTCCCCCAAAACTGCTGACAATGCTAGTGTTGACATTTCTATGTTCTACTTATGTCAGCAAAATGAAATTTTTATTATTTTTATTTGAGGTCTGGGTGAGGTGGAAACCACTTTTAAAACCCCCCAAGCCCAGAAATAGGTTACCAAGAGTTGTCATAAAGTAGGAGAAACACGCAAAGCATCTTCCCACTAGTTATGTAGGAAAGCTGTGTATTGAATGCTGCTGGTTGGAAGTTGTTGATGAATAATAATGTTTTTACAGTCTAATTGGAAAACAAAACCTGACCTGTCCTGATTTTACTGTAAAGGTTAAGTATAGGTTTAAAGATGATATAACTTGCAAGCCATGAGATTTTCAAAGGCCGTATGTCCCCATACTGCTAAAAACGGTGAAAGTAAGTAAAAAATAAAACCTGCTCAGAAACTAGATGGTACGGTTTGCTTCAGTAGAAGGGTCATAATTCTCTTCTGATTAGCCGTCCAGGGTATGAAAGAAGGGAGGATGATTCATCTCAAAAAACCCAGTGTCTCATGGTTTTGTTTCAGGTCTGCTCTTCAGCTCTTCCCCCATTTTTTCTTACTGTTTCCTTCTCACTTTCATGGTATCAGCAAACGTACTGTGTGGACAGTAAACTGATGGGAACTAGGAGTTCGAAAATATCTGCTCCCTTGCCACTCACAAGGTTGTTTCTGGGTGTAGGAGTTGACCCAGCAGCAGTAGTCTCGGGCTGGTGTATGTGAACCATGACACTGCACCCTGCGGAGGCACCACTCAAGCCTGCTGTGGGTTGGGCACCATTCCCACCTTTGCCTGAAGAGATATTCTGTGATAGGCTCTGATAATTTTCTTGTTGCATGGTGAGATGGCTTGGTTTTGAACGCCGGACAGAAGAATCAGCTGTAGGTGTTATGGAGTGTGTTAGAAGTGTAGCCAGCAGCCAATTTGGATGTGAGTTCTTAACAACAGCTATCTGCATGATCTGTCTTTTTAATGAATAGTGTTTTGTGCAGTGTGTCTGCATTAAAACCTTTTCTTGCATTTGTTGTTCATTGAAACAAACAGCCAGGTTTGACAAAACTTGGAGGTTTTTGCTGGATCTGGTGTTGGTTGAAGTTCCGCAGTAGTTGTGGGTGAAATGGGAAAAGGAGGAAAAGGAACTAACCAAAGACTTCAGCTCTGTTGAATATACCTTGTTTTCAGGAAATCTGCTCTTTATTTCAAACATTGAGCTACAGTATTTTTGTTCAGTTGATGTTCTGTTTACATCACCGTGTAAAAGAGGAAAGAAGCAAGATGCCTAAAGAGTTGTGAAGGGCTTACTATGACAGCACCCTTACTTCATTACAAAGTGAGTTCAGTTGTGGAACGATACCATGTCTCCCTGATTAGTATCCTTCTGAGATACCCCAAATTTGATTGACTGCATACAGAGACCAAACAATCTTGATTTGACTTCATACACATAGACAAAAAGTAATGTTTTCTTGTAACTAATATCTATTGGGAAAAAGAGAATCAGAAGCAAGAGGATTCTAGCATTTGATTTACAGAAAATTTTAAAATAAAACTCCAATAGGAGGTTGTGAATTTGAAGTGTACTGGCTTTTCCTGCCACGGATTCCTTAGATAAATTTGAAACTAAGGAGGGTTCATCTCAAGCTATAATTGGAGGTATTCTTTTATGAAATTGTTTCTGATAAAAAGAAAATTTTCAAGGAAAACTCTCTAATACTGAAATAGCATAATGGTTGCTAGATCATTTTTCTGTGCTGGACTACTAGAATATCATAACATGGAATTTAAAACTATTTCATAAAATATAAACAATCAAGATGGATTTGTCTGCCATTTACCTATTCCTCACCTGTAAGTAATATTCAGTGTATTTGTGATGTGTGACATACTCATTTTTATATATACTTTATCTTACACATTTTAAAATTGGGAATATTTTATATCCACTTGACCATCATTGTCACTGAGGAGGAAATAAGGACTTATTATAGTGCTCTACTGCATGTGTAAATTGTGTAAATTAAGCACTGTTGATTAAGACAGCAGCTGGCTTCTGCTTTAGCTTCAGTGGGAATATGTGGCCCCATGTAAAACGTATTTTGTTTGGACAAAATAGGTTGCAATGGCCCATGGTAATCTACATATGAAATAAAAAGTCTCATCCTTCTCCCTGAGAGCAGTTAGTAAGAAAGTTTTTTCTTGTTTAGATGTAATCTAGAGTATTTAGTCCATTATTTTCCATGGGAATACTTACGTGAATAAAATCCCAGTGGGGTGAGTAGTGGCTTGATTTCTAGGGATAAATCTGAAGGAGGTTCAGAGACTCAGAAAACCTCCAAATTATGGTCTTATTAATAAGTAGTGCATGTTCTGGGTAAAAAGAGTCATCATTTGGATACATTTTTACAAAAAGAAAAGATGAATGTTGGCTTGAGACAGAAATTTGTATTAATTAGACTTCACTGATGTCAGTAGAAGACTGCAGATATCTTTTATGATACTGTTGATCAAATACAGATTAGAATGACTAGAGACTTTTCTCCCCAGATATTGCCTTTAAACAGGATATTGGCTGTCTCTTGGGGGTTACCTATAAAAAGATTTGCAACTAGGAGCAACTTTATCATTGGATCCACTAGGCCCTGTGTCCACACCACTGTATAGGGAGCAAAATAAAGTTCAGTCTTTAAAATGTAGAGTATGAACGTTGTGTCTCTTCAAGAGTATGACCATACCCTGGCAAGACTATGAACATTGTGTCTTTGTCTGTAGGACAGACTGTGTCCACCCTGGGAGATAAATCAGAGAGCACTGGATATTGTTCCTGGCATCAAGCCACAGAAATTATTGTCAGGGTTTAGTAAGTAAAATTCCTTCTCCTGAATACATTGAGTCAAACAAGTCACATCCTCATCAGCAAATGTCTTACCTCTTCTATTGCTGTATAGTCCCCCTGTCACATTGCAGAGGGAAGATTTCTGATGAGAAAAGAAGAGCCTGATAGATAAAGCCCTCTCTGTCTCCAGGGGTTACCGATGCATGTTATCTGATGGCTAGTAACAGAAAAGAGAGAAACAGGATTGAAAAACAGTGCTGCATATATTCCTTTATCTAACTTGGACAGTAGCATAGCCCAACAGTACCACCTGGTACCCAGATCTGCAATGAAACTTCCTAATCATTTCCTAAGAATTCCTTTCCAGAGGATAAAGTGGTTTCTGTTACCGTGAGAAATGACAATATGGCCCTTCCAGGGAAGTTGTCTTGGTTTAATAACTTCAGAAAAATGGTCTGATATAAGCGGTATCTTCCTTATATGACTATTCAGAGCTTTTGTAAACAAGATAATTTATATGCTAATAAGATTTCCATTATTGCAGCGATTGCTTTCGTGTCCATTAATTATGTACACTTTGATCAGTCAGCATTAGTACTGTGCATAAAATAGCTTTACAAATATTTAATAAATGGGTTCACGTTATTAGTGTTTTTAAAGATAGTTGTTGCTACAAATTGAGATTCCTTTTCCAGCTGAGAATATAAAGATAAAATAGGATCTAATTTGAGAAGCAATTGTTTGTGTTAGCTGTTTTACAGTTATTAATTCCTTTTATGAGTGATGGAAAGAGAGTAGAATCTTCTTTTAAGTGCTGTATCCTCATTCTAGCTAGAATTCAACGGTGCCGTACCGCTGCAGTATAGTGAAAAACATCATAAATATTCATTGAATGCCAGTGGCAGAGAAGGAAATACTTTTCTATTCTAATACCACTTTCATTTGAGACAGATGAAATAAAAGGCTTCTCATTAGTTATTTTGGGACATTTAATACACTATAGGAATGCCATGCACTGTGCCAATTAGCATAGATGATTGATGACAAGTATTAAGAAAATAGAAGTAACTGCTTTTTAAGGGCAGCTGTGAATACAAGGTTTGCTGCTATTGCACAGAACAGTGCAGTTTGTCAAAGTATTAAAAAGAAATTTAGTCCCATTCAATTCAATGTGAGTGTGTTGACCGAGATAAGGAAAAGGTTACGATACTGGAGATAGCCAGAGAAAATAATGGAATCTGTCATTTGTCTTCCTTCAGGCTGTTTAGATGTTATTGCTGTCTTTGTTCATGTGCTCCTCTCCAAGAAGCCAAGCGCCTGGAATGCTTTAATTACAGAGGTGTCAGCGTGAGCTTTAACTCATTGAGCTTATTTGGAACTTGTAGTGTTGGATTTTTTGTAGGAAAATGAAGAATACTGCATCTTTAAACAGTGGTTTCTTCGCTTTCTAGTGAGGTGTCTTCCAAGTATAATGCTTCCTAGACCTTGGAGGTCTGATCTCTCAAACAGGGCTGAATAAAGAAAGCAACTAAATTGATAAGATAATGTTTTCTGAATCAACGTTGACCCAGGAGATTTTTCGAGTATGACACAATCTTTTCTTTCCCTGGGAACAGAAAAATGGGCGAAACAAGGGCTGGGCCACTGGACTAGCCCTTCAAAGATCTTACCTTGAAATGGGTTCAGCCTCCTCTTCAGAACAGAGTTTCAGGACTTCCTTCTGCACGAGCTGAAGCGTGGCCAACAGTGGTCCCAGCAGGTTTGCCCTGGCATCGGATTGCTGGGGCTCTGACAGAAATTCAGCCCAGCTCAGCATGATTCAGGGGTGTGGCGCTGGGGTACTGCTGTTGAGACGTTAGTATGGGGGAAGGGAAACCTCACCCTGTATTCAGGTGAGTGCAGTTCTTTGTGAACATACTAGGGAAGTTAGTGTACATCAGTTCATGTTATTCTCTAAAGACTGCAGTTATACTCAGTCAAAAATTATCTGTTCTTCTGAGTGATATTCTGCTATCATCAGCCGCCTTATACGTATGCAAACCTCTTTTTTCAAATTTTAAATAGCTTAATATTTTCACTATTTAAAAAATTGCTTTTACAGTTTCAAAAGAAAATATTTAATATTTTCCTTTTAAGTAAAATGTTTTAAAATAAATATTAAGTTAAAATAATATTCATATTTATTTTTAAATAAATTACTAATTTTAAATAAAAATCTGAAAATTTATTTTAAGGCCTATTTTCATGTGAGAAAATTCTGTGGTGTTTGTTTTTCCTGTTTTCCAGCATTTTTTATGCTTCTTTTAAAATTTATTCTTATTGGAGTTTTTTTTTTTTTTTTCGGAAACTAACTGAAAATAAAGGATATACCAGTTTTAAAGTCTCTTAAGTATGAAATAACTGAATTGTGTTATTTTACCAAATTATCAGAGGACAGCCTTAGTCACTCAGTGAGCAAGTAACAATATACAAACTTTCACTACAGAACTTAATTAATAATGCCCACATGTCGACATCATTTAAACTACATGTTAGTAAAACGTACTAAATCAAAGCCAAGTCTAGAAGTTCATGATCTCTGTTCTTTGGACTGTGCCCAAGACACAGTCAGCTCTACCTCACAGCAAACCTCTCTGAGCGCACGGGAAATGTGACAGAGTATACCTGTCTGGGTTTCACAGAGTCATTTGATGCAAGGTCACAACAAAAATGGGTAAAAAAGGCAGCTGGGAATATAGCTGTAGGAGAGGTGACTGCAGGCAGGACTGAAAGGGCTAGGAGTGGAAACTCTTCTAGCAGATTATCTCCAAGACACCAATATCAGATCTTGAACTTATGTTATTGAGCATGTTCATTTGTGCCTTATGCTAAAAGTAGGAGTGTTATCCATGCAACTTTGTTGATAACATGGATTTGAAAGGCACTCTTAAGATAGAGGAAAATTAAAATATCATGTAGGAAGAGCTCAAGGATCTTGAGCGTTCCAATAAGAGACACTGGAGGAAACAAAAGTGAGAAATGGAAGGGTAAGCAATGAGCCAACTGTCTACTTTAGACATATCAGAGTCAGTTAAAGAGGATGTAGATGTCCCAGGGTTCAGGCAGCAGCAGCCCATAACGGTTCTGCCACAGTCTCACTTTCAGGACACTGAAATCCAATCCGTGTCTCCATTCTGGAACATGAAGCTCCCTATACACTTTGTGCACAAGGGAGACATTTAAGACTGGGAAGGTAAAAGCCTACCTCCTATATCACACTGATTTTTGTGGTGGAAAGATAACTAATCTGTTTTTTTCCGCTCTCCCTGTGGCTGCTCAGAGAATACCTAATATGTGAGAAGAGAGCTACTTGTTCTCTGCATAAATATCAGCCAAAAACATAGGACGAAAAGCTGTTTAGTCCAAGTCATATTGTGAGCGTAAAAGAAACTATATGGCCAAAAATAAGAGGAACCTGAAAGCTAGAGGAAAATTTTAAATGACCAGCAGATTCAGGGGCAGAAATCGTCTTCTGATGGGAATCATGCAAGTGAAAAACTTCCCATGCTGAGTTGTATAACTCCACGAAAGGACTTAGATATGAATACAGCTCCTTGCAAAGGCTTTGATGGGTATTAATTACTTTCCAGTTCCAAACTTACTGACTCTGTTTTCGCTTGTGCTCCTCTTGAAGCTAGAACTGAGAGCAATACCTTAAAGATACATGCAGATAATAATTTTTTTTTTTTTTTGTCCAGAAGGAGTCTCTTTGTTTCTGAGATGAGAAAACGGATTGACTAGACCAAGCTTGGTAGCCTGAGAATCTGATCATACTTCCGATCATGTTTTTCTATGTAGTTCACTTGTCTGGGTGCATCTGAATTAGTTTGCACAATGTGGTGTAGATGGCATGTTGGGTGTGTGAATGTTTGGGGCTAAAAAAGAGAGTACGATATTTGGCCCTTAGCTATTTCATGTCATTGGTTGGACTTTGCACACTGCCTTGAGTTAGAAGAAAAGCAAAAAGAGGACTCACTAATAACTTGCGTTTGTTCTCATTTCTGCAAATTAGCTAGTGTGACTTAAAGGGCAACAGTGAAATATTATCTCTTGCCTTGTTTTCATCTCCATTGTCATGTCTGTAGGGAATCTTGAAGAGTTTACAAATAATATCTTACTTTAAAATACACACTGTTTCTCTGTTACGTGAGTGTGCATTCTAGATATGTCTCAAATTTTTAGCATGATGTTGATTTTAACTTTAGGAAGAGAATATATTTGAAACCACAAAGTATTTCACATATGTTTTTAAAAGCATCCATCAGAGTGGGAAGATGTTTAAATATCAGTAAGCCAGAACTTCAGAGTTCTGAAAATGTAGGAAAAGTGATCCCAAAGTAACACCGTTACTCTGAAGAGAGCTACACCTTTGAGAGCTCCGATAACATGCCAGCTGGAAAGCTGTTACGCTGTGTAAGATCTAATGTTATATGATGCTGATCACTCAACTCAGAAACCAAACTGAACCTCTTCTAATGTCTTTGGACCTGACTGTTTTCTGAAGAACATGGAAACTGCTGTCTTTCCTCAGTAAAATTGCTACAAGGATATAAATAGAGAACCTTTAAAGTTTCAAACCTATGCCAGTTATAGCTTACTGATTCTCTGCAGGCTGTTGGCACAGGTTAGAACAGCACGAGAGATTAAAAAGGACAATGAAAAAAAGGGCTGAATTTGATTTTATGAAGAATATGTTGGTTAGACCTCCCTCCTGCCACTGCCAAGCCTGTTCAAATCTCCATGCCCAGCAACACTAATGCTCTTCTCTGCAGCTTTCGGTCAGAATTTGATACTGATGAAAGCATCACCTGGAGGGATGTGGCACTACAGAAGTGACAGAGGATGAAGCATCTGCTTCATTATCATCTAACATAGCTGTCTTCAAGAATGCTTTCTGATATGGAAAGCAATAAGACAAAATCTGAAATTTTAAAGACAATTCTAAGAGTCTTAGGATTAGAAATAGTTTAGCCTAGACTTTTTAGCTTTACAGAAGTAGCCATCTTAAACTACATAGTAATTCTGACAGCTGTCAAGTAAAGCCCAAACTAGACTGGGATAAAATAGGAGGCTGTGAGAAGCTCGCTGTAAATTTAGATGAATGGAGATCATTGCTGTTCCATTATGAAATGGAAAACTGGCCCATTTCAGTGACTGTCACTGGGAAATATGTATTAGAAAGTTAATGTTCTGGAAAGTTCCTTTGTGCCTTTAGCTGCCTTAATTGATTTGCCAAATAAAGGTTTTTAATCCTCTAGTCACTAGAAACATTTCATGACCACTGAATAAAAGGGTTTGATTCCCTGTTTAAGGGCTTGTACTGACTAAAGAAGCAAAACCAGTGTTTGTGTTCTAGGCATGGATGGCTGTTCACTAAAAACCCCAGCTTTTCAGCTGATTCCAAAAACTCTTTCCTGATCAGCATCAGCTCATGCTTCTGCCTGCAGGGGAATTTTCAGATGTAGAGTAGCCATGTAACACTGGGAATGTGTCTCCTATCATAGCCTTTTCTCTAACCAGTAGGAAGAAATGCCAAAGACTGACAGATATTCATATTAAAAAGAGATTTGGAAAGCTGTCTGGTCTTTGTACCTTTTTTTATTTTCCTTTCTTATTAAGGAAGTTTTGAATTACAGTTGCTCACTTAGAAAGGTAACAGTCTGAACATACTATGCTCAGCACTTGCACAGGAATAACACAAGTGTGCCCTGTGTTGAATGCACAGATCATGCTAATACCAGAGGCTGCCTGCTCATTAGGAAGAGCACAGTAAGCAATGTCCTGCGTCCAGCCATTGTGACAGAGCCTGGGCAGGAAGAAGTGCGTGGAGAGGAGGTAGTGGCTCTTGCATTCTTTTGGGTCATCATCAGAACAAATGAAATACAGCCTGTGTGGTTGTGCTCTCTGCTGGGATTAATGTAGTTTAAAGAAAATGGAAGAAATTACTTTAGAACATCATCTGAAATTGCAGTGTTGAAGAGATAGCACTGCTGCTTAATGCGGTGTCCTTAAAAGGCTTTATACCATCGCTTCTGATTCATTCTTACAAACGCAGTGAAAGAAAAGCCGTGGTGGTGGAATATAATGTGCTGTTATGCTGTTTCTGCAGGCACACATTGCTAAAACTGAAATCATCAGGGACTCATCCTCAAAAGAACAATTCTGAACATCACCTCAGCAGTCCATATTTACTTTTACACACTGAAAAGACCTTGAGTTCCTAGTCCCAGTGCTTCAGACTGTTTCCTCTTCTCTTGCCACCCTCTAAGACAGGTTGTTTACATCAATGTTTTACACACATTTGAAAGGGATTGAATCAAGAGTAAAGAAACTATTTTGCTCATGCTTCAGAGGCCAACCATAGCTCAGGAAGCTGGCTAAATATTAGTAGTCAGTGCCCGGTTACACGTATGGCCAGACTTGAAAGCTTTTGTTACATACAATTCCAGTGACTGTCGTTTTGTTGCCAAAATATTTGGAAAAAACTTTTTCAAAACAAAGTTTTTCAGGAATGTTTGTTTCATTTTAATTTCTTTCTTAGCCTTATGCTAACCATAAACCTAGCTGAATGTGTAAAAGCACCTTAATTGAGTGACAGAGCATAGAAGTTTCTTCTTTCTTCACCCACAGTGGCCAGCAAGTACGATACTGTTTGATGCATGATTTCCTGGCTGGTATCCCTTTTCTCCCTCACCTTCTCATGCTTATGAATTGCTGTTACCTTGTCAGGAGCATTACTCCCTTAGACTTGCTTCTGTGTATAAAACAGAGTGCTCAGATGTTCACAAATCATACTTTTGCTTGCTGTGCTGAAAAAAACCTGCTACGATTGTGCTGTCTCATTTCAGCATAGTTGTGTAAAATTGTGTATAGGCATCTAAATGCTAATCTGATGGAACAGCTTAGTCTGGGCTTATCTCGTGCTGTTGTGCTGGCAGCAGCAACTTTTGTGTAAAGACGACTGATGACAGAGGACGCTCCTGAGCTGGAGGGAAGAAATTTCATTCAAATAAATTCTGTCCACTCCCCATCTGATTCCTGCACTTCCCTGAAAAAGAAAGACATGAAGTTTTGCCCAAAATATGCTAAAGTTCAGATAGGAAAATGCTAGCTAGAAATAGAGGCGCCCTTCTACACAGCAAGAGCATCTGTGTTTCAGTTATGGATAGTCTTCCTCAAGAAATCAGAAAATTGAAAAAGGGGCTTAGGGAGTGGTGATAGGGGAAAAAAAATCCCTTCTGTGAAGAAGAGACTGAATGAACTGGAACTCTTTATTTGCAAGGAAGTTAAGTGGCAGCATGATGAAATCGTGGTGGTAAGGCTTACAGTACTTTGTATTTTCGCATCATCCTAGATTCAGGTTGTATGTGAATGATAGGCACATAAAAATGTTGGCACATAAAGATGTTGTTCTACTTGATCACCTTTTCCCAAAAATTTGAAACTTAAGGTGCTGGTCTTCACTTGCCACTTCTTCCAGCTCAGCTGTGGAGTACAACTCTTATCATCCTTATCATGATATTAGGAGATGAACAGTACAGCCAGTTTTTTGAGGAAATTTATTTTTGGGAAATACTTGTAATTCCAGAGAGTTCATACTTAAGGAACAAAGGAATTTATATATATATATATATAATTTTTTTTTTAATTTCTAGAAACTCTATTACTTGTTCTTCAGGGGAATTACTTATTATTTAAGAGACACGTGTGCCAAAGCAAAGAGCACAACTGGCCAATGCCACAGACTACTTGGATCAGCTGTTGTTAACAGATCTCTTCTCTTAGCAAATATGAGTCACCAAGCCCATCTTTTTTATTAAAATTGATGGATAATTTTGCCCAGATAAGTGTTTGCCATGGAGGAGGGGAATAAAAGTTACTTTTATATGTCTTTCTCCTGTGTTCTTTATTTCCAAACGGCCTCTGATGTGAACCTGTACATCTGCTTATCCCGTACTTTGTTCATGTTGAAGTAGTTTGTTTCCTGAACTCTGAGATAAAGCTGATTTTTTCCATTTTTCTGTCTACCAAGAGTTCACAGAAGAAGCTACATAACAATATATGAAGTGTCACGAGGTCAGTAGACTCTTCATCTCCCAGTCCTGTCTCTAAACAAAACAAATAAATAAGCAATCCTTACTCAATCCAAATTTCAGAAGCTAACTACCCACTGTGCAAAGGAACATTATGAGAAACATCACTGACTTTTCTGTGTTAGACTGATGTCCTAATGAGTGCATCCTGGTTCCAGTATTATGGGATTTGATGAATGCTAGTTCTTTATTTCTCTTTTCCATCACTGTCACGATTACCAGGACTTTTTTTTTCTGGGAACTTCTGTTCCATCGATTTATCTTCCTTCTTCCCCACTTTCTTTCATCATGTTTTTGTCTTTGGGAAACTTACTCGTTTGCGAGTATATTTTTCAAGCATTATTCCTCTGCTGCAGACAGATATCTGTTGCTTAAAAGTAAGCATGTTCATTTTTTTCCTGCTGCTGTATGCCTGCTCTGCCATAGCTAGAACACAAGTACCTGTTTAGGTGAGAACGGTGGTATCACTTCATTTAGAAAATGTTAACCGAGACCAGATTTTTAGGCTGTGCTTCACACCTGCTCTTTGAGCTGCTCCAATGCTGTTGCTGCTTTCCAGACACCAGTGTTCAGTTACCCAAACCCTTTAGAAAATGTCACAAGAGAGAAAACAGGCAGGGAAAAGAAATCCCTCTGGATCATAAAACATTTCAAATTTCAATTGTCAATCTTGAAAATTTTAACAGAAACACCTTTTCTGAAAATATTCTTAAGGCTTGAAAAATAGCAGTCACTGGGTCTGCTCTGATCAAATGTTCTAGAAACAGTTTATCCACAGCTGTCTAAGGATATAAAATCATGGATTCAGGAGCACTGTTGATTTTATGGAACATTTTAATTTTCATCACCCTCTGCCTTCTGTTCTCACTCTTCCAAAGGTGACAACTGCTTCTTTACCTGACAAGGGGTGACAGCCTTAATGCTGTCTCCCCGGCATCCTCTTTTGCACCATGCTGACATCTCCTGTGCTCAACCCTTTGTCTCCAGCTAATTGCACGGTGTAGCTAGGCTGAAGCCGGAGGAGTTGTGCACAAGCTGCCCTCAGTGGAAGTTTGCTGCTTTGTTTCAGAAGCAGGGCTAGACTGGCAGAGCTGAAAGCTTGTTGGGTTACCCTCAACCATATCATTTGATACATTAAATGATATTCCCTTTCTCTATAAACATCTCTATGCTGTCTTAGACCTGATGTTTGGAGGGTGGAAGAGGTCATGAATTACAGCGTGTAGCTCTCCACCACCTAGAAGTTGCAGAGCCAAGACCCACAGAATACCAGCTTGCGGCTTTGTGTCAGTGAAGGCAGGTCTGTAGTTAAGGAGTCCTGTATGAGTAAATTGAGTGTGCATGACATGTAGCGGGCTGCGTGGATTGCATGGTAGCACAGAAAGGCTTTGAAAGGAGCTGGGGCTGACAGTGTGTCTTGCTCCCTCTCTCCTAGCTCACTCTGCTGGCACCTGCATTCTTCCAGGGCTCCTTCGTGCTGGCTCTGGTTCTGGCACTGGAAAACAATTCAGAAACACCACCTTCCCCACTTGCCAAAACAATACAAAATAAAACAAACAAACAAAAATCACTAAATACATTTTGCTTGCGACCTGATGAGTGCCGAGCTACTACCAGGTAGGTGTTGGACTGTGCAGCTATGAGCAACATGGGAGGGCAATACCTGCCTTTTGGGTATTAGCAAGCTCTTAGGTTTGCTGTGCTGTGACACTTCACCCTCCTTGGCTCCTACTTTTATTGGACTTAGTCCAGTAAGGACACCGCAGGATGAGAAGTACACCTTGATTTCAGCAGGTGGTACAGAACTTTTAATTGTATACAATTTTAGTTGTATACCCATTATTCTTTGACAATACTGTGTTTTAAATTATAAACATAACTTCAATCGCCTTAGTTATCCCACTACTTTTCAGGTATTTCTGCATTCATTAATTTAACCAGTTAATATTAAATACCTTACTCAAGAACCCCAAAAGTAACTGAGTTAGCTTATTTTTTGGAAAATACTGACGGTCACTTTCAGAACTGGTTTGACTGTGTAGGCTCATACATTTCAGGGAAAACTACTGGGGATAAACACTGTTATATGGGGAGATGACTTGCCTATAGGGCAGAGTAGCCCATTTTCCTGGACAGTGAAGTTGAACTGAGGCAGATTCCTGAAATGTATTGTCTCACTGGAAAATGCTCAGGGGACAGAAGTCCTGTGGCATTTAACTGACTTGCATCCAGCTATGATGTGTGTGTCAACATACTCATGATCTCTCCTCTGATGATGGGGTATTTGTGTTATTATTTTACCTTGAATATATAATTATGACATTAAGCTGAGCATATGATACAAATTTCAATAAATAAAAAATGGTTTGTTGCCATGAGGGGGAAGGCTGTTGGTGGAGGAAGCGAGCATGGTCTAAAACAGACCATTATTGTAGACATAGCACTAAAAGTCATGAAAATAAATGCTATTTATTTATTTCTCTGTTTACTACATTTGAGACACTTTGCAGAAGAAAATGCATAGTAAACGAAATGATGGTTGAAGTACAGACCTGGCCCTGACTGAGAAAGCAGTTAAGAATCTTCTGAACCCTGGTTTTATTGACTGATGAAAAAGCTGAAGACACGAATGAAAAAATGTGTTGGCTGTGGATTTCAGTGTATGAGGAATGAAAGAATTCTAATTTTGGCATGGGCCTGTATCCAGGGCTGAATAATAATACTGTCAGTGGTAATGCAAAGAAACTTTTAATAAATACTAGTGCTCTATAGCTCAAAAAGAGCTTGATGACACGTTCATAATATAGCAAAGATAACTACTTTTTATCCACCAGGAAAAAATAAAAGTATAATAAACAGCTGCTTCCAAGTGTAGACAAATGACTAACTGCTGTAAAGACAGGGGAAGTCCCACGTGCCTGAAATAAAGTTAATGTTGGCTAATATTTTGTGAGCACAGATGGATTATTGTCGTGTACTTATTATTCTTACCATAAATAAGGAACATCAGTTGAAGAAAAAAAGTGAAGATTGTATATCCCAAAAGGGTAGAGACTGTCTTTTTAGTGATGAAATGAAATGCAGTTATGCTATATAACAAACTACACGTGAGTAGGAGAAAAATCAGCATTAGGCTTGTAAAACAGAGCACATAGAAGATGAGGGTGCACGGTGAAAACAGGGAGATGATGTCCTGCTGTGTGGCAACTGTTAGACCAGCACTATTAAAATGTTTGGTCCAGTTCTAGTTTTCAGAATTTGTAAAGGACATTACAGCATTGCAGTTTTTGTTTTGTTTTGTTTTGTTTTTTAAAGCTAAACGATTACAGGAAAAACAGCTGGACTGAGACATGTATCTAAAAGAAAAAGAAAAAAAAAGAAACCAAACAAAACCCCAACAAACCCACAACATAAGCTTCTATATTTCTATTGTCCAAGCTACCTAACTTGCAATGTGCAACTAGTATTGTTTTCCCTTTTGGGGTGGTTGTACGTTTAGGAAAACTGAGTAGGGTACACTCGTGCAAGGCTGCATTATGGCTTATGTAGCTGCAGTGGATCCCAAACATAGGTCATTGAGATACTGTGAGCAGCAGTGGCTGTATGTACCAGCAGCAACATCTGGGGGTACCATAGTGTGCCAGACTGAGCTCATTCAACTTCTCTTCTGCCCTCTGTTCACACACTGTCTGTTGAACTCCAAGCCACATACTCTCTGTTTCCTTCCCATCAACTTTGCAGGGATAATAGCTGATGTGAAGATGCATGTCCACAGCTCCGAGTTGCACACATCTCATACAGAATTGGTGTTTACTCTAGCATCACTTACACAACTGGTGAGGAAAATTAAAAGAAAGAAGTAAAAACACCTGTAGATGGTAGATTCAAGAAAACAAAACAGGCACTAAGATACCAGTATGGTTTCTATTGGTCTCCATTGGGATGATCTTTATGTAATGAAGAGGAAAGCTTTGCTGATTATCTCTTTCAATGTATAGTAAAATATGTGGTTTGGTCTAAGTAGTTAATTTGTGTGGTTGATTTAAAGGAGAGAGAGTTAACAAGGAAATGTTGCTTGATTCTTAGAATCATGTTCCGTAGTACTGACAGTATTGACGTTACTTTTCTTTTTTCTTTAAAACAGTCCTTCTCATCTGTACATTCACTGATCCTTTTGCAAATAAGTATCTAAATATGCCTATGCAATGCCACCACAACACGATAGAAGGTATAAGAGGGTTTTGTCTGTTGCTCTATTCACATGGATTTCATAAGATCTAGATTTTATGGTGAATCACACCGTAAGCTGAGGTCTATACCGGCACATGCGCTGGAGTATGTGATGAGGTAAAAAAAAGGACAAAGTAGTGCTAAGATTTGCTTTTGTAATGTCAGAGCTTAATGTGTGCGTTAGGGATATCTATTATTCAAACATCTACTTTAAAGAAAGAAAAAACACTGTTAGTAATTAATGATCCTGAAGTCTAAAGAAGATAACTCTAGCTAACTCTTATGGTATGTTACCTTGGTGGCAAAGAAATGACTTGACGTGGGCTGTAGAACATCGTCAGATTATAACTCGCTTCTCATGCCGTAAATCAGCACATATTTCTACAAAACAGGTTTCTGACACACTGGTTAGCTTATTTCTTACTAGCATTACTGTAAGTTTATAAAATTAAATACTACAACATTTCATTATATATTTATATAACTTTTTTAATCCCAAATATAATAACCTTATTTTTCATAAAATAGTGGTGAAAGCATAGAGTAATAAGTGGCTCTCAGTAGTCTCCTTCCTATTCCTGTTTTAAGTTAACATTTGTAAAATTGCACTGAAGATTTTGCCATTTATACAATTTCTCAGTGTTCGTGAGGAGTGGTCTTTTCTGCCACGTTGGCTACCTAAAGCCCCAGTAAAACTCTAGGGGTTTTTCCTCACCCAGCACACAGGAATTATGCAGTCTTGAGGAGGTTAAGGTACGCAAGATGCCGTAGCTACTTGTCACATGTTACTATGAAGCAGCATGTTCCCGAGGAGCAAAGAACCAAGCGGTAACTGCAGCTGTGGTTGCGGTTTTGATGCCTGGGTAATCAATACGTACTGTCATCGTCATGGACTGTGCTAGAGATTTCTGCTTTGGGGCTTCTTACTGAGATGGGGGGTTGTTGATTTTACCTTTGAAAACAGATTTGTTCATGGGATTACACATGGAATAAATAACCAATTTCATTTTCTCAAAATTGGGGTATTTTCCTGTTAGTATCTATATGTGCAACATACAGACTCTGAATTTTGTGAACAATACGCAGGACAATGTCAGGACTCGTAATATCTAGAAATTTTTATTCCTTTTAATAACCCGTTTGACTTTTTAGCATTTTCCAGTAAGCTTTAATGAAAGTAAAACACTGTGATTTAATAATTTTGCAGATAACAAGGACATTTTCACATGACTTATTCCATAACTTTCATCACCATCATGCATATCCCTATATTTCTACTACGTAGATCAGCATAAGTATAATCGTAACAAAAGGAAGTTGTTAAAAATAAATACTTGTAAATCTTTAACTCTGTTTCTATTTTATTCATCCAAATTTTTACATTTATTCAGAACATTCAGATCTGATTTATGTTTTACCGATAGTTTCAGAACATTTCAATGAGGATGTATGTATTTCTCTAGCAAATCCATGTGGCATATGTCTGTCCTACTGTGGTAGGACATGTGGGTGATTTTACAAGAAGCAATGATAATATTGTAAACCAGTTGCACTTGGAATCTAGAAAATCTAGTGAGCTGGTATATTATACTATCAATAGCTGACAGTTGTGGATGACTGTCATCATAGATGATAGCAGTGGTTCCTGCTGTATGTTTATCTATAAATAGCACTCTAGTAGACTACAACTTACAGTCCTATTATCTTGTAATAAAAGAATAAGAGGATACAGAGTTAAAGTAAAAGGGAGTAAATTTAAAATCAAATGAAAAAAAAATAGTTTCCACATGGTGAAGAATGTAACTAAAGAAATCTCTGACACGGGTCACAAAACCAAGAATCTAGCAAGGTTAAGACTGGATTGACCATAGATATATATGGGCACCAAGTGATAATTGCATGGCATCTTTATATCTCTCTTCTTTAATATTTTCTACTATTTTTGTCTTAACCCAAGTAGCGAAGCACATTATGATTATCTTCAAATCAAATGGAGAGATGCTAAATACTACTTCTCCAAACTAAAGGAGATCTGGATGAAAGCTGCTAACATGAACACATAAATCTGCCTAATGTTTTATGTTCTCTCCTGGAGTTGTGTTAGCAACCACTGGATGAGGCTTAGTTCCACTGGATTTCAGTAGGAGCAGCTCCTGTGCCCTTCTGCAGCTGTCACCAGAATCCTCTCCCATTACCAATGTTCCTTTCTCTCACTCTCTTTTTGTCACAGATTGGAGATTTTGGCTTTTAAGGCTTAGCACAAGGTAGCTTACACTTGTGGAAGGGTGTTTTCTCTGTATGAAGGGGAGATGTTGTCTTATGGCTTGCAGGAGCTGTGGGGCTGGTGTGCTGTACTACACACCTGTTGAATGGTTCCCTCCAGGGAGCTGATTCAGATGGTTGCCTTCAGTACAATCCCTTAGGACCAGAAGGGGTTATCCAAAAAGGGGCTGGCTTCCACAGAGAAATGTATTGTAGCCTTTCATGCTTATCGTTTGGTTTCTCTTATCCTGATGTCTGCTAAAACAAAGATTAATGGAGATGAAAACAATAAACCAAACCAGGGATGCAGTAACTCAGCAATCTGTATTGACAGCGCTCAGCACTCCGGTGCAGGTTCAAAATATTAAATATACTTCTTAGCATAAATGAATGAAAAACTCTTCTTTCATACTCAGTCATGATATAGCTGAAGGAAGGAAGAAATTTCACAAGAACTTTTCTTCATTTAAGTCAGAAAGATGGGATGAAAGATGGGAGTAATTTTCTGGGGATATGTGAGGAGGTTTCAGCATTTCGTGATCATTATTTTGAGGAGTAATGACATGTAGCACAACAAAGGGTACTACTGACTTAAAGGCATTACATTTAAAAAGAATACTAGGACGTGTGCTGATGTAGTGCAAAACCAAGCCACAAAAGCTGCAGATATCCATAATCATTGTTTTAGGTAGATGATAGAGCCATTTGGAGAACCATATGACGAGTGAAACGGAGTACCATTTTCTTGTGTAATCTTTGACAGCTCTTACATGTCCTTGATAAAAACAGTCACACAGGGGACATCAATTGTTTGCATATCTCTCATCATCTGAGATTCATTAAGAGGCTTTATCGCACCTCCATTTCCATCCATGAAAAGCAGGTGATAACGCTGGTCGGCTTTCTAAAGCCGTATGAAATTTGTGGAAGAAAGCTTTAAGGAGGCGTTACTGAGTTATTTTAACCTTGGTTGAATCTGCTATCTTCAAAGTTTAAACCTTGCTTGGCTAATTTTAATAGTGAATGGAAAATAATTGCAGTGATAATGAAACTGTGTTATAAGAGATTTATAAAACTTTTAAGGTATTTATTTGTTTTATTCAGGGTGAAGTTGTTTTCAGAAATGGAGAGAGGATGGGAACCATCAAATTTACGCAATTCCAAGGTAGGTTGCAAACCATTTTATTTTCATTATAATTATGTATGCAGTTTCATACTTGTGTATCAGTTGCATTTGTTTCAGGGTGTTTTAAATATGTGCAATTATTTTGAAAAGAAACTGCTTGGAAGATGCAGCAATGTACTTAGAAAGTTTTGTTACCTTTTTAACATACGGTATTTTGAACCCTGAGTGCTCTAAGATATTCCCAGGTACCTCCAAGAATTTTTCTAGGAAAAAATCCACATACTTGAAGAAACTACTACTGATCTATAACAGTCAACAGCTGTTGGAAAAAACTGTACTGGTGAGCTAAGCACACACTTCTTAATACATTTTTTTCCGAAAACTGAATTTGAAGAGAAAGAGGATTTTTGCTGTTAAGCTCTTTCAAGTTAGTGTTTGTGCTTTCTGAAGACTTATTTTTGACATTCTGCAACTGCTTGCTAAAAGATGCTTCTGGAGTCAGTCCCTCAGCGTGCAGAGGACACAAACTGCTGACCCCATCCCTTGGAGGCAAGACACTCCACGGCGCATCTCGCCAAGCCTGCTGCCTCCTCTCAGCCTGAGCTGCTCCCGCAGGGAATGGTCTCGGCAGCAGAGACCACAAATGCAGCCGCGGGGATTTGCCCAGGGTCATTTCCAGCTGGGATGAGGTGCCTGCTTGGAGAGTTTTCTGCAGAAATGGTGATTCACAGAAGACATGATCTAGTTGTTTCTACAGTTTATAGAGTGCAATTCATGTTTTTGTTCCAAGGCTGAGCTAAAACCAGAGATGATTGCATTCGGATCATCTCGTGAGAGTAGTAGTGAGAAAGCTGGCAAATCCCTTTCAGAGAATGCATGAGAAAGCAGCTCGCACTCCCTTTGTCTTCAGGAGATCACTTTAAACATAATCCTGCTGACCAAGTTACAAAGGCTCATCCTTTCAACAGAAATTGTCTGCTGTATGGGCATTATTATTAATGAACAGCAATGCACTTGAGGGGATCTGTTACTCATTCTAATTTACTGAAGCAATCTTTGGGATTGCTCTTGCCTTCACAACTATAACTGATGCTATTAACTCATGTTCCCCAAAGCATTTCTACCCACTGAAACTTTGCAGACGTCATTGCGTGATAGTATAATTTACAAATTCTTGCTCAACACTAATGATAAATATTGATTGCTTCCTCTTCTCCCCTCACTATTTTTTCATAGTAGCGGTGTTTACAGCTGCATGAAAGAACCATGAGAAAATATTGTAAGGGGATTTTACAAGAGGTGTTTATTCCTCGGAAGTCTGAAGGAGCCCTTATGCATTATGCCTAAGGCAGCTTTATGTACTCGGCACACTCTCCCTGCGCATTAAGGATGTGATTGGGGATCATGGGGAGGTGCAACATGCATCTTGTGAACTAATCTGAAAAAGCAATAAAAACCAGGGATAGCTGATTTAAGAAATATTTTTATCTCCAACCATTCACATTTGGTTTCTTGATAATGTTTTCGGTTTCGCAGCAGGTGCTATTTAACACCGATGGTTTTACCATCAGTTGAAGTACTGTTTGGTTGCTAAGAACACAGGAGACAGCCACAGTTTTATAATTCCTGGCAATTACAAAATGGCTATTTCAGAGCTGATTCAGGCTCCTACTCAGGATTTTGATCATCAACCAAACATTTCCACTTAATCTACAGGAAAAAATAACCCAGAAATCCTATGGAGAAATGAGAGAGAAGGCCTAGATTCTCTCTCACACAAGCAATAGTCCATCAACGCATCTGGAACCTGGTCTTAAGTTTTTTTCTTACTAATTTTGGAAATGAAAAGAATGTACAGAAATAAAAGAAAAAATGAAATAAGGAACAGTATAACAATAGAGGTGAAATAATCTATCTTTTTTAAACTGCAAATTATATTCTATAAGGTTTTTTCTGTTCTTTCACTGGCATTGTTTTATACAAGGTTTTTATATTCAATAATTGTGGCATAATTGTAGAAATTATTAATTTGTTCAAAAGAAATTTTTACTGGTTAGGAAGCTTTCTGAAACATTCACATTAACTTTTAATAAATCTTGGACTATTGGTGAAGTACCTAATAATGGAAAGAAGTCCAGTATTTAAAATAGTTAATGGCCTTTTCCTTTGTAACTACAGCTGTTATGTGCTATCAAGCTTGAGACAGATACACAATCATTCATGAAATTTATTTTTTTTATAATATAGATCATCATGATTTCTAGGAAAAAAGAGACCACATCAAAGATATATTGTAAATGCTTCTATGAGATTATTTGTAATTATTAATATAGTGTATATTAAATGTATTAGCTTATTATCCAATCACAATAATTGGGAATCATCAGTTTTAGCATTCTATACCTCAGGTCATTTCTTCAACTACACCGATTTATAGTTTTATTAGCAATTGGAATGAAAATCCACAGTTAGGACAAATAATTTGATGCAGAAAAATAAAACAGCTCAATTAGGTAATCCTATATCAGAAGTAGAATTCCTTGGCTAAACCCACTGTTCTTCATTTGCCAGGGTAGAAGATCAGCTGAATAGACTCAGGAGCTTCATTTTCTGTCCATTGCGGAAAATTTTTGTGTTAATGAGACTATCTGCATACGTTTTGGCTGTAGAAAAAGTAGACAGCCATGTCTGCCAGAGGCAAGGGAAAACCAGCGTGTGAGGGTTCAGAGGGTAACTGCAGTATGCCTGACACGCTGTGAGGAAATTTTGAATGGCTGGTTTAATTTTGAATCTAGATATAGTTTTTTCCCAAACTCACACTAGTCATGTCTCTTCTTTCAGCTTCTGTGCAGCCTGTTAGTTTTGCAAGTGGTCAAACAGATGGTGCCAGAGAGAGCTGTGACCGAACTACATTATAGATCATGAATACCACCCAGTAATGATTTAGTATGCAGCAGAGGATACAAAGCACATATAACAGCATTTTGTTCCCTTACCTTACTGGCAAATAAAGAGCAGTCTGTCAGTCTAGCTCAAATATCCAAGTGATGTTTGAAGCTGGCATCTTTCCAAATGAAGCATCTTTTTCCATGGGTGTAATTAAAGGACTATTCTCATCATCAAACATGTTGTTGAAGTAGATGGCCAAAATCTTTTGGCTAGTGAGAGCTGAAAGAGGGTCCTGGCAACTGTTGTGTACATATCAAGGAGCACAGAGGGCAGCAACAAAACTGAGGTGGTAGATTGCTGTGATACAAGAGGCTGCAAGAACAGATACACACTCGTCCTTCAAACTGTTTCTCTTTGGCAGATCATTTCTGATTAATCTGACTGGAGCCTAAAAGGCACCTTGCTTTCAGTCAGATTCCTATTTCTGTCAGGCATTAGAGGAAACCTAAGAGATTTCTGTGCTGGAATAGGTTAAAAGGTAAAATTAAAGCTAAATTGTAAACAAATACCATGGAAATATGCATAAATCATGCTTCTTGTAGATATGAACGAAAGTCTGTGGTACTGCATGTTGAGGAAACTTTAAGAAAGTGGGTGGTCATCTGTTGTGTCTTTTTGTGAAGAATTTAAGTGTTTCAACTCATATAGCCAGGTAACACATACGACGTTTGTGAGTGTTGAAGGCTGATTTGCGTGCCAAGCAAGAGGGAGACTGTGGCTTGTCAAGTGTGACATCATTGGTCTTCTTAGAAAAGACCTTACTTAATTTCTGCAGTAAAAGCCCCAGATATTCTTCTCTGAGCTTAATCAACAGACACAGGCAAACAAATGTTTATGTTCAAGAGCAAAGTACACAAGAATCCAGGATTGTTTTCCTGGAGCCTCAGGTCATCTACTTAGTTCTGACTTATTTGCTCTCCACAACTGCTTCAATGAAGAAGACATTAGCAGTTCTCTGGAATCACTTACAGATACAATAGCTTGAGCTCCAGGGGCATCAATCCAGTCCTGGAAGATTTCCATCTGTTATTCTAAATATAATCTAGCAGACTATTTTTGGTTCTTGCTTTCATAAGTATTCATATAAATAACAAGAAAAATTGTCTTTGAATAGTTTCCTACATGCTATCAGATGTTTCAGTACCAGTTCATCCTCACAGTCTGAACTGTGGTACACAAAATCTCACTGGTGCTAGCTTGTCTTACAGCTTGTCATTTAGAACGATGATTCAACAAATATTTCAGGCATTGCATTTCAGTCACACTACCTCTGCATGGTACCACTTCCCTCTTTTGTTGTCAATGACATTTTCCTGAGTGATTTAGGATAATATCATCTATATGAAGCTACAAGGTGTCCAGAAAACTGATTTAGAGTCCCATTTCAATGAAAAGAATAGCCTCCTAATACGGAGAGATATACCGAGTGCAGTCCTGAAAGGATGTGGCTTAAATCTGGACTCACTGAATATTGTCATTACTGATTAAGAAGATGAACCAGAATGTGTATTTATCACATGTACAGTTGTTTCTGAGGGACCAAGCAAGCACAGGGGAGACTAGACAAATATTCAAAAAAGATACTAATAAATTGAAGAAGTAATCAGGAAAAAACAAAATACAGTTTATTTAGGTCAAATGACTGGTGCTACATTGGGAATAAACTGCTGTACAAAATGAGAAACAATTCACCAGGCCATAGTTATATATAAAAGGAACTAAGCGTTACAGTGGGTCACAGGCCGAACATGAACAAGCGAAAACATGAAGAGGTAGAAAAAAAAAATTCTGTACCGGGATGTATAGTATCCTTTTAATCTGCATAGTGCCAAAAGGTTACAGATAGCTACTGTGTCCAGTGCTGATTTAAGGAAGATGTGTAAAGATGAGAGAAGATTAAAAGTGTATCTCATTACGAAAAGCAAAAAATCTAGGCTGCTTAGAGGAGATGATTAAAATACGTGATAATTGCTGCTAAAACGTTTGCTTGTCCTGCCTTCATCAGCTGGCTGAGAAGTAAGAGATTTAAATAGTAGCAGTGGAGACTTGAGCAGAATATTAGGAAAAACTTTCTAATGAAAAAGGTATTTAAACTCTGGAAGGTAAATTTCCACCTCTGGAAGCTTTGGAGAACAAGTTAAACAGACCTCTGAAGTGGTGTAAATGTATTCATTGTGCCTTGAGACAAACACATGACTTTATTACATCTTGATGTCCCTGCTAGGCCAACTACATTTAAACTTGAGCTCTTGCTCCTCTGCAGTGTCTGTTATGTGATTGTGACACTATTTACAAGTATTCATAGTATGCTACTAATAGCATTTGTTGCATTTTGAATTGTTTCTGGTAAGAGACATAGGATAAGCGTGAAACCCTAGACTGGTGATTAGGTTATTTGTAAGGAGGAAACATGTATTTAGTTGCTCTTCCAACATTCGTTCTATGTTTTGGTTTGGTTTGGTTTTTTCCTTTAAATCCAATGTATTATTTGAGTGTAAAATTCTTAAGTAATCTTTGGGGCTTGGATCCCTCGTCCAAGTGAGGATCATAACTACTAATAAGTTATAGTGTCAGGCCCTCTCACTCGGTCTTACGGTCTGTCAGTTCTTCTTTTTTCCAGTGTTGTACAAGAGTTTTAACAGAGCAAATAGAGAAAGTCATTCTGCAGGCATACGTATAGCCTGGTCATAAATAGAAAGAGGGGAAAATTAGTTTTCCTCTGGTAGAAAGTGAATTAAAGCAGGGATTTCCCAAGCATATGATGGCCCTTCTAGTCATTTGTATCTGAATATGTACCATATGAAATGGAAGTGCTGCACCTCTCCTGCTGCTGATGCATTTTAGAGAAGGGACTCCCAACCAGTTCTTGGCAGAAAGAGGTGATTCCTCCCCTCCAATGCACACAAATGCACATTAATAAAAAAAAAAACAAAAACCAAACAAACCACTGATAATATTCTATAAAGAGGTACTGTTTACCTCCTGGCAACTCCAAGTAGAAAGTGAAACTTACCCCTTGTCTGTATACCAAGTGGTGAGATTTGGAGTGCAGAGGTTTTGGTGCTTCAGTGCCTAATGATGTCACACCTGAAAACCTATTTGGTTGTAATGCAGTATTTGGCTCAAATAACAAGCTCTATCCAGCTTGTGGTTACTGAGGGAATTATAGGGCACCAGTTATGGGTGTCTCTATCAGAACAGTTGTATATAGAATGTTTTTTCTCTGTTTTAGACTCCGAGTTCCCAAAGGCAAGTGTTTCCGTGACTTTTTGAGGTGGGGAGTGTCTTTGGACCATCAGGTTTAACGATTGCGTGTGGATCTATCAATTTGTCATACCTTTCATGAATCCATTTGTACTTTTGGACTTCAACACAGCCAGTGGCAACGAGTTTCACAAAATAATTATGCATGTAACGATTAAAGTCCTTCCATCTGTTTGTTTTAAACCAGCTATCTTACGATTTCATTGGGCATACCCTGCTTCTTGTAACGTGAGAAGCAATGAATAATTATGTCTTACTCACTGTCTTCCTATCATTCATGTTTTACAGATCTCTCTTTTCAATGACTCTTTTAGACATGCAAGTCCTTGTCATCTGTTTAGTTTTTTCCTCATGTAAAAGCTGCTCTATAATTCTAATAATCCCCTACCTCGTCTGATACTCTTATTCCCTTTTTGCGAGAGCTTAATGAGGGCCATGGGTAGCACGGAAACATCCACCTCCATACCTCACACTGCTGAATGACCTCTCCGTGTCGTTTTAACTGCTTTCCCAATATTCTGTTCTACCACATTTACCCTCTCTTTGCCTCTCTGGACAACACTGAGAACACCACTGATGTTTTCAAACTGTTTTTTTATTTGTTTGTTTGTTTAGGTTTTAGAAATAAATATGAAAAATTGCATTGATTCAGATACCTAAGTTGTGCAGGTGTACAGTCAAATGGGAGAAAGGAGAGATAAGAGCTACAGAAATTGTTTGGGGTCTGAAGGCGTTACATGTAAAGAAAGATTAACAGGATTAAGTGTGTGGAGTTGCTAGAGTCACCTCATTTGGAACAAGCCATATTGGTGGATATAAATTGCAAGGCCAGGGAGGATGCACTCACTGGAAGGGTTTGCTGATTCTGCAGCTGCTGATTGTCAGAGCAGATTATTTTGTTTTACTTGAGCTAGCTTAAAACTGGCCAACTGGGGCTGGTTTAAAACAACAATAGCATGCAACAGACAGTAAGCTGGAAATCTTCCAAGGAGCAAACCAAGCATTTTGGTAGGTAACCTTTCCTTTGGGACCACAGCTTTGCAGCTATCAGCACTAACTAGTTTAAAACTAGCTGGGTACCTCTGTACCACCCAAAGCTGCAGTAAGCAAGAGAGAGTTGTTAGGAAGAATTGGATTAATTATTGAATTACACCTGTTGGAGTGAGTCCAGAGGAGGGTTATGCAAATGCTCAGCGGGCTGGAGATCCTCTTCTATGAAGACAGGCTGAGAGAATTGAGCTTGTTCAGCCTGGAGAAGAGAAGGCTCCGGGGAGACATTATAGCACCTTTCAGTACCTGAAGGGGGCTACAAGGAAGCTGGGGGGGACTTTTTACAAGGGCCTGTAGTGACAGGGCAAGGGGTAATGGGTTTAAACTGAAAGTGGGGAGATTTAGATTGGGGATAAGGAGGAAGTTTTTTACAATGAGGGTGGTGAGGCACTGGAACAGGTTGCCCAGAGAAGCTGTGGATGTCCCATCCCTGGAAGTGTTCAAGGCCAGGCTGGATGAGGCTTTGAGCAACCTGGTCTAGTGGAGGGTGTCCCTGCCCATGGCAGGGGGGTTGGAACTAGATGGTCTTCAAGGTCCCTTCCATCCCAAACCATTCTGTGATTCTATGATTTTCTCCCTGGCGTGAGAGGCAGGCCTGTTTGAGGAGCAGTGGAGACCTATTTACCGTTCTGTGTGTGCCTGTCTTTTATAGAAGATTTATCCCTTGGGAGGTGATGTGGACTGTGCAAATAGTTATTACTGGGACAAGCACACACGTTACAGAAAAAGCTGTATTTTTAATAGAATTCCACTTCAGTTCATCCGGTATACTCTGAGGTGCAAGCATTTTATAGGAACTGGTAAGTCTGTCACTATTTTGTGCAAAAATGTCTTAGGTGCTGTCTTAAATACCAAGGAAAAGGACTAAGTTTCAAAAGTAACAGCAAAAAGTTGGAAAGCAGTGTAAATAATTTTACAATAATTGTGCTGGCAAGTCTCTTCCCTCAGCATCTTGGAGAGATGTTATTTTTCTGGAAGGAGTTGTAACATAGTTTCTACAGGGGGATAAAGAGCCAGAAGGCTTACGAGAAATCCATCGAATTCTGGTCTATATTATGGGAAAATATTTCATTTGACATAACGAATAGAAAATGTGTGCTGTTGCAGTGACATTGTCCCTAACCTGTAGTTCAAATATTTCCCCAAGAGATACAAACCTGTGAAATAGGACAACTTTTAATGAATGGAAGAGAAGAAAATGAAGTTTATCTAGGTCACTAAAAGAACATACATTTCTTACTTGACATTACAGCATTTGAACAGACAAAACTTGAATATTTTTTTTAGTAGTACACCATGCCAGGACGTAAAGGTTTCTATAGTTGTAGGCTAGAGACACCAAGGTAAGGTTATAATGACTGAGAGATCTTTAAGTCAATAGGATTTTATAATAAAGAATATTTGACCAAAATTTCCTTTAGACTACTACTTCTGAGATAGTAGGCAATATTATCACCGTGTTATGAGGAAGCAAAGATGACCATCAGACTGGTCATAGGTAAGGGAGATGAACAAGGAACACTTCTAAGAAAACAGTGAATGTGGGTTTGTTCACTAAGGTGATCAGAGCCAGTTGTGAATCCTGAGCTACAGAATTCATATAGGCCTTGGTATTAAACCTTTGAGAGCACAGGAACAGCATTATTCCAGAATTGCTTTTCAAATTTACCAGTCCCTCATTTTGCATCCTAATCATAATTTGGTTTTGTTCTGTCATTACAAGTGCTAATTCAATTTCAAGTCTTAGCTGATCATACAGTCATTCTACTGGCATCTTGTTCTCTAAGCTGACATTTTAGTTTCTGTAAAAACAATCTGTTTCAATACATCATCACTGGAATCCAGTTCAGAAATTAAAGAATTCTGATGATGTAAACATGGTAATAGAAAATGAGTGTGTGTAATTAATAGATTTAGGAGGAGAAAAACTTCTTTTGATTATTTTTTTCCCTAAATGCCTGACCTTATGAAACGTTCTACAACAGCACAGGTGTCAATTTCTGGCTTGAATCATGTTATTTAAAATACCTATATTAAATCTGTTATACTTCTGTGATAAGCATCTCTCTGTTTATTTTCAGTGAATCTTTCTGATTTGCTTGAATAGGAATTTATCATCCCCCCTTTCAAAAGAAACTAAGTAGGAATGCCAGTTTGGGGGATAGTAACTTTCATTTCTTTACTTCCAGTGGCAGTATAGACCCTTCGTACTCACTTGTTTTCCAGAGTTCCTTCTTGCAGACTCTGGGAGTCAAAAAACCCCAAACAAACAAACCCAAACCCCAGATATTTAGGACTTAGGCAAAACATCTCTAAAAAGCTTTCTATGGACTTTAATGTCCCTTTGCCCCTGTAACAAAAGGACTGACTCATATTTCCCTTACTCTTGAGTTATTGGTTCAAAAATTGAAACCAAAGGGAGTACATGAGTGTGGACTGTTGAGAAAAATGTCTGCTTAGAGTTCCATCCGTCTTGGTATTTGTCATCTTCAACCGGAGTGCATGTATAATTTTTTCCTTAAATGATTACGGAGGACAAGGGATGAATTCTTCATAAGTAAATTATTTCATTAGATAGATCTAGTACATCTACCTGTAAAGAAGTGATTTCACCACAGATGATTTAGCAGTGATTTAGTTCAAACTACTGCCAGAATGAAAAATGCATTGAATTAATACTGTATGTGTAAGAAAGAGGGTCAGGCAGAGGAATGGGAACTGTCATTTGTACATAAAACTAAGTGCTATTTATATGATCCCTAACTACTGACACAAAGCTCACTGTGTCCTTACTATATTCCTCCCCTCCTTTTTTAACCTCTATGCCATGGACACATTTTTTCTCCTTGAGCTGCTTTCTGCATATCCAATTCCGAGCTACCCAGGCTATGCTGACCTTGACAGACTGTTTTTGCTGGTTAACCCCTTGTGTAGGACCATATATGTATAATAATCCATTTCTGTTTATTTTACCAATTTTGGGACTTGTCTGGTCTCACTAGGTGAGCTCAGAAGCCCCACTTGACATGGGAAACACTGGTACAGCCTCCCTGTCAGTGGCTGAGCCACTGCAAATCATTTTGGGTCTACTAATACGGGTTAGTTTGAAGGGGGATGAAAAGAGCAAGACCCCACTGAAAAGGTGTCCCCTAAAGTGCTCCTGTGTAGCTGCACAACAGCTTTTGCACTGAGCAGGCTGGATAGCTTGTCCCTGGGAAATGTATATTCCCATTTATCATAAAGCCATGGTGCTGCCTTGTCTCAATTAAGGCTATGCTATAGGTCCCAAATTAGTAACAGAGATTCTCTGTTCTGGCCATTTTAAAAGGTCAGGTTATTTATAAGCCTGGTGAGGGCAAAAAACTCCACATTCTGCCCTGAATAGTGGTACAGTGAATGCTGAGTATGCCAGGGTAGCAGGTCCCGGTGCTCCTCAACCTGCGTATTGGAAAGGACAAAGTAGCTTTTGTACAGAGAGACCCAAATCCTTGAGCAATCAATTTTGCTCTTTTACATGGATGCTTGTACCCCATAGATTGTAGGATGAAGCCATGGAGAGTTCGGTGGGTGTCAGGGATGTTGCACGTTGATAAAAGCTGGCAACTCCACCAGGCTCTTGAATATGAAGCTTCTTGCATTTTGAAGAGAATGAGAGGCTCCCTGCACAGAGCAAGGGGAAGGAAGCGTTCCTCTCCTTCTGGCCCTTCAAAAGGTCAGTGCAGAAAGTGTTATAACACAAAGTGACTTTAACCTGACTGGGATAATGTGACATTTGGAGCCTGGTTGTGACAGCGTGATGTGACAGCAGGCGAACGTTGTGTTGTGTTAGTAAATGGCAGAGGGCCTGATCAAAAGGAGGGAGGTGTTCACATATTTAGTCTGTGCTTCCCCCCATCAAAAGGGAAAGGCTATGAAAAGCCCCTGAACTGTGAATCACAAAGGTCAGGAAATACACGAAGGGCTTGCTGCAATCAGGGAAGAGAGAAAAATAATTGAAAAATCATTCATGGATTTTCACACCCGGCAAATGTTAAGTTGGATTGAAGTTTGCAGTTGTATACGGAAGCTACAGATCATCCAAAGCTTTGTAACTACTGATATCCAGGTTTGATAAAATTAGCTGACAGTCTAAGTGATAACCTGTAGCCAAATGCTAGATTATTGCCTGTGTGTTACAGGTTCGTTTTTCAGCCCTGTAGGCCTATTTTAGTCACTGAAAGCTTCCCAGGACTCAGGCAGCTTTAGGCCAGCTAATGATGTACCGTGATGGCTAAAATCACCGGTGCACGTAACTCACATTGTGGGCTGGCTCTGGAATTGGTGGGGTTTACGGCAGCATGAGTTCTGGGAAGGACTCTGGGCTCTGAAATCGTAAATACATATGCATTTGCCCTATAGGTATACAGTGCCCTGCTGGTGTCATCGACCAGCAAGTAGAATATTCCATCCCTCCTCTGGACTGGAATTGGACTTACGCTTTTATTTCCCTTACCGATTTTTTTTCCTTTTTAACCAAAATTCAATTCTTTAATTTTTTTTTTTTTTTTTTTTTTAGCCCTCTAAGGTCTATCTACTTGTATATAAGAGGCCAACTAAATGTAAGAAATAGATAAATGTTAGGGGGAAAGAGATCTGGGTCAGAAGAGTTACATTTCTAAATCACTTACTTAGGCATTCTGAAAATGTTACCCAAAATGGATTTCCCCCAAATGGAGCAAATCTGAAACCTAACTGTTTTGTAAAATGCAGTAGTCAGAGAAATACATCTCCCTCGGCTTTGCAAATGAAGACTTAAGTATCTAACTGCTCAGGTCTTGGAAACTGCTGTTTTCCAAGCCTTTCTTCCCTTAGACATTTGTTGTGATTGACAAAGGAGATCTTGCCAGAGTAATGGTAATGTTTTCTTGCTCTTTTACTACATTAAAAAAGAAAAATGGTCTAGGTATAAGCACTGCAAAGTTCCTCAGCTCTGCCTTGTGGAATTTTGTCTTGAGACTTTCTTAGCATGAGATCCTGAAAAGAATAAAAGTTTATCTTAAATGATCTGTCAGGTTCAATTTATTTGCGGTAATTGGCCTGGGGCTTTCCCATTTAGCAAAACCTTGGCTGCTCTGGCATAGACCGAGAAGTTGGAAGAAAATGCTCTTTTTGCTGCCTGCAGATGCAGCCATACAAAACCATTCAGCTAGGATCCCTGGCAGAGCTTCGTATCCCATAGAGCCATGGACAGATGCACTGGAAGAATAACTTGAGCCTCCCCAACCTGCATGTGTGCCTCCTGGTGCTGGACAGCAGACACTGGCAGCAGTGCACACTGCCCCTTTCATGGCAGGTTTGAGGAATGACGTGCACCCTCCTTCCCTCACACAGTGCTGCCATAACTGTGGCCCCCAGGGGAAGGTGCACTCGTCCTAGGGGCCGCTGCCAACTATGGACTCGTGGCAAACCTTAAAATTATGCTTGTTTGAACTCCAGAATTTGCAGGGCTTTAACTGAACCCCAGACAACTGCAAGGTGCAGATGCAATGGATGGAGAGAGATCTAGGCTCTAGCAATATCTGTTGCGTTGTGCTTTCACCAGCTGACTAGTATGCAGATTAAAACAACAGGTGTAAAAGTGGCTCAGCAGTATCCTTCATTACAATATAATTGATTTCATGACTGTCTGTAATTTACACTCATTCAAGCAGTATTCCTTCCAGATGGAATTTATATTCTCATCATTTTGGATAAATTTAGGGTGAATTATGAACTGCTTTATTTAAGACTAGGTATGTTCCATTTACTTGCTTTCCTTTCATCTCTTGGCTTTGCAACTATTATTCAAAACAAGCAAAAACGGGGGAGACGGGAGTAAGGGAGTGAAATGTGACATTTGCATGCTACAAATCAAGTACTCAAAAGTCAGCAATTACAGGATCAAAGGTAAAAGCTCACAAATACTTTTTTCCTTATATTCTTAAGTATAAAATGACTAATGCTGAAAATCTCTAACCACTTAAGTTACAAATAGCTGAAGTAAGCTCATACAAGGTCCAGAAAAAAAAAATTCAAATACTCTGCTGAAAACCCAATTTTAACTAGGTGAAAGAATAGGTCATAGAGTGGTTTTTAGTAATTTTGCATTAGAAAGTGAAAGTCTGCCTCTGTTTTATATTGCTCAGGATGGAGATGGAAATAGTTGAAATGTTTCATGTTTCTCTAATTCAGTCAAATGGTTTGCCACCTAACATTTACAAATAGTTTCTTGACTAATATAGAAACAGGAAGGCTGCACAAGATGGGCAGAAAGGAAATACAAACTACAGGGCTCTCTGAAGTTCCCCTCTGTCAATCCTTTCATATTCATCTTTGTTGGTATCCTCTCAGAGCAGAGGACTGCTAGAAAGCTAGAGCTTGAAAACTAGGTTCAATTCTTCCTGTGGTAAAAACGTTAGATACTTTACAACTGGTTAAATTTTGTATAAAAATTAATGTTGTACATATACTGCTGTCTCAGACCCAGCATGACCAACATACAGCGTGCCCCTTTCGTCACCATCATGTGTGTATTTTCCAGTCTTTGTAGAGGGCCAGTAGCAATCAGTTCCTGAACTACTGGTAAACTCCTTTGTGCTTTGGCTAGAATATTCTCCTGAGTATTCCTTTTCTCAGATGATATGTTTGCTGGGGATAGTCCTCATCTGAGATGCGTGAATTGCTGTTCAAGAAATTGCCACTGATCACCTAAACAAAAAGGTGTGGGTGCCTCATAAAGATCTAGAACAGGAGGAAAGCTTCCTGGCTTGTACACATGGTAGGCTTCCCTTCCTTTACTGCAATTTAGCTGCCATTCTCAAGGATGGGATATTCGCCTCTAGTCCATAATTATGAGGCTAGATAAAGATGTAAGGGAATATTTAGATTAAATGTCAGCAAAATCATTGGGTGAATCTACGTAACAGTGAGGCAATAGAACAAGCTGCCAGGAAGGTTATGCCATCCACATTTCATTTTTCAAAACAGACTAGCCTTTTTTTCTTCTAAAAATAGTATTAGATAATTAATCCTGTTGGGGTAGTCAAGGATAACAAAGCTAAACAATAGACGTTTCTCCTTTTGATCTGGAAAGATTCTATAAATTGTGCGGTTCCGTAGAAATCAATATAGAATCCAAATCTGTTGGATAAATCCCAGACAACGTCTAAAATATAAATGGAGCTGCACTGCTCTGAACTGGGTCAAATTGCATTGGAAGTGGGTCAAGCCTTTAGGAATCCTTCCCTACTGTTGATTATAATGAGTGCACAAGGTTTTAAAACCAGCTTACTGGTTTTAATCAGCAATAGCTTATGGTATGATGAATTACCGCTGTGTATATAAATACTTTAATTAAGCAGTGCTTTATGAAGATGGTATAGTTCTACCGTTGTAAACTCTGAGGCTGATCCAGCAAAGTTCTGAATAGATCCTGAAATGTGGAATTGATGAGGCATTCAGGACTTCCAGCATCTCGCACCATCAAACCTATAATCTGACAGACACTGCGAAAGACCTCATTTTGCACATGGCTGAAATATGCAGCTGAAGCTATAACTGGTTTTAATTTTTAAGGTGTTGTTTCACAACCTACTTTGATTTCATTGTATATAATCAAAAACCTGAACCAATATTAATAATAAGTGCCCAGTTATAGAAAATACGTTCTTGACATACATGAAATACAAATCCTTATTTCCTTGAAGAAATGCAGGGGTATACCAGGCATGTGAAAGCCTGCTGCAATGCCTTCTTACAGCAGTATAAATGCAAAAGGTGCGCGCAGCATTTAGTGTTTGAAAAAATGCCTGTACAATTAATTACATCCCATTATGTTTTGGTTTTGGTTTGCGTTTGACACACGCGCCAAATGACTGTGCTTGCCAGGTGAAAAAGATCTTTCTAAGTTTGGATGATAAATTTGTATTATTCAGTAACTTAATATTATGTAGTCCATTGAAATATATTTTAATTGTTTTACTCTGCTATATAGGATTAAGAATGTAAGTCCTCAGAGCTATTCCTCAGACATTTGCCTGGTCTTAAACTCCCTGCATGCCTATATTTACACTAGCATTGCCTGCTTCTGACTCACACTAAAATACGGCACATCTAAGCCTGAATACCTCAGGAAAAACTGGGTGTTTTCTTACATTCCTGGGTGGTTGGCACTTCCAAAAGGGCATCCCGTTGGGCACAGCTTTGCTCAAGACACCCCTGTGTGTAGCAGGCAGAGCACCCATGTGAAAAGTGCATAATTCTGATTTGGTACCATCCTCTGCTTGATGTACAGCATCAAAATCTCTCTTTATTCTGAAATTACTGAACTACTCCTGAGATATATCTGAGGTGAATCTCTAAGGCTTTCATGCTGGATCTTTTTTGCTGTGTATAAACAACTAAATACTAACTTACCACAAAGAAAGCACAAAATGACAGAAGAATGCCAAGTTGGGGCATTCTTCTAGAGTGGGGGGAAGCTGAGATTAGATCCCTCATCCAGATCATTTAGAGAAGGTATTTACTCTTATTTACTGTATCTTGGAGCAGTGCTCCTGTGGCTGACTCTGGGGGCTAAGTGGGGTAAACTATTATGTGGTGGGAATTCCTGTTTCTTGGCACAAAAAAAACCCCCAAAACATTGGATAGGTTCTAGGGTATATTTGCAGTGTTAATTATGCCCGTATTTGTGTTTGACCTTGGTGCTTAGGTTTTTGAATAATCCCCATCATTGAATCTCATGGCCAACACAGCTGGAAACAGAAGTGCAAATTCCTTAACTTGTCTTTCAACAGGCATAGACTTTTGAAGTGTTTCATTAACAGGAAAAGCTAAACAATTAGCTTAAACCAGTTAAAATGGTAGGAAATTTCAAGAAATAGCTTATGCCCAAACATCAGTGCAACAGCAGTCATCTTTGGCTGAACATAGTTTCTGCTGTTTGTGTGCTCAGCTCTATTTGTACAGGTTTAACTGACAGCGGAATTTTTTTTTTTTTGGTGAGCAAATATTGTTTCTTTAGTGGCCTTTTTACAAACATTTCTTCCAAACATTTGTTCTTCAACTTCTTTCAAAGCTATGCTACTACACACAATAAATCTGTGTGTAAGAAGGGAAAAATTTATTATGTCTCTGTTTCTTTACATTCATCTTTCTTTTTTATGGGGGTCATCTCGGAAGATGAAATCTGTCTCACCTCTGATACCCATGAAAAGTCAGATACTAACCAGATATTTGCTCCTGGGGAATTCGTTTTGGTCCACCTTAAAGAAAGATACAGGCAATTACAGAATGAATCTCAGTCTTACCCCTAGGTATGTGTCTACAGTAGACCAAGCAAATCTTGCTCTATAATAAGTGCTTGTTTTCCTCAACATCTTGTCAGGGAGCCTGGATGAGGTAGTTGAGATATAGAAGCCTACACCATACTCATCAAAGTTTGGACAGATGAATCCCACCAAATCTTCTGACTAATGAGCAGTGTGGTGGCTATGAAAGGGAAGGATTAACTATAGTGATAATAATGAACTAAATCAAGCACTGTTCAGTTGCCTGTTTTGTAGGTTTCAAATCTGTAGTCACTTCTCATATAATGAAGTTTAAATAACCAAATTCAGGCACTTATTATTTACTCGCTTTAGATCTCACAAAATACTTCGGTGCTGCTGAAGACTAAATCAAACAAAATTAAAACTATAAATTTGAGAACTCGTCATCCTTGCTGAGAAAGCCCAAACTGTTTTTTTTAGTAATGCCAATTAAGATTAAATTAAGATTAAATTCATTTTATATTTCCCCTCAGCACAGTAATTTGGAGAATGAAGCAAATCCATAGACCCAGTTCCTCAGAGCAGGACGGGTGGGGATATCACCCTGAATGACTTATTCTGCAGGACAAGAGAAAAAAAGGAAGCCTTAGCGTTCTAACTTACACTGCTAGGGTCCATAAAGTTTTCTTGTACATCCACATCATGGTAAACTTCTAACAGTTACACCGTTCATAAACCGGGAAGCTTTCAGCGAGATCACTAGTGCCAGGTTCAGTTACATTTCTTACCCTATCTGTGGCTGAACGGATCCATACGCAGGTGAAAAGGACTTCTTTAAGGTTGTGCTTCAGCCTTCAGACTGACTTTACAGATGGTTGGGAACACGAATTGATTTCGAAAAGTTGAGCATATTAGTTCTGTAATAGATAACGGTGTGAGAAAGTATTTTGAATGTGTATTTGTGACGCCAGGGCTCAGTTGTGCCTGAACAACTGCCTGAGAAATGTAGGGAACAACTCCCTGGGAAATGGTGAGACTTTCTTGTGTGTGGTAGCTTATGTGTCTTCAGCTGAAGATTATCATGTCCGAGCAGTCTTATGGGATGTATCATCTCAGGCTGATGAGTTTAGTGCCAGAATGAACTTTAAGAGCACAGGAATTGTTAGTGTCATACCTGGGTTTTGGAGACTTTGTGGGCTCCCTGAAGCATCTTTCTTGTTGTCTTAGACTTGCTAGACAGCTGTGGCTGACTGTCCCCTTGTGGGGCCTGCTGTTCAGTACAGGAAGCCAAACAGTTTGGTGTCTGCATCACCAAAGTGGGGCCAGAGTACTTACGGAGCTGACTCCTGTGTCCCTCTCTTACCAAATCTGTTATCAACACAGAATATCTTTACAATCACAGCTCTGAAGGGAAAAACCCCAAACAAAACCAAACCAAACCAAAACACCGCCACTGTATTTGGCTATAAATATATAATTGTAGATATTTCTCTTCTGCAATATTATTTTTCTTTTTTAATATATGTTAAAATTTAATAAATATTGCTAATTATTATAATCCCATTTAATGCCTGGGAAAGAGATCTAAATATTTAAAATGTTACGTTTTGAACTTTCTGGTTTGGCTTGGCAATCAAATAAAATTGCAAGATTATTTTTAGTAATAAAAAAATTATCATTTAAACAGTAATGAAAACTGTAAGTTGATTTCATTAATTCACAATTTATTTCCATGAAAAATGCAATACTGAGAAAAATTGTAACTTGGTTTCGAGATAGTCCTTTAAAGACTGGCTTTAAGCCTTTTCCTTTATTTCTGATTGCTGTACAGCTGATAGTAATATAATTTCAGGAAAATATCATCTGAGCTGGTATGCTCTTAGCAAAAATTACTTGTGATAGTTCTGTGCAACTTGATCTTCAAGAAGCTTGTTTTCTTTCCAATATAGGGCTAAATTAGTCATACACAGATTCCTCTAAGAAAAGGTCTCATGCAAGAAGCAGCAAAATTCAAGACTTTTCAAATGGATTTTTCACAAAATTATGTGTATAGTGCTCTCTTGATTATTAAATTACTCTCTGTGCTAGGTCAAGGTATAAAATAAATGATTATAATTTGTTTTAAGTGAATGGAAATTAGATAATTAAGAAGCATATTATTGGGTTTCAGATAGCAGGTAATTTTGTGTTTAAGCTCAGTGAAAGGTTCGGATAGGGTGTAAAGAAGGTGGCTTTTATTAAGAAAGTACGAGCAGGAAATTGGACTGCTTCAAAACAGACTTACTCGAATTCTCTTACTAAAGTCAGTGGGCAGGTTTTCACAAAGATGGGATTAACTATTGAAGGTAACAGACAATGTACAAGCTAGATCATGAGATGGGTTTAGTTTTTCCTTTCAGTTGAATGCAGTTATCTTTTAGCAGTATAGGTTTTGCAGCATTTCCTATAAAAACCTTCTGGTGTTTGGAAAGCCCCACTAAAGTGAATAGAAACAGTGGATCTGGGAACATCATTCCCTGAGTTAGAAAAATCATAACAGTTTTATAAAATACCAAAAATGCAGTGTCACTTTATGTTGTCTGTCTGTTCATTACTTGATATTTATAGGCAAAATCAGGAATCTCAATAGGACAGATCTATAAACAGAAATCACAAACTGAGTATGTAGACTGCTCTGGTCAGTGAATTGCTGCTTTTGAACTGGACCTGGTTGAATGAGACCTGTAACTCTTTGGACCTTTTCTGGAAAACTTCAAAGTGGTAGTGATATTCCCAAAGCCGTTGATTAGTTTCAAGGAACTTAAGCTCTTCAGAGATGAGAAGATTAAAGACTTAATGATAGGTAAAGAGGCCATTAAATAGTATTTTCTGGGCGGCATTAGGGATCTACGTGACTGTTTCCCAGGTCTCTCTCTCCTGGGTTAGCTGCTACAACTTCTGGTAACAAAGCATGATGAGGTGGTGTCCTTATCCTCCCCCCAGCTCTCTGCACCTGCCACCGTTTGTGACTTCTGGTCACTGGGCTCAGCACAGTTGCCCTACCTGGCTGCTGTGTCCTGCAGATGTACATGTATTAGCCTGCCTTCTGGTCTCTCAGTCAGTCCTTCTAGTCTTGCAATGATTTTTCAGCCCTCTAATTCTTCTGAAATTTAAAAACCAGGAAAAATGATGACATTCTGGCACAGCTTAATTTTTTTGTTGGCTTTATTAGGGACAGTTGAGGTATATCGCCATCTAAACATGATATTTTTGGTATGTTGGAGGTGAGGGGTGTCAAAGCCGTGAAGGGTTTCAGTATTTTGAGGGTAGGAGCATGAACTGGAAAGGACTGTGTTGTTAATGGCTAGTCCAGAAGAGCGCATAAAATTTTCATGGTAGCTCCACCATCCCTCCCACATACATGCACAAGAGACACCAGAAAAGCGGTGATGTGCTGTCTTTGACTAAAACAGCAGCTTCAAATTCTGCCAGAACAACTAGGCATCAGGCTACACAGGAAAGAAATAACCTGAGTGATGCAGCAGGTTGACGTGGTCTTAATACTGGTTGGAGAAGTGAGAACCACTTTCACCCTGGTGGTATGAATTGCAACACTGGTGTCCTCCACAGCTCAGGTGCGAATCACATCTGTGGAAACAGCCTGTCATCTGGATCAGGCTATACAGAATATTTGTCCATTTAAGTAAGAAATTTCCATCTCTAAGAGCAAATCAGCTGTGTTGTGGCATGCAACAGATGCTATAAATCCTCACTGCTTTGTTGTCCCTTCACTTTCCTGGTCCTGGTTCTACCAGGGCCAAGACCAGGACATCTCCGTTCCTCTGAGAAAGTCAGGAGGTGCTAGGTGCTGAGAAGGTAACACTGTTGAGGTGATGAGAACCTCAGGAATAAGGAAGGGATCGTAGCTGGGATTTGAGGACCCCAGGTTTCCAAATATGCAAGTGCGGATCCAGGCATCAGTGTCAGACAAGAAGTGTGACCACTTCCGTAGGATATGTTTCACATGTTTCTGGCTGCTGTATGCTCATGAGTTTTGACCATTTTTGTCTTACAGCCAAGTGTTCCTGTTTAAATCACAGTTATTTAAATCTAGAAAAAAAGTGATTCATACATGATTTTCTGTACTTACCCAAAACACTGGAAAACTAGACAATGTTCTTACATCTTATACTGAAGAGCAGTTAGTAAGGCTGTTTGACTTGCCTTGCCAGCTCCCCGTAAAGGCTCTTGCATGAGAAGCAGTTGTGTACGAGAAGGTGAAGAGACAAACCCTGAATCTAAGTTTAAGTAGCCTTCTTCTAATACTGCTTTGTGCTGAGATTCTTAAAATTTGTGGAGGGTTAAAGATTTATGGTGATATTGGTAAAGTACTTGCTTCCCTTAATTCTGCTCACTATATAACACACATGGCATAGATTATGATCCCGCTCCATTCAATCATTTTTTTTCCTTCCTGAAATATTCTGTAGTTTAAATTTCCACAGAATGCTGTAACTAGTGAGGGATTGCTAGTGATTTCATAGATACATATGCCCTGAGATACATACTCACTTCAAGTAAGATTTAATTCCCCTGCTCACAGTTTAATGGCTGTGGTTTTGACTTCCAGAATTGTCACAATTATAGTTTATGGGACAAGTGAATTTTGTACGTAGCTTATAGTAATACTTTGCTAATAGTTTCAGCATTTCGACGTATTTCTTCTTGAAACTGTTGTTGGAATTTCCTGCTTCCAGAACTCCTCCTGCTCTCATACTCCAACCAAACCTCAGCTTTCTTTATTCTTCATGCATCTACAAGTTTTGATTCCAGTTGTAATGAAAAATGGTTGACATTAGTTTTGTACACTGTTTTTCCAGTGTTTTGTGCATCTACGGAGGTTATTTAATCTAGCCTTTTATGCCCAGCCAATTGTAAAGCCTCTACCGCTCTTCACTGTCATACTGCAGTACAGTGATACATGAGAAAAAATTGCATACTTCTGCTTTTCTAGTTTTAATCAGCTTTTCAAGGATTTTTTCCTTATATTATATTTCATTCCTGCAGGCATAAATCCTGTCCTCTTGAAGCAAGTTAATGTCCAAACTAAAATCCTAATTGCTGTATGGTATCAATTTTCTGGGTAGAACAGATTCTTTCAAACTATGAGTGTTTTGATAAACTGTTTTTTCTCAGTACCTACAATATCAGTTTTGATTCTGGAAACTCTTAGATGAGTGTATTTAATGTTATGCACAAAAAGAAAGCTATGCTTAGGCATAAATGCTTGTGTGATCTGGCTGTGCTTTGCCAGGCAACTTTATTCCAGAGCTGTCTGTCAGGTGTATTATATAACTGCTCTATATTAATTATTAAATCCTTTATTATTTAGAGTAATTATAATTTAATGGCAGTAGCTTTCCATGGGAGGTTTTTTCTCTTAATGCAGGCCTGTTTTCTGTAGCTATTCAAACTCCAGAAGAAGAAATAGAAGGAAAAACAAATCAGAAATTAAAATTAAACAGCACAACAATGACGCATACCATATTTTAGGAAATTTTTGAAGCAATCATTGAAGATAAAATCTGTCACTGTTGCTTCAAAACTCTTCTTTGTATCTTAATCCATCTTCTAAAACACTTTCTTTGCTCTTAGTGAAATACATGTTGTTCCTAATTAGTAGTAAAAGGAGATTACTGTTGGGTCTTTTTCCTCCTTTCTGGTTTTTTTTTTTTTCCCAGTGGATTAGTAATACAAAGAGATTACTAGTAACAGGTTAAAGCAAGTGGAGGTTCACTGAAGTAGCAAAAAAATTGAGTTGCTTTTCTGGAACTTTGTCTTTTAACAAGTTCCAGTTGGAGTGTATTTTGCTCATCTTGAATAAAAGATCAGTTCACAGGTTAAAAAAAAAAAAATCTGACCAAACCAAAATAGTTTCCTGAATGATATTTTTTTTGCATATATTATTGGGTTTTTTTTTCCTGTAAGTTTTAACAGCATTAGAATTTAAAAGGAAAAAATAAAGAAATAGTAGTGGGGTTAAATTTTTAATACAGAATGCATCCTACTAAAATGTATAAGTAGTAACTGGAGGAAGTCAAACAGCTCTACCAACATTAATATGAGTATCAGGGTGGGTTAAATTCTGATTTGACTGTTACTGTTATCTTACTTTTCAAAATTCATCCTGACATACAATTCACATACACTTCCATCCAAAAAAAAAGGGTGTCAAGTGGAGATCCATAAAGTGAGAAATATCATTGTACGAGCCTAACGGGCTGGTAGACAGAACATTTCAAAACTGGTTTTTGAAAACTCACCACTTCTTTTATAGATCACTAGTGTCCCATGAGTAAATCCATCTCCTGGATCTGTCTCTTGATGCCTGTGAGAACTGAGTAGGGCATGGGCATTTTTCTAGCTGCTGCTATTTCGCACAGAGATTTTGTGTCTTCCAGTGCCTTAGGGCACGTGGCTGCACAGCATCACCACCTGCACTGCTTGGCCTGTGCCCCAGCCTTTAGGTTTTTACACGTGTGCTTACAGTCTCACAGCACCCCTTCTCTTGGGGGGTGTACACCAAACATCCCAAAATTCTCAGGTAGCCTCCTGGGAGTCAAAAAGACAGGCCAGAAACACGGAGTTGGAAGAGGAATTTCCGAGAAGCCACTTTTGCTTGTAAAAACAAAGTAGCACTCCCAAACACACTTCTCTCACCCCATGTATAATTCATTTCTTGGGTCTGATGAGTGTCCTGGGCTTGTGTAACGTTTCTTGTTTTCTCCCTCCCTGGTGTTCCATCCCTAAATGTAGCAGTGAAAAGCTTGTCCCTGATGGGGAGCACACATCCCTGAGGACAGGGAGACAATCAGTGATCCCGTGTGGCTCTAACCCCCGAGCCAGGCTTCTGCATGGGAAGCTGATTGTCAGGGGAGGGCTAGGGCTGGAAAGGCTCAGTGGCTGTGGCTTGTGGTGGCTCTTTGAGTGACGGCTCCCTTGTTCATCTCAGCAGTGGAAGCTGGAAGAGTGATCTAGGGGAGTATCACCACTTGTGTGCCTTTATAGCACCTCCTGTATCTCAGCGAGTGAGGGGGTGCTTGCAGATGCAGGTTATTACACAAGTGGGCTCGTTGTTCTAGTTTTTTTTTTTTCTGGAATGCTTCCCCTACCCTTCCTGAATAAAGGATCTGCTACAAACCAGCCTGAGTGAGTCAAAACTGGCTTTCTTGTACAGGAAAACACCCTGGCATTTACCATACAAATAACAAGACAAAAAAGAGCATAGAGTTTGCAGCTTTGTATAAATGTGTTCAACGCTGCCTCAGCTACCTTCGTTTGTATCTTTGGGTGAGGGCAGAGGGAATTCTGCCTTTGGCTTTAACCCTGAATCACGAAGAAGATATTCAAAGCTCTTTATGTGCTACAGTGTTTTCACAGGCCACCTGGTATAATGGCAAGAGTGGATATTCAAGGACATAGTGAGTAGTTCAGATCCAACACTCGTAATAAGCACAACAGCTGCTGCTCTCCTCTCATCTCAGACATGGTAAATGCGAAACTCTAACCTCTAAATAATGCACTCTTAACTCTGCAAAAGTTTAAGGATGCCGTGTGTAAAGAAGAAGCCAGAGCATCTTGTTTTCCGACCTCTCAGCTGGAGCAGACCAGGCACAGCCTGCTGCGAGGCTGCTCAGCATGTGCTGAGCCCTCCCCTCCCCGGGGAGGGGAAGCACAGCCCTGACAGATGGCGAGGGAAGGCCCTAATCATATAATTGTAGGTATGCATCCAAATGTGCCATAACGGAGTCTTTGTTTTGTCGCTGCTTTGTGTGAGTTAACCAGAAAGCAGGCAAGCCTTGCTAAGTGGAGGGAAAACAACCTTATCGTGCAGCACTCAGTCACCTCATCACGTCTGTGCAAGAGCTGGCACGCAGCTCTGCGCTTGTCCTTGGGCCAAGCACGCATCGTCTGTGCTGGGGGGCATGTTTATTTCCGTCATGTTATGCATTTAAGTTCAGTTATCCTATAAATTAGGAAGGGCCACCCAGCCCTCAGGAGGACTGTATCATGCAGCTTGTTCTATGTGTCCGGGTAGCTCCCAAAAACATGGTGGCAGAAACTTGTGGCACTGTTCAGGTCAGTTGACGCTGTCCGCAGACTGGGGCTGCTGTCGGTAGTTTGGCTGTGCATCACCACACTGACAAGAAAAGCCTCTCTGGGGAAAGAGGTAGCCATCTAAGGTCTTCTAAGTAACTGATTTGGGTTTTTTTAATTTGTCTTCTCAACTGCAAAACATAAGTTATACTCCACATTGAATTGAATTTTAAATTTCACTTAGATAAGTAATGCGTTTAGGTAAGTGTAGTGAAACATTTCTTTGGGGCATCCACGAGAAAATCAAATTAAATGCTAGAGTATTAAACATACCGGAGGAGGAAAAGGTCACCCTAATCTTCTGTCTGATTCAACCAGAGTGTGCAGCGGGGCTGGAGACAGGGTTGATCAGGTCCCCAGGGCTGTCCTGCCTGTCTGGACATCTCCTGGTGGTGGTCAGGCACATCTTCTGTCAAGTTCCTATGGAAAGCTTAAATGCTGAGCCAGCAGATGGAAGCTGGGATTAGGCGACTGCCTTGGGTGTCTGTCATTTTTCAGCTACAGATGAACTTTAACCTGGTGAGTCAAAAAGACTGACAGCAGCGCTCTTCCCAGTCATTTCTTCCCTAAATAACACTGCTTGGTGAGTTTGACTTAAGTTCGTGAGTAACTTTTGGATCAACTCAAAAAACATGCTCTAGTGTTTTGATAACGATTCAAATCTTTCTTTTACCAGTGTCTCCTGATAGTGCACACTCTGCCTACTCAGGCTCAGTTTCCAGGGCACCAGGGAGATAATAATTGCACTTATTCCCCTTGGATAAGAGATCTGGAAACACTGCTGCTCTGTCATCTTTGGTTTCTTTGGAAGTCTCACAGATTGTCAAAACGGATACGCTGCTGTCTTATGGTTTGCTGTCCCTTTTCTTTGAATTAGTGCAGTATGATGGTATATCTTGAATTGTGCTTCACGGTCTCTGACGTTTCAGTACTCTGAAATCAAGCTCAAGATGCAACAAAACATGGCCACAGCCTCTTTCACGAGCACCTCCACCTCCCGCGCAGTCCTGGCTTCAGTTGTCCCTCTCCCAGAGAGGCTCTGACAGATGGAGCTGCTGCTGGGCCCTGGGCAACTGCCAGGGGACTTCTCTGCAGATCAGTGGCATCAGCCTCCAGACCTGTCACTGCCTGGATGGCCCTTCAAACCCGGGAAGCTCCTGGGAGGTCTCCTGGGAAGCCAGCCCAAGCCTGTGCATCTGCACAGCTTGATTTCCTAGCACACCTACCATAGGAAACGGACTGTTCTCTGAGAGTAAAGGTACTTAGAGGCACACAGCAATTAATAAAGTTGTGTTATTATTTAGTAATTGAGAAAATTCCTTCTCATGGTGTCTGCCTGTAGTTTTACACATTCAGTGCTGTTTCCAACTGTAAATTCTGAGTCAAGAAAAGTGCACTGGTTTCAGACTCTGCTAGGAAGAGGAGATTCCAGGTGATAAGTGAAATAAATATCATATTTGTTTGCACATCATGTTACATTTAGATAAATATTAATATAAAACCCAAATGTTTACTTACAGTCTGAGGTAATGTGTGATGTCAAAGAATAATTTACTGAGAAATAAACTCTCAGAATGATGAGGATTTTCATTCTCTGAAAAGTTCATCAAATCATAAAAGAGGATGAATAATCAAATAAGAAAACCCTTAACTGGATAGAGGTGTTGCAGTCATTGCACATGCCGGTATCCTACAGTATAATCATACCTCACCTATTTGAATATTTTTTTATATCTGTTAGCTTCCTTAATGGAATTAAAGGTAATTCAAATTACTGACACGTTTCAGTAGTTATACAATTTGATTATGACTCTCAGTTAAGATTTTATGCTAGAAGTCTTAAAACCAATAAAGTGTGATCTAATATACAAGCACATTTCAAACTATCAAGGAATTTATTGAGCATCATATGAAACCAGAACTTCTTTTTAGAAGAATTAATGTAAGTTCTGTACACTTGTATTCTGCACAACAGTCATACTTCACGGATAATCTGCCTTCATTATTGTATACTTGTTTATACCTTTCTCAGTTTCTTGAATGAACAGTATAATGATGGTGTTAACAATTCAGATTTTAAAAAATGATTGTTTCAAATGCAAAGCCATTCTTTTTTATGTCACTGTATAGCTCTTTGATACATAAAATATAATACCTAAGTTAGTAACGTATTAAATCTACATGAACTATACTATTAAATTTCTATGCAGAGCTAGAAGCCAGCCTAACAAGCAAAATAGGAGACATGTAAAATCAGGAAGGTAAAAACAAAGGTTAGATAGAATCAGTAAAATTAATTTTTATAAGCTTTTGAAAATGTAGATGCTTGAACTTCTTATGGAAAAATCTTGGGATATAAAATGACGAGATTTTTTATGAGTCAGTGTACTTAATGATATTCTATGTGCTGCTTGCTTACTTTCTTGCTATGTCCTGTTGGCTAAATACCATCACTAATGTAGTGAAATAAGCCCAGGGTTAAGACTTCTTAGCTTTTATCCTGACTCTAAGGCTGACATACACTGTTTGGCCTTTGGCTGGTTTAACCTTTCTGTCTGTTTTGCTTTATGGATGAATGAAAGATAGGACTTGAGAACTGGCTATGAAGAGTACTTTTCACTTGTGTTGTGGTTTAACCCCAGCCAGCAAGAGAGCAGCCCATGGCCACTCACTCTCCCTGCCAGTGGGATGGAGGAGAGAATCAGAAGAGTAAATGTGAGAAAACTCGTGGGTTGAGATAAAGAGAGTTGAATAGGTGGAGCAAAAGCCATGCACACAAGCAAAGGAAAACAAGGAATTAATTCACCACTTCCCATCAGCAGGCAGGTGTTCAGCCATCTCCTGGAAAGCAGGGATCCATCAGGTGTAATGGTTACCTGGAAAGTCAAATGCCATCACTACAGACGTCCCCCCCTTCTTTCTTCTTCCCCCAGCTTTATATGCTGAGCATGACATCATACAGTATGGAATATCCCTCTGGTCAGTTGGGGTCAGCTGTCCCGGCTGTGTCCCCTCCCAGCTTCATGTGCACCCCCAGCCCACTTGCTGGTGGGGTGGGATGAGAGGCAGAAGAGGCCGTCACTCCGTGTCAGCCCTGCTCAGCAGTAACGAAAACATCCCTGTGTTATCAACACTGTATCCAGCACAAATCCAAAACACAGCCCTGTACCTAGCTACTATGAAGACAATGAGCTCTATCTCAGCCAAAACCAGCACAACGTGCTATATGTATATACTGCTTTCATCACTCATGATTTCCTGTACATTTTAAACACTGAAATCCAGGATTTCAGAAATAAAACTCAAAGCAAGAACTTCAAATAAAGGAAATAGTTATGCAGGAGTTAAATATGTAGGTAATATTTCTTTGTGCAAAATAGATTTTTAACTCTAGTTACAAGGGTAGAAACTGTGGCAATTCAAATCCCTGCAAAGGCATCTTTTTTTTTTTTTTTTTTTAACCTTGATTCATTCTTTTCTGGCAGCTTCTGCTGAATAATCTTCTATCTGACCTGACATTTTCTTCCTTATTTGAACTGTGATTCTTAATCTCAGCATTTCTGTCTTTAAACAAAGAAATGGTTGCCTACAAGTAGATAGAAATTCATGAAAAAGGCTTTGCTCATTCATTATTTATAAGCTTCTCTTGTAATTTTTTTTTTTTTAATTGAAAACTTTCAGTTTGTATTGGTTATTGCTGATATGTGATAAGGATAACTGAAAAGCTTCCTGGTTCTGTTTGACAATGATATATTATGAACGTTAAGATTACATTAATTTGCTAAGAGTTTCTACCTGATCCACAACGTCAAACGTTTCTGTACTTATTTTGAAGGAAATAGCTTTTGTGACGTTTGGTTTCATTCAGCAATGTACAGGTATTTAAAACAGTATTTCCAGCTTTTGTGGTAGGTGGATATTTTGTGAAACAAAATGAGCGAGGCAAAGGTAAGACAGGTTAGAAGAGACTTTGCAGGCAATTTGAACGGGACTCACTCAAGTGAGTGGGGAATGTTCTCAGGCTTGCCATCAGTTTCCAGGCAGCAGGTTGGATTTTTCATTGCTTGTGCTCAGCCCATCTTCTTTCCTGGGACTTGCTCTCTGAATACCGTTGGTCACGGGGTTGCTATTGCTCAGCGTGGCATATTAGCTCTTCAGGCGACTTCTCTTTAAAAACAATTCCCTCTTTAAAAGGGAATGTGACCAGAAGCCAAACTGGAGGAAGGCAAGCCTCAGGACACCATAATGTAATACGTTTGTGCACCCTTAGCCCTGTCTCTGGACTGAACCTGTCAGTGAGTTGAAAATAGCTTTTAAATGGTCAACTTTGAGATAGGATAGATGTGTCTTTGAAAGTGTATTTGTGCAGTGGCATAATTTTTGATTCATATCTAGGAGTTTGATTTGAAATTTGAAATTAAATCTTTCCAAAATTGTCATTCTCTTCCTAAGAATCTTTAAGCATTTCAGGTGTGTATGGTCCATGCTCAGTGTCACCTGTCGGCAGCAGCTTGGGCATTTTCCAAAATTCTTCTGAGATCTGAGGAGTAAATATTTCTCGTAGCTGCCAGCAGTCCTGTTGGGCTGCAGTGCATGAATGTGCAAGAGCTAAATGTTTCTGTTGCAGGACAAGGTTTAATAATGTTGGATCCTGAGATAGGCTGCTGAGTGCTGAATATGCAACAAGATTTTTCTAATGTGCTAAGCATCTAATCACTCCCACTGAATTATGATGGTTAAGCAAGAGGGGCAGCTGACAAAGTGAGAGAAAGGACTGTTAAACTGATGTCGGAGAGAGGTTTTCAGGGAGTACAGACATAATTTCCTGAGTGGAGAAGCAGGAGGAGCTAGATAAAATTTTGAACAACTTTTCAAGGAGAAGGAGACATGGAGACAGCAACGTATGCAGGGATGTTGTTTTTAGGACAAACTAAAACCTAGATATCGCATAGGCTTTCAGCTATAGGTTATGTCTTTTTTGTGCTGCTTCTAAGTTGAGAATAGCCAAAGTGTCCTTTAGATGAGAAAGCTCAGTGACCCTTACTTGGAGAATAGTCCATAGTAGGTTTATTAAATTTACTTTAAAGTTTACTTTATATATGTTGGAAAGTGAATGTTCAGCACTTGCATGTTTGTCTTCGTAGTTTGCATGGACTTCTAACTTGGTAAAGAGCTGCAGATACAACAAAGTAGTAGTGTCAAGCTACGATAAGCTATTTAGAGCCTTGAGGTCCTTAATTTTCATTTACAACCGTGCGGTTTCGGCACCACAGTAATGTTAAGGCAGACCTGTTAATTTGTCTTTGTTCTGGTGGGCTAGACATAGGTTTTTTTTCATTGTTAGAATCAACTAGACATGTAGGAGTTCATTAATGCATTCATCTATCAATATACATGCTTTTGTAACTTTGTAGGATACTGTATTATTTATGATTGCCCTTACTAATGTAGGCATAAATTATAATGGTGATTATACTGGTGTAAACATGGTTATATTGGCTTAACTGCATCACCACTAGAGTTATTTGCACCATTTCAGTCAGACTGGCATACTTGAAGGTGCTATAAGGTTTAGATATAAACAAAGCCTTAGTGTCATTAGGAGCTAGTCAGCATTATCTACAGAGTGGAAAACAAGGAAATCCGTGTCCCATCTCTTATGCATTGCAAGCGCTTTCTGTCATCTTTAAACATCTTTCAGTAGAAACTATCTTCCTGAGGTGTGAATAAGTACACTTATCAAAATGTAGTGGAAAGGGAAATGATGATATATAGTGAAAGGAACTGAAACTAAGCATAGTCTCAGTGTAAGTGGTTATCAGTCACACTGGCAATCACAACACCGTTGTGCATTTTGGTAAATTTCTTTTACTCAGTTGATGTCATTTTTGCTTTTATTCGACAGGAACACATAACTACCTGATATGCAAATAAAAATCTGTTGTATTAACTGAGTGAAATATGGCCCAGTTCATTAAACGGTAGTCTGTCATTTTGTCTGGAGCTGCTTAAAGTGGGCTATAAAATTCTGTAATAAAATATGTAGAAGAAAACATTTTAGTTCACCTCTAAGAGTGGTTCAATTCTTTCTTGACAGAAGGCTGTATCAGTAATCTATTCTGTGATAATTAATTAATGACAAGGATTACTTGTTTGTAATTCTGTTAGATAGGCATAATTTTCAGTGACATATTTTTGGGTCAGTTTTCTTTCGGTCGGTTAGTTTTCATACTTTTCTGTTCCTGTGTGAAAGAACTGCTGCAGACTTAAGTTCTAAAATCACACAACTCCTCTTCATGGTATGGACAAGCATTGTCTCGCAAAACAAGTACATTTTTCTTCCATATTTTAACCTAAGCAGGAGGGTTTCAATACAATCTCTCTATCATGGGTATGGAATGATCAATCTATAAATAATTAAAGCACTACAGAAAGAAGCCAACATCATATTCTGAATATTGTGCAAAGGACTTTGTTGGTGTATTTAGTTGAATGAGTTCCACTTCCTCCTGTCCTTTTGTTGTTGAACACACAGATATTTTGACAGACATGAGCTATGTTATACAAACAGTATACTGGCTTGATAATTCAGGATTTCCAAGAGGAACTCGAGGGAATGGCATATAGAAAAGTAGAGCCTGTAGCCCCATCCTTAGCTGTGTTGTCCTACTCAAGGGAGCAGAGAGCCGTAGTGCTGCCTCCTTACTTTCTTTAATTAATACTGGGAGGTGACTTTATTGCTGCTCAGCACTTGTGTTTGGGGAACTGAAAAACCAACAGCTGTAGTACTCCCTGCTGGGAGTACCAAAGATCACAAAGACTACTTGTGACTCCCACTCAGCAACCCTGTAATCATACTATGAAATGAAATGGATAAGATATCCTTCCTCTCAGTAAAAATATGGTTTATTTCTCTCATAGACTACTTTCCACAAGTGTTACTTAAGGTATCAAATACCTGTATGGCTTTTCTTGACTTCAATAAACCTTGTCATGCAATCTATGAACTGTCCTTTCCCATTTTTAAGGGATGAGGCATTGATAATGTTGTTCCTAGGTACTAAACAGGGGTTTTTTCCCCACACGCTTGGGTTTCTAAGTCCAAAAAAGTCTCGCTTTGCTGAGCCAGCACATCAAAGAAAACTTCAGCCAATGTGTCTGTGGTTTATAAGTCTGACCACAAGGTGAAAGTTTTAGTGTAAAAGTGATAATTTAGTAAGCTCCTACACTTGTAAGCCATACCAAAACCCCAACAGAAATAGCAGAAATTAATTGACGCCAGATGTTTTTGGAAAGGTGGGACAAATGTGTGCCAGAGTTCTAGCTATGGTGGCCAAGGCAGCAGCTAAACAAATTGAGTTCCTATATCTGTGTAACTCTTCAGGAGAAGGCCATATATGTGACAATAGTCCCAAAATAGCAGATGAGAGTAACGGTATAATTTTTGCTCAAGTGCACGTTGCCTTTAATTATATAACATAGTATGTTTTGCAGTCAGGGTACTAATGAGTTGCTAATTCCCAGCCAGAATAAGAGAATCAGATTCCCAGCATACCTATTAACTAGCCACTGTACTCTGTACTGGCTGAAGCCTGCCACACAATTCCCCCGAGAAATACTTCACTAAGCAAGATGTCCTAGTTGTTTAAATGAGAGTGGAATGTGTGATTTAACCACATCTGTTCTCCCAGAAAAATGTCCTGTGTGGTGTGAGCCAGTAAGTAAGTGTGTGTTCTTTAAGCTGGAGATGTCCGTGCCCAGTAACAACAATTCCCTGTTAGGTAAATGAGTTCTAAAAAATACTTTGCATTTCTTGAAAGAATCAGAAATATTTCTTTTAATGATGTTAGCTGTCTGGCAGTCTGTTTTAATAATTCATGCGCTTCAGGCATACTTCTTTTCCTTTTGACATACTGTCAAAAAGGAAGGCAAAATCAGTTAAATAATTGAGAACATGTGAACTGCCATAAACAATCACTCTTATTTGTTTCTCTGCAGAAAGAAAGGAAGTGAAGGTGGGAGAGTACAATGCTGTGGCTGACATACTGGAGATAATCAACAACAGCATCAGGTTCCAAGGTAGGAGAAAACTGGAAAGAGGTACAGGAATGACATGGATAGCCCTATGTAGTTTGTAAGATTGTATGCTGTTAAAGGACTGATGTAGGATTTTTAATATCAATATGACACTGTATCAAGAGAAAGGGAACTGAGCTATGCTTAAAAAAAAAAAAGGATAATTCTCTACAGAAAATCACAATGTTTTGATACTTGGCTTTCATTCCAGTGACCAGGACAAATTCAAATTTATATGTGTACACAAATGTTCTTTGATATTTCAACAAGCTGCAGATATGTCCTCTATTTCATCTTCACCGATCAATAATGTTCTAATTCCATCCCCATTTCCCACTTCCCCAGTTCATCTCACCTGAAGAAGGCTCTCACGTGCTGTTTGCACACATGAGAAGGAGGTGGTTGGTTTTGTTTGGGAGGTGTCTGTGAGGCTGTTAGAAAACAGGATTCCAAAATACCGAGGCTAGCTTTAGGATGGCCCATGTGAAACAAGGGCAGGGTGCTGCTCAGCCCAGCAGCACTGCTGTCGTGGTTTAACCCAGCTAGCAATAAAATACCGTGCAGCTGCTTGCTCACCTCCCGCCCCCCTCCTCCAGTGGAGGAGGAGAGTCAGAGGAAAAGACAAGGGAGCCCCTGAATTGAGATAAGAACAATTTAATAATTGAATCTGAATGAATATTATAGTGATACTAATTATATTAACAATACTACTAATAACAAGTATTTAAAATGACAGAAAATAAAAACAGTTAAACAATTGCTCACCACCTGTCAACCAATACACAACCAGGCCCTGAGTAGTGAGAGCCAGAGCCCAAGAGCCGTAGCCCGAGGGCTAGAGCCCAAGAGCAGTCGCCGCAGAGTCCAAGTGAACCCTATCAGCAACAGCACGACTGGGAAAACTAACAGACCCCCCAATTTACAAATGAACAAGCAAGCCAAGGAGTTAACAAAAGGGCTAAAAAAGGAGCCATGGCTCCCTGGCCCACTCTCCGCTTAGGTACCAAACATTACGTACTATGAAATGAAATACCCCTTTGGTCAATTTGGGTCGGCTGTCTGAGCTGTGTCCCCCCACATTGCCAGTAGTTTGAGAAAGTTAGGAATGCAGCTGCAATATCAGAAGCTGAAAAAGCCTTTGGATTGGTGTAAGCACTCCTTAGTACCAACTGAAAGCCACCTTACCAGTACTATTCTCAGGGCAAATCCAAAGCACAGCCTCAGCCCCGTCACTGTGAAGAAAATTAACTCCTGACTAAAACCAGCAAAACTCCCAAGGTCCCCAGCAGGCATATAGCCTGTGTTGCTGTGAATTCTTGCCATTTTTTGTCCTATGCTGCTCTAAAGTGAACATGGGGACTTCCTCTGCCCTCACAACAGTTGGAGTGTGGGCATACCCACAGCTTTCTGAGCATATGATCATGGCAGCCAGATGTCAGCTGAAATGAGTTTTAAGGGTTTCTCCTGTTGAATGCAGACATATAAATTATTTTTATAGCTAATAAGTAAAATTTAATCTTAAGCTCTGTTATGGTGCAATTCAGTAATGGAAAGTAAAGTCAGCTTCATGAGATCTGTGTGGTTTGCCCTGGGAGTGGCAGATAAGTATCAAGCTGCTGTATTCCATGGTCTACTACACCTGCCTCCGGTGTCCCAACACCCAAGGTTTACATGAACATGACTGGAATTCCACTGCAGTGGTATAACGCATGATGGCTTGTCAATCTGCTAGAGCTTTCCACCTTTCCTTTTGGTATCCTTTGCTGGGCTTAAAAGAGCACAGCTACGTGCACTTCTCATGTCTGTCTGGAGAACTAGACTTTGGAAATGAAGAGTGAAGAATCTGTCCCAGTTGCCAAAGCCTGGGACCCAGCAGATTATTTTTACTGCAAGGAGGAACTGGTGATCTAGTTGAATGCTGATTCAGTACCATTAATTTCAAGAGAATACAGGCAGGATGAACCAAGTAACAGGAGTCTGGTTTTGTTCATAACTGCATGCCTTTATGGACAGTAGATGATGGAGGAAAAAAAAAATCTTTGTTCAGGGTTTTTCCAGGATCTGACTCCTAGTTCTTGTTCTGACCTCTTCTGGTGTTCTGTCTACCCATAACCTGTCCTATATTTGTCCTAAGGTGCATTATGTGACTCAGTGTGAACCTTCTCCATTTACCTACCTTAAATTTTCATTGATGCATGAATGTATTCCACGTGAAGGACACTGTTGTTACATCTTCCAGGCAGTATACAAAACTTGGTAACTAAGTATTTGAAATGAAGAGTTGTAAATATAGCCCTGTTTAAGCCATTGCATAAAATTGCACACAAGAGAACAATAATTCATGGTATTGGAAGCAATAGCATTGAATGGCCATTGCACAAATTAAAAAATACTTCTTACACAATCGCTGGATGTTTATATTTAATAAATAATCATCAATACACTGTATATTTTAGAATCAGCAGGCTGGGGTTTTTTTTCTTTAAGATTAGTTCTTTTAATTCAGGCATGTGCTTTATTGGTTTTTTTGGCTTTTTACTTGTTGCCTAAATTTGTGAAGTGTCATGCACTGTGAATGGCATGGTCTGAGGTGGGACAGGGAAAAAAGGGAAAAAGCTCAGGTACTTGACTCTGAGAGAAATCAGACAATTGTCCCTTGACTGCCACTTTATTGTGATCACCGGAAAGGAAATTTTTTTGCAGAAATGGTTTGCATAAAGACCAAAGGGTAGCAAGTTTCTATTGTCTGAATTGTTTCAGCTTAACTGATATGGTTAAAACTTTTTTATTGTATAAATCCTTGAATATCCTTCTAGGTGCAAAGCAGAAGAGTGTATGTGAAATTTAGCTATGGCAGCTGCTAGTCAGTGACCTACAGCTCTGTGACCAGTGGGTCCACAGAGCTCTGCCTGCGCAGGCAGTTTGTCAAATGAAGCTGCTTGGCGCCGGGTGGTTGCCCCCGTGGCTGATGTGAAAGAAGGGGCTCAGGCTCTGAAGGGCACACAAATCCATTTCTGAAGGATGGCAGTGATGCAAAAGGCCTTTTGCCAGTCTCCTGCACCAAGGAAAAATTTAGTAAGCAGGTAAAATGAAGTGTGAGAAGTAGGAGATGCAGAGCTTTATTGCAGTTGTCGAAAAGTAATTCTTCTCATTAAACTGAGAAACCTTTAATTAGTGGGAGCTGACTGTCAATCAAGCACATGGCTTTAAAACAGTTTTTAAGTTCAGACATTCAAGGACACATCCACAGGGATTTGCAAAGTGGGTCTGTCCCTACAAAAACCTTTGCTATCCATTTTCCCATAATGTTCCATTCTGTAGACTCCTGAGGGCACTAACAGCCCCGCCTCCCCCCTTTACCAGGGTTTCCCCTGCCCTGTCCACAGACCAGGACCCCATTTGGTCCCAACAGGGCTGTCAGTCCCTTCCCCAGTGATGCCACACCAACGCTGGTTTCCAGCTATGATAAGGACCTAGAGAGGCCGCTTGAATTTGCCCTGGTAATAATGACAGTATGCAGAGAAATCATGCTCTGTTTTCCACTTACTCCTCTGCCACCTGTTTCAGGAAAGTGCAACCTCCTGGTAAACCTTACAGTCATGGCATGCGTTTCAGTGTTCATTTACACTTTAAAATGAGGATAGTTAGCATATATTTTACAGGGTTCTGCATTAGGGTTTTGTTGTGTTTTTTCTTCCAAAGAAGATGTTTACCTGCTCGAGAAATACAAACCTTCTTGTCAATCAGTGTGACTAACATATGTCTGTCAAAGTGAATGATTTCATCAGCTACTGATGTTGTTCACAGTTGCTAACTCTGCTAAATCGAGGTATAGTATTTAGGGAGAAGCAAATTGTCTTACAGAAATTCTGCATCTGTCTGAACTTTAGCCTTCTTTTCCTGTAATTCTAGGACTTGAGCCTCCAAAGGACAAAACAATTATCCAAGAGGAGCTACGCAAGATCTCCCTGCCTCTCTACAGCATCCTCTCTGCCCTCACCATCCTAGGAATGATAATGGCCAGTGCTTTCTTGTTCTTTAACATCAAAAACAGAAATCAAAAGTAAGACACTCCCGTTACTTCTATCACTGTTTCTTTCGTATTTAAATGCCATGTTTGTAAAGTCTGTCATATATATATATATATATATATATATATATATATATATAAGGAAAATGTTAGAACTGTGGAAAGATTATATTTTAGAGCTAATTAATTGAAATCAGTGTGTAATATATTCACATTGAAACAGATTGTCTATCTGTTAAGACCAGTTCTTTTATGCTGTCCGGAAAGCGTAATTTTTTTGTTTATGTTTGACTGTCTGCTATTAACATTAACCCTACCTAATTAATCCATCGGTAAAACAGGAGGTCTTTTTACTAAACACTCAAAAACCTGAATCAACGCTAGACTTTATGGAACAGCAAGTAGTGTGCATGCCTATAGATTTCGTGGAAATCTACAAGAAGGGTTGTCTGTTTGCCTGGTTACAAAAAGCTCTTCTTTATTACTCTAATAGCCTAGCAGTAATCTTTTCCTCTTTAATGCACTATCACCTTTTGTCCATAGACTAATAAAGATGTCCAGTCCCTACATGAACAACCTTATTATCCTTGGAGGGATGCTTTCTTATGCATCTATTTTTCTTTTTGGTCTTGATGGATCCTTTGTCTCCGAAAAGACATTTGAGACACTTTGCACAGTAAGTAACTCCATATATTCTAGTTGAAGATAGTCTTGCAGGAAGCTTTGCAAGAAATGCAAACAGAAAAGTTCAGTAGTTGAATGTCTCATTCCATTTAATCACCGATTCTCTTAGTTCTTTTCTGGGATATTTTCTGGAGCCAAATTCTGAAACATGCACAAAGCTATATTATTATTAGTGAAAGCTTCAGGTGCATTGAGATTTGGCCTTAGACTAAACGAGTAGATGTACTTTCTTGTTTAGAAATTATATATATGAAGATGGTTTAATGAAGGTTGTGTTGTAGCATGACAACTAGTAGTATCTGTGAAGCTACTGTGTTTTCCATATAGATTCCATATTATTTTAGACATCATGACTGCTGCTTGTCCAGATCTTTTCACTCAATCTTTTTGACTGAATATCCAAAGACTTCTACTACTGTTTCCAGGCTGCACTATAAACTCACACAAGCCTAGATCCATGTAGAATATATTCTACTTAAATCAAAACAAGCAATTCTGAAACCAAATTAAGTATGTCCACCTAGAGGCTTGTAATGTCTTAATTGCTCACTGTAATATGCAGCCTGACTTACAGAAGCCATTTCAAAGAAAGGGGAAGAACTTTACTGCAAGGGTATCCCTTCCAAAGCCAATAAAAACAGCATTTAAATTTATGAGATATTTTCTCCTCAAAAAATCCTAATACTGTGCTTGGCCCATTGCCTAAGAATATCAGACTTACTCAGGAGTTATCTTCAGTATGTTTTTGATCCTTCTTCAGGTCTCTATAAAGATGCAGTTCACAGCACCTTTTCTTAGGAATCTGAATTTTTGATGTCATCATTGGAGAGAGAGAAACTTTACTTCCAGAGAATAATTCAAAGCATAAAAGTTGGATGCCTAAATCTAGTTGGTGCAGATACAGCCCAATATTTTGACTGAAATCTTCCATACTGACTACAACCATTATAGAAGTGAAATATCACGTGACTTGTTCAGTTATACCGTTCATCTCTACCAAACCAGTGTCCCTCTCTGAATGCATAGGGACGAGTAGGAGGTGGAAGATGCCAGCATCCATTTTTTACCCAGCAATTATGCCCTTTTTTTGTAAAACAGCTTCCGATGGAGCAGAAGTGTCATTAGGAAGCCAGTTGTTGATATCAATCCCCATTTTTTTCTCACCCTCCTTTGCAGAAGAATCTAATGGCAGGAGGTTCAAATTTTAGGTCCTGATGTCTGCTCAGCCTTGAGGGGTTTGTATTCCGAGCTCCTGACTTCGCTGCCAAGGCTGTAGGCCATTGCATGGCTGGGCTACAACCTTCCCCTTGAAGCAGCCAAGCACTGCTGAACAGAAGGAAAGAAAGTGGGAACCAGAGGTACTTATCAGCACAGAGCTGTTATAGGGAACAGGTTTCCATCCAGATTTAGCTATATATAACTAAACTTTAAATGTGAAACCACTCAGTCTTAACTCTGAAAAATGTACCAGCATCCAGAATCCTCTGCCTCTGAGCGAGAACTTTTCTGCTGTGTGATTTTTCTCTAATTTCCTTCTCAGAATGTAATCACTACTCCCATATTTTAAACGCAACAAGATTTAAGTGAGGGCTGCTTTGCTCTTTCTTATGTTACATACCTCTTCTTTTTTTTTTTTTTCTTTTTTCTATTTGTCACATTATGATAAGTCTGTTTGTCTGTCTGTCATAGGGGTGGAAATTTGGATAGGTGCTTGAGTAAAATAACTACTTAACTGACCAATTAAAAAAAAGGGGTGGGGGAGAATACTGTATTCTTAAAGCCAAATTTAGATTAAGACATATCCCCACATGCCTGAGATTATTTTTTTTTTAACCTATTTAAATGCTATATCAACACAGTGGTCTGTGAGATTTCTCCCTAGTCTTGGCTTTGCAGGTTTTCAGTCCATTACAGAAGTATTTCTGATTGTGCTTTCCTGTACATGGCTACTGATTTATCTTATGAATCCCAGCTCTGTCGGTAATTAGTATTACACTCATAGATGCAAGAAACCCTACAGAAGCAACCCATCAAGAAAATCTTTTTCTAACCTCATTCTCATTAAAAAAAAAGGTCTTGTAAGATTTCCTCCGTCAATTATATTTTTTTCACTGGGATAGCTTATGCTTCTCTTAGAAATTGACTGTGGCAATGTGCTTTCCTAGAAAACTCTGAATTAATGCTGGGGAATTAATCAATATGGGAGACGAACCCACTCTTCTGTTCAGCACCTCTTCTGTCTCTCCTCCTTTCTCCCCAAAACATCCACTAAGTGCTGGGTGTACAGCAAGTACACCTGGCTCCATGTCACGAATATCTATATTTCCATATAGGCAATATGCATTGTGGTTTCATAAGGACTACTTACAGGTATTGATTCTTATAGGATCAGGCCAGTACAAATCTGTCTTGATTGTCCATTTTCCTGGTAATTCATGGGTTTGATCACACATTCTAGCCATATTAGAGATAAGCTTAAAATTCCCACTTTATGCAAGACTGTGGCTCAGTCTTTAAAAGAACCAGCTACAATGGAGAGTGATCATAAAAAAGTCATGGAGCCAAAAACATGTGGATATAACAACTATATCTGAGGCACAGAGAAGAGCCATGTCAATGAAGGGAGAGATTTTTTTGGAGGGAAGTAAAAATTTTGATTCAGCTTTTATAAACACATGCAAAACTAAAAAGCTGTCATTAGTGTTACCCCCTTTCTAAGCCAAATAATCACCCTCTTTGTCTTCTGTATTTGAAAAGCTATTAGATTTCAGCAGAGTGGCAGTATATACACAAGAGCAAGTATATTTAATTAGATATGTTATATGTGGTCTCTCTTTAATTGTCTGATATTTTTTTGACAACATTTACAGGAAGTCCTTAAATATTCCTGAGACTACGCACAAAATTCAGGAAAAAATGGTTTCCAAATTGTAGGTATTACATTTTAAATCCATTGTGTGTGCTTCCTCTCTAGCACAGTGTTTATAGCATTGTTTGGAGGGTGAAGTGCCTTGCAATCTCTGGTTGTTTTGACTTTTCTGCAACAAACAACTACATCTGGCCAATGTTTTACGCTGTAATATTCCAGGGATGCTGCAACATGATCCAGAATTGCACCAGTAACACCTGAAAATTTTAAGGGATTTCTTTGGTAAATTGTACCACCATTTTCTACTCTGTAAGTCCCTGGTCATAGGGGGATGTGGTATACAAGTCAATATGCTGAAACACAGAACCCAATGTTAAATGTATTTGAGAGTCAGCAAAGCACTTTAAACACGGTGTCAAATAATTTGCTGAATAGGGGTATTGTATAAATCTTTGAAATGTTATAGTGTTGACAGTGCTAGACTGGGTAATTCCTTCCCAAACTAACTCAACTTTATCTTGGAATGCCCATTTTCTATGGAAAAGTAGATCCAGTATATTTAAATACACAATCATTTGTGCTCTTATAGTAAGAATTCATAATGCCAAGTCTAGCAGTATTAGGTCCATGTCAGAATTAGATATTAGGTGTCATATTGTAAAGCTCCAATTACATGGAATAAAAACAATGCAAAGCAGTGAATTCTGAGAAAGTGATCAGTGTGTTATAGAACCGTTAGATCATATCTTACTTAATAGTAACTTTATTGGTTGTGCAGAAAAAGGAAAAGCAATACAATATTTCATTAAGTGCATGTGTATGACAAAGCAGAAAGTGCTTCAGATATGAGGGAGAGAGAGAATGAGAATGATCTATCTTTGTTTTCAAACTCAGAATTACCATGTTGTCATAGCAAAAAAGAAGTTAGAAGTAAGGTTGTGAAACAAGACGTGATACCAACTGGAAAAATGCAAGCAACTGGAAAAATAATTGAAAGCATTCATTATATGGGAGAGAGAGACTCGAAATTAGCAATGCCAGTGACATATCCTATGAATAGAGTTTAAGATGACATACTAAATAGAGATACTTAAAATAGAGAGAATATAAGATATGATCATAACCCTTAGACTTCTGTAATACGTTCTACTGAGAATTTCACACTTTACATTTGAGGCAAGTAATGTCTTTGCAATTGGAACTGCTGTGGGATGAAAGGTTACTATGGCCCTAAGGAGGAGCATAGTCTCCTCTTCTCCGTTACGCATCTCCCTCAGGTAGGTAAATAAAACGATGTTCATATTCCCTAGCTATAACTGATTAGGTTGGGGCTGAAGACTGTTTTAAGTTCTCCAGCTTGCAGTAAATTGCACATAGCCTCCATCCAGAAAAGACTGGTGTATTAGGTAGCAGCAGACTGAACAGCTCTGCTTCTCCTCAGTCCTGGTAGTTCTGACGTATAGCAACACTTTCTCCTGGAGACTGTGCTGCACCGGGCGATTGGAGTGATGGGGAAGGGGCAAATGATCTGTTTGTAATAGTTGAATATAGGATTCACACTGTTCTGGGAGATACCTGTTCTGGAGAGAGCAATTGTCTTCCAGACTCCTTTACAGTCCAGAGTTCTGCAAAGGTGTTACATCAAAGATAAAAGGATCAAAGTTTTGTGATTTACGCAGTCACTAAAATTAAAGCATGCTTTATCTTGTTTATCCCATTAATTTGCATAATTGATATGAATTGCCAAAGCAGGCAGATATTCTGTGGTTCCTGGTGATCTCACTGAGCCCTGCCTTGGCAAAACAGAGAAAACAGAGTGCGTGAAGGTTTTTGCAGACCTGTGGTGTTCAACAAACATCCCTCCCAGGCTGAGCTCAGGCTTTCAGATTTCAGTCAGTTGCTCTCAGCCATGAGGCAGGTATTTGGAAACAGGCTTTGTACAGAAAGAAGGAGTTGAACAGGGGGATGACATGTAGAGACAGAAAGAGAGAAGGAAACAGTAGAGATACCACTGCTCAAGTCCAGTTACCTACTGCAGTGTGTGTGATTATCCAGACTTCATCTTGAAGTAGATCTTCTCAGAGGTGTTCTTTAAAATGTGACCTTTCAATGCACCCCGATCTTCAGAAGCACGTAGTGTTTTTTGTCTAATATTTTTATTAATTACGGATCATGAGCACTTGTGTCTTGTAGCAATGTGTTTTGTTCTGTTTTACTAATTTTTAATAGTCTTATGTCTGCCCCACTGAGGGAACAGCTAGGCAAGGTGCATCTCAACTCCATGGTCCACATTTCACCTTTTCTTGGGAAACTCTGAAACTGAACAAGGTGAGGATTGCAGGGTAGTGTAAGAGTAGAGAGACATGCTGAAAGCCAAATCAAACAGAGACTGAGAGCATGCAGTGCTGAGCAGGGAGGAAGAGCCAGGTGTGAGAGGTTATGGAACAGGTTCCTAGGGGTGGGGGCAGGCTGCAGGGCGAGGGGGATGCTGGGCAATATGCTAAAACTCTGAAAGTCATGAAGCTGGCTGAGAGTAACTCTGGAAGCAGGGACTTAACTTTAATGGTAAAGCAGGGAGAGGGAGAATATCTATGAACCTTCTATTCATTTATTTCTGCTTTGTCTTCCCTTGTCACTTCGAGTTTTCTCTGTTTAACCATTTTTGGGATAACTGACTGAAAGGAAAATGTGTAGGCAGTGCTGCCCCAAAGCGGTGGTTCTCTTGGTGTCCTATGGGCATGAGTTACTTGGACTACACCGTGTGCTACCAAATAGCATTTAGCCTTGATTTTTGGTTAGTAGTTGACGGTGTGCTCTTTCTTCATACCCTTTATGCTCTTCAGGCACTGCCATAGGTTTGGGGGTGTCCCCTCCCACTTTGAACTTTATATTTCCCTAATTCTTCTCCTCAAATGGTTTAATTTTGGCCAGGAATTAAAAAAACAACCAATAGACAGCTCCTACTGAACTGCAAAAGGATTTGGACCTCTAATCCGTTTCTTTGCCTCTCAAAACCACAGCCTTTGTATTTTTAGTCTGGCCCTTTTCATTTTGTGTGTATTCTTTAGCTTATTTCCTGCTTAATTGTTTAGCTGTAATTTTAATCTCCCTTTTCTGTATAATCACTTTCATAATTGTCCTTACTGTCGTTCAGTCTGAGACAGATCTCACTCCTATTTAATTCAAAAGCGATTCTGTTACTGAGTTTAACATGGGCCTGATCAGCATCTATTTTAGTAAATGGCATTTTCTTGGGAGGAAAAAAAAATAAAGACAAAAGTTACAAGGCTGAATAGATCCTTGAGACAAAATTATTTAATATGCTGAAGCAAATACACCACAACCTTGCCAGAGATTTATTAAGGTAATATTTTTAGAACATATTTCCTCTCCTTCAGTAGGACAACAGCCAGATTTTAAAGCCCTTTATAGAATCAATGATACCTTTTACACTACCCATGGCTTAATTCTGAAAAACAGTCTGAAATATATTAAGAAATCACAACAGGAGTTCTCGCAGCATATGAAGAACCATTGCACTTAATTTATGTGAAAACAGCAGAATTCAATTCTCTAATGTTATTGCCACTTAATGTTTCACAAGAACTGTGTCAGTGTCACAAAAATTCTAAAGAATGAGTTAAAAGTCATAAACACGTGTCAAAAAATGTTTCATATAAATGATAAAAGTATATTTCAAATGGACAAACTCATTCTTTGAGGCTTGCCTGTGCTCACACTGGGGATTTTACCATGGTTAATACAAGCAGGATCAAACCCCAGTGAAAACTTGTTGAGATGACACTTTGTTCGTCATAATTATCCTTTATTTCCCCAGACTGCCAAGAAAAATGGAAGGTGCTTAATTTTCAACACGAGTAGTCCACAGAAATCAACGGAATTGTCTACTTAAAGATAATTGTGCTTTCTAGGGCAAAACGCACAGCATGGTTCATTCTCGTGTTTGTTACTTGTAAGTGCCCAAGTCTAGCACTAAGATGCCACCAAGCTTCTCGGCGCTAATGTTCAGCTGCAGCCTAACGCGGTGGGCACTGCAGCTTCCAACCTGGCACGTTCACAAAATTGGCTAATTGTTGATATTCCCAAAATGAATCAGTCTAGTTCTCATAAACTAAGCTGGAGAGTGTCTGGAGTGTCAAGTGGTATGAAAGAAATATTTGAAATTTTTTTAATTTAAATGAAATCATTATAATTAAGGTCTTGAGATGGTAAAAATTATGCTTAAATCTTAAATCTGAGTGACTCCTCTGAAGGAACATAAGCTAAATGTTTTGCTGAATGAAGAACCAATCTGCTTCACTATCCCATTCAAATAACTGTTGTTAAGAAAGAAAAAGTCACCTGGAGAGCTGATAAGAAGTTTGTAGCTTTTTAGGCAAGACATGGAATTTCTTTGTGCTGATATTTGGTTTTCTTTGTTCTTCAATCTGAGTCTTTAATCATACTGGCAAACTGGGTTAGTATAGCAAACTTAAAGTTCGAACACAGCAAAAGAGAATATGTGGCATATTCAGTTCAGGTAGCGACAATATTTTTTCTTTGGACTTAACAGAGGAGTAAAATACATCACTTTCTGGATCAGCTACATTTAAAATTTTTATTATTGCTTTCATGAGCTCAGTACCTTCCCAGGCATCCCTTATCAGTTCATGACTGTGTGGTCTTCTGAATGCATACGCAGTGCTGGTGAAATACGGGAAAACAATGCCACTTCTTTAAAAGTGAAAATTTTTACCTTTTGTCGATTCAGTCCATTTTCTGAGATAACTTCTTTTTATAATTGTATATAGAATTGTAGTTGTATTAAAATATTTTTTTAATAGATTCACGTAATATTTTTGTTTCTCTGAAAGTTAACAGTACTTAAAATAGTGTTTTGTTAGTAAGATTCATTTTTAGAGTTTATAAACAAGGAGAGACTTTCACTTCTTTGTCCAGGGTATTTCTGATGCTTTCACCACTTACTAATTTCCCCTTACTAACTCGTTGTTCACAATTAGATGGCTTATTTAATACTGAGTTGTAATATCAAATAACTCTGTAGGTCTGTTACACAGATGTATAAACAGTAACCACCTTTCATGGAACAAGATGATGGGCAAGGCGCAGACAGATTTGTGTGAAGGTATCAAATAGCAGCATCCAAAACGTAGGTTAGACAGCTGAAGCTCCCGGTTGAGAGGAAGTATGATTCAAATGGAAGTAACTTTATATAAGGCTGTTAAGACATCGGTGCTTATTATAATGGAAGAATAATCTTAAAAAATATGAAATATCTTTATCACCTTATGTATAGGTTTAAAACAGAGGCTTTTTCTTGCAAAGGGAAGTTGAAAAGAAATGCTGCTACAAGATGTAAGGAGCAACTTGTTCATAAATGCAGTGACTCTTTAGCTCAACCTTACGAGATTTGTTTGAACACCTTACAACATTTGTTTAAACATTAATATTTGACAAAGGTCTATTTTTGTTTTAAATAAACAACGTATCTGGTTCAAGACTGGAAAATGATTCAAAAGGGTCTCTTTTGTTGTGGAGACTCTTTCAGTGTTTGCTGGTCATCAACTGCGTTGTCCACTAAATAAATGATTTCTAGCTTTTTCAGTTATCACAAGCAAAAAGCACAAATTCGAATCATGGGTGCATACAGAGTATTTTCAAAAATAGACCCTAAAGTAAAACAGTGTAAGAAGCATAAAGAAAAGAGAACTAGGAAGCTGCATCTTAGCATCTGCATAGACATACTTGATTGTCGTATACCAAACAATATTATCTTCTTTGACACTTGCAAGTTATCACTGAATTATAGAGAACAAAACATTTGTAGGAGATATTCAGTTAGGCAAACCATCTTATTCAAAAAAAGGAAGAAGTAACCAAGAAATATAGGCAGATGATTGAAGGTGTATCCTAAAATTCAGTGGAGGCATGAGGAATTTTGTAATGACCTAACCTTTTAAGAGAAAGTTAAACAGTAGCCATCTTTACAAATATTAGGAGGATGGGAATCTGTGCTCCAAATTCTACTACTTTAGTAGAATTCCTCTACTCCAAACTCTAGTTTGGAGCAGGGATTTGAATGCAAGTTTCCCATCTTCAAAGGAGGTGCCTTTCCTGGTCATTTGCTGGGTATGGGGGATGGTGTCTTCCTCAGCTTATTCTGTTGAAATGCACCATTAAAAACTTCCTACATGAGAGAATTACCGGTCAATTGCATAACATCATGGTCGTGCTCTCCAATTATTGGTGCTATTTTTATCATGTTCTTTCAAATGAGTGGGATTTGGAGGTATAATGCATTTAAGAATGCAAATGGGCAGATATATGAATTTCAGAGACTTCTGCTGTTTTCTAAATTTTTCATTTTGCTGGCTGCAGTAATGAATTATAGCAGACAAATTCGAGGTCATTTTCTTCAAAATTAAAAATTTATTTTCATCTGAAGCTTACCGTCTCATTTTTAGCAACAGCAGGCTCATTTGTTAAAAATCTCCTGGTATGTTTAAGCTACAATGTTTCCAATATAGCCAGTAGTTATATTATTCTAATTTGCACAATACAGATCAGGAATACATAAAACTTTTTGAACAAAACATGCTAGAAATAACATTTTTCTGAATATCGGGTTAGAAACATATTATGAGCATAACTGAATTTATTACTATTCCCAAGAGGCAATTACTGTTTCACTGAGAACAAAACAGAGTTTTATTAGAGACATGAAAATACCATGTATCTGTTTGCCAAATATATCACTAAACTGTACACAAAAGATCTGAGTATTTATTAATAGCAGCAAAAAGATTGAATGCTAAGTATGGTTATCACAGCTCAATTGATGTGAAGTCAGAGAAAGAGTAACTGGATAATGTGAATATGTTGATATGAAACGTATTTTTTATATCACTCAGATTTGTTCTAACTGTGGTTTGACTGAAGTTATTAGCATAATGTCTCATAGTGGTTAATGAGGAAAGACTTGAAAAAATATTTAAGTTAAAAATAATACTTTGCTGACCTAAATATCTATTAGCTTTTTTTTTTTTTTTAGTTATGGTTTCTTTTTCAATACCACATTCAAGAATGACACAAAGTGGCAAAACTCACATAGTTTGAATCTAATCTCAGTTGATTTTCTGGTTATAGTACTAGTAAGATTAACCAGCAGTCAGTGAACTATACATTCAGGGTCAATATCTGCAATGCAACAGATAAACCACAACATTAGACATTAATAACATGTTAGTATATACATACAAGTAGCTAACCGGTCTTCTGTACATAATCCCAGTATTTTCTAATAAACGCACACACTGAGTAACATGCAGACATCTCCCGGTCACGGGATGCATGGGTTCCCATCACAGCCTTTCTTCTGGGGTTGCAGGTTCCCCTATACACACCACTCCCCTAGGGGATGTGGGCTCCCTACCTTTGTGTGTATCTCTGCAACCTGGTAATGCCCGTGCCAGCAAGACAACACCCCATGAGTTCACCCTCGCACACTGGCGGTGTGTATCCCTGCGTGGTGCGCAGAGCTACCAGGTTTTCGGCACATGCTGTTTCAGACAGTTTTGGGTGTCCATTTGCATACAGTCCTCTGTGCCAAGACCCAAGGTGTCTGTTCTGTGTGTACTTTTCTCTCACTGATTCACCATTAACGACCATATGTACCTTATTTGTTTATTTATTTTAAGAAACTGTAGTCATTTTATGTCTCCTATTGCTTTATCAATGTATTTTTAAAAATCTTTTAACTTTTACTTTTCTGTTCTGCCTTGATACCCTGTCACTAATGCTTACTAAAACTCTGAATTTCTATTCTATAGAAGATTTTGGGGAAAAAAAAAATTCATTTTGAGTACAAAACTGGAACTTCTGATGATGTTTGTAAAGGCAAAAACTAGACAACATGTATTTAGAAGTGAAACATTTAGATTATTCCTAACACTGATCTTAGTTCCCAACGTTTGCATCTTACTACAGCTACTAGTTTCTCATCAATATGCATGTCCCAAAGTTACGAATTAAAAATCCCAAACTCTCCAGAAGTCAGATGTGAAACCAGGCTGGTTTCCACTGAAAAAATTTGCCTGTAGGTCATCTAAAGATTTTTTTCAAAATCCTTTCTCAGAATGTCCAGGTTTCCACAAATCTGAATTTTTTAATATCTACCAGCCAAGGATGCATAGTCCACAAGGCCAAAAGAAGGCTTGTTTTCCCCTTTCCTAGCTCTGCCTTCCCTGTCTTCAGCCATTGTCTCTCCCTCAGTTCTCCCGTCTGCAATGTACAGTGCATTTTAATTTTACTTCTTTGTTCGCATTTTTGCAGCCTCCCTTTCTGACAGCTGGCCCAGGTGAAGTGTCTAGAAGGAGAAGGAGGAGATTGCTTCCTCCTCCCTTGAGATTTCTCAGACTGAGCTGTGGGCTTCCCACTCCCTGCTGCACCTCTCGCATGGCCATCCACCTGCCGTGCTCTGTAGCTCTTTTACTCAAAAGACAACATGTCTTTTTTACTTTAAAAAAGTTTTGGTTTTCTCTGGGAAGCTTACTATAAGGAAAATATCTAAATAGGTCTGTGTCAAAGCTGTGGCCGCCTCAGGGTCCCATTACTCCGTTATTCTGTGTAAAATCACCATATCCTTTTTCGTAGACCCATTTGGTGGGTATTATCTTTGAGTCCATCCCTGAGGCCTGCACACCAAGGCTGTGGTCCTGTTTTGGCATTTCTCTCTTTATGATAATTTTAACATCAGGTTTTCTTATCTTTCCAGAATGCTCAGGGTCTGCATTAAGTGGTGCATATCTCACATAGTACTATTTCCTCTTAATTAGTCTGAATAACATCTCTACTTCTCAGTTAATTTCTGTTCAAAAAGTTGCTGTTAATATTAGTTCCTTGAATAGTTTTTATAGTCTCAGTCTCTTGTTTTCCTCCATTAGTTCCTTCCTCTGCCTGCACAGAACACAATAAAAGTGAAACAAGCACAATATTATAACCATGATGTGTTGTTATATATCAAAGAGATTGTTAATCTGCATCCAGATTTCTTATACTTGGAGAGGGGATGGAGGGAGGAGGAAAAAACCAAGGAAACAATGAATGAGAAAATTCTGAAATATCAACATTTTTAGGCATTTCTTTGAATATTTTTTTTCTCAACATCTCGAGAAAAATAAATTGGCTGAAATTAGATCCACATCGTCTACTGAAAATTAAATGTCTTTGTCTTTTTTTTTATATATATATTTTTTTTTTAGGTCCGAACATGGATTCTTACAGTGGGATACACGACTGCATTTGGAGCAATGTTTGCAAAAACGTGGAGAGTTCATGCAATTTTCAAAAATGTAAAAATGAAGAAAAAGGTGAGGGGAAGTAAAGTCTTTTCTTGTTGCTCTGTTACTGGAATTTTCTAACTGTTTTGCTACCTTTCGTGGATTGCCATACTTGAGCTGACTTTCTTCTTGTGTTCGAAGATCCTGAATGGTTTGATATTGGGGCTTTCTTGATCTCATTTTAGTCTCTGAGAGTTGGAGTCAAGCAGCAGCCCTTCAGTCTTTTTAATGAGAGGTGGACAGGGAAGATGACTGGAAACTTTGCAAGTGAATTTGGAAACTCTTATTTAGTACTTTGTTTCAGCATCCAGGGGTCTTCTGGTAGATTCAGGGCTCTTATGGAATGTTTTCTGTATATGTTTGTTTGGGATACAGGTATTACATACAACTTTCTGATGGGTTGGTAGGAGGAGTCAAGAGAGTGTGCTGCTTATACAGTTCTCTGTTTCTAATTTTGATTGAAACTCATAAGTTTGCCCTAAGACCGACTGGAACTGAATCACAGTAGTTGTATCCAGCTTTTTTGGTACAGAACATTTTATGTAAATAATTAGGCTCAGGTTAGGAGTAGCACAACACTTCATGCTTGTGTTGTTCATTTGATATTTTTCCCATGGAGCTTCTTCTCACTCATGAAGTACTTTTGGTCAGATGGTTTTATTTAAAAATGGGAAAACTGGTGAATAGAAATAAATTTGATGGAAAAAAGAATTAAGATAAATATGCATGAAACAGAGGAAAAAAAAATTATTATAGAGTGAGAAGTAGTGCCAAATGCAGTTCCTATATGCAGCTGACTAGATTTATTCTAATAAGTGGTAAAGAGTAATTTACACCCAGAATAAGTAGAACAATATCCCAAAACCTCGTCAGATTCCTGTCTGTTTACATTGGTGTGCGCTCATGGAAGACCTGTTTTTTGTTTGGTTGGTTTTGTTGTTGTTGTTGTTAGAACTATGTTATTGTTTCTACAGTTGCAACATGTAGGGAATTGCGGTCACTGCAAGATACCCCCAGCCCTAAGAAGGTTTGGGTTTTAGATAGACAGTTAACTCAGTTTCTGAGAGGATCTATGTCTTAGGTTATTAAGGAAGTACTTCCCATGGCTGGAACTGGACCTAGCACTCTGGCACCTTCACAACATAACCACTTAGTCCTTCGCTCTACTATTAGGTCATGTCAGGTTTCCTAAAATAGTTGTTAATTAAATTCCAAATATCATTCAATATAACAAATAATGAAGACTAAATGAGAAATACCTTAAAATGAAGTAAAATGTTAAGAAATTCCTGTACCAGAAACGGGATGCTCTGGATGGAGGGAAGTGGAGATGACCCTTTCTGCATCTGTGCAAAGAGCCCGCTATATCAGTTTATGCTACCAGAGTCCAGTATATATTTTTCAAGAATCTTAACCTTCCTGTATTAAAGACTTTTCACTCAAAGCTGAGGCAGTGTTTTACCTTCTTTGAGAATGAAATTTTATATTGCAAAGATGTCTTCATCTATATTGGTACAAATCTTCATAAATTAGTGAAGTTATGCAAGATAATGCCAGTGTAACTCATAAAATCATGTACTTAATAACATTTATTATCCTGAGAATCATATAATTACTACAGTACATACTATTGCAAATAGGAATGAGCAGGTACTTCAGTGGACAGTCACTAAATATTTGCTTTATTGTTTTTAGAAAACATTTCATTTTAGAGCTTCAAGTTGCTACTCAATATTATATTTCATTGTCTATTAATTATACATAATCCTCAAATCCCATATAATGCCTGTTCTTCAAGAGCACATCAACAAGTAAAAATTGCAATTGTTTATTCACATCTGGGTGTTAAAAATAGTTTAAGATATGTTTAAGAGACACTGACCAGTGTAAGGGAGAAACTTTCAGACATCTGGATGTTGACCACTAAGATGCTTCGCTATGAATGATACTGGAAACATCAAGACTATTAGGGCACCTTATTCAATATTCTGGAATTAAGTAAATAATGTTCTGTAAAGTTTAAAGAATGGCTGTTCCACAGAATTATCTTGGTTTACTTTATTTGGAGATCCCATTCCAGAACACAAGCATCAGTCATAAAAGACAACAGTTTTCTTAATGAAAAACAAATTACTTACCCATGATAGATGTTTACTAGTAATATGTTTTCTTTGATTTGCCAGGATGGATAAAACTGTTTTTGAAGAGTTGATTGAGAAATATATTATTCTTTGCTTATGTATTATAAGGAGGACATTTCCATTTTCAGTAGGTGTAGTTTACAGACAAAGCATTTCGTATCTGTGGAAGCATAGACAAAAGACATTTTCCCAAACAGTATCTAAACTGACAAATAAACAAAGGTAGTGCTGCATGACAAAGCACATTAATGTTTTTTGAATTAGCTGTACCATGACAGAGCAGATTGGTGTTTCAATACGAGTACGAAGTTCCAAAGTGTTTTAAGTACTGTGGATCCTATTGATCTGTGGTTGCTTTGATTTACACCTGCGTATGACAGTGAAAAAATTGAGGTATACTGCTTTTGCTTGTCATCCTGAATACTTTAATCAGGAAAATTTTCCAAACAGTGAAAAATATTAATTCATTCATTTCGAGGAAGTGGGTATGAAGTATGGGAGAGAAGAATATAATGAGTGAATCTATTTATCTTACTCAGAAGGGCCAAGCTTGCTTCTAGTTTTTTACTGTACACCCATCTTAATTATATAGCATGGCTTTGTGAAGAGATGAGTGGATTTCTCTCTTCTTGTGAGAAAATGTACAGAATTTTAAATAATAATAAGGTATGCTTTCATTTTAGTGCAGTCGAGACTGGAATTAAATCATGTAGGATGTCTTGAATTAGATGAAGATTTTTGCATACCTCTGTTTATAAAGCTCTCACGGTTCTATTTTCACCCATTTATGTATCTAGTCCTTTGTTAATGGAAAAAAATAAACAATAAAATTCAGAATACAGTCGTGCTATCAGGCTGCTAACTGACAAATTTTGTAAGATTCCCAGAGCTCTGTTACCATCTTTGATCTTGCAAAGGCTCAAAGGAAACAAATTAAAAATGTATTAATTTTAGCTGAATCTGAAACAGAGGGGTGCAAGGGAATCAATTTTTGTCAAATGGAAATTACAAAATCAGTAGGGGGAAATAAATTATTTTTGAGTTTTAAAGAGTTAGCAGAGATAATGGAAAGTAGAATAAAATTAGTATTAAAAATAACTGTAACTTATAATGGAGGTGCAATTCTGGTTTTGATGTGTCTCCCTTCTATTGGTTTGGGCAGCAGAATATCTTCTGTTCAGTGAGAGGTGGAGATGTTTCCCTCACCAGCAGAGGAGGACTGGCAGTGGGTAAGAGGAAAGAGAGGAGAACATAAGTGGCAGGAGAGCATGTGGTGTCCTGGGGAAGCTTTAGCTAGCTGAACTATTTGAAGAAGCCAGCACTTTTGGTAAAATTTTGAAGGCTGTGAAGCTGCCTTTTTTAACGAGGACTTCATTGCTTAGGTTTTAGGGAGCATTAAAGCATGCATAATGACTGCTCCTGCACAACTCCCATATGCCAAATAAACGTGACCATTTGTAAGTTAATACAATAAAACGTGATGATCTGGATCACAACGTTGCTTGTTGCAGTTCATATTTGAAAGTACAATACTCCTCGGTTGACGTTGTGATGATAGGCTTGTCTTACCCAAAATGTAATACATTCTAGCTCTGTCTGTTCGTAATTAATCCTTTAAATGTGACATCAGGTGAGGGAAGTTTTATGTTTAATTTTCACTGAAAATATTGTTGATGTATTCAGTTATTCCTACCACTGTAAACATAACCCCCATTTTTAAAAAGAAAAAAAAGTAAGACCTGGGGAACTACCAGCCAGACAGTATCACCTGGATTTGATGGGTGAAGCACTTGGTGGATAAGGAAGTGGCAGGATGGTCACACTCAAAGAGCTTGATGTCCAGGTGGGGACCAGTGATGAGCGGCGTTCCTCAGGGGTCAGTACTGGGACCAGCGCTGTTTAACGTCTTTATCAGCAATATGGATGGTGGGATTGCAAGTTTGCCAACACCAAGCTGTGTGGTCTGGTCAACACGCTGGAGGGAAGGGATGCCATCCAGAGGAACCTGGACAGGCTGGAGAGGTGGGCCACTGCCAACCTCATGGAGTTCAACAAGGCCAAGTGCAAGATCCTGCACCTGGGTCAGGGCAATCCCAAGCACAAGCACAGGCTGGGTGGAGAATGGATCGAGAGCAGCCCTGAGGGGAAGGACTTGGGGGTACTGGTGGATGAGAAGCTGGACATGAGCCAGCAGTGTGCGCTGGCAGCCCAGAAAGCCAATCGTATCCTGGGCTGTATCAGGAGAAGCCTGGCCAGCAGGTCGAGGGAGGGGATTCTCCCCCTCTACTTTGCCCTCATGAGACCCCACCTGGAGTGCTGTGTCCAGCTCTGTGGATAAGGATATCGACCGGTTGGAGCGAGTCCAGAGGAGGGCACACAGATGCTCAGTGGGCTGGAGCACCTCTGCTATGGGGACAGGCTGAGACAGTTGGGCCTGTTCAGCCTGGAGAAGGGGGGCCTGTAGTGACAGGACAAGGGGTAATGGGTTTAAACTGAAAGGGGGTGATTTAGACTGGCTATCAGGAAGAAGTTCTTCCTGTAGAGGATGGTGAGGCACTGGAACAGGTTGCCTAGAGAAGCTCTGGGTGCCCCATCCCTGGAAGTGTTCAAGGCCAGGCTGGATGAGGCTTTGAGCAACCTGGTCTAGTGGAGGGTGTCCCTACCCATGGCAGGGGTTTGGAATTAAATGGTCTTTAAAGTCCCTTCCAACATTAACCATTCTATGACTCCATGATTCTGAATGTTGTTACAAGGTAAATACAGGATACAATTGCCAAGGAGATGTATAACAGCATCTTAAGACTGCTGCTGCTATGGTTTTGCCAACATTATTCTACTCACTGATGATATGTCAAAAGCTTTTCTCTGTTCTTAAATTTAATACGTGAGTGTAGAATTCTCACAGATGATAAAGGGGTAAAGATCTTAAAGATGTTGGTACTATCCCAGGGTTCGAAAGCAATCACTACAGATTAAAATTACGTACCAGTCCAATTTGACTTAGCTATGCCTGTCAAGCTGCACTCTGGCAAGCTAATTTTCTTAGATTCATCCTAAGTCCTTGAAAGGCTTCTGAAGAGAGCTGTGGTCCTCATGCATTGCAGAGATGTATCAGACTTTGTACAGCCTATTTTGTTTATACTAGCATGGGGAAGGGAGGCTGGCACTGCGGGAGAAGTGTGGGGCCAAGAGGTAGGGAGCAGGGAAGAGGCTGAGAATGAGAAATCAGGAGAGCTGCTAGGGGCTTTGGAGGGAACAGGACCCTCTCTGTTTAAAAATAATCAGGAAAAGCTAGCGGTTATAGACTGGGAGAAGGAGTTGAGGGAGAATGAATTTGGATAAGAATTCCCAGAGAGTTAAAATAATATTGAGAGACAGCAAGGAGTTGAATGAAGCAGGGAGGGCTGTAAGAAGTGGTCAAGAAAGGTGAGTACATACTGGAAAGCTGGAACATAGAGCACAAGTTTGATATTCAAGTGTCAAACTCCAGTTGAGGTACTAGGTCTGGTTTAAAATTAGATTAAGATTGAAATTTAGAGGCAGGATGGCAGGCCGTAAAAGTAGGGACATAGACTGGGAAAGGAACATGGGAGTGGAAAAGGAATAAGACCCAAGAAAAAGTTGAAATTAGGACTGGCTGGAATGGTTGCACGGAAGTGTGGGCAGAGCATAAAAGCTGAACACAGGATTTTAGGGGTTTACTGTTCTTTTATAATACTGCTATTATCTGTAAAACCTACAGGCAAAATATGCGCCTTGTCTTTCTGTTATGCTGTTGTACAGCTCATGATAGCTACTAGTTACTCTTTTAGCTCAAACTGATGAGGTGTGCAAAGATCTAAAGGTTCCTTTTGCTGATGCGTGCAGCTCTCTCTGTAATTGAATTCTCTTTCTTCTCATTTTCTTTAAAAAGAATGGGCTCATGAAAATGTTAAAAGGCTTATGTTGTGGCTAAAAAGTCAGTCATTGAAAACCTGCAGCTTGCTAGGGTCTCTAAAATGCACATTTGTTCCCCCATGTGCATTATTAGGACAGCAGTTTCTACAGGATGCCAGTGTCACGGAGCAGAGTGAGTCTGCTCTGGGCCTGCAATAGCACTGTACAATACAAGAGACCGTTTTCTGTAGCAGTCTTTTTCACTTAAACCGGAAAATAATGCATAATAAAAGAGGGAGTGGGAGTTTTGAGAAAGGTGTTCTCATGTATAGGACAGTGTCAACATGAAGAAAAATAATTAATTGCCAGAATTATTTGTTATGCTTCAGAGGTCTCGTTGAACACAGTTTTCAGAATTATTATTATTATTCAGCACTTGTTTTTGAGAACCAAAATTATTACCTGAATGAAGCAAGCAGGAATTCTCAGAAACTTTTTATCTTGTTGCCTTCCCACTCCATTTTTTAACACAAATTTGCCAACCCCACCTCCCTAATTCGTATACTTAATGGTCCTGAAATGGAGGTGCATGGAAGACTGGAAGGCAGAGGAGACCATCCATGCTCTTTCTGGGGCACGGAGCTTATGGGTTGCTCTGAGCAGCCCCCAGCCCCGACCCCTCCAGTCGGAGTGGGCAGCATCTGGCTTTCGCGCTCTCACCTTGTGGTACCAGCTGCAGTGGAGCAGTCAGCACCTGCACTTGCACAGAGCCTCCCCAGGGAAAAAATACAGAGGAGAAAGCAGATGGAGGCCACAAGCTGATGTGCTGCTGTCTTCCCCTCACAACTTGTCTCTGTTCATGGCTGTCCCCGTCCTGCATTTGAAAACCCCTGCAAGAAAGTTTATAGGATGAGTGTAATCTCTAGTTACAAACTTTACCATAGGTTTTTCAAGTTATCTATGAAATTTAGGATTCATTACAGTCTATAACCATTCTCAGGAAAGTCCTAAAGAGGTTTTAAAAAATATACTCATTATCTTAATCATTTAACATGGACAAAGCAAAGTTTTCCAGTTTATATTGACAGAGGATGTAGCACCTCACAAACCACATATTATTTACTCACTTAAATGCCTTTGTAGATGTAGTTTTTTCTGTATTAGCATAATTAGCATAAATGTAGATCATTTTACCTAATAATTTCTTTCTGTAAGTGCTGTTATATGATACTTTTCCAGGTCAGTTTTCAGACTGTAAATATTTATACTTTTCCAAGTAATTTTTTTCAATCTAGCTAGAGCTTTTTGTGTGTATAACAAAAAGCTACATGCTGGATTTCCCCTAGGATACTCATGTATTTCACTAAGTATATATGAGAGATCAGAAGTCTGGAAAGGAAATGTGTCAGGATCCAAAAATTTGCTTTGGGTAACCATACCAACAGTACAACAATCTATTAGGGGCCATCTGCTGAAAATGAACCAGCATATGGATACCTAGATAAATGTTCAGCATTATTGTTCAGGCTTTGAGAGTAACAAAGACGACAATGGTTTGAAATTTGCTTATGTTCAGGATGTTTGGTTTGGGTTTTTTTCATTATGAACATTTACCGTTGGACCAAATAATCCATGATACTTACAGTGCGGTGTAAATTATTCAGGTATGGCTTCATGGGTTATTAATATACAGATACAGTATTTCCTAAAGCAATATAAGTGGAAACCAAATCATTTTATTACTTTTTTCCCCAAATAGCTATAACTATAGATTTTAAGTCCAAAGCTTCAAAAATAGTCATTGCAATCCTAGAATCCATATTTAGATATAAAATAAGCATTCTGTTTTTCATAAGAGCTGATCAGCCAAAATGCCAGCCAGGGAACAATAGGAATCACATTTTTAAAATTTACATTCATATAAATATAGATCTGGGAGCTAAATCTCAAGCTCCTGTCACAGAAGGAAGTTGAGCTAATGAACCGTACATCTAGGAGAAAAATCTGCTTTTCAAGTAATTTATGTATGTAAATTTCTGCATGATACAGTTCGATAAGGCTAAACCTCAGTAGCACCGAAAACAATGAAAACTCTATGTGAAACATAACTGCTCATAAACGGTGCTACAACCATAATTTCTGTGTATTATAGGACTAATGGATGACAGAGAAATAAAGAACATGTCGCTATTACAGTATGAGGCAATTTTTTCCTGAATAGCTTGAAATTGGATTGTAAATGTAATCAAGCGCATTGATGTCCCCAGCTATTTGGTAACGATGTAGTATGCTTTCTCACAGAAATGTTCATTAAAGAAAATATTAAAGTCTAGATATTTTAACGTTATCTCAAACAAAATCAGAATGTTTCTTCCAGACCATTCAAATCCTTTGTGCATGTTTTTCCTAAAGATTGGGATCCCTTTTAGTGCTACAGATGAAAATTCACACCCCTGGTAGAAATTCCTCCACACTTGCAGCAGTCTCGGGCTCAGCGGAGGCATCCCTCTCAAAGCTGAATTTGACCTGCTTTTCTCAAGGCAGCATACGTAGCTTTACTTATAGTAGAGTGCAGAAGTTAACACGATGCTAAGGTCCATTTCTAAGGCTGTTCTCCAAAACATTGTATAACAAGAATGGTTGGTTCTAACACTGTGAACTTTGATTTCTTTAGTGCCATTTTGGGTTTTAAGACTAGAGCAGTTTTTATTTTTGGTCCTTTCAAGAGATTTTTGTGAAACTAGCTGTATCGCTCTGGGTGATCCCTGAGGTTGAATTCACAAAGTTAGTATCTCTCCAGTTCTCCAATGCATTGTAGCCATGGGTGAGGGTCAGGCTTTCAAAGATGAAGAATTTTATATTTTCTTTAAGCTGTCACTGAATCCCTCCCCTTCTCTAACCTCTGTAAAATTTTTATCTTCTGCTGCCCCTGGGGAGCATCCCCCTAGGATGTTCCACCTGTCTTTTATATGTCTTTTATATGAGTTGGAAAAGGGGAAAGGTGCTTTCTAAATGGATAGCTTCTCCTGGAAGCAAGGCATAGCCTCAACACACCCACAATTGCAGTGCAGATATTGAGCTGAGTCTGCCCGAAGTTGCTCTACAATTATTCTGGGCTCAAGTCAGCAAAGAAGACGTTCTAGAAATGTGTGCTTTAGCAGGCTAGTGACTGTAGCTATTTCATTCTTAAACCCAGACTCTTTGCTCATATCCAATTGTCTGTTATCACTAGTACCAGGCACTTCATCAGCAGCAAAAATCATCAAGTTCTCAGACTGCAGTGGTCACAGTAGATCCTCACGGAGAACAAATTTATTTTTTAAGTAGATACACAAATATTTCATCGAATTAATCAAAGTACCTCTGAGAGAGTGAAATTTCTTAAGCTTAGCTTTTTACTGCGGGTGACCTACTGGTCATAAAAAACTTGCTATTACAAAATATACTTTTTTAAATGTTAGCATTCACTCATTAAAACTAACGTAATTGCAGTGTGAAAAGTGTTCCCAATACTAATCGTAGAACCTATTATAGGAAATACTCATAACAGATGTTGAAAAACATTGTGAAGTTATTGGAAACAAGTGCATAATGTGTTTTCAATAGTCCTTTCTTCTCATTCCATTACACAATAGAAATTAAGAATGTATTACAGAATAGTCCTCTAAAATATTAATGGCTTTAATAACTCAAAGATAGATATCTCCCATGGCCCACGTATGGCCAACTTCACCGATCTGCCACTGGCTCTGCATCACCATGGCACCATGCCGCCTGTGCTGACCCACAAAATGTGGGGAGCAACCCTAAGGTTTTTCCCAGTTAATCATACTGGGAGAAATGGAAGAGTAGTTTAAGCAATGGGGAGAGTATACTGAAGGCAAGTTTAAGAGTAGTTATATGCCCCTTTTTCCAGCCTTGCAGACTTTATCTTTTTTTCCCCACAAACTCATGTTATTTTTTCTCTTTCCCTTCCAGTTCAGAGGGAACACTCCTATCAGCATTTTTTCTGTATGTATCAGGGAGAGGAACATTGGGTTTCGGATTTCTGAGGGCTTCAGTAATTGCTGTCCATGCTACTCATTTAGTGGACTAAGGTCTAGGAAGCTTCACAGAGGGGTCCTTGAAAGAAGGTTTCTCTCTACAGATTCCATCCTAGGAGTCTGGGGAAGGGACAACTGAAAAAAAAACCCTTAGTGAATAGCATTGTTTATCCAGCTAGTGCCAGAAGGCGAGGGACAGGTCTGTCTCTTAAACAGAGAAACACTACTTTTTCAAGGAAAAATAAAATATATATTAATCTCAAAACCTATAAATAGATACAAAAATACTCCCAGCCTTTCTATGCTTCTATGAATTCAGTGAATAAATGAAACAAAAACCACACCAGGTTTTACCTATTGGGTCCTTCTTAAATTTAAAGATATTTTATTCTGACAAAGGGAGGTGAAGTTCCTGGTGACAAAGAAAGTAACTGTGAAAACAAGAGAGGAGGAAATGAACTATTTGATCCATGCTGGACAGAGAGTACAAAACTAATGTTGCATCCTGGAGAAGAGGGTAAGTCTCCTCTGTAAGAAGAACAGAGTTCAGCTTTAAGGTCCATTTCACATACATTTGCCGAGTTGGTTTCTAATAACCTAAGACATAACAAAAAGTTTGCCTTAGCCTTAACTACAAAAAAGCATGCCTAATATTTAATTGCTGCTGTTTGCCAAATTGCCAGATGATCCCATAAACTGGCTGAGGATGGGGTCCTGCAGGGCACAATGGATGTGCTTTTGAAATCACATGAGAAAAAGCCTCACAAAAGGTCTGTGAAATGATAACCAAATGATAGTTGAAGTTGCCGTGGCCCGGAGTAGTGATGCTACCTATGTAACTAGTCTGTGGTAGTTCTAGAAAATCCCCAAGAGCTTTATGAGCAGAAACTTCATCCCAGAACTTTATATCTCCTGCAAACTTTTGTATCTCCTGTAATCAGACCACAAGGTCCATGGGAGATAAGGACTTTGATCTTGAACTTGTCTTCATGGTCACAAGTTTTCAGAAAAATTTTGATTTGCTCGTACAGCGATTTTGCTGAGGAGAAAATGGCCTACCAGTTTCTGTTCTGAGTGAATTTGTTTTGAGGACAGAGAGCTTCATATCCAGATATGTAGTCCAGACTGGTAGCAATGGCATTTATAACAGTGGGCAGATCTGCCAGGATGAGACAGATTCACCTATCCAATCACAGATGGTAGAAAGTATTACTCACAGATGCTGCTATGTGAGAGTTTGGCTTCAGTAAGGATTCAGGAGCAGCCGGGAGAAATGGATTTTGTTAGCTACCATGCATTTCTCCCAAGGCTGATTTACTGTATGCTAGAAGGAGGATGAAAATGGGAAAAAATAAGAATCTTCCCCTGAAAAAAGATGTATTTGATCGTAAGGAGCCTCAGTTGCTCATGACTTTCTTTTGTCTGATAGAAAAATTGTTGGATTTGCAAGATCTGAGTCAGGACTCCTTCGGTGCATCTGGTGTTTCCCAAGGAGTGAATGTACTGAGCTTAAGGAGTGCTGGTGGGTGGGAGTGATGGCTGGGGAGAGGGAAAGCGGGGCTTCCTGAGGGTGGAGGGTGGGAGATCAGCAAGCCTTCTGGAATTGCTGCTAGTGATAGACCAACAGCATTTCTCAGAGCAAATTTATGTCAGGAAAAAGTGGTGGTCACTGGCAGAAGTGAAAAATAATTGAACCTCAACGTCTCTTCTTCAGAGGTAGCGTTTTGGTGAAGAGTTCTGCTTCAGAGCTGCATCGCTGCGGTGGTTTTGCCAGGGACAGAGCAGGGTTGTGACGGGGGTGTGAGGCCGCTTCAGGAGCCCTGCTTTCAGCCCCCTCACCCTGCATGCAGCATGGGTAGCACTGTGTTTTACAGAGCTCATTACAGTAGCACAGATCGCTTCCTCAGGTTATTTTATGGGCTTTGTTTTGCTTGCCTTCCTCCTGGCTGTCTGGCAGGAGGGATGAGTGAAACCTGCTGCCAGCAACAGCTGCTGTTATGCACCTCTCCCCTTCTGTCCAGAACAGGGCCATTCACAATGTAATGCAGGAAAAAAATGCTCCAAGAGGCATCCAAGGAAGAGCTCCACTGTTTGCTGGATTTCTGCTTTTATTTGTTCTAATAATTACCTGCCAAAAAAAAGGGTTACCAAATTTACATCAGAACTAAAATACGAATATTGACCTGTAGTAGTGCAAGGCCGGGTACAAATAAAAGATGCACAGGAGCAAGGATCCTGTTAGCAATGTGATCCTGAATGGGAAGTGTTAATGTGAGATTTATTTTCACCCTGTTAGTGGATTATCAGTATGGCTGCTTTTAATAGTATCCTTTCATTCTTTTGCTTCTAGCATTGCTGTACCAGTATGATTAATATTGCCAGGTGTTGGTAAATCTGCATCTGATTCAACCCTACTTTCAATATCAATATAGGCCGTATAAACTTAGAACCCAGTGGGCTAGTTGTCGCATGTTTTACCTGTTCTGTGCAAAATGGAGACTGTTTTTGTTAGAAAGATAGGGCATCATTACTGAGGTTTTGGGTGCTTTTTACAAGGAACTGTTGTGGTTCAGTAGAGCAGAGGGAAACATTTCTGACAGATTCTTTTCACGTAGCTTTAGGTTTCTCAAGTGCATATTTTTAGCTCAAGTTAATTGTACTCACACCCTCCTGGGGGGTGGGGGAGAGGGAAGGACACATTTCAGAACACTAACTTCTCTGATTCTAAATCGTCCCCAAGATAAGTGGGATGAATTGTGCTTTGAAGGTTTCTGTCTCTACCCACTGGCTACTGAGAGAGGCTAGACACATGATGGTTAAACAGCCAACTGCAGTAAAATAAACCTCATCAATTATAAAGAAAGACCAACCAAAATATGCCAATAAAACAAATTATCTAGTCACTTAAAAGAGAGAAAAATAAATTTGTCTTGAGCTGTCTACATTTCATCTAAATCCAAATTCCCTTTGGAACTGATACCCTGTGGTTTTCTCTCCTATGTCTCCACTTGTACTAGGAGCAGCACTAGGTACAAGTCCTGTTTAGAGGCATTCAAAATAAGAGGTACATGGGCTTTTTCTACAGAGGGTAACCTTGGTCATTAACAGTCCTTTTTCGGCTTACTTTAACTGGTAAATGACTAAAAGCTGAGGCATAGTTATGTTTTCCCAAAGAACCATAGAATGGTTTGGGTTGGAAGGGACCTTAAAGACCATCTAGTTCCAACCCCCCTGCCATGGGCACGGACACCCTCCACTAGACCAGGTTGCTCAAAGCCTCATCCAGCCTGGCCTTGAACACTTCCAGGGATGGGGCATCCACAGCTTCTCTGGGCAACCTGTGCCAGTGCCTCACCACCCTCTCTGGGAAGAATTTCTTCCTTATCCCCAATCTAAATCTCCCCCCTTTCAATTTAAACCCATTACCCCTTGTCCTGTCACTACTTCATTACTGCTTCATTACTGCTGCAAACTTGGGGAAAGCATAATTTTCTGGCCCTTTACGATGATGTGAAGAGGTACATGGATTTAAATAACTGGTCTCAGGAAATTAAAATAATGCATGAAGTCCTTTAAGTCATTCTGATCACTAGACTTAGGCCTACGCTTAGCTTACTCCAAATGATTTCTAAAATATACTAGCAGATTAACAAAAAGCAGTGCACAGTATTGCAGAAAACATCTTTCTAAATAAAGAATGTATCTCACTAAATAATATGAAAAACTAACTTTCTAAAGTTCCTCTTACATTATTTCAAATCGTATTAATTTTTATCATTTCCTTAAGCTTGATAGGAATTCAATGCAAATACAATGTATTTTAGGTGGGAATACCAGCCTTGCCTGTATTAAGATTAGGTGACACTCCTGACTTTGTAAAGCATTTTCAGAAACCTAACAAGTCTATCAAATCAGACTGAAATAATCACAACTTGATTAAGCTGCTCAGGCTTCATATTTTTGAATATTTCATTTGGATTAAACCAACTGTTTTGTAGAATGAAAACTAGGGAAGATTATAAGGTTTTGTCCATGTTAAAACAATTTGGCAGTATCTTTTGAATACTGGACGAGCATTCATTAGTAATAGAATTATATATTAATTTAAAAAATATGAACTTAGGCACAATATGACTTACATAAATTTAATTCAAGCCTGATATTTGTTTATATGTTTACAACTTTGCAACTGAGATAATGTACTTGCAGTGTAATTTTTTCTGTATTGTTATGTGTATAGTAGCAGATATAATATAGGGATTGCATGCAGCTCTACAAGTTTGTAATACATGGTTTGGATTGTTGTTTTATTAGCAAATCTGGTTTGGGGTTTTGAACCTGAAATTCATGCAAAATTAAAAATGTGTTTTAAGTTGCAAGTACGTAAAAGCCTCTAGCTTTTGTAATATGGAAAAAATACATCATGCCGTTCTGCTCCCTGGGTAACAGAGGCAAATGTTAAACACACACACACACACACACACACACACACACACACAAATCCTCAAGAATGAACATCCTTTCAGACTTTGAAACTGTGTTTTCCATATGCAAGAGGCTTATGAAAAAGTGAACACTGTAAGTCTTAATGAAAACTAAATTCCTTCTTAACTCCTGCTGCTCTGCAAGATGTAAAGAACATTTTTGCACATTTGCATACAGAAACACAATAGTGGCTTTTTAGAATGTATTTTTTTCATTTTCTAGGAGGTTTCATTAAACCTGGACTTCAATATTAATATCTAAAGGTCCTCCCAGTTTCTTTTCAGAAGTCAGAATGCACTTTAAATACTTCTAATAAACATGAAACAAATTGTAATAATTTTGTGTCTTCTTGCTTTCATATTGTATAATTTCTGAAACTTTTCTTCATTGTTAAAAAACCATTTTATTAGCAAGCTGTGTTTTTCTCCCTATATAGGAATAAAGCTGTACAGGGATCTATCTATGGCTCATGGGAATCTTCTCCCTTTTTTTTTTTCCTTTTTTTTTTTTTTGTCTCTCCAGATCATTAAAGACCAGAAGCTACTGGTGATAGTTGGAGGGATGCTACTGATTGATCTTTGCATCTTGATTTGCTGGCAGGTTGTGGATCCTTTGAGAAGGACAGTGGAAAAGTATAACATGGAGGTATGTCCTCGAGCCCAAGTAATACTTATGGTTGCATATCAGTATCTACACCTTTCTCTAATGCTGAGCTAATGATACATGAGGGGATATGAAAGCAGGTATTTTGGGGGAAGAAGGGTTCTGTTTTTAAAAAGCAAATCGGAATGAAATAACTGCACCCGAAAGAAATTGGATCTGCAGCTGAAGGTGCCACGTTTCTGTTACTTATGAGAGGTTTTAGATGAAAGTGTTGTAAACACAGTAGAGTCCTCTGCTAAGATTCTCTGTCAGAGTCTGTTGCAATAAATAATAGATTATCAGAACCCATTAGCAGATTTCAGTAAGAGCTTATTCAAGATAAGTGCAGGAGAGGTCACTGCTTAGACTGCGTTCTTTGCAGAGATGCTCAGGAATTGTGTTACCTACTGCTATATTTATTTTCAGTAATACCGTGTGCATACACACATACTGATTGTTCCTATTTTAATGTCATTCCCAGAAAGGTCACGTCAGAGATTTTGATAGGGAGGAGGTAATAGCTTAATGCTCCTTGTACAAATTTTCCAGCATGCTGATAGGTTTCTAGAAGTAGAGCTTTCTGGATAAACTGACAGCAAGAAACATGGCAGCAAAGCTGCAGAACTAGGAAAAAATAATTCTATCTGTAGATAGATCTGCAGATAAGTAGTGTTTGAGAGTTTATTACCTCCAACATGGAAACTGGTGATATCTGGAAACCAGACCATATGAGGACAATCTAGAAGTGTTATCCTATTCTCCAAAACTTGGCGACCAGTAAGAAAAAGAATGGTGTTCTTCTTTTTTGAAGTTAACGGTGGCAAAAAAGATAGGATATTTTATTCCTTTGTTTTTGCTTGTTCTTGCTTGGCAGTGTAGCTCTGGAATTTTATTAGGAGAAGATTTTACTGCTCTTTTGAATATAATTTGTAGAAGATATCTTAGAACAATGCCTCTTAAACTGCAAGGGATGCCTTTCATTTTAGAGTCTGAAAAGATAGCTCTCAGTCATTCCCTAGAGTTTGAAGTTTTTTTGAAGAGAGTCCACAGTTATTATGGTTGACAAAAATAGTGGAAAACGTAACTGAAGTTTGCCTTGTGGAGACACCTCTGCTCTGTGTTTGTAGAGCTTGAAACAATCGCAGCTTGTCGATAGCCTTGTTTACTTCATCTTGTTGCAACTGGATTGCAACTGATATTTCAGTTATCAGTGTTGCTAACCTTTTCACTACTCATGCAAACCCAAATATAATATGGTAGGTAGTCACACAATCCAATTGAAATAATATTCATTTCAGCCCTATGAAATTTCTGTAGAGAGCTGCAGTAACTGTGAAGTTATCAAACCATAAATACTAGATATTTGAAAAATAATGTTTATTGCAGTTTCAAATGTTTGCGGTTTCCACCTGAACTTGTCGGTGTCTATTCATTGGTCCTGTAATGTATATCACTAAAAACCTAGTGTGCTTCTTCCGTGTTTGGTGCTATCTAGACCACAGGACTGCACAACAGTTGCCTGAACTTTGTATCAGAACTGGAATTCTCTGGGAACTCTGTAAGGCCATGCAAACTCACATACACTGAGTGCACACACAAGAACGTGTAATATCGTGAACACTCAGCATAGAATTGACTTAAACTTGCTGTTAGAGCTCTTTGAGATTACTCTAAGTTGTGCAGAATGTTTTTTTAAGCTAATGGATTTGGGGAGGGAAGGAAATGAAAATATTATGCAAGCAAATTGGGTCATTACAATACCGTACATGTGTTTTTATCTTACATAAGCAGTGAGGTGAACTGCAGTTTGCTTTCCTGAAGCAGATCTCTTCAGGCCTCAGAAACCCCTTTGTGAAAGCAAACAACAACTGTATTTTGTTGGGTTGTTGTTTTGTTTTTTTGGGTTGGTTTTTTTTTTTTTTTTTTTTAATATTATTGTTTTAGTTTGCTTTTTAATTTTATATTTTTTAAAATGAATTCTTCAGTGGTGGATGCTTTAGTTGTGCTTGCCTGAGCATTATCTTTTGTGTGTTTGAAAAAAACTTAGCACATAGTAAACACTACTGGTGGCAAGATTCTGTTTTATGTCAGGAATACTGTGTCACGTATATTCCTTGTCCCACTTGCTTCTATGAAATAATTTTAAAGGAATATTTTGTCTCAGTTAAAGCTGATCCAAGTGATAGAGACTAAACTAAATATAAGGTCCTAGGTTATGTACACAACCAGTCATTCTAGCTGATGAACCATTTAAGTGCTGTTTTGACTATGAATGCTCATTGGCTTCCTATGTGAAAGTTCTGCATTTGGCTGCTATCGGGTGGTCTTCTGTTAACTGTGTCTTCATAAACATGTCAATCAAAGTAACCAAGACAAGGACCCTAAAAACTGACGGTGTCCTTTGCTGTTTGGCATTATTCACAAAATTGTTCATTTGAATACCGACACTAGCAAATTATCAAGCACTTTTAAAAAGATCCAGACTCCTTCTTCCAGAGTTTTTTGTAAAGTCAAGCTATCCATGCCTCAGAAGCCAAGGATGAGCAGTCAACATCTAAAAATTCAAAGGGAGGTGAAGGCGCTTGTGGTAACTCTCTGCCCCTGACAGAAGGAAGAAATCAGATGGGATGTTGGGCCTGTCAAATTTCAGACTGGTCTCTGGCATCCTGACCCTAGATGTCAGGTTTCCCTATGAAAAGCACATCTCTGGCTGATGTAAGAGATCATGGTAAGAGTTTTAATGACTGAGCCCTAAAACATCCAGCTCCTCCAACCATCAGTAGGGCAGCTGTTGGAATAAATCATTGGATAAAAGCAAATAGGTTACAAATAAAGCCAGGGACCACTTTAAAATTTTCATAGCTGTATGCTGATCTCCGATAGAATACACTGCATGCAGAGTACTGAAGGCTTGATCCTCACATAACACAAAAGCATTTTCTGACACAAAATGCTTCTCAGCTTCAAGCAGCAATGTAAAAAATGGGAATTAATCCACAATGTTACTTCTATTCATCTGTTTTCTTGTTGCATCAGCTGCAATATTTCTTCTTTTGCTAATGTTTCAGAGCAATGAACAGACCAATCATGGTTTTTCTCACTAGCTTCTTCCTAGGATGAACCTGGAATTTGCTATTTCCTTTGTAATTCACCTTTTTAGTCATAATCAAAGTGCTCTGCAGATATAATCTGATCTCAACTAGGTTCCCGCCAGACTAAGTTTCTCCCTGTCACGTTAACTGGAGTGCCATCCCTCCCTCTGGGTTCTCGGGTTTGACAGGCCATGGGGAATTGCAGTCCTGCTGTGTACGTGGCTGTGGAAGAGCTTTGTCCCGGAGGCAAGGCTCTACCGCTTTTTTCCAACTGTCTGGATTTTGTCCTGGTTTCTTAAGAAGTCAGTTTTTATGGGCAAGGGTGCCCAGTGGGTTTTTCCCTACTGCCTAACAAACTTTGTTTGCCCATTTCAGTCAAGCCTGACAGCAGATGCAGCGCTTAAGGGCGTAGCACTGCTACAGATTTGTTGGAAACAGCCAGCCGTGGGGAGGAGAGGTTCTGGTAGTTCCCCTTTCCCTCAGAAGAGGGTCACAGAGTGAGTTTACACCCCTGTCTAAAGACAAACATTATAAATGGCCTGCTACAAGGGAGGTTCGCACTTAATTAGACAGACAAAAATACATATGAAACCAGCTTGCTCTGATTTCAGTTGCTCACTGATACACCTGTGTTGGAATGAAACCACAGTCTGAAATACCAAAATCCTTGTACAAAGTGGAATCTGTTCTCCTTGTGGGATATCAAAATTCTGTTACATACCTACTACAGTTCAGTTAGCCTGTGTATAGACATGCACTGAGACTCACCTCTCCCTTGTAATACAGTGGTGTAGTAACTCTTTTAGCTTGAAATCTGACTGATTTGTCTTCTCCTAACACAAATATCTGTGACACAGATTGAATCAGTGGCCTTGGAAGGTGACCAATAATAGTGTTTAATAAACAAGAACTTGTGTACTAGGGAAAATGGACTGGATTTTATAGCTCCCAAGGTGTGTTAGGCTGAAGAAAAGTAATATTTTGCATACTGGATGCCAATATTTCTTGTAGAATTTTAAAACCTGTTTACCCAGGGCAGCAACCTTTTCATTCCATGATGTCTTAGTACCAGTTATGTAGTCATCTCTGTGATGCAACCATATGCTAACGCTATCAATATTTTAAAATAGACTCCATTCTGGGATCTGGAATATGAGTATTTGAAGTTTCACACTGAATTGTCCTGGGATTGTAATAAACATGAAATAGAGGGGGGAAAAAAACCCAAACAAAAACAAAGTGCCATTTTAGAAAATACAGAAGAGAAAACCAGACCAATGTGATATCCTATTTGGGCTTCTAGCACTGATGTAGAAATAAAATGTGGAAACTAAGAATGCCGAACTTTATATGGGGACACTGATAATTAAAATACCAGAGCGCAGGAAAGATTGAGTAGGCCATGCCAGTGGCACAGTAGTGCCATAGTCTGTTAAAGAAAACCTGGAGTAAAATCAGATTAACAAATTAATCATTTCAGCGAATGAGGCAGAGTTCTTATGCATTCCAAGTGTATAACTGTGCTATTGGACACATATTACTAACAAAAAACCTGGAAAGTCAGCTTTGACTGCTATTTTGAGAGAGTCATAAATATTGCAAGAGGAAAAAAAGTCCGTGTAAACTGGACACGTGCAGCTCAGACTAATCCATTTAGGAGCAGTGACTGCAGACTAGAGAATCTACAAAGAGAGAATTAACCCTTGATTTCATTCTGAACAGCATACAGAATGTGTTTCGGAGTGTTGATATCTGAAGGACTTTTCTGTAGCTGCAAATACATCGTCATTAGCTTTGATAGCTTTGAAGCAGCAACAAAAAGGATCAGTAGGGTAGCACTCAACTTCAGAAAGGGGAACAGCATAAAACTGAGGAAGCCACTTAAAGACACACTAAAGAGGACACTGTAGAGGGTTAAATCTTTGCAGGTGACCAAGAGAGTATTAAGAATATCATATTGGAGATGCAGAGTAAATGCATGCCACGCAACAAGTAAGACTGGAAAAAGAAGACACCCAGCATGGTGAAACAGCAGGAAGACATCCCTTGAAAAACCAAAGCTCTATTCAAATGAGGAAAATAAAAAGAATCCTAAATCTGGTAAGTTAAATGTAGAACACAATAAAGCAGTCTGAAAAAAAATCTTGCAAAAGGCAAAAAAAAAAAAAAAAAAATAAAATTTAAAAATCTATCTCTAAATATTGGTACCAGGAAGTTTGCCAGGGAATCCTTGGGGACAATATTTGATCAGAATATAAGATCATTACATGCAGAAAACAAGGCTGTGTAGAATGATTAAATGATAGCTTTGCCACTTTTTTCAGCAAAATTCTTTGTGGCAGAGTTTGTGGAGATTGCTATGCTAGAACCCTCCTGATGAACTCGCTGAGGAGTGACTGGAGTTGCTGGTAGGAATAGAGAAAAGCAATCAGAAATAAATCACTAGAAACAGATTATATTCTCCCAGGCTTTCTAAAGCAATTCAGAAGAATAATAGCCAAACTACTGGCAGCAGTATGTAATCATTAGCTCAGAACTGCTTTGATATCTGAGCAAAAAGTTGCAAATGTCTTGCCATGTTTCCAAGACAGAGTGGAAACCTCAAACTTATAAGTTAATGTCTGTAGCAGGCAAACTTATAAAAATTATAATCAGGACTGGAATTAGAAATAAATATGATACTTTTAGGAAAAGTTGACATGGCACTTGTGAAGGAACAAATAATTCAAAACTCAGTGAAGTCCTTTCAAAAAGCCAGCAGGCATGTGAACAGGAGCTGACACAGCCTGCTAGGTCTCCAGAAAGGATTCAGCAATTTCATTCATCAAAGGCTCTCATGAAAATTAAATACCCATGGAATAAGCGAAAAGCCTTCAAACAGATATAAAATTCTTTAGAACAAAGAATCAGAATTAAGGAATAAATAAAAGTTCATTTTCCAGGAAGGAGGAACATAGCCTGTAGGGTCCTTCAGGACAAGTCCCAGTATCTGTGCTGGAACCTGTGTTGTTCAGTGGAAGAAGTCCTCAGTGATGACATGACAAAATTTTAGTGGTTATAGTAACTTATTCCAGGAAATAAAAGTAATGACTGATTGTGAAGAATTCTGGAGGTACATTGTGAAGATCAGCATAAAGTGAAATGGTCTTTCCTAATTGCAACTGCAGCAGCAAACCTAAAGATTATCATCTCATTTGCTATGCATTGTTTTACTAATGTAGAGGAAGATGGGATTTTATGTTTTGGTTTAAATTCAGCGGGAGGAAACCCATAAATAGACTAGGCAAATTCAGTATGTCTGACATCTCTTCAAATAAGCAGAATAATCCTGACTTTAAACAATTACAACCACTTAAGTTTTTCATTCAAATAACTAACCCAGAACAAAATGACCATGTTAGCTGACTTGACACAACTCTGTGGGCATCCAGATACGTGGAGTATATCCTCGGTAGATGGATACGTATGCAACAAGAGTAGTGGAATAAATGTTGTTCCTGGGTATCTGAATGTCTTTTCTGTGAGATTGCTCCTAGTGTAGCAAAATGGATATTCCAGAGATATTATTTGGATTGTATGTGAATTCAACTAAATATTTGTTTCTAGATGTTACTCACAGTAGTAATGCGAGGCCACAGGTGAGAAGTGTGTGAACATAACTGAGATGTCATGTAAAGAAAACTGAGGAAGGCGTTCATGTATTAGGTGTGAAAGAAAAGGAAGGGTAAGAGCATGTCCAAGGTGAGCATGATGCTGTACCCTAATAATTAGACTTGCTAACTAATGGCAGAGGCCACCAAATGTAAAACTCTTCTTTAGGACAGCCTTTTGTCTTGTGAAATTGATGTGTCTCTACATTTTTAAACACAAGAATGTGAAAATTGGGATTCACCTGCACGGATGTAGATATAGTATCATTTTCATAGAAAATTTTGCTTAAATCCTAGATTAGTTGCCTGCACATTTTTCCTAAGTTCTTTCATATTCTTTAATATCCTTTAATTTTTTTTTTAATTTTAAATTATTTTTTTTACTTTTATATTTGTCAATGATCATGAGGGGAAAATACTCTGACCCAAAGTTATATACAGAGGAGGGTGTGCATGTGTGTGTATACACATGATAAAAATGTGGGAGTAACATAGGTCTGGAATTGGTAAAGACGTCTGTGCTCAAGTAGATTTATGCAGATTCTTTGCTGTTTTGAAACAATCAGATCATGTTCTTTTCCCTTTGTGTATATGTATATATGCAGAAACAGATGTGTTTAGGGGGTGTTGTTTACATTGTGCTGTTGGGCTCTTCAGTCAGCTAACAGCTCGATCAGAGAGAACTTTGTCAAACATACATTATGAAATGAAGAATATAATTGGCTAAAATAGTTTCTGGGGGTGTTCAGCCTAATGCAGGTCAGAGCTTGTTAGTCAATTTGTTCTCTAAATATCATTACGCCCATCTGTTTCCCCTACTATTTTTTAAATAAATTTAATTTCTTTCCTTCCAATTTGAAATATTACAGACTGTGGGAGCCAAATGTCTCCTGAAATCTGTAGCCTGCTTTCAAACCCTGCCATTGTAGCTCACAGCAGGCGGCCCGCCAGCAATAGCTGAAACTGAGAACTCTTACTTGCATCTGCTGGGGCCCACCGGTGGCCGGCAGACGATCCAGAGAGGAGGAAAACGGATGGCCATTAGAGTCAGCTGTAAACCTTCCGCCAGCCCAGAGGATCTAGAGCAGGTCCAAGGAAAGAGTAAATATTAAAGAGCAAAAGCTGGTTTACTTCTCTTTCTCATTTGAGATCAGTTTCCAAGGCAACGGAACAAAACGTGAGAACTGGGAGCCAGCAGCTAAGATTGACTCAGCTGGTGGCTAGTCCTGCTTCTGTTCCCATGGAAACACGTATCAAATTGGCAAAAATAAAGAAACAGGGCAGGGTCAGTTCCAAAATGGCAGGATGAATGGCTGCTGCTTCAGCTACTTAATAAAATGAGGCTTGCTAGTATTTATTTCTCTTCAGTAAGCAATTCCAATTTTAGTTCTGGCTCCATTATTCACTTCCCAAAAAACGATAGTTCCCAACCTCAGGAACGTAGGAACCACTATCATTGATAAGCTTTGTAATTTGCCTTGTTCAGCTGCTTGATTGCAACAATAATGGCATAAATACTTTCAGAGGTGGATGCTAGAAACGGGTAGTGCGTATCTGAGAGTTCATCTGTCATACCTTAATTTTCATCCATGGTTCGTAGCGAGTGGTGACTTCAAATGTACAGTTTTTATATTTCATAACAGTTTCGTACGCTCACTATTTGAATACTTCTGTTATTCCCATAAATGTCAGTTGCTTTTGACTCTTGCTAACTTTTCACAGTTAAGTGAAATTGCTAATTAGCACTGTGTGAAGAATTTCCTGTTCAGTTTTGGAAGTGTTGCTTTTCAGTCCCATTGAACATACGTTATTTTTCTTCTAGGGAAACAAAGAACAGAATCTTCCACATCTCCTTTTGCAGTACTGTTCGTTACTATACATATGTGTGTTTACTATACAACCTTATTTTCCTCTTCTCTCTTTGGTAGACAATCCTGATCTTATTAAGCTGTTTTTCCTATGACATACAGACTCTAAAGCATCTTTTTTAGTTAGGATGACTAATACTGTATATTGTAGAAGATCGGTGTAATGGTTTTATCTATTATTCATCCTGTTCCTTATGGTTAGTGTATTCTTTTTTACTGTTGTACACCACTAAACAAAATTTTGAACTTGACTGTCAAAGTGATTCCCAGATCACTTCCATGCACTAAGTAATACCCTGACAAAATGTATAAGAAGTTCCACTGTTTTGAGGTGAAATTAGCTTTAGCATTACTGAAATCAAATTCCATTTGTTGTCATATGGCCCACTCAGTTACTGTCCTCACAAAAATTTAGACTCAATTAACCTCAACATTTTTTGTCTGCATATTTTCCTGCTTTTGCTGTTGAACACTGATTTTAGATGGAATTATGATTCTAAGAGTGGAAGATTACTCTGGAATATAGAAGCATGATACTGGTTTTGGGTGTTTTTTAATACATATTTATTGTTACTTGTACTGCTGTTATGTAGTCACACTTCTGTCATGTTACTGCTGCTTTGCAAACACTTTATTGTAGCTTTCCTGAAGCCTCAGCTACCAGAGATACTCAACAGGACCCATCCTTTCCACTACATTTGGCAATATTGACTATCGTTCTCCCTTTGGGATTTCAAGGTGTAATCCCCATTCCTAAATGAAATAGGCTATTGGAGGAAAGGAAATCAAATGGCAGATATTTAACACCGGTAGAGTCATTACATCTGCATGGATTGAAAGCAGCCAGTTACCTCTTTTGGTAGCAACACTACTGAGATTGCTGTGTATAGTGTGAGAGTACCAGTAAATGATTCGCCACCTAATCACCATTAAAAGCAACAGATGTGTCAGTGATACCTGGCTGGTTCACAGAGAAGGCACTGTGACAGTTTTGTTCGGTCACTGAGGAGGCTCCAGCGTGTGACAGACCCAGTGGCACTCCGTCGCTTCAAACTTCAAATACGTAGGATACATTCACTCAGATTTATTCCTCTGAAGTCTGAAGCCGGAGCCAAAGTGAACATCGATTTTATGCTCCTTTATAAGGCTGCAAAGAGCTGCAGAGTTGTTATAGGACAATACTGATGCTTTTTTGGCATTCAGGAACTGACTACCAAATAGGAGTGTGCCTGACTTTAGGATATTTCAGCATTCGTTCAGCAGTGCCACGTTTGCAAGGGTTTAGAAGCTCATCTCCTCACATGCTTTCCCTTGTTCGTTCAGAAATAAATCTCTGAGGGATCTCTGGACACATTTTTACTTGAACTGCATATTAAGTGTCAAGATTTAGAGGCATTATAATCCAGACAGGAACATTTTTGGCTCTTTTGTCAGTGATTTGATTTGTTCTTAATATCAGAAGCAAGAAAGACAAGAAAACTCTCCTTCCATCAACTGCCAAAGCCTGATTAAGAAAAACTTCCAGAAAACAGACTCCAGGGACTGATTAATCTTCCTCGTTGCATTCTAGCCTGGACATTCATTACTCATCCCTTTCTAGCCCTGTAACATCTCTCCGTTGTTTTCTGGAAGCAAACACCACTGTACGGAGAAAGACAGATTTTAAAGTTTATGTCAGGAAACAGATGCTGATGCAGATGAAATGAAGCGTAATGAGTTACTCCAAGAATATGCTGAGGCTGCAATAGAGACCAATAAAATCCTCTGAAGATAGCAAATTCTGTGTTAAAATAACTGTTTAGGCTAACAAATTGGCTAATGTAATTAATGCTTCTTTGGGGGAAGAGTATTTCCTTGTTCCTTCAAATGTTTAATAGGCTGATAATGAAAAGACACACCCTGGGTATGCTGGTACTCCTTTAAAACCATGAGTTTCATGACTTCAAAGTCATGAGCAATCTCATGGAGAAGGCAAACCTCATATTATAAGTGATTATGGTCGGTATCATTCACCTGGAATGTCCTGAGTTCTGACCAAGACATTGTACCGAAAAACATTAATAGCAGCGATGGATTAGTCCTGCTGACAATGGGAAGAAGCAAGCCATCTATTCACCTGCAAGATTATCTTTACACGGTACTTCACCACAGAGTAATGCTCTCTCATCTAAAAGATGTACCTTGGCTTTGCACTACAACCACTTCAGTGCTGCTCAAACTTAATAGGCACTGAAGCACTTTTACTTAGAGGCGAAGCGCCACATGGAGCACTTCTGTTTCTAGTGTGCACAGGGAGACACCGGGTGAACTAGCTAGACAGCATAGGCACACACACAGGCAATAAGCAGATGTCAGAGTGCTGGAACCCAAGTAAAACAGACTTTGGATGTTGGGGAGAGGGCCTGCAGAAGAACCTCCACGCCCAAAGCCATCCTTTTTATGTCAGTGCACTACAGGTCATTTCACTTCTGTATTTAGTTCTCCTGAGTCTTCACTGTTGCTAAGCACTCCTACAGAGCAGCATCCATAAATAATGCTACAACATATTTCTACCCAAACCCTGAAGACTTTGTCCCACCCTGGCAAAGCAATGCAGTCTTAGTTGTTTACACCAATACAATATATTTGGATGTGCAAATATAGATATTTTGAAAACCTGCTAGTACCAGCACAGGATATTTACTGCAAGTAAATGGCCTTAGGCCATTCTCTGCTTGAGTTTCCCATACAGTGGTAAATCAAGATCTTTGGACGCTTATATTTTATGTATGTAAAGATTGTTTCACTTTAGATGGTAAAGTTGTTTCTTCTCTGATAAGCATACTCTAAAAATTCAAATGTATATGTCATATGTAAGTGAGAAAAAGGTTTTTTGGGATCTGACAAACACTAGAGTGAACTTTTCTACAAAAATTGCAGATTATCACAAATCTCACTCCTAAAAAAGCAAGGATTCTTTCTGAATTACCTGTCTCCAGCATCAATATCCAGCAGAATGTGTTTATGTATATGCATTTTTATTTTAAAACATCCTGCTGTATATTCTCTCCCTGAAGAAAAGAGAAGAAACTTGTAATAGCTGTTAAGCCCATTGTTAATGGAACCAATATGCGTTAGCAATGCTTCAGTGACATATATATTCTTAAAATAAAAATAAATCTGAGCGCTTTTTGCTTTATAATGGCCTGAATCACCCTAAAGTACACTTCCCAAGCTGTCTTTGTTCTTTTACCTCCAGCAGCTGCATCTGTACTCTGGGAAGTGCGTTCCTGCCTTCCTTCTGTGCTTCCTGTAGTGCTTTCTCCTGGCCATGCCCATGACTATCTTGCTCACCAAATCTTACCTCGTGCTCACTTTCAGGTCAGTGATAAAACTGTGTGAAAGGACAGTGAACTCATGGCTTAGGTCAGCACGGTTTCAGATCAGTACCTACAGGTGAGCAACCATTACAGATTGGCAACGACCTAAGTGCAGGTGGCTACGGTTTAGGTACCGCCAGGCTGGTGTTGACATGCCTGTGGAGAGTCGGCTCAAGGCTCCCCAGTAGGACCAGATCTCATGGTTTGTGGTAAGAATCTAATATGAATGTTCATTAACTTAATCATGTGGAAGCAGTGGAGTGAGTTCCTAGTGGTTGGGGGTGGCATGAGGCCTAAGATGAATGTCATGCAGAATTTGGGAAGGTGATAGTAGCCAAAGGTAACTGAGAAGAGTCAGAGATCTGGAGGGGAGAGCTGGTGTTTCTGCTGTCACTGTTTGTGTGCCAGGGAGATGTGGAAACAGTGCCCTTTTGGTTTTTTGGTGGTAGCCTGTGGGGCACACGCTGTTTCCTCTTTGTAGAGGCTAAGTAGGCAGCCAGAGTACTGCACCTTGCAGGAGTTGTTCTGCCACCTGTAGCTGCTGCCTACCTGTCCTACACCCCTGCTTATGAAGTCCGTGTGGAAGCCCATCCCTGTGTGAGGGCAGTCATCTCACAGCTGGAATAAGTGCTCCTATGTATTCCTAGACATCGTTCTTATACCATGTCCCTTACAGCCTTTAAAATTTAGGAGCGGCACTTACCACCCTCCAGCCCTCTGGCTTAAAAATATTTTGCATGAAAAGACTATATGTTTTTGTCAGTTTTTGTCCAACTATATTTTTTGGTTAGCTTATTTTTGGCAATTAAACATCGGTGTTATCTCTGGGCATACATTATATAATGAATATTTATTGTATCATTTTATTCAAAATCTTCTGAATCTTGGTGGAGTAATTCATTTCTGTTACCTGAAAAGGAGGATCTGGTATAGAAATTTTGTCAACAGTCTTTCCACCAGAAAATGCCGAGACTTCATTCTTTTGTCATCTTTACTTCCTGCTTTAACTCTATGAATGTCATGGATCCAATTTTTGATTTTTCAGGTACATTGAAAGAAACTTGGTGTTGTCTTTTAGCTACTTGCTCTTGAAAACCTGTATTAGCCATCCTGATTTTTCTCACGTAATTTCTTGTCTAATACATATCTTCTTTGTATCAGTTTCCTTATTTTGATTATAAGTGACTCCTGGTTATCTCAAATGATATTTTGGATTTAAGTGAACTGATTTCTTTGCCATTTTATTCAACAGTTTCATTCTGCAACATTTTTATTGTGTTCTCATACCACATCTGTGACCCGAGTAAGAATTTTAGAGATTGGAGAATCTTTCAAAGCAGATGAGGGTTCTTTTATTACTATTACTGTATTAGGTTAGGGTTTACAAGGCTAGAATCCTCATTTTATGGAAATACCTTTACATTTTAAAATAACTGTGCCTGCTTTTGTCATTATCAAATAAAATATTGTGGAATTCTTAGTAGTGTAGAAGAATCTTTTCTGATGTGTGCTACAGAATTAGATACTTCAAAAGGCACATTTTTGTGGGGAAAAAAAACTTCTCTAAATATTTAATTTCAGTATGTTACATATAGATGTACATATATATGTATGAATGAGTGTGTGTTAATATGTACGTACATATGTATGTATTTAACACCTTGACACTTGATGTTTCAGCTCTGATATCTGGTCAGAGGCTACATGTCTGGTTAAAGAAGTCCTTATTTTTTCCTTTTTACTTTTTCTAAGACTTGATGTTCATGTATTTTTCCAAGAGGCACAAAGCAGAGAGTCTCTCTTGCTTTCTGGTAGTCTTGAATGTGTGAGTTCCTAGCTCGTGTGTATGTGAAGAATCTCTTATGGAATGGTATAGGACCCAAACATAATTCAAGGCCAGACTGGATGAGGCTTTGAGCAACCTGGTCTAGTGGAGGGTGTCCCTGCCCATGGCAGGGGGGTTGGAACTAGATGGGCTTTAAGGTCCCTTCCAAACCAAACCATCCTATGAGTCTATGAAACACCCCATGGTTCTGATTGTGGTAGGTGAAAAGCTGGATATTCCCCGTTACATATTTTTGTGTGCTGGTTACTTCTCTGCAGAAAAGGAATTTTGATCTAACAGCTTTGATTAGTCCCCTCTCATTTTGTGGACCTGTTGCAAATGAAAGTGGAACAGAACACCTGCATCATAAATTTATAGAGCTAATGATAGAAAGTAATTTACTATGGAATTTTCTATCTGCAGTAATACCATTGAGCTGGCACATAACTTTGTGCAGCAGATGAAAGCAAAATGCAAAATTCTTGCTGCCAACATGGAGATGTTCTTCAGCTTTGTTAGGTAGGTTGAAGACACATATCTTTAATGTCTTCACTGGGGTCTAATCTTACAATAAATCTGTGAGCAAGGTTTTAAAGCAACCTTTTTTTTCATATTCTTCATTTGCATATACCAATATAGAAGAAAGAACAGCCAGTTAAAGCACTGTGGAGACACATTGAGGATGGAAATGTATGTGTGATGGCAGATCATCAAACAACATCATAAAAAATAGCATTACAAAGGTATTAGGTTGAAGCAAGATGGAAAAGATCACTGCGGGGGGCAGAAGTATGCTAATTTGGATATGTTTCTTAATTTACCAGTGTTGGGGTTTTTCTTTTAATAAATTCATAAAATTTTAATTAATCTGAAATGAGAGTTATATGAGGAATGATCAAAGTATTATCTAAACTGATAAGATTATGAACTTCAACAAGCTGTTTCCACACGTCACTATGACACTGATTTCATAAATTGAAATCCCAAGCAAGATTTCTGTTTTCAGTGAAAATTAAATGATAGGTGGACCTGAATATAAATAAGTGCCAGCTGATGGTGGGATCTTGATACAATAGTAGATAGTTATAAAAATGTCATCTTGATGCTCGATAGCAGTCAAGAGGCAAACCAAGCGTAAGGAATTATAAGAAAAGAAGTAGAGAACAAACCATAAAGCAATATTATGCCAGTATATAAATCCGGAGTGGGGTTATACATACACTGTGTAGTTCTAACACACTTCCCTAGCTTCAGGTGGTGGAAAACATACAGACAGAGCTACATAGAGGATTGAGACATGTGGAGTAGCCTCCATCCAAGGAACAGGCTGGGATCACTTCTGCGTTGAAGAGAGATGAATGAGAACAGGGAAGTATAAAATCTTTAGTGGCTTAGAAAATGTGAATATAAATGATCACACAAAGTCTGTTCTGATACTAGAGCTAAAGAGCATGAAGTGAAACTGGCAGGTTCAAAAAAACCTAGAACACGTAGGGCAGATGGAGAACTTTTCTGCACTGTTGTCCATCCTAAAAGCTTACATAGGACAAACATAGCAATTAGGCACACTCATGGAAGAAGAATTTATCAAGCAGTGTTAAATACAAAGATGTGACCTCACTCTCAAGAGATCTTTGAGTATCAGATGGTTAGAATATTCTAGAAAGTTGTTTCTATATGCTTGGCCTTTTTCAGATTCTTCCCTAGGGAAGGGATGGTGTGGTAGGACTTGAGACATGTATTGGGTTGGATAGATCTTTGTGAGCAAGTACACTTGTTGTTATTTGCATCAGCTATGCAGAGAGGGAATGCCTCTGTAATTTTTTAATCCTCTGCATTTAATATTATTTCTATTCTTTATAATGCTTTCATAGAAGAGAGGTGTTCTGACCAACTGCAAATAGCACTTCTTAACACTGATGGAAAAATGTTTAGAAAGTAATTCTCAACACCGGGTGTCCTGCATTCTTTTCCAAGTATGTCACAATATCACATTTTTATAGTACTTGATAGTTGTGCTACAGTAGGAAAATATATTTATATAATGTGTCATAAAGAGGAAGAGGTCTCCAGTGTTATTCATGCAAAACTGTGACTCCTGAAAAGGCATCTGAACTTAAGAAGTGAAATATGGAACTATAGAATCGTTGAGAGTGAAGGGGACCTCTGCATATTTTCTAGTCCAACACCCCTGCTCAAAGCAGGGTCACCTAGACTAGGTTGTTCACGACCATGTCCAGTCACATTTTGAATATTTTCAAAGATGGAGTCTCTGCAGCCTCTATGGGCAATGTGTTTCAGTGTTCATCCACCACCATCATAAAAACCTAAAGTTTTTTCTGATGTTTAAATGGCATTTCCTGCAATAAGTTTCTGCCTTCTGTTCTTTCACTGAAACCACTGACAAAAATCTGACTTCTTCACTCCCTCCCATTATGTTTTTATGCATGTGGATAAGATTCTTTTGATTCTTTTTGTCTTGAGGCAAAACCCCAGCTCTCAGCCTCTCCTCATGTCTGATGCTCCAATACCTTGGGCATTTTAGTGGTCCCTTGCTGGACTCAATCCAGTATGTCCATGTCACTCTTGCAATAGAGATCCCAGGCTTGGACACAGTATTCCAAATATGATCTCTCCAGGGCTCAGTAGAGAACAATCTCTTCCTTCCTCCTGTTGGTGACTCTCTTCCTAATGCAAGTGCATGTTGCTGGCTCGTGTGCCACCTAGTCTCTGACAGGACCCACAGGGCTTTCTATGCAAAGCTTCTTTCCAGCCTACCACCTGTATGGGTGGGTGTTTGTGGTTCTTCCTCCTCAGGGTCAGAACTTGACATTTCCCTTTGCTTAGCTCAAGAGATTCCTCTCAGCCCAAATCTCCAGTCTCTCCACATACTGCTGAATAGCAGCACAACCATCTGGTGTATCAATGCCTTCTCCTACTCCTGTATCATCTGCAAACTTGCTGAGGAAGCACTCTGTCCTATCATCCACCTCATTAACTTGTTAAACAGTATTGGCCACAGTGTTGATCCCTAGGATAAACCACTCTTGACTGGACTCCAACTGAATATCGTGCTGCTGGATATCACAATCCCTGGAGTCTGGTAGTTTAGCCAGTTTTCAGTCCCTCTCATGGTCCACTTGTCTAGTACCTACTTCATCTGTTTGTCTATGAGGATGTTATGGGAGACCGTTGAAAGCCTTGCTCAAGTGAAGGTAAACAGTGCCAACTGCTCTCCCCTCATCCATCAAGCCAGACGTTTTGTCATAAATGGCTACTAGGTTGGTCAGGCAGGATTTCCCCTTTATAAATCCTTGATGACTACTTCCAATTGCATTCTCATCCTTAATGTGTTTGGTAATAGGTCCCAGTGGGATTTTATCCATCGCTATCACAGGGATTAAGGTGACGTTGACTGGCCTGCAGTTCCCTAGATCCTTCTGCTAGCCCTTATTGAAGATAGCAGTGACCTTTGGTTTCCAGTCCTCTGGGACCTTCATGAGTCACCATGATTTTCCACAGACAATCAAGAGTGGCCTCACAATGACATCAACCAGCTCCCTTAGTCCTCGTGGATGCATTCAGTCAGATGCCACAGATTTGTGTATGTCCGCTTGGTGTAAGGTTCCCTAACGCGATCCTCCTAACTGAGCATAAAACTTCACTGCTTCAGACCCTCCCACTGTTTCCAGGGGCTGTGATTCCTCGGGGTAAATGCTCTCAGTAAGGACTGAGGTGAACAAGGCACTGGATACCTCACCCTTTTCCATGTCCTTTGTCACCAGGTCCCCTGCCCCATTCAGTGGCAGGCCCTCGTTTTCTATAATCTCCCTTTTGGGGTTGATGGACCTGTGAAAGTCCTTCATGTTGCTCTTCCTACCTCTCCCAAGATTTAACCTCAGGTGGGCTTTGGCTTCCCCAATCCCATTCCTGCACATTCAGTGTCTCTATATTTCTCTGATTTCACCTGTTCCAGCTTTTCACTCTTGTACAAATCCTTTTTAGGTCTGAGTTGAGTTAGGAGTTCCTTATTCATCCATGTAGGCCTCTTGCTGCTGTTACTGGATTTCCTTCCTGTAGGGATGATCTATTCTTGATCCTTGAAAATGAACCAGTTCTCCTAGTTGGTTCTTTTGTCTGAGATCATTTCTTGTGGGATCTTTCCAAGCAAATCCTTCAACAGACCAAAGTGTGCCATTCTGTAATCCAGGGTTATTGTCATGCTATTTGTCTTGTTTCCTCCTTTCAGGATCACAGATTCCACCATCTCATGGTCACAGCCACCGAGGTTGCCGCAAACTTTCTCCTCTTCCACCACTTCTGCCTTTTTCTAGGTATCCTGTCCAGAAGAGTGCCTCCTGTCATCAGATCATCCATCACCTCTGTCAGGAAGTTCTCATCAATGCAATCCTGTGTTGCTTTCCCGCATATATCAGGGCAGTTAAGTCCCCCATGAGAGCCAGGATCTGCAAACACTAAGCTTTTTCCCATTGTCTGAATATGGCCTCATCAACAAATACTTCCCAATCAGGTGGTCAGTAATAAACACCGACCACAACATACACCACTTTGTTCTGCCCTCTAATATTAACCAGTAAACTCTGGACTGTCTCATCGTCCATCCCAAGGCAGAGCCCAATCTATTCCTGCTGCTATTTCATGTAATATTCACTTTTTCTCTTCCTAGCCTATTCCTTCTTATTCATTTGTTGCAGCACTCCAGTCATGGGAGCCTTCCCACCACATCCCTGTGACACCAGTGAGGATGCAGCCCTGCACCTGCACACACAGCTCTAATTCTGCCTGTTCATTCTCCATGCTGCAGGCATGCATTGGTGTGCAGGCACCTTGAAGAGATGCTCTGTCAAGCTGACTTCCCAAAAAAATTGTGTGAATGCTTCTCACACTGTTCACCCCTGTCTTCCTGGCATCTGCATGCATACACTTCATGCGGGCTTCCTTCCATCCAGTTTTGTTGTTTTGAAGCTCTTCCTTTTCTACCAAACCCTGCCTGGTCTTGTGCTGTTCAAGAAAAAAATCAGTGCTATTTCCTGTATCTGGTAAAATTGTCAGATACCTGTGTTTCTGAAAACTCTTCAGTGCTTCACTGAACTTCACTGTGCTCCGCTGATTTCTGGAAACAGAAGTACTGTGTGAAAGCAAAAGGCTTTTAAGGTTCAGTACAAATATGTACAATTATTAGACAGAAAATCTAATTTCCACAAACTTTGGTAATAAATTCTGAGTAATGGTCTTTTTTTTTTTTTTTAATCTGGTCCACTCTGATCAAAAAAACCCAACTCATAAAGGAAGATGTACATGCAAGAAATGTTGGGTTGATCAAAAAAATGGAAAACCTGTGTTACTGAAGAAATCTAAAAAATATGGCTTGCATAATTTTGCAGAATTGATGCCAGGAAGATATATGATTACTATCTCTAAATTTCATGGAATGTTAAAGACCAGGAAGGGAGATGAACTATTCAAACACATGAGAAAAATTGTTAAAGATTGACCATGAGTAAACAGAAGCTGGAAGCGAGAAGTTGTTTCTCAGGCACTAGATTAGTTGAAGATCTATAGTTGTTTTCTTTTAGGGGTGTAATGATTTAACATTTGAAAGTCACGGTTTAAAGTATATGAAGGAGAATATATGATGTGGGGACTGGACTCATATTTCTGAGTTTATGAACTGAGCCCCAGATTTTTACAAAGAACTTGTGAAAACTGCTTGCATTCCCATTATTTTCCAGCAAAAGGCTGGCTAGCTTCATCTGGATTTTGTGATATTTTTTCAGCCACAAACTGGCTAACACAAGAGAGAGAATACCAGAGCTATCACTGCATCTCCTTTAAAATGGTTCATTTGCCTCAGGCTTCAGGATTTAGCTGTAATGAAGATGAAAGATTGATGGCTGACTGCTGACCTACTTTGAGGAAATGAAAGAGCAGGTGGCATGCTGCTGACTAGGAAAGGAAAAGGCTGTACTAAATGCAGAGAAATAAAAGCACAGCTAAATAAAGTCTCTTTTAGATCACAGCTACTTTTCAGTAGCCCATCATGGAATAATACACATCTGGGAACCTCAAAACCTCTTTTTTATATATATGTGTGTAAATACAATTAAGCTATTTGAAATAGTTATTTTCATTTCACATGAGAAGGCTCTGTGAGTCACTGTTAGGGCTTTGAATCTATCACACTGTCATACCGTATTGCAGAAACTAATATGAAAAGCTAGATGAAGCAAATTATAAAAAAATATGTGGCTTAAAACGTAAGACTTGTGTCAATGCTTGCAACAACCTGTTCCCCAAGTTTTGTTTAACCTTTGAGAGATGCATGTTCATCTAAACTTAAAGTGCTTTCAACTGTGTGAGGGAAGCACTTAATAGTTAGTGGCAACCAGTCCTTCAGAGAGCTGCCACCTTTCATCCCGGAGCAGTGTACTCTAATTTGTGTCAGGAACTTCATACACGAATCTTGAGAAGGGGCTAAAGGATAACGTTTTCTGTTTTTTGTTAGCAGTCATGTTTGAAGGAAAGTAGTAAATACATTGGCAAATGAACCTAATATTGACCACCAAATATGGCTGTGACTTTGCACAGCTGTCAGGTTTATAGAAAATGGCATCATTTTTAAGCTAATTGCTTTCATTACAAAGCAATTATCTTCCATGTTTTGAAGCAGGTAGAGAAGAAAAGAGCCATATTGCCTACCTTGAGATCTAATGGGAAATGGACTGAGCTGCAAGCCAAGAGACTGGGTTGTAAGTGAACGTCCTCCCCTTACATCTTGCATTTCCACACCTCCAACAGCCCTCATTGTTAACTACAGTGTCATGCTGACATCCTGAAGCGAAAGGAAATTTTGCAATTTAAGTAGGTCCCTCTGTATTCAGCTTCAGATGGCAACAAGACCTTGGTATGTCATTTAAGACCTACAGTTCTTATTCACCGGGAGAAGCGTTAGAGGTGTGTGCCATTTTTAAACCAAGTCTGGCTCTGACTTTCCCTTCAGTAAATTGTTATAAAGGTTCAAGGATGTGATAAAAGGCAACTTTGTAGATCTTTAGACTCTTGTTAGGCATGGAGAGCTTTTAGTTTAGTCTTTGGGTATAGTTCAGATATGTGAGATACCAAGTTATTAGGCTGTCCAGTCTGTAACTATTCCCTAAACCTTTCCTTTTTTAAGCCCGGAAATAAAATCTGATTTTAGCATCTGACATTCAGCCCATATTCTGAAATAGCTTAGTAACTCATTAGTCATTTTTGTGCTATCTGCCTTATTTTCCGGTTTTGACAGGGAAGTGCCAAGTGTAGGTGCTGAACTTTTTTTCCACACTATAAGACACTCTAGTAAGAAGAAAGTTTACATTTGTTTTTTTGTGTTAGTTGTGGGTGTGGGAGAGTCACAGGGAATTTTGCCTTTGTATCCAAATATTAGAAGGCATTACATATGTGTATCCTATAAAGGACAAAATTTAATTTCATAGTTATTTTCCTCAAAGGAATTTCGTTTTCCAAGTTGTTCTATTAATAATTATGAGTGTGGTTGCCTTAGGGTGTAGGAATTGTGCTATCAAGACCTCCTTTTTGCCTGGTTTTGCCGTACTTTACCAGGTGTCTGGTAGCTGTTCATAAATATCAAACTTGTTTGGCTGAAGTCCTGTATCATAGACTCTCCATCATATGTATGCACCACTTTCATCTCACTGAGAATACAGCCTTATTGAAGGCTGTATAAAAGCTCTAAAAAGGACAAAAAAATTAGTTACTTTTATAATGGTAGAGTTAACCCATAAAACAGATTAAAAACTACACATGCATCTTTAAAAAATAATGTTGGGATGATTCAGAATCTCTTCAGCTTTTCTGAATGAAAAGACTGGCCATATGCACTAGTGATATGGAAAAACAAGAAGCCCTTTTCTGTTGATCTGACTTGACCAAACCCGTGAGAAACAGGAGGGGTGACTTAAGGAAAAAAGGTAAGAGGAGCAGAAGTTGATGCTTTTGGATCAGAGTCCCATAAACCAGCATAGAAAACAAGGCAAAAATATGTGTCTATCAGTGAAAATGACTGTGCCTGAACATACCTAAGGTACACCTATAAAGAAAATACCAAGATAATTATTCTGTTGTATTAAACACAGACTGCAAAGTAGTTACTGAATAGATTCTTTTTAAACAGGTTAGTGAAGTATAGTCATTAACATTCCAGGTTCTGGAGTGTGTGTTGGAAGTTAGGGCTATTTTAGTGCAGTTATTAAACATTAATTAAAAAGAAAACTCTTGTCTTAAAAGATCTGTTCAGAAAATTGCATGGTGCAGTGATGTCAATATTCTGTTTCTGTGTTAGAAATACCTGCACCTATGTGAAACAGATATTATTTTCCTCATGTGTACAGTTAGAATCCATGGAAATTTACTTTCATTGGTACTGAAAGATTTGTCTCTGTATTCTTAGATGTGATCTACATGTGAAGTTGAGAGGGTTTAAGTAAAAGTGTATTCTAAAGTGAATGTATTTTGTGACATCTCTAAACTGATTTTGACCTGGCTGTTAGATTCACATCAGCGCTACTGCCAGTGTACGGTTATTAATGTAAAACCTTTTTCTAATTATGCAACTCTTTTCACCAGTTTAACCAAAATATTTTTTAAATTATTTAAATTAAGTCAGTGATGTTTATTATGTAGGGAAGTCATGAATTTCCAAAATAGAAAGTTAGCTAGCACAAAGACATACTCTGTCTAGGTGGAATAAGTTGAAGGATTGGAATCTTGTCTATTAGATATTTGAATACTTGGATTAGGGTCTATTACTGGTTTGTGTTCAGATGGATAAAAAGTATGAGTTATGGAGATCAAGTGAAAATTTGCTGTGCTTTGGATTCATTTTTTTCTTGATATTGTTAACTGAATTATTTATCATAAACAATTTGTGGGATTTATAATAGGAGTGGTCTATAAAAATCGTTCAGTAGTGATTTAATTCTTTTTTTGCCCACATTTTCGGTCACTACCCTCCTTTTTCTTTTTTCCATGTTTGCCTAAGTCTTTCAATGAACAGAAATGTAGCTTTTTCTCTTTGATGTATGTCCCTTTTGATTAGGAGATCATCAATTATTTAGATTGTTCCAAACCTTGCAGCCTAATACTTTGAACATAAGACTCTAAGTAGAGCATTTCGAAGATCAGTGTTTAAAAATAGGTCATGTTTTTCAAGAGACCAGCCAGTTCCGTGCTGGAAAATCTGGAAAATCTCCTGGTTAACATTCAGTATTTGTTAACCTAATATGGACTTGTTTTTAAAACATTAGCCATATTATTTTCTCTATTTAGAGAAGTCACCTAGCTTATGCATAACATTAACTGCCAGTTTTATTCTTAACAAAATCTATTAAAAAACACGAACAATGATATTTAAGTGGGTTTGCTGAAGAAAAAGAGAGTATTTACCTAACTTCCCTTTAACATCTATTTCATACAGTTTGGGAACCTTATAAAATTATCAGTGTTGTTTTGCTATGATAATTATTTGGTGCATGTACTTTATTATTATTCTTAATAATAATAATAATATTTTGCATTTCTGAAGCACTTTTCATCTGCCGACATCAGTTCTTTTTGCAAACAGCTAATTAGACTTCAAAACACAGTAAGTGGTGTTATACCCACTTTTCTGCAGGGCACTACTGGAGGGCAAACCATGCTGCCTCTCAGCAGGCAGTCCAGGATGCTTGAGAGGATGAGTAGGAACCCCCATGAATATGCATTGTGAATTAATATGCCATGAGGGAAGTTTTCTTACTTATTCCAACTAATTAGTTCATGGCCTGCTAAATGGAAAGGACAGAAATTTCAAACTGTTCCCTGCAAATGCATGCTTAAATGTTTTCATCTTATCTTGTCATATGGCAGTGACAGTCACGGCAACAGCAAAGTTTCTCACAGTGGCTTCCTATGCCACACAGGAGTTCAGACCAAACTCACTACTTACAGTTATTTTTTGATTCAATGGTATTTTCCGTCCTAACCTGTTGAAATGGTGACAATTCTATTTCTTCCAGCTTTGTTTCTTTAGTTTTGTGTTTGTTTTTCAAATGTGCACTGGCCAAGTGCTTTCAGCAATGTAGCTCCTGCTGCCTGGATAGTTTCAGTGGCTCTCCAAGCACTCCGGTGTTTTAAGGACTGGCTGTTGCATACAGGTGTATTAACAATTTTCATTCCACATAAATCCTTATACAGAACTAGTTATCTCATCAAAACACACATTCAATCTTATTTTTAAACAAGGAGGATGTTTTTAAACAACTTCTAGGATGAAATGGCTGTCCTGGTAAATGAGGGGAGAGCAGTGGATGTTGTCTACCTTGGCTTTAGTTAGGCTTTGGACACTGTCTCCTGTAAGATCCTCATAGGGTCACTGTGGATGTACAGTCTGGATGAGCAGACAATGAGGTGAATTGAACTGGCTCAGTGGCTGGGCCCGGAGTGTGGTGATCAGCGGCACAAAGTCCATTTGGAGGCGAGCAGCTAGTGGTGTATCCCAGGGGTCAATGCTGGGTCCAGTCCTGTTCAACACCTTCATTCATGATCTGTATGAGGAGGCACAGTGTGCCCTCAGCAAGGCTGCAGATGACACGTAACTGGGAGGGGTGGCTGATACACCAGGGGGTCGTGCCGCCATCCAGAGGGACCTCGACAGGCTGGAGAAATGGGCTGACAGGAACCTCACGCAGATCAGCCAGGGGAAGCGCAAAGTCCTGCGCTGGGGGGGAATAAGCCCAGGCACCAGCGCATCCTGGGGCCTCGCCAGCTGGAACGCGGCTTGGCAGAGAAGGGCCTGGGTGGACACTGAGCTGAACATGAGCCAGCAATGGGCCCTTGTGGCACAGGTGGCTAATGGCATCCTGGGCTGCATTAGGCAAAGCATTGCCAGCAGGTGAAGAAAGGTGATCCTTCCCCTCTACTCTGCACCAGTGAGGCCACACCTGCAGTGCTGGGTCCAGTTCTGGGCTTCCCAGTACAAGAGAGACATGGACATATTGGAGAGAGAGTCCAACGAAGAGCCACAAGATGAAGAAGGGACTGGAGCATCTCTCATGTGAGAAAAGGCTGTGAGAGCTGGGACTGAGTGGTATCTTATCTCTGTATATAAATACCTGAAGGGAGGGGGCAAAGAGAAGGGAGGCAGGCACTTTTCAGTGGCACCCAGTGGCAGGACCAGAGGCAATGGGCACAGCCTGAAACACAAGAGGTTCTGTCTGAACATCAGGAAACACTTTTCTACTGTAAGGGTGATTGAGCACTGGCACAGATTGCCCAGGGAGGAGGAGAAGCCTCCATCCTTGGAGATATTCAAGTCACCTGGAAAACCTGCTGTAGGTGACCCTGCTTGAACAGGGGAGTTGGACCAGAGATCCTTTCCAACCTCAACCATTCTGTCACTCTTTGATTCTGTGAAATAAAAAGGTGAATTTCCTAAGATTCTAGCTCAGGGCTGCTTGGGATTTCCTCTCTGCTACTAATTTTACCTTGGTTGCCATGGAACCAAAGGCAGAGAAGCAGAAGAAAGCAAGTAATGAAGCCTACAAGTAGTTTCTCAAGGGAAAGAGGAACTGAATAAGGTAAATTGATAATACATAAAACAAAAACTGTTGCTCACTTCATTGAATACTTGAGAAAATAACAGAACTATGTCTTTGAATGCAGATCTACCTGGATTGGTATTTTGCATCTTTTTTTTTTAATATCTGTAATTTCTCCGTATTATCTTAGATTTATTACTAGTATCATCTTTACACAATAACAGTTTAACGTTTTCTGAAATCTGTTGTGTGCATAGGGGATATTAATAAGACCAGTGAGACTATCCACCATTTAGGTCTTGTTTTAAGAGCAAATTGAGGCTTAGAGGGCTGTCCTACACAGAGTTGAATTTCACTGTAATTTTTTGCTTATGTTTTAAAAAGAAAGTATTCTGTGTTCGCAAATATTTTTCATGGATACTGGGTAGAAGACCATTGTGAAACGATGTACATCATTAACATGGCCAGCACAAACTGTGAGGTTTATTGTACATAATGTTTAGCATTTGAAAAAGAAATAGTAGGGTCAAACGAATGGTAGACATTCTTGTCCTTAACACCCCAACAATGTAATTTTGTCATCTGCATCTCATGAAGCAACTCCTCATAACATACGTTGTAGATTTTTTTTGTCTCTGTCTTTTATTCTTACCAGTGATACTGCTGATTCAGGTCCTGACTCTGCAAGCTATTCTGCACGGCCACCAGAACACGCGCGGTATTTGTTTTACTGCTAGATTCTGAATTTAAGATAGTGACGATTATTCAGGGAGAGGTGGTGGGATTTTCCTTTTTTTCTTTTCCTTTTTTTCCTTTTCCTTTAATTATTTGTATTGCTTCTCTTCAAAGAAAATAAATAGTCACTTGAGACAGTCCTGGTGAAAGAGTGTTGCTTTAGGGTTCCAAGGGTGAAATACAGAGAGAAAAAACATGAAGGTAGTATATTTTACAGTCAGTTACTACTGGGAAAACGCCAATGAGAGGCTTTTTATCAAAAATTGTAATGTGTTATAAGAAAAAGCATTAGGAAACTGGCAAGCAGTCTGAAGTATTTTGCCTTTTTTTTTTTTTTTGGTAACTAATTTCTAATAAGCAGAAAATCTCAAGAACTCAGAAACCATTAAGAACCACAGTAACTGGAAATTCCATGGACCATCAAATACAGATTATAGATTGTGAAAACCAGTCTTCTGCTGATTTGTTATGGACCTACATGAAAACTGGTTGAAAATAATCAACTTTGTAACACCAGAAAGAGTGGATTATCCCAAAAGAATGTCCCCAAATTCTTCAAGCTACAGAATAGCTGTAGCCTCTTAGGCAACCTATTTTCTGTGGTTTTGGCTGGTACAGCTGAACAGCTGCAGATACTCTGATTGATCTCTTTCTCTGTTAGTTTTGCAGAGTAAAGCTGTTCAGTGTGTAGAGATCACCGTTTATCAGGCCATCCCTAGGCTGCAGTATTTGCCCCAGGGGTAATTCTAATGGAATAATAGCTGGAGCGGTTAGTGATATCACCTGCTGAAAGAACAAGCTGTGACTAATAGAAATAATCAGAGGGTTTTGTTTAGGCAAAGTACAAATCCATCTTTTTCTTTTCTTGCTTGTTGTTTTAATGTAACAGATGTCTGTTATCAGGACTTTTTCCCAATAGCCAGCAATATTGGAAACACAAAAACACACTTCTGTGTATCCTGACTTTTTAAAATTTTGAAAAACATTTGGCATATATTCATGTTTTAGCAAGAAAAAGTTGGTTTTTTTTTTTCTTTTCCTTTTTATTTAGCATTATGGCAATACCTGTGGCTCTCCTGGCTGGGACACTAAGATGATTAACACATAAACTTTTGCTAACTTAAAGTAGTTGTCATGTATTACCTAGCCATAAAATATACTGGGTGTTTGGAGGGCATGACTTCTACTTCAAAATTCATCTGACTGCAGCTGTATCTGCTGAATTGCTTCCTGTAATGTGCAATGCAAGTATAATGGCACTCAGTGCAGGACTTCAGCCTGGTCAGTGCTCTTTCCAGAAGTCCACAGGCTGTGCACCGTAGCTCTTCTGAAGCCAGAAGAGATTGCTGTCCTGAGAAAACGTGTTTTGAAGTCACTTGTAGAAAACTCTTATCTTCTTACACGTTCTTAATATACTACAGGTTTTAATTTTTCACTGGGTGTTCTTATTGTAAGAAGTCTAGCCTAATTTTCCCAAACTCGTTTTTGATTCACCAGTTCAGCAATTAATTATGCACCCTGGCAACTTGCAGATCAGATGTCTCCTGTGAAGTCTGCTTTCTCCCTCTTTCCCCCGTTTTCCTCCTACACCCCATCTCCCAAGGCTTGTTGCACAGATAGAAAGAGGACAGGAGGAAGGAGCCAAGAGGTGGGATCCCTTTTTTCAGACAGAGGGATGTGGGGAGCAGCAGCTCTACTGTCAGTTCACAAAAGTTTGACTCAGTCACTGTAAGCTACACCTGCTCCTCAGTTAGGTTCTCTGCAGCTGTGGACTTGGGTGAGACAATGTAATGAGTCCCCTTTAAACTGTGAAGGAGAAGGAATTTGGCCAACTTGATTATTTTATTTGACCTTGGTGGGGGGGGGGGGGGGGCGGAGACGACACCAAACCAACAACAAAACCATGTTTTTAAACTGAAGGAACTGTGGATTTTGTGTACCTAATGAGGAGTTAGTGTCCAAGGCCACCTTCACTTTGTAACACTTACAGTGTGCGTTTCCATCTCATCATATATGTGCTCATTTTATGTTGCAAAATATCAGACAAAATTGTACCAGAAAAGTCCTCTATATCTTGCTTCCCTCTCAGATACAGCTTGTCCTAAATGGATTTCAAAGCAGTGCCACCACCAGAGCAGCAGTGAGGTGTGCATTCACCACATCGGCACGTTCTCCAACTGCACCCATGTGAAACAGACATAAACTTAGAATATGATCTAAGCCATTTTAAGGTTTATTTGGGCAGGATTATTTTCCCCCAGACTTGACAGCCCAACATTCTTGTTTATCTTGAAACAACCAGATCATGCAAATTCTCTTTCTTTTGCTGTACACAGTTGCATGTCTAATAGAAATATAAACTCACATTATAAGTCTGAATTAATTCCTATTGAAACTGGTGAAAAAGTATTACAGAAATTAGTGGCTTTGGATGATCCAGATAAGTACTGAAATGTTCTTCCCTCCCCCTCATTCCTTGGTTTCCTCTACTTGCTGTATTTTGCATTTTCTCTTTTCATTCTTTCAGCTGCCTCCTTTATGGATTACTCCCTTCCTCTGTACTCATTCATTTTTAACCTACTACATCACTCATCTCAGCTTTTGCTACCAAAAGCTTGCATTTCCTCCTCCTTCAGGGAAAAATGTTTATCTTTCTCTCTTCTGCTGAGGACACACTTGTGTTTGGTTAACTAGAGTGCATCCTTTTCTGGTACCTTACCTCTGTATCTAGCCGGGTGTGCACTGATTCTGCCCTGACAAATGTTCCATAATGTGGTTCTACAACAAAAACATTAGGGTCACTGCTACTAGTTGATTTTATTGCTTCAGTTTTGAAGTTGGCCATATTATTGCAAAACAAGCTGGAAATCACATCCCCTATTTTCTCCCTGAAACATCTAAATTCAATACAGGTCAGATCTTTATCAGCCTCTGAAACTAGCTTTATTTTTCCCTGGGTTTTTTTCCCCCAGGAGCCTGTCTTTCGTGTCTGTCTAGATATAGTTAACAATCAGGCATACAAATGTGCACCTGTAACTGGGAAGGACACTGTCCTTCTCACAAAATTCCGGGATCTTAACAACAAAATAGAAATAAAAAGCTAAGGAAAGTAATTCATCGTTAGATAGTTAACAGTACACATGCTTAATGGAACTACATCATAAATGTTCATACATCCAAAAAAATGCTTGTTTGGAGAGAATTATGAGTGGACACTCCTGCCATAGTTGCACTATCAAAAGGGTCATACTGGTGTTGGAACAGATAATGTACCTTTTCTTCCAAGCTGCTCAGTACACTGGTTCGTTCAGACTTGACCTCTATAAACTCTAGTATTACCCTCCTCTAAGGTACTTTTCTTGAAAGCTTTTCCAGCCATTGACAGCTATCTGACCCAATCTTCACTTCCACTTAAACATTTATACAAGCTTAGCACCTTCCCTAGGCCTTTGATTCATGTGTCAGCCTTCAAGTATGCCTTCTTGTCCTGAAAAAAAATACACAAAATACTTGATCTCTTTCAAACTGAAAACCCCAAAATAAACAGCAGAGAGAAAAGTTTCGTATGACAGCCTGTCTCCTACAGAAAACAGAGCTGTGAAGTGCATAGACAGATGGCTGCTGCAGGCAAAGCATATTCTCAATGTGCGATAAATCAGATTTTTTTCATAAATATTCTTGTCATTTTTTTCTAATTGCTGTTATATAAAGATTAGTATTAACATTGAACAATGGGCTATGGATTTCATCCTCACTGCTGAATGGAAGAACATCATAATTCACTTGAGACTTTTCACTGGCAAGGCTCTCCTGAGCGGCAGGGAAGACGGTTTTGTGCTCCAAGAAATATCCTAGTTTTGGAGGTGACAGCCAGATTATGAATTGTAAAGCCAAGCACCTTTGACAGTTTTCACTGCATTCTTTCCATTAACCTATACCTGCTTCTTATGAGAGTCCAAACAGCTGACACTTAAGGAAAAGACTGTTTATCCTTTCCTGATAAGAATTCCTGATAATGGAATTTCTGCTGCTTGCTGTTATCAGCTGATTACAACAGTAGAAAGATTTCTGAACCAATGATATTTTACGGTATGATATTTTATGGTGCTTATCTTTTTCCCTTTACTCAAGTCTCCTTTCTTACTGCTGCATATTTTTCAGCCACCAAACTTAACCACTGACAGTATCAAATTAGCACATACGCTCTTTTTAGTGTGAAATTTTGTACAACTGCACCTAATAATTTAATACTTGAGTTGAGAAACATAGAAAATTGCATTAAATAAAATGCATATTGTGAAAAGCTGAACTACCTGGATGACTGTGCTCTGTAATTACGAATGCAAGAAAAACTACATTTTTATTTTCCCACAGAGAGCTTGCTTTTCTGTTTGGTCTCCCAAACTTGCAACATGAATTGTTTTATCCCACACTGCATACTCAGAAAGTAGGACCCTGTGGACTCTTTTCCTTTCTTCTTTTTCTGTCCTTAATAGTCCTCTTGGCAATCGAATACATTCTGAAAGAACCATGTCTGCTTCTGTAGCCTGTGGGAACTGTCAGTCCTGACACACTGCTGAGCCTCTTCCCTTTAGCCATCCAGGCCAGGTCAGAGATTGGGGAAAAAAAGCGCAAACCCAACCCAGGAAAAAACCAACCACACACATCCAAAATAAAACCAAAAACACTTGGGAAAACTTGACACTGAGGCTTCATCCTGGCAAAGAGGAATCCTGAGCCAGGTCTGAGCAAGAAGCCAGGAATAAATGGGTCAGAGAAAGTAGCATAAAACAGAAGTGCTGCTAAATTCATGGCGGTGACCATAGTTAATGATGATGGTCAAGCAAGGTCAGTGTTTGTCAGCTCTATTCGGTAGCCCAAGATGAAAAGCCCCTCACCAAAGACAGTAACAGTTGCTGACCTAGGAGTCTAACCTGTGAGGGGAAGGACTGGTCACCTACTGTTGCAAATGTAACTGGATTTGTTAATAGTGCAGTCCTTTATTCTCCTGGGGTATTCGTTTTGTGTCTTCTGCCTTCATGTCATTGTTGTATGAACTAATTAATCATCACGCATCCACCTGATTTCAGTAGTGGGGTTTTGAGCAATGCCTGTATTTTCAACTCAGAACAAGCTGTATCAGTCACAGGGAAGTTTGCTACAATATTCAAGCTATTCTAGGCACCCAAATCATACCCGTAATCTTTCACAGACATAGAACTCCTGTCCTTTAAATAATACTTTGCAACTTTAATTATATTTTATAATGAAGGGGTTTTTTGTACATAAAGTGTATGTAGTAGTATTGCGTGTATGCACTAAAAATCTGCCAAACATCATTCTGCCATTAATTCCTTTCCTTAGCTTTTTATTTGTATTTTATTGTTAAGGTTCTGGAATATTATGAGAAGGACAATGTCTTCCTGGTTGTCTGTGCACATCTGTATGCCTCGTTGCACAAGGAGAAAAGCAGTCAGGAGCGCACAAGTGAGAACTAGGAAGAATATAGACAAAGAAGAGCAGCAGTGGTGCTGGTCATTGTGGTAACGGCAAAGGTGAATGAATGAGATCTACAGCTCACACATTCTTACATTTAGTAAAATACATAGGTATTAGTATATGATTTAGGTTTTTTTATGGGTTTAATTCTTAGATAGCAAGAATAATATTCTGCCCATGTGCGCAGCACTCTTTCCAGTGGCATATAGTCCAGTATATGTTTCTGAAATGCTCTCATAACAAAAACAGTGGTGATTTTTTGCCATTACTTCATTTTATTGGTTTGCATTCACATTTTTCTGTTGTGCCTTACTCTGTTCAATGTTATATTATTTGCTTTGCAGCCTTTGAGGGCAGGCTCTGGTGGCCTGCAGGTACTCGGTACAGCTATTGTATTTGTCTAATTCACACTTCACATGTAAGTTAGACCGTAGTTTGCACCTCTGCTATTTAAAAACCAACCTAACCCTAACCCACAACTATCTTTCATTATTTGTTTGATATTTCCTTCAGTTCTGTCCTTTCCTGTTCCGCAACTTAAATCTTCTGAAAAGATGAAAGTACTTGGACTTGTTCTGCAGAGCTTTAGCACTATTTATACTCAGCTTAGAAATCCCTGCCCCTTGGTCTGCAGACACCTCGGTTTCACTGGTTAGTTCCCTTGCACCCAAAATTCTGTGTCTGCATGTACCCTACCAGCCATGTTGCACCCCAGTTCTTCCTTTCTCTACGTGTATCCCTTTAGGCATTCGGTCTAGCATATGTCATCAGAGCAGGTCCAATACTTACAAGCAGAATAAGGTCTGCTGAAAACGTGGCGGTGTCAGATGCTTTTGTTAAAAAAGTAAAGGAACTGTTCTTGGTTCAACTGCCCTTCCTGGGATGTTCCCCATTGGCCTACAGTTTGTACTGCGCCACCTTTTGCTTTCTCTTCGTAGCCCAGCATATCCAGGATGCTCTCTGTTAGGAGCAGCAGCAGTTGCTGCAGGTGGGACTGCAAGTGTGATGGTGGTTCAACTTCCCAACATTCACAATTCCCCGGGTCCTCAACAGGATATGTATTATGCAACTGGGGATTACTACAGCTGCACTGTCTGGGTGTCCCAGTCCAAAATGTTTGGAGCAGACTCTCCATAGATCGTGTCTGAAGCTAGGAAGGTGGTTGGCTGCACCAGAGAGACTCCAGTGTGTGACTCCCTAGCACAGCTGATTCTCTTCTGGGAGTCCAAAGCTGAGGGGGAGTGGGATTTGAGGCACACCTCTGTCATCAGCCTTTTTGTTTGGTGTTTGTGGCTCACTGCTCAGCGTGCTGCTGCTTTGAACCTCGTTCAGAAGAGCATGTAGAGTGCAGGCAGCTAACGCGGGGCCGTGGATTGCACTTCAGAAGCAGATGCCGACCACTTCAAAGTCAGGCACCGCAGCGCCGGGTCTCTTGCTGTGCTTGCATCCTTTTGCGGTACCACACCTTTACATTTTTAATCTGAGACACGCAGAAACTAAACGCTGAAAGACAGCGCTTGAGTCATCTCCCTCATCTGTTGCGCGTTGCAGGAACGCGCTTCGCGCTAAACGCCTTGGTGCAGTCCGTCGTTTCAGCGGGTAGGAGGTGGAGGCAGCCCCATGCAGCCATGGGTTCTGAAATCAGGCGGGCTGGTGGGACGCAGTGCGTGCTTTCTTCGGATGAGCGACTTGGACAAGCCGACGGGCTCCAGGCACGCCAAACGCCATGACCAGCCTGTCCTCTTTTCTTGTTGAGTCACGATGGCGCTACCTGTCCTTGTGAATCGTCACTTCCCACCTCTGCTCCCTCTCTGTGCCGGGTATTTCCTTGGCCTTTTGGTGCTAAGAAATAACAAATACAGCAATGCTAGCCCCACACAGCGTAAAATATCCTCCAAAGTCATCATTCTTCCAAGACCATTCCACAGCTGGAGACACCTCACTTTTCAAAAAAATGTCTGTTTTTAGCAATCTGAGTCTTCCCTTACTTAGTTTATGTGTAAGCAGTTTTTAGATATACTATTAATATAAAGAAATACTTCATTGAAGTTTATCCCATTTAAATTCTTGCAGATGGGTATCCATGGCACACTTATACTTCGTGTAACTATGCAAAGTATATTTATTTCTAAATTCAATACTAAAGTGCTATTTGTCTTATATCTTATCCTCTTGTTACACTGTTCCTTCTGTTTCATCAACTGTTCTATTTCCGAATAGGGAGAGACCTATCCTGATGATCCCATCATGGCTCTTCCAGAAATTGTGTTGTCCCCATTACAACCAAGAAGAGGGATGAAGATTTTGTTAGTATTTCACTAAAAACATTTATCTACTAGATTCACTTTCTCCACAATTCTTCTCTTAATATTATGAGTTTCTGACCTGCAGAATTTTTGTTGACTGTAGTAATACAGGTATCCTGAGGAAAGTTTTACCTTTCTATCCCCTTTTATTTCATGTCCCTAATCATCCTCTGCAAGTACCTTACGTCTCCTTTCTCTTTCCTTTTGAGGGTATAAGAACACTTCACAATCTTATATCACCTCCAGATTTGTTGTACATACAAATTTTCCTATAATAACATTAAGAAATACATTAGTAACATGATCCATTATAATTTTCTGTGATAGGCAGTACACACGCTTCGGAAGATGGTGTGAAATCTTGACACACAGGCAAGTAACTCATCCTATGATGTACCCATACAGAAAGTTTATTTCTGTGCAACAGTAATCTGTGGCTGACTTAAGGCTGCATCGTGTCACAGGTCCTGCGTCCATTCCAGCCGAACTTCCAAAAGAGAAACCTGAAATTATTTTGTTCACAGGTTTTATTGAGGAACAGTGACAGTTGTGATCCCAGTTCCTTTGAAGTCCCAGGATTTCTTCCTACGCACCCCACAACACACACACACACACACACACACATCATTTTTTTGTTCCATCTGCAGCTGCACATTACTGCAGATATTTTAATGTCATTTTGACAATGTAATATCTGGGTTCTGAATGAGGATACAAATATTTTCTGGGAAATTTTCTGAAGTTCTCTATTCTCTGCCTGGAACTATACTGACACACAGCAACAAATCTTAAAGGCCACCTGTGAACCATTTTAGATGTATTTCACCACAAAAAAAAAAAAAAAAAAAAAAGTAAATTAAGGTTTTTTAAAAGGAGGTTAAGTACCAACAGCTAATTTTTCCTAGGAATGAAAAGCCACAGAGAATCATAGTTTCTGGTCTAAAGGAGTGCTAACTGAAGGAAAGGCTTAAATATGAAAGTGATTTTTGCTAATGGTGTCAAAGGGACCATTTTTTTCATCTGACCTACAAATCAGACAAAGACGGCTTGCACTAATAATAACAAATTCACTCTACCAAATTCAGACAACTATATTTTTTAATGGAATCACAAGTATGCATTTTACTAAAAAAAGACCTGTCAGTTTTAGTACAGAGAAGATAAACTTAGTGTATCTTGAGTATTAACTCTTTCCCATCAAAATAAAAGGCAGAGGTTTTGTTATGCTTTGAACTATATTGTTTTTCAAAGACTAACACTTTCTGGTTTAATTTCCGTAAGTTCAAGTTTTAAAATTCTTTGCAAAACAGTAAAAAATGGCAGACAATTACATTTTTTTAAATCTTGAGGTTATTTATAAATATTCTTTTCATATGGAATGTACCCTTCATATCTGTGAATGTATTAATTTGTATTTGTCTTCTAAATGGAGACTGGTTACAATTATGATTCCCAGCTATTTTAAGGCTGAACACGTATTCCCAGTGCTGACTTGTATTTCTTAAAAAGGCTGAAGTATATACAGAGTGAAGCAGCAGACTGTGAACCAAACTCAGCCATTGAAATATGTGCGCTAGGAAAATGTTATTCGACTTAACAGCTAAAGATGTTTCCTTACGAGAGACAGATCTAATAAGACCTTAAAGGATGTGAGGATAAATTCAGATAATGTTTATGTACTGAGGGTAAGATGTCTTTGTGAGCAACAATCTATGGCAATAACGACGATTCCTTTGGATGGAAAATGGCAGGATGGAGGTAGCCTCATGGTGCAGTGAAGGGAGAGTGCTTCCGTGCCGGATGTTTCATGCAGACACTGCTGGGCTCACCACTTACCACCCAGCTGATCTGTTGCCTTCTGCCTGCATCGCATCCCTTCTCGCCTACTAGAAATGCTATAGTTGTCGACTGGCTTAGGCAGGGGCAGATTAATACACACGTAGGCGGCAGTGACCTGAAACTAGTCAACCTGAACTACACAACCAGAATTTTTTAGTAAGATAGTAATATACAAAATGAGGTTAATATACAAGTAATTGGATCCTTTCGCTTAACAAACCTAGCTTTCGTTGGTTTCATGTAGAGTGTGGTAGAGATGGCTGAATATATTCTAGCAGTTTAAAAAAAGAGCCAAAAAAACCCCACCACTAAGAAATCTCATACGTTTGAGACTTGTTACCAAACTTACTGGCCACTGTCAGAGAAACACATCACTAGCAACCTAACTTACATGTTTTATAGTTCTGTCCCCAGTTGAAACCTATTGTTTCAGTGTTTTCTTAAATAATAAAAAGTTCATTAACACCCAGTGTTCTTCACAGAAACGTTTTATGAATGTTATCGAGTGAGTTCCAACAAAACCAATAAAGGAACATAAGTTTTCATTTCCAGAAAGGTGTATTTGCAGACAGAGAAGTTTAGTGATTTGTCTCGGACCTTAACAATTGATCTCTGACACTGTAGTTGCGTAACATAGGATGTGTTCTTTTGCTTCAGATTCCAGCTGCCTATTAGTTACACGCTATGACTTTCACTGTTGTTGTGTCTAAGCTGTTTTGAGGATCCTGACTGCTGCCCACCTAAAAATGTCACTAACTGGCTAAGGAGGGTATGACTTTAGTGTTTATCTAATATACTATCTGCCCAGAGTTGTATGAATACAGCACTTTTACCCTGGGTTATCAACCTCTGAAAATGAAGGTCTAAAATAAAACTGATCATGTAGCTTTAGCTACAGGAAAACTTAAAATCATTTCTATTACAGCACAGAGTGGGGACACTTTTTTCCCCTCTGCAGCATTGTGGGATGCTTGGACTGAGTCATTTCTTTGATGTGTAAATGCACCTTAAGAAGGACATTAAATATTTCAAGTAATTGGTATGAACATGAAATCTCTCATTAGTGTCTGCTAGACAGCTGCAAAGTGCAGATAAGAAAATGCATATGCTAGTACAAGAAAATATTCCAAAATTCTTGAGTGAAGACTTCTGTCTAGAAATGCCCCTCTTCTTTCTGCCCTTCCAGTCTATGTCTATGTACCCTGTGTCTACTGCAAAAATTCTGGTTAAGTGGAAAAGCAAAGCACTATGTATGTTAATCCCCTTGCCACAGGGGCTTTTCCTTACAGTGACATGACATCCATGATCTCGACTGCAGACCAAAATTATTTTCCCACCTACTTGCAAACCAGAATTTGAATGGTACTTATTTAAGACACTTCAATTTGACACGTTTGATTTTGAAATGTATTTTCAATAATATCCACTGAAGTCTATTCTGAAACTGATATGACTGTCTAAAATGAAATGACAACAGTAATTAACATTCCACTTCATGGTTAATTAAAATAGATTATATAGTAAGAAAACACAAACTTCATCTCATAGAACTAGTTAATTAGTCTTTTCAAAGCTGCTTTTATGAGGTCTCTTGCTTTCACAACTTTAAAATCTGTCTGTTATAGTAGTAAGTAAAGATGTAAAGAAATGGATGTAAAGAAATCATCTGGACTGTTTCTAGGAAAGCAGAAAGTTTACTTCCCCACACATACTTCTGGCAGTTTCTGAGAAAGTCTGGATATATAAACTCACCCTTCCTGAGACTGAGTGAGTTGTCGTTGGGAATTGAGTAAGAGCCTTGGAAGGAAAAGGAATTTCATAACAGGCTGTTTTTCAGCATTCACTGTGGGTACATACTGCACTGAGGAGAGAAGGGCAGTCAAGTGTACGCTGCCAGTATAACCATATTGAATAATCTGGTTTAGGTGGGAGAACAGAGATGAAGGCTGGAAACGGAACTTGAGTCTTGAGGGTAAAGGTGCTTTAGTGAAAATCTGGTCTTTTTTCTGGTTTTTTTTAGTGTTTCTCTGAAAACAGAGTAGTACGATGTCCTTTGCAGTGCAGAATCCCAAGGTAGTGAGAGCGGCGGTCCCCAGTATCTACAGTTGTGATCTGCATTATGCATTGACCCCTAATTCTTGTAAGTTTGGGTTTGATGTTGGTTTTTTTTGTTTTTTGTTTGTTTTGTTTTTTAATTTTGGACATTCCTTTGAAGATTACCTTCTTTCATATAGTTTTGGTACTGATGAAAGAGTGTCAGTTGGTAGTTTTGGTGAATGGAGATTTATGTCTACAGATTAAGGCAAATTTTTCTCCTACAGTGGTCAGCCAGGAGGTTTTAGTTCTGTAGGTAACAGGCATTTCAATCACAATGTTTTGTGTGGCTCTGCCTTTCCAGTAAGCATTCAGACCATGCTGATGGATAGGGAAGCTGAATCTGACTGCCAACAAGATCACCTCCTGAGTCTTTTAAGCAAAAATGGCTCTAGCATCCTACTGAACTGGGCTGTAGTACAGTAGATATTATACAGAGGAAATGTTCTGCTTCCAGTGAGGCCAAAAGAGAAAATGCTAGTTTAGTGTTATTTATAAAGTAAATTTTAAAAGACCACAATAGATATAACCAGGAAATCAAAATCTAGAGCAGTGCTTGAGCTAAGGTACTCCTAAGCTCAATCTTGTTGCATTTATGTATCTAATATCCTGGCCCATGAATAGTTTTTCCACTTTTGGTCTCTCTGATATTCAGAACAAATGTTTTCGTTTACTGTTCTAAGAAGAACCATAGCACAGTGCCTAGTAAGAAGTAGAATCATAAATGAAGCTGAGATGCTGTAAATTAGATATTTAATGCCTGGCTTGTCTTCCTCAGTCCAGGAACAAGCAAGTGATAAAAATACCTGGTTTAGCCATTATTGTTAACTTTCCATTTGTCTCGACTTGTCTTCAGTAAATAACAAAATTAAGTTTAACTTGGCCCATTTTTTCTCTTCCTGCATTACTTTGAAATTTTTGCTTCCTTTTCAGACCTGATGATGAGCTCATAAATCCGTAGATGTATTTGTATTTTTCCAGTCCATCTAACAAAATATATCACCTCCTCCTCCAAAACCTGCTTTTCTTATGTCATTGAAACACTAGAGCTAGATCTACAGTAATATTGCCTATCTTAGGAAATTTGTTCTCTGGTGCAGTTCAGCAAGGGAAAATATTTGTGGCTGTTTCATTAAAACCTGGGGTTTGTGCTCAGATCTGCCTAAAATATCCTTATATAACCTCATGAGTAAAATGCATGATACGTACTTACTCCTGAACAAGAGCACTAAGAGGCCTTGACTGATGCTAAGGAGTCTGAATGTTCAGAAATATTACCATATGTAAGTGGGAGAGCTGGGACTGCACAGCTCAGTGAGTATTCCTCTGAGCTATAAATAGCTTTTGTAAAAGGTATCAAATGCAGTTTTAAAGTGCCCAAATACAAACAATTCATAACCCTGCTGTCTTGCATTACTGAGTGTTTTTAGAGCCTGATCTAACTTTTATGCCAGTTACTGCAATCTGGGTTGCTTATTTGCAAATACTGGTGAATGAGAAGCTGGACATGAGCCGGCAGTGTGTGCTGGCAGCCCAGAAAGCCAACCGTATCCTGGGCTGTGTCAGGAGAAGCGTGGCCAGCAGGTCAAGGGAGGGAATTGTGCTCCTCTACTCTGCTCCTGTGAGACCCCACCTGGAGTGCTGTGTCCAGCATCAGAAGGATATCAACCGGTTGGAGCAAGTCCAGAGGAGGGCATGCAGATGCTCAGAGAGCTGGAGCACCTCTGCTGTGGGGACAGGCTGAGAGAGTTGGGCTTGTTCAGCCTGGAGAAGAGAAGGCTCCAGGGAGACTGTATTGCAGCCTTTCAGTACCTGAAGGGGCCTACAAGGAAGCTGGGGGGGACTTTTTACAGGAGCCTGTAGTGACAGGACAAGGGGTAACGAGTTTAAATTGAAAGCGGGGAGATTTAGATTAGATATCAGGAAGAAATTCTTCCTGTAGAGGGTGGTGAGGCACTGGAACAGGTTGCCCAGAGAAGCTGTGGATGCCCCATCCCTGGAAGTGTTCAAGGCCAGGCTGGATGAGGCTTTGAGCAACCTGGTCTAGGGGAGGGTGTCCCTGCCCATGGCAGGGGGTTGGAACTAGATGGTCTTTCAGGTCCCTTCCAACCCAAACCAGTCTGTGATTCATTCTATGATTCTATGAAATATAATATTAAGGCAAATTCAGAAACACATATACATAGAAAAAAGATACATTAGCTAGCCTATTGATCTGGCAAGCAAAAAGAGCATGATTTACTGAGTGACAAAATTATCAATGCTCACATTAAGAAGCAAGACAGAACATTTTAAATACAGCAGCAATTAGCCATTAGGCCACCCTGATCAGGTAGTAAATTGTTCTTTCTTTGCAACCTTCAATGCAAAACTAGATAGCTTTCTCCAAAACGTGCTCTAGGGCAGATAATTTTCATTTGCATAATAGAAGAGAAAGTTCTTTCTGTGAAAGTGTCACTGGATAAAAGGTGTTGTCTTCTTGATGCAACAGGGCAGATTATTTAACTTTTTTTTTTTTTTTACCTGACAATATACAACTTCTGTGCAGCAATTTAACATTCATCAATCCAGTAACAGAGTTTACATATATGTGAGATACTGAAAAATACACAGGATTTGCCTTTCATGTCCATTATTTTGATGAGACAGTCAGGAGCTTATGTAACTGCAGTTGAAGGAGTGCCTACATTGTTATGTATAGAAAGACAGGAATCTGGTATTTTCTTTGTTAGACTAAATGTAAGATACTTAGCTTATTCAAGCAAGTCTAAACGTTTGGCTGTTTTTTCTCATAGAACAAACATAACTGATATTCCCATAATTGACCTAAAATTATATTGCCTGCTAATACAATCATTTAGAATTTTATAGTGTTTTATATACAGTATTTTTCATACATACGGATTTTGCAGACTATTTCATTGCTAATAAAAGTTCACAATAATGAATTCATTTTAATATGTCATCTTATCTTAGAATAAGTGGGGAAGGAAACCATTTACCCTTACACCCTTGCAACTGTAGTTCATTATTCTTATGAGTTTGTACTATGATTCAGTTGTATTTTCCGTAAAGGAATTTGTCCCATATGACCGGTGTGAAGGAACTGAAGTTGTAATCCAGATATTATCTGGCATGTCTTAACTTTTGCTTGTTCGCTTTTCAAACTTCATAGTATTAATTTAGCTGAAAGGATTCACTTTAGGCTTGTGGAGTTTTGGTGTTTATTAGGAATTAACCTTGAGGCTACCATTCATTATAACTTTGTATTTCCATGTTTATCTGCCAAAAACATTCACTGTCGTGAGTCTTCAATCTCAAAGAATTATTTACTGACTATGGGCCAAAGGTAAGGAACTTGACATTAGAGTGCTCTGTAGCATTCGAACCACAAAAGACATAGTGATCCAATTTTGTATTGCCATGAATTAATCTCCTTCTAGTCATCCCAGAATATAGAAGTTTCCTTGCCATTTTGTAGTCCCTTACTTTTTCATCTTCCCAATTATGTTGATAACTATTTTCTGTTTTTCATGATTCTGATACAATCTGTAAATCTTTCACCTTGGGAACTTCACAGTATTTCAGGTCTTTAGAAGAAGAAGATATCTTGCTTCTGACTTTGGTTCCAAAGCAAGAAAGCATCTCAGTATGTTGTACACCTTCAGCATATGGGTAGTCACACTGAAGTCAACAGGTGACTCATACTTAAAGAGAAGCATATGGTTAAGTGGTGGGGTTTTTTCCGTATTTGGATCTAAAATCATGTTGGAAAAGCTTGAATATATAAAAAAATGCTGTTATTCCACTGTGTGGAAGAGCAGGACACCTGACATATTTCCACATCTTCTGTCTGTGTGCTGTGAAGCTATATTTTGTGGGATTTCTTTCTATATATGTCTATGAGGGTAGAGGAAAAGCTGATGTAGCGTGATCCTGTACAACCACAAGCGAATTATGTAGCCTTCACTGTGTAACAGGAAGGCTGGATGAACAGTTCTACTAATGCTTTGCAGAGATAATCTATGTGAGTTCTGTGAAGACAGAGTAATATCAGGTTTTGGTACAGTAACCAAGGTTTTGTTGAATAGATACTAAACAAGATTGTGTCCTACCGTGTATTCCAGGTTTATTGCTTTGTGCAACTGTGCAGAGGGTTTCTATTCAGGTCACAAAATAGCGCTAGTTTTTCAATGTTCATTTCAGTCATTAACTTTGAAGGTGCTAGATTTGGATGGACCATTGTTTGCTGCTTCTATTCTATAGGCATTCATTATTTGTAATTGTAGCAGATGAATGAGATCGTGTTAGGGTAATCTAATTAGCATAATCCACTCATGAAATCAGAATTTTTTTGCATTTTGTATTGCCCGCTTGCGTGATAGAAAGCAGAGAGACTTCTGGGAGCGGGGTCAAATCCCAGCTGTGCTCTTGCCGTCTCGGATTTTAGCTAATGGGTGGATTTTTACTTTCTTTGGCATTGGTGTGGAGACAGGTCCACTCTGTATGCAGTCTTCCTCCTGTTCGTAAGGAGATGCAGGCAGCTGCAGAAGAGGATTCTCAGCTCTGGATCTGAGCAGACCAGAGTGCCTACCATGCAACCTTCACGCACGAGCTGAAGCACCTGGGGTCAGCAGTCAGGCACAGCTTAGCACTCCTTCTAGAATAGCTTCCCCTTTGAAAGAGCATTGAAATGCTGTTTAGAAGCACCTCAGTTGCTGTGCTCCAGCAGATGGTCTCTGGGCAATTTACTGCCGCCAAACATCCAAGCCTGATATCTACCGGGGCTCTTCAGATTGCTAACAGAAGTGACAGAATGACATTTTGGCTGCCACGGTGTGCCACCTAAGTTATTAACCTAAAAGAAAGTCAGCAGTGATAGTAAGTTAATATGTGAGCAGTGAATTGCAGCAAATATGTCGTCCATTCTGCCACCTCTGCTGCAGTGGCAATAACATGTGCCAGAGGTAAACAGCTCAGATTGGTGACCTCTGGAGCCTTCATGAATTCCCAGGGACCACACAGAGACTGTAAATCTGTCATTGACTGCACTGGGAATTTAAATGTCTAACTTAGATACTTTGAAACTTAGGTACTTTGAATCTCTTTGAAATAACAACGACCAAAAAAGCCCCACAGAATTTCCCCCACACCTATCCTGAGTTTTCAGAGCAGATGCTTGGAATCAGACCCTTGTGTCATGTGCATATGGGCATTATCCTTTTGCAGTTCATTGATTTTGCATGTATTTTGACCATCACCTTACAGCTTTGCAGTAAACTCTTTTGTAGAAACGTGAATTTTTAAATTAAATATGTGAACTTTTTCACCCACAGCCACTATTTTATTTACAGTCAAAGAAGAGTAAGAGATAATTCCTCTGCAGAATCCATGCCAATTAGATCATGCCAGCAAGCCTAGTCTCTCAGGTCTTTTTTACATTCTGCTTAATTTATTACTTCAACCCATTTGCCAGGTTTAGATATGAGGTTTATTGGCCTAGAATTGCCAAGATCAAGCCCTGGAGTTTTTAAATTTACAAGCATAACCATGGTTGTGCTTAAATAGGGCTTCATTTTTGTAACTACTTTTTAAGTATATCTGTTTCCAAACCAGACTCTTTTCTCCCCAGAGTACAATATTTAAGGGATGTGGAGGAAATATGCACTGAAGTACCAGCTGATAGCTAAGCAAATCAGGGGCTTAAATCTCTCAGATTCTTTTGCAGTCTCACCCATAACAGTGAAATTCCGGCAGGACAGAGACTTCATAACAGGCTACGAATTATTGTACTGAGGTTGACATTACATAAATGAAAACTGGGATCTGCCCTTTTAAGAGGTGTTTGCTGACGAATGATTGATTGTAGAGGATGAATCCTGAGCCGAGCACCCAGGGTCTCTGCAGGAATGCGCTGGTTTCATCTCCATACTCGTCAGCATGCCACATCCTGCCATTAGGTTTTCAAGGGTGCTGAAAGTGCAGCCGTACTTGAGAGTTCATCTAAGCAGGGATGTGTCACTCCTGCTGAGTCATGTGTAGGTCTTGGTTATTGCATCGACAGTTTCCTTCATTCTGGTGTTCTGCTGAACTCAACAGCATCAATACCCACACTTCAGAGTCTGATGGACAGTTTACATCATACAAAAAATTTACTGTTAGAAATGAATGTAAATCACATCATTTCAGGTGCCAAAGTATCACATATAAATAAAAATCCTTTATGGTGGATCATACTGTTCCATTAGTACCATAAGGGATCCATGGATGGCCTTATAAATGCCATCACTGTTGTAAAGTAGATGTGGAAAATATTTCATGTACGTTGACTGACAAAATCTGATTGAAAAGCTTTTACTGCAAGACTCAGCCTATCCAAATTCATAGACCAGCAGTTCAGAGGTGGGGCTCCTTGCAGGTGGTAAGTAAAGAACTCTTACCATATTAATGAACGAATTTAAAACAAATTAATGATGAAGTGTTGTAATTCAGACAGTAGATGTTTCGTTCACCTTTCACATCCCCTGTGTATGGCTTTTCGAACACAGCTGATTTTAAATACACCCTCCCCCTAACCTCAGGCAATGCATGAGGGAGCTGGTAGACTTCCATGGGAAGGCTCTGATGGCCAGGGCATCCACCCATGCAGTATAATATTTGAAGTAATGAAATGTAGCAGATTAAGTTCAGGTCTAAGGACTTGCATCCATTGTTTGTTGCAGTTGTGTAGACATGCCTGAAAAATTTAACCCAAACAGACACATTACTTTTGTAGCTTTAGATCCTTGTCTCTAATGTTAGCTCCCTATCTTTTTAGCTTAGCTCATTCTGGGATGCCTTAGCCATCCTCATTATTAATATAGATTACTAATAGGGTATCAGTGTCAAATTGTTATTCATTGAGGTAGGCAAACAACTTTGGCACAAAAGAATAAAAGGGAATTTTTTTCTATGAGTACTAAATGTTTTATGTGTGCAGACCATGAATGCTGCCAATTATTCTCTGTACTGCTCCTACATATAATGCACTTAAAAACCTTGAAAATATTTTCTTCGTATCCCTTAAATTTATAATAAAACTTTGATTTCTATCACTGTTAGTAATAAGGCAGAATACCAGTGAGCCTTAGGACTACTTACCTCAATCTATTCTGATTAAAGAATATGAAGGAAATAAATTATTATGGAGGGATAACTTTTACTAGCCAATTTAGTGCTCATCCCTTTTTCTAAGATTGCTGGTGGACCAATATACGTAGTAATGTAATTGCTATTTACTTGGATAAACATCAGTCATATATTTCTCTTGACCTTTTAGTCTATTTAAAGCAAAAAGGAAATAGATATTTATTGTTTGCCAGCCCTTTTTTCTGTCTCATTTCACTGCACATGTTCTGGAATCCAGTTTTCTAGGCAAGCTGACTGCATTCATTCCATTCACCGTTCTGCCATCTGTGAAGTAATTAACTTTTGACTTATGGAAAAAAAAAATCAAGAATTGCAATCATTTTATTTGTTTCCCAGTACTCCTGAAAGATAAGCAGTAATATTGTTTCTGTTTAAGCCAGGGCCACACATAAACATCCAAAATCTGGAAGTTACTCACAGCTTCCTTCACCACAGACATTTTAATTTTATTGTAGCTAAAATTTTACTTTCATTACTACGAAGACTGCTACAGTGAGCTGTATTCCTGCATCTGTGTTGAGTGTGGCCCTGAAACTTAATATGAGGACTGGATTAAATAGTTTGATAAAGACTGACATCCTCCTCTACCAAACCACCTAGAACCAGCATCCCTAGAACCAAGATTTGCAAAACTGTTCAGAGATTTGCAATGTTTTATGTGTTTGGAGGTAGGAGACAAAGATATGATTTTTGTTTGTAATTTACTATCAGAAGATTTACATTACTATCGGTGTTGAAAGATGTTGCTGACCATCCTTAGGTATTCTTAGTTTTCAGTCGAAAAGAAAAACGCCTGGCAGACCTGTTACAACTCTGGTCACGTTAGAAGTTCACAAGCTATGTTCTACTGTGTGAAACAGCAGAGAGCTGGCAAAACATCTCTTTGCATGCTTTGCCTATACCAATTTACAGTCTGATGAACTAGCCTGAAGCATTCAAGTCCATGCTATAGAGAAACCATGTGTAGCTACTCATCCAGGTTGGTGCACTGATTACTCTTCTTCCCTGCTGTTGTAATCCAGCTGTGTTGACACGGGGTGAATTAACAGATACAGCAGAAGTGCATGTTGCCTTTACCGGTTTTCCCATCCCTAGCCCCACGTGTTGCCCCCTCCAAAGCAGGTGTGGCTGAACCGCATGTGAAGTTTGCAACCCAGAAGATGGAAAAAATCGCAGCCTCTGTCAGTCTATTTTCTGCAGCAGTTTAGGGACTGCTTCAGGTGTGGTTCAGCCATCCTTTGGCATGGATATACAACAGCTTCAGGCATCCTACTACAATCCTCACCGTGAGTCAACAATACAAGGATTGCAGTCTTTCCTTTAGAGCTGATAATGTTGCAGAAAACATTTCCTGGGATGGTCATTTCGTGACCTTTTCCCTGCAGTACTTTCTGTGGAAGAGTGTCTTGTCCCAGGAACAAGCCTTTCAGATATCTCTGTGTCATCTGACTGTTGGTGATATTTCACCTATCTCTAGTGAGTGAGCTGAGCAGACTGTGTAGGTGATAGCAGAGGAAGCATGGTTTCAGGCCAGGGGTGACAGCAGTCTTACCCAAAATAGGGTTGCAGCATAAAAAACTGTCTATAAGCCAGCTCTCATGGAGAACTAAAGGCTGTCCTACCAGCCAAAAAACACTTGAAAGAGCTAAACAAAGGTAGGGAAGGACTAAGCCAGAAAACAGATGTACTAATCCACGCTCAGGCTCCATCAGATGGGAGTTGAAAGTGCCATGTCTGTCACAGGCCTGGAAAAAAAATGACAGAGCCAGTTTCTGCCTTTTTACATGTTGCAGAAAGAAAAGGATTCATCCCAATTAACCATCAAAGCACAGAAGCATCCCAGCTACCAGCCTATGCAGCCCTCACAAGTCATGTAGGTAAAGATAGGTAAATTGTTAAATGAAATAGGTTATGTATACTTATTTTCTAACTTGTTCTCCATCCCAGATGTTGTGAAAATTGTCCAGTTGTATTCAGCACTTTTTCTGAGGGGATAGGAAGGATTTTAATAGAATATAAACAGTACACAGTTTTTAGTCTGACTTCAGAGTTTAAATGGCTGGTGAACCAAGTATTACCCACAACACTCCAAAGTGTTATTTCCCTTCCAGCAGGCCACAGGTTTGGGTCTTGTTAATAAAATTTACAAATGCAGACTTGTTTATCTGCACCTTACAGCTCCATCTTGTAGTTTCCACTATGCATTCAAAATTATAAATATATGGATATGGATAGTGTTCTTGAGGAATACAGATGTGTGCCCTGGAATCACTGGAATCAAAAATCTGGCACAGTATTAGCCAGCATAAGCTTTTGTCTCAGTTTTCCCACTTGAGTTTTAAGTTATTTATTCATACTCCTGCACAGGCCAAAACAAAGTAAGTTTTTTGCAGGCATTTAGTGAATGTTGGCATAGTGCTTTCAGAAGGCGAAGAGCTCATTTCTGTAACATCTGGTGTAAGATGGTCCGATCCCCCCAATTTGTGCAAATCCTTCTGTGGTTTAAGTCCTTCATAGTATTTTCATGCCTGAAACCATTTAGTACAATCAGCGAACTTGAATAATGCACAGTCCAGTTCTCTCTTTACATAAATATATAAAATAAACATTGCTTATATTAGCTCTGAAGGATATAACCTTCTGACCTTTCGCCCTGCTGAATAGGGTGAAGATGGGAGCTTTCTGCTATTGTGTGTTCTAACCCAATATATGCTACAATCATTGTCACTTTATTGATATATCAGCTATATTTTTTACACCCAGCAATGGGATTATCTTTTTGGGTATAGACTCCTAGGGGTAGCTGCAGAGATGTTTCACACAAAAGAAGTACCCTGGGTACAGGCATACTTCAGGGAGGACAAAGTGTGCCAAAGTTTGTGCTTTTTTTGGTTGTTTTATCTGATAGATCAGATGTTAAACTTAATCATCTCAAATCAGTGTTTTACTAACTTACCAACTAGATTCTCAGACAGTTTCCCTGGCTCTGATTTAAGTTGCTTCTATCTACAGTTTCCAAGATTGTCTTTTTAGGAGCAGCTTTGCTATCTTTAGAAACAGTTGCTGGTTTTAAGAATAAGTTGCATAAACAGTAGGTTTAATTAACCTGGATTATGCACAGTGTTTTCTGGATATATGATAGACCCAGCTCAATATGCAAAGTGCCCAGAAAAATAAAGGAAATGTATTCTAGCTGTTAAATGTTAGGGGTTGATTCAATCTTCAATATTTATTCAGTTCTTATTGGCCAGCGTAACATGGTTCAAACATGTGCACGTTCAGTGTAAAATACTACATATTCTACCTACTGAAATAATTGTAACCAATCTTGAAGGTCTGAATGCCAGACATTAACATCAGTTTCATCTATTCTACCTTTTACCCAATAAACCTTGAGTCTTTGTTGTTAGAAATGGAAAGTCAGGTGTCAGGAGGATGGGGCCAGGCTCTTCTCAGTGGTGTCCAGTGACAGGACTAGGGACAATGGCTATAAACTGGAAAACAGAAGGTTCAAACTGAACGTGAGGAAACACTTCTTCCCTGTGAAGGTGCCAGAGCGCTGGGACAGGCTGCCCAGAGAGGTGGGGGAGTCTCCTTCCCTGGAGACTTTCCAAAGCCGCCTGGACTTGTTCCTGTGTGACCTGCTGTAGGTGATCCTGCTCTGGCAGGGGGGTTGGACTAGATGATCTCTAGAGGTCCCTTCCAACCCCTCACACTCTGTGAATGTGTGAAAATATTGTGTTACATGTAGCTATCTGTACAGACTTGGGTCCATTTCATTATTGTGATCATAAGCCCAAGGCTGCTTAGTTCTTAACCATGACACATATTTAAGATGGCACATGGTACAATGGCAATTAAAATATGATCCCCCCCCCCAATATCCATCTTTTGCATTAATATGATAGATAAGGTATGACACATGAACTACTCCAATACTGCTATAAATTAAAACTTTTATAAATGTCTGTATTCATTTATGTATTTATTTTTATTTGGTTTGCGTTCAGCTGAAGTTTTCTTCTCCATTGCAGACAAGAGGAGGCTTATGCTAAACTTCGGGTGGCCAAAAAAGCAAATGCACAAGAACCAGCCCAAATTCCAGTCAACAGCCACAAAACATGTAACACTTAACAGAATCAAGGGGAGTTACAGGGTCAACTCACAGGGAAGAAGTGGTTGTAGCTCAGAAGAATCTTACGGCTTACTCTGGGATGGTACAATGTTCCTTTGGGTGATCCTGTAATGCTGTACGATGCTTTTGCCATGAGAGATGCATTGCACCTGTTTGCAAGTTACGCAGCAGTCACAGTTTAGCTTTTTCCACTGGAACATTTCTTACTAGCTGGAGTTTTGTATTTACTTCATAGATATGACCAATCTATTTTGAACCACATGGCTTACCTGTTTCAGGAAGGAAAAAATGCAATACCTTCTGCATTTCTACTGATTTTGCTGTCTAACATTGTGGTAAAGTTGATGAGTTTCCTCTTGACCTCTTGAAACCTGTTTCCTCAGTAGAAATAACTTCACATGAAAGTAAAATTTTCTTGAGTCCAGATGTATTGACTTTCAGAGTTACAGTGTAAGACTCATTCCTTTATTCAGGGAGCAGCAAGGACCCTGGGACCAGAGCTCACTCCTGTGTCACCAGAGACTAGGGGGATAACTGTCAGTGACTATTCAGTACGCTGTTAATTCTGCTGAGAGAGTGAAGCCTGCCTCTTTGGAAGCTGCAGAATAAATATCCTCTTCAGTACATTCTTTCATATTATTCCTTTCAATCCTTGAATGAAATACCATCTGGTTCTGATGACTTACTGTAATTGCATCTCTAATTGCTCTGTAACTTCCTCCTTAGAGGGTTCAATCTCTGTGAAAGACATATTCTGATGTACCATTAAAATTGCCTTCAGTACAGCAATTCAGTTATCAGGACTCTCTTCTTTCTACATCTCGCTGTATCTAGTGTAGAAGGACAATGGCTACCTTAAGGTAGAATTTTTTTGGCCTACAGGAATCCTGCTTTAGTTAAATAGACATGTTCTTTCTTGGAAAATATGTTACAGATCAGTCAAGTAAAGAAAGGAAATGGATTGGGAATTCTTTACCACTGAAAAATCTGATATTCATTATCACTTCTGTTGTTTACATCTCTCTGGACCCAGGATTGACATTATCATTGTCAGTCACATTGACATTGTACTTTACTATGGAATGTTTTCTTGCATTTAATGTCTCTGTCCCTGTTCCTTAATGCTTTATTCTGATGTTGCTCAAAGTCACACTTACTTCCCTTACATTTTAAGAAATCTTTTTGAAGTACTGAAAATAATGAAAAAATACATGCACACATGTTTCCATCTATGTGCCTGCATCTTTCTGGCCCTGTATTTAAGGTGTAATGTATCATGGCTCATAGATACAAATTGTGGAAGCATTCGAGTTAATGACAGATATCACTGAAAGGTTGAAGGTTCTTTGTAACAGCTAAAGATCTGTTCTTTGGTAGACTTCAATTAATGGAACAGATTAAAGGAACCTTTTTGGTACCCAAACCAGTAATGGAGATCCCAACAGAAGAGCATCCTGCAAACGAGGCAAGACACAAGACATCTTCTCATCTCCTAAGAAAAAGGAGCATGTTTAACCAAGTTAATAAAGGCCCTACCTCTTGCATCCCACATTTTGCAGTTGCCATTTCTTCTTCTCCAACACCTGAAATAATTTGCAAACAGGTTTTATGAACCAATGCCTCTTGATGAAATGACATCCTACTTCCATCTCAGAGCTTCGGAAGAACATCGTGTTGCTAGCTGTATTGCTTCCTACTGCACAACCAAGAGGAAATGGGGTGCTATAACCAATACAGCTCAGTCAGTTTCCCCATATGCATCTTCACCTCAGGGTGGTGACATTGGCCTTGCTCATGCTCATTAGGATCTCAAGATATTTTTGCAACTCTTGAGTTCAGCTCCATTCTTGGTTCCATAGGAGCAGCCCTGGCATCCTGAATAGTTTCAACAACATTTCAGGTCAGTATCATCGCCACAAATCCTTGCATCACAACGTGATTATAATCATTAGCCCACATGGCTTCCCTTGCAAGATGACACCTGAGGCTACTTTAGAGCTGTCTGCTAGTCCGAAGCAGCATATGGGCATTCATAGTATCACTTCTCTAGTGCTGTCTTCACACAGGGGTGGTGAACATACACAGGCTCAGCATTGTATTTCTCTCACTGCAAATGTATGATCTTAACAGATGCCTCAACACATGCAAACAGAAGGCACGGTCGTCCACTCTTCCTGAAAATGCATTGAAACTCAGACAGTCCGGTTTGTCTGCAACAATTTTGTTCTTCTAAAAAAGATTCACGTTCTGACAGACTGCACTCTGCTTGTAACATTGGCCGTATTTGCTGTGTAAGGGAGCAATTACCAACCTTATGCATTCAGTATGAAATAACTTGCACAGCACAGCAGTTAACAGGTGTAAATAACCACCCACCAGACTATTTTAAACAGTCAACAATCCCCAGGCTGCCAGGTAATGTGAAAGGCCAAACCAGCCAGTACAAGAACGAGAATGAGTAATGATTTGAAAACATATTATCTTGTGCCATAAGAGGCCACACTCCAGGCCCTCTCTGAGGTGCCCTTTGGCATCTGTACTGGGTCTGTGTGGCCACTTTTTGGTAGCAGGGGGGCTACAGGGGTGGGTTTTGTGAGATGATGCCGGAAGTGTCCCCTGTGTCCGACAGAGCCAATGCCAACCAGCTCCAAGACAGACCCCCTGCTGGCCAAGGCCAAGCCCATCAGCAGTGGTGGTGGTGCCTCAGGGATAACGTGTTTGAGAAGGGGGAAAAGTTGCTGCACAATGGCAACTGCAGCTTGAGAGGGGAGTGAGAATATGTGAGAGAAACAACCCTGCAGACATGCAGGTCAGTGGAGAAGAAGGATCAGGAGGTGCTCCAGGCCTGGAGCAGAGATTCCCCAGCAGTGCTTGGTGCAGCCCATTGTCAGAGAACAGGCTGTGCCCCTGCAGCCATGGAGGGCCACGGTGGAGCAGAGACCCACCTACAGCCCAGGGAGGACCCCACACTGGAGCAGGGGGATGCCTGAAGGAGGCTGTGACCCCGTGGGAAGCCCACTCTGGAGCAGGACCTGTGGCCTTGTGGAGAAAGGAGCCCAGGCTGGAGCAGGTTTGCTGGCAGGACTTGTGACCCCAAGGGTCACCCAGGCTGGAGCAGACTGCTCCTGAAGGACTGCACCCTGTCGGAGGGACCCATGCTGGAGCAGTTCATGAAGAACTGCAGCCCATGGGACGGAGTCATGTTGGAGAAGTTCATGGAGGACTGTCTCCATTCGGAAGGACCCCAAACTGGAGCAGGGGCAGAGTGTGAGGAGTCCTACCCCTGAGAAGGAAGGAGCGACAATGTGTGGTGGACTGACCACAACCCCCATTCCCTGTCCCCCTGTGCTGCTTGCAGGTAGGAGGTAGAGAAAATAGGAGTAAAGCTGAACCCAGGAAGAAGGGAGGGGTGGGGGGAAAGTGTTCTTAAGATTTGGGTTTATTTCTCATTACCCAGGTCTTATTTGATCAGTAATAAATCAAACTGATTTCCCTGAGTTAAGCCTGTTTTGCTCGTGACGGTAATTGCTGAGTGGTCTCTCCATGTCCTTAACTCACGAGTCTTTCATTATATTCTCTCTCCCCTGCGCAGCTGAGGAGGGCAGTGATAGAGCAGCTTTGGTGGGCATCTGGCCTCAGGCCAGGGTCAACCCACCACAATCCTTTTGGCACCCAGTTTGAGGCCTGAGGAATGTGAGATAAGGACAGTAGTTGGGAGAGGTAACGGGCAAAACATGGATGGAACAGTGTTAGAGAACAGAATGATCGAGGGGAATTTTGGTGATTGCAATTGTGGTGAGGGGGAGTGGATTGTGTGTAAATTGTCCATTTTCATTTGGTGTTGTGATGATGTTATTTTGATTTCGGTGCAGGGAGATCTTTTTTGTTGCTGTGAGTGAATTCTGTGAAGATTGTGTGATGAATGTGAATTTTAATAATTCTTAAATAGGTGGTTCACAGATGGGAGGGGTGGAACACCCCTTATAAAAAACGTTCCTTGCTAGAATCCAAACCTATTTGCTGTTAAGACATGACAATCCTTCAAAATGTTTTGTCTATGTGGACCTTATTATCTGTTTTCCTTTCTCTCTACACCATCACCTTGCCGTGATTCTAGGGTGACTGAAAGTGATGGATGGAATGCTGGTTCCTAATACTTCTGAGATTAGACATTTGAAGTCCTTAGACGTATGCACCAGCCAAAGAGTACAATGGATATGAGAGTGACCCTATGTACAAAGGATACATGGAGACAATATATTTCAGAAAACTGTGGTTATGGTAAATTCAGTGAACATAGGGATATGTCAGCTGCTTTGGTTGGTGGGAGGAAGGGTTATGTAGAAATAACCTGATTAATTTCTTTTTTAAGTCCTCTCCCTCTTCTGACGTCTGTGTGTGTGCAAATCTGAATGTTGTCTTTGCAAGTGCTGGTGTTTCTCCTGTTAAGTTATAGCACTGCTACAAAGACATTTCCACTGTTGACATTATAAGTATAATGGGTTAGCTATTGTATTAGTCAGGAAATCCTTTCCTAACTAACTGAATATATTTCTGTGAGTTGTGAGGCCCTTATTTATTCTGGACTTCAGGTTTAAAACACTTAGAAAAATTATTTTCAAATCTGAGAGCATTCTGAACTTTATGGTGAATTAATACATATTAGTAGAGCACATTTGTTTTTCCAGCACAGTCTTTGTCCACTATTCGTTCTCCTTTTTTGTAAAGTATTAATCATCCATGCAGGAAATTCAAACACTACTCATGTGATAGGCGATAAATAAGAAAACACAATTTCTCTGTTGTTTCGATAAGTGGCTGGCTATTTGTTTTCAGGTTATTTTTGGTGTGAGGGAAGATGCTAGCATTTTTATGGATTTGTTCATCAAATGTTGGAATGGAATGTTTTACATTACATTGATCAACACCATGACAGATTAAAACCTATGAAATTTATAAATAATTCATATTTAATAAAGAGACGAGTAAATACTGGCAGAAATCTAAGGGTTATGAAGCCTTTCTTTTAAGATACAGAGACAAAACACATGAATTGTCTTCAGGCAAGAATACTTGAAATGTCATCCAAGATGCATGCACCTTGACCACTTTTCACTGAGTAACATACCAGTTGCATGGCAGGTGCATTTGAAATATTAAATTTTGATGGAACTGGGAAGTACAACCAGAGGTGTGTGTACCAGCAGAAATGAGAGACATGGCTAATCTACCAGGAACAAAAAACTATTCTGGCTGCTTCAGACGGAGCACCTGATCAAACACTGTATCTCTGGAATGGTGATAAGGTTACAATCAGTTTCTCTGATAGGATGAAGAATCCTGTCAGATTTTTACAAGCAAATGACGTGGAGTCACTGGACTGGGATTTGAGGAGAAAAGTGGATTTAATCCAGAAGTAACTGACAGCATGAGAGATGGAAAGGGTCAGAGGGGGGAAAGCAGAAAGTGCTTTCTTAGAAAAGTAATATTTTATTCAATATAACTAAACCAATCTAGATGAGCCTTCCAGAGAGTCAGACTAGATAAAATATTCAGACAGGCTATTTTAATCTGGTCTCTGTCTATGCTGTATAAATCTGTTTCTAATCTGTGTTCCCTTACCCAGTATAAATAATATAGGAGTAAAATTGTATAGCTGAGATGAAAATACAAGGCCATAATTTCTTAATGGTCTCAAATCCAGCCAAAAAATTGAATGCCTGAATTCTGAGGCCACCTTCTAAAACTGTTGCATGTCCTCCATCCTACTGATACCTCCTGTGGGGAAATGGACGCGAGGCATCCCTTACTTTGTAGACGAAAGCATTTTCCTGACTTTTGAGGCAAAAAGGGATTTCCCCAGAAACCTCACAATGATATGTTCTGATACTGTCATCACACAGCTAGAGAAAGGGATTCAACCACGCTGTTATTAAAAAGAACTATATAGATCATGCTATACGGTCAGTTAGCCAGAGCAGCTCTACAGAAGGGAGTACAGTGGAGACTCTGGGCTGAGAAGCACATTACCTACTGGCATGTCGATATTTTATTGCACACTAGCAGTATTGCCCTCTTCTGCATCACCTGAATTCACTTATCATAGCAAACCAGACTAAAAAGCTTGGGGTTTTTTTCTGAGAGATAATTCCCTTTCAGCCCGAAAGGCGCACCACTGCTCCAGCAGTACTTATCTGCAGAAGTTTATTGTTGTAGACATATGCAAAGATCCTTCCAGGCATTACTTAGTCTTATTTGGATATATGCAAGTAGTGGCAATGGCCTCTCTGTGCCGTGATGGAGTAAAGTAGCAGGAAACCGAAAGTGAGATTCCACCCCTCCACGCCAGCAATCTCTGGGGCCGGAAAGACCAGTTTCTCTTTTTCAGATATCCGCATCGGCCAGTGCTAAAGCTGCTCTTCTTGTGCACGAACATCAGCCCAACCAACTTTACAGACTGAGCTATATTAGGGTTGAGTAAAATTTGTCTAAGACTTGAGGCTCTGTGAAGAGAAACTTGAGCCTACACTGATTGCCTTCTTTTGTTCTTAGTTTTGCAATGCTGAGCCAATATGATATATGAAGAAAAAAAGCTAGGACAACAGGCAAATTAAACACTGAAATTAAAGAGAAAAAATTCAAGCGCCTGAACTGGAACTTGAGCAGAGTTATGTAATTAAATCCCAAACTGTGCAGCTGTCACCTAAACCAGTAACACTCCATTTGTTGCTTTAAAAATCCTCCAGAATGATAACACACATGATAAGTTGCCTCGGTCTTGGCAGAACGGAGCAAACTGTTACCTTGTTTTACCCCAGTACTTGGAAGGGAAGCACCGCTCCTGTTATTAAGCTTGAGCAGCTCAATCCAGACATCATTACATTTAACTCACTCTAAGAAATTTAGGCTTCAGAAAAATAAACCTCTGGGACAGTTGCCCCTTTCATGTAAAACATAACCTTTTATGTAGCACAAGGTGATGGTGAGCTTGTTTGCCCAAGAACTGGGATACCAGTTTCAATTCTCAGCATTTAAGCTGAGTTTATCGATCGATGCCCTAATCACCAGGCATTGAATCTTCTTTGTAGGAACGTTCGTCTGTCTCCTGGAAAATTATGTCACTTTGCATTATTGGATTGGAGACACAAACTGTCTTTGTAGATTATTGATCCCTAATCTCAAGGGCTTTTTGGTGGTTTGTTTTTTTTTTTTCATTTTATTCAATGGACCAGGAAGCAGTTCCCCTGTCCCTGATCAGTGTTCTAAGATACCAGTTTTTATGTGGAAATGGCAGATGACTTCTTTCATTAGCTTTGTTTTTGAAGAACTCAGAGGTATGTTTGATGAGTGGATTTTGTGCTGGAGGAAAAAAAGAAGAATCTGGATGATGTGCCTAAGAGTCAAGATTTAATGATCCTGCTATCCTGATGTCTAACTCTAGGCAGACTTCCACTCAAGATTCCACTTGTTCTGGTCCCTGTTTGAGGATATCTATCTAGGTCCATATGGCTAATCTCGCCACCAAACCTGTGAAGGCAGATGCCTGAAAGCTAGCCATCCCTGGCCTTACTTTTGGGATCATCATTTATTGGATCCAGCCTTGAGAGCATGTTGCTGTTGGGCAGCAGCAAATTAGCTTTATGAAATGTGATTTTTTTAATTCCTTCTTATCTGTCTAATAAATTGCAACCTTAAAAATAAAGAGAGTCTGGCCTAGAGAGTTAAATTTATCGTGACATTAATCTGACTATGGTTTTACTCTGCTTAAAGTTTAATTTGATTCTTTCTCTCTAATAAATCTCATTTTAATTAAGACAGCCCAAAATGAATTATAGGGACTGTTACTGGATGCTCATTGTTGAATATTTCAGAGATAAATGAGGCTGACTCCTGCCCTCAAGTGAAGCAGAAACAGCATGAAGGCATAAACACTGATGGGCATGAGATTTCAAATTGTAACATGAACTAGAACTATGAGGCTCCTACCAGTAAGGTCTTGGCTAGTAGACCCTGTGTGGCAGTCAAACAACGTGTAATTTCTATGGGGAGTACATCAGACATACTGTCAGTCTTATTTAAGGGGTCTTTTTTGCAATGGCCATCCATGCAAGTACCACAGGCCAGATGTACATAGCATAGCTGGAATAGTCTGTACAAATTCACGTACAGATTTGACGGTATTATATTACAGATGATCTAGTGAATCTCCACATGTTTTCTGCAACAATCTGGCTGTCCCAGTCAAGCACTTTTCCTCTCCTTAGATGACTATCAGTGATGCCAAACTATACAAACAGCACTCAGGTCTTCTTTCTAATTTGCATTGGCTTGAAATTGAGTTGTTCAGATGTATTTGAAGGAAGAACTGAGTCCATAAAGGCTCCTTTCCTGCAAAGTGTGACACACATAGCTCAGCCTACAAAGATCCTACTTGACAGCACTAACTTTATGGCCAGATGTACGGTTTTGCGAAATCAATACCTTTGACAAGAGGGAAGTTTTTTGAACATGAGACACATGGCTTTTCACAGCCATTAGAAGTGAGTATTCAGCAGAAGTTCCTGTATTTGAATTTCAGTAATTTTAAAAATGCAGTATTTCATCTTCATAGAATATGAAGAGAGAGAAAGAGAGAGAGAGTTAGTTGTCCTGGTTTACCAGCAGTATTGCCAGATATAAACCAAGGAATTTCTTTGACATTACATGCTTTCATGCTCTAAAACTATATTTTTATTTAAAAGTCTGCTCAGCATTAAAGGATCATAAGTCCTTAAAGAGTTTATTACACCCTGTGAACTGCATAAATGAGAACAAAATATTTTTATGCAGCTGGTGCTGTATATTGTAGTATAATTAAAATCAGTTACCGAAATGGTGATAAGGTCACAGTTAGTATCTCTATTAGGATAATAAACTGTGTTAACTTTTTTCCCAAAGGGATGGACTCACAGGACTGGGTTTTTAGATGAAGAGTGCACAGATTGTATAAAGCAGTTGCAAATGGTAGAATAATCAGCAGAAGTGTATAAAGATAAAAGCAGCAGCAACTGATTATGTTAGAGGTTGATGCCATCCAGTGGTTCAGTAGAGCACTAAGGGACAGGTTTTGAGTACTATCTGGTACAAGATACCATTTATAGTTCTGGCTACAGAATTTCTCCTCTTTGATATTATCATTCTAATTTAACTTGACTGTGTTTAGTGATTATCACTTTACTTAAGTATTAACCTACAGTTACGTAATACTTTTCATACATGCTTGGGCCTGTATACATATACACAGACATATATTGTCTGACAGGTGTTGTGTGTCTGTGTGCACATACAGACAATAGTAATGTTATCTAGTACGGTTTCCACGTGAAAGGGCACACCTTCAGAAGAGCACACCTTCAGAAGAGCACAGTTATTAAAAGAAAAAGCAGCTAATTTTTACTGTGGTAGATCAGGTTAAAAATGTGTGTTCCAGAAGTGGAGCAATTGTTTTATTTCAGAGCTCTACACGACAACATATTTTCTATTTTATCAGATGTTTGTAAAGGGGAGACAAACTAAATTAGCTGCATGCAATTCTGAATACCATTAAAAGTAACCTTCCTACACCATCATAACAATACTGCAGTTTATTTATGTGGCCTCTATTTAGAAAATAAGGAAATACCAAAGGACTTGGTCTAACATGGCTTTCAGACTGATGCATTGCATTGCCAAGCTGCAGAGAAATTGCCTGTAGATGTTAATTTTATAGTGTTCAGTAAGCAGAACTGATATTCTGATTAGTTTCAAATTAGCAAATCAGTGCAAAATTTAAAAAAATTAATTCGAGCTCTGACGAGAAATCTGCTTGCTCGTATTTTGTTATGTACAATGCTAATATTCATCCTCCAAAATATAATTCTCTTTTAACAACTTGAGTTCTTCAGTTTTATGCTAACAGGATTATTGATTTAAAAAGGGAATACAATCTTCATTGTAACAAAATGCTCCTCAAGAAAAGTACTGGTTGTATGAAAATCCATTGCTAATCATCAAATGAGTAAAAAGCCATTGTACTAACAGCAAGGTATTTATGTCAGAGTCAAAAGAATGGATTATGGATGGATTCACAATCAACCTCATACCTGCAAGCGTGAAAGATGAATACAAGTTGTCACCTGAACTTCTATATTTGAAGAGTTCTTACGAGGCAGGAGCATTTGTGCTACCTCCGCTATTTTGTAAAGCCTCCACGGACAATATCTGGACCCTATGCTCCTACTTCAGGCATCTCAGTGGCCTTGAGTGCAAATTCTTCATGACCAGGGTGCAGCCTGAAGAGCAGCACTGTAATTCAGGGAAGACCAGAGGCTGTTCCCCCCTCCATTCAGAAGCACTGAAGTTACTGTCACTGCCTTATGTGCCCCAGCCCTAATTCATTCATCTGGAAGGACTAGAACAGGAGACCCTGATCAGACACAGTACTGAAACATGGCAGTGTTTTCTTCTATAAACAATCAAAGAATAATTTTCAGCTCTATCTTTCACCAGTTTCACTGTCCAGGCCTCCTGCTCTTCTTCTGCTCCCTCCAGCCCCCATCTGCCTCCTTGCCACGGGACATTCAAAGTGTCGTCCTTCCTAAAAGACCGTTCAGCAATGTCTTTTTAAAGCACAGAGAGCAGTGGTAAATGGATGTAGCATCGGACAGCACTGCAGGGGACTGTATTCCAAGGAGAACAGGGCCCTTGTTGCTGTCAAAGTTAGGTGGAAACATTAAAAAAGAGAATCAACAATAAAAATAAAGTCAGAAAGAAGAAGTACCAGTACTAGTTCTTTTTAAACTTCTCTAATGCCACCTGTTTATATCGACATTCTCTCTTTGGCGCCTTAGAGACAGGGAAATGGTGAGCTGGAGGAGAAGAGAGCATTCCTTCTAACACTGATGGAGTGTGTATTTTTCCAAGGTGTATTGGGATTCATAAAAGCGGTCTATTCATGCCAATTCAGTCTGTGAAACGCAGTATAGTTGTTATGAATTCCATAGTATGCAAAGAAACCTGAATTTGGGAAACCTGATTCAATCTTTGCAGACATCCACCTTAAAATAAGCATGAAGAAAATGTGTGTCTTCTATTCATAAGTATTTGTGTCATATAACAGTTTATTTAGGGGATTGAAGGAGGTATTGAGACTTGCTGCTTCTTTTGAGAATAGAGGTCAGTGCTGAACAGTTCTGAGAGATCAGAAACAGCTCATGCTACTTCTCCATGCAAAGGCAACCTCATGAGTGCTCCATATTGGAATTCCTGTGATTGCCTGTGGAGTGACAAGTGATAGCATCAGCACACGGTAAACACATTTGGAAGTACATTAGAGGAATTACTAGATTATATTGTCCTTATTTTCTGTGTGCTCCTTTTTCTTTTCTGTAACCAGCAGAAAGTGAAAGGAAAGGGCTGAGAAAATGCAAAGTGACTGACAAATGGAGTTATCCAACATCAGTCTTGACAGGGACGCAAAGGATGGTGAAAACAAGACAGTGTCCTGGCAGTCTGTTTCATAGGAATTCCTGTCTGCTCATAACAATGATTAAAACAGAAATTGAAACTTTAAATTCAAGTTTTCAAGAAAAGCCTTTTGAATACTTAGTTGTTGCAACTTTTCTGGGCCCCTGAGTGCCAAAACGCAGCACACAGGTAATGCCATGCGAGCATTCCCCCAACTTGTGAAGTCCACAGCATTTCAAATGTGGACCTAAGGTTTTTGTGCGTCTGTTACTAGAGAAGTGCCTTCTCTCATTTAGCAACTATTACTTTTTTCCCTAATCTCAGCCACAGGCGGTTAAATTTTACTTTGATCAACTGTCTTGTCTTTGTATCACTTGTTTGAGATCTGAAGAGAGAGAAACATGACAGAGGAAATGCTTGTGAACTGGCATTAATGTGATTTAACTCGTTTGAATAAGTTTTGGATTAAATTTGGCACTTTTTTATCTGTAAACTTAGATAGTTTTCACAGATGTTAGGATGGGAAAGCACGAACACATGGGTTTGCTGCAATAGCTATAGGTGCCCACATACGTCTGTGCTCTGACTGTGTAAGTTGCAGTGCGTGATTCTGTGCTGTGTTGTGTACTTACATAATTGTTCCCACCGTCTCTAACTTTGATCTTGTCTCTTCCTCTGAAATACAAGAAGAAGAATATTGGTTGTTACAGCCTGCTGAAAGTTAACAAATGGCATGGGTGAGGAGACTAGATCTCTCAGGACAAAATGCTAGCTGCTTGTCACGTCTTCTGCAGGCTCTGCTTCTCTGGTGCCCTCAGAGGCTGCAGTATGGAATAATGGTTTCAGTAGTGGATTTTGCCTTTATGATATACATTCTTGTCAGACTATTTAGGGCTTTATAGGCTTAAATTGTCCTTTCAGTTCCACCCAGGAGTTCTCTGGAGGCCAGTACAGTGGTGCCGAGGGTAGTGGTGTAATGGGCTTAACTCCTACTCATCCTTCCATGTAGCCAGGTTTCAACATCACAGGCATCACAGGCAAGCTTTTCCTGAAAAGTGCATTACAGTGACCTTATTTTGGCAAATCCTGCAGTAGAGAACATGGGGGAGTGGACTGGTCTCTGCATTAGAAAGCAGGAACAGCCTGGCCAACCAAAAGCAGGCCCTGCATTACAAAAAACCCAGTTTCTACTGTTTAAAATAAGTTGCTGATATAAACTGGGACGATGTTATCTTTGACTTGGTTAACCGTGTAGCACCTGAGTGCTAAGTTCATCCAGCTACTGGATAATACATTCCACTAGTCCAGCAGCCTCAAACAAGAGGAAGCTGTAGGACTGTGTGCCACAGGAAACACCTTACCTTCCTTACTCTATCCAGAGCAGTACTGAGAGTCACGCAATAAGGGGACACCATTCCAAACAACCATGAAGACCAGACAGTTCACAACATAATGGTCCAACCTGTCATTCAGAGCATCCACATTTTGTACAGCAACCTTAAGTGTTTTGTTGCTGAAGATTTTTGTAAGGATAACACTTGTAAGCAATATTGTCCAGAGGCTGAAGCACTTTCTAGTTTATTGTTTCTCAGAATCCTTTGCTGCAGTGCATTGTACCATGAGCTAATTAAAACTGTTGCCCCTCAGAAGTTACAGATTCCTCGCTCCATGTTTATTTAGTCAGGCTGAACATGAAGAAAAAGTTTGGATGTACAGGCGGATCTGTGATTGAGATTGCTGTACATAGATCCTGCTGGATTTCTTGTTTAGTCCGTTCAGGCTGCTCTTGTCCCAGCAGTAAGACTGTTTGAGTTCCTGAACACTTGCGATGTGCAAAGACAATCGGCAAAGGAAGGATAAAACATGCAGTCGGTGGGGGTTTTTTTTTGCTAATCGTTGTTAGGAGCTTGCAGACAAGCCCATAGCAAACTACTTTTGTTTTGCTAACTCTGCGTAAAGATCACGAAGGACGATCTTCCTGAGGAGGACTTTGAAGGAGGGTAAGAAAAGGGATTTGTGGCCTAATTCAGTGAAGGAATTCAGAAATGTCTCTGTAGAGTCCTCATTACTTTTTGTTACAGAGTAAAGAAACAGGCTTGGAGCAGGGACAGTTGCAACAGTAGCAGAAACAAAAGGCAAAACCCAAATACAAAAGCAGGGACAGAGATACACAAGTTCCTCTTAGAATATGTAATTTAGTTAAAACAATGTGTAATGTTTACAATTACATTATAAATTGTTGACTTTGAACTTGGGCATTCAAGAATGCTTTGACTGCAATAGGAATTATCACCATTTTGTAAAATATTGCCAATGACAAAATATAAATTGTAGAACAGTCATCCTGCCTTCAATAGCCAAAAAGTTACTGAAACAAATGGTTAAATAATCAGTTTATAAGCACACACATAATAAAATAACAAAGTGATATGAAACAGCCAACGTCAATTCACCAAGAACAAATCAAATCAATCTGGTTTCCTTTTTGACAGTGTAACTGGCCTAGTGGATACAAAGGAGGGAATGGATGTGATATATTTGGACCTTAATAGGGCTTTTGACACACTACCAGTTACATTTTCATAAGCAACTTAGGGAAATGTTCTGGATGAAATTGCCATCTGGTGGGTGCACCCACTTGCTGCAGAAATGTACTAAAAAATAGTTATGACAGTTCACTGTCAAATTGGGAAGATGTTTTATATAACGTGTTTTACAGATTTTTCTGGTGTTTTGTTCCATTTTAATTAATGAGCAGAAAATGCTCATCAAACAGTTGTGATTTTTTTTCCACTGATAAGAAGGGAATATTTTGGAAGACAGAATTAAAATTCAGAAGTCATGGTAGTTGGCAGAAGTGGTCTAAAATCAATAACATCACATTCAGAAAACATGAAAGAGGTTCTGCAGTTACTAAGGAAGAATAAAATGCTCAAACTAAAAATTTGTAATAAGTGTGATTATACTGTACAGAGAGGCAGAGGTGGATCACAACCTAAACATGAAACTACAGTTTAATACTGCTGGAAAAAAAAAAAAAAAAAAAAAAAAAACCAAAACAGGAGCAGATGAATTTCAATGTTTGTATGCAAAGCATTTTATTTTACACATGACATTTTAACTAGAGCATTATGTTGGATGGTTTAATTTCAGAAAAAGGTAAACAAATTGCTAAGAGTCCAGAGAAAATTCAGGAGAGGTAAGAGGTGTAGAAAATGGCTTCTAAGGGAGGTTTGAGAATTTTCTTATTTGTTGTGCCTTCTTTGTTCTAAACTGAACGAATATGTGAAAGCATATCATAAAAAGAACAGTGAAATATTAAGGTTATTATAATGACAAGAAATCAGAATTTCCTCCTATCCACTGAGGATAGGACAAAGGCAGTTAGCTGAATTTATCCAAGAGAGAGTTAAGTTAGATACTGAGAAAAAGTAAGCGTAGGGACAGATTGTGCTGGAACATGCTAGCTGTACGGTCTCCTTCACTGGAGATTTCTGAGGACATGTTAGATGAATGTGTAATCAAGAGTGAGCTGGGTATACTTCATCCTGCCTCAGAGGTTCCTTTCAGCCTAGCTTTGTGTGATTTCTACTTAGTAAGGCAAACATCTGAAATTAGTACTAGGTGGATTCTAGAAAATAGGTCTTAGGTGGATTAGGAAAAAGCATCTCTGCCAGCAGACTGGCAGCAAAGCCTGCTGAGGAGACCTTGAAGCTAGGAATGAGGGGGGGAAGGGAGATGATGCCCCACAGTCCACTGAGGAAGTGAAGGGTGTGAGGGGTGTGAAGGGTGTGAGGGGTGTGAAGGGTACGGTAGACCAGAAGGAGTTTAAGAATGACAAAGCAGGGTCAGGGAGACCCACTTCAAGCACCTGCACAGAAACGGAGAAGTGACAAGAAGACAGCATCGTGGGGGAAGCTCTCATACTTTCTGAGAAACCAACGGGCTGGACCACCTCTCTGAAATGCCTCTACACTGATGCACGTATGGAGCACGGAAAGGCCTCCACAGCCAGCGTGCTGCAATGGATGGACACATGCTCTTTAGCAAGGACAGGTAAGTAAGGTTGTACAGGCATTTTTTCTGAGAGACTAGCAGGAATTCGTGACGCCTTGCCCTGAGAAAGATGATGAGCCAGTCTACAGTTTATGTGTTAGGATTAGAAGTAGTGGCAAATGTCTGCTACAAACTGCCCGATCAGGAAGAAGATGTGGCTGTCTGAAGACAAGAGGGGGAAGCCTCATGTTCAGAAGCCCTGGTTATCATTGTTATCAGCCCTAATATGTGCTGGATGGCAACATGGCATTAAACAAGATATCCTGGGGATACATGGAAAGCATTGAGGAGAACTTCCTAGCTGTGGTGATTGGTGATCCAACAATTGCTCTCTGGATGCTTGCAAAGAAGGAAGGATTGGGAATATGAAAGTTGAGGGCAGCCTTTGGTGCAGTGACCATGAGGTGGTGGAGACCCCAATCCTGAGAGATGAAAAGGCAGCAAATAGGAAGAGCCTATCTCTGGATTACAGTACAGCAGACTTTGGCCTGTTGAAGGATTTATTGGTAGGTTCCCACAGGACGTGGTCATGGAGAGAAGACCAGACCAGGAGAACTGTTTCATTTTCAAGGCTCCTCTCCTACAAGCAGAAGAGTGGACCATCCCTACAGGAAGGAAATCCAGTAACAGCAGCAAGAGTCCTGCATGGATGAATAAGGAACTCCTGACTCAACTCAGACCTAAAAAGGAATTGTACAAGAGTGGAAAGCTGGAACAGGTGAAACCAGAGAAATATAGAGACACTGAATGTGCAGGAATGGGATTGGGGAAGCCAAAGCCCACCTGAGGTTAAATCTTGGGAGAGGTAGGAAGAGCAACATGAAGGACTTTCACAGGTCCATCAACCCCAAAAGGGAGATTATAGAAAACGAGGGCCTGCCACTGAATGGGGCAGGGGACCTGGTGACAAAGGAGATGGAAAAGGGTGAGGTATCCAGTGCCTTGTTCACCTCAGTCCTTACTGAGAGCATTTACCCCGAGGAATCACAGCCCCTGGAAACAGTGGGAGGGTCTGGAGCAGTGAAGTTTTATGCTCAGTTAGGAGGATCGCGTTAGGGAACCTTACACCAAGCGGACATACACAAATCTGTGGCATCTGACTGAATGCATCCATGAGGACTAAGGGAGCTGGTTGATGTCATTGTGAGGCCACTTTGGAAGATCATGGTGACTCGGGGAGGTCCCAGAGGACTGGAAAACCAAAGGTCACTGCTATCTTCAATAAGGACAAGCAGAAGGATCTAGGGAACTACTCCAGTGGGGGAGCAAATTCCCCCAGGAACCATTTCCAAACACATTATTGTGGTTTAAGTATTTTCCAGGCCTTTGTAGAAAAATGTTAAACTTTTTTATTTTTTGTTTAATACACAAAGGTTACACATCCACAACATTGCAGCTCTGCTCAGTTCAGTGATCTTGCTAGTCAAAAGTCACTTACCCTTTTCTGCCTCTAAAACAAGCAGACTATAACTTTTAGCATCTCGCAAATGATGGTGAAAATCCACATAGTCAGATAGTATCTTCCACACAGCACAGTCCTACTTCGTAGCAGGGATCAGATTTCCAAAAAAATGTCTGCTTATTCTGAACTGGCCCTTTTCTGCATGACCATCCTAATGCCATAGTTGGGCATAATAAAGTGGGACTATCCAGGACTAGTAGATCTTTGTGAGAGAGAGTGAAGATGAGATTATCTGGGTGCAGACTGATTGCAGTTGCAGAAGTAATAAATTCATTTTTGGGGGAACAGTTTTCAGGAAGTTTAATTTTCAGAGTGAGAAAATTAATTGAGAACATGAGTTATTTTCATCTTTCCATCCAGCAAGGAGAGAAATCTAAAGGGAAACAGTGAATATAATCGGAATTACAGGAAAAAGAAATAGTCACTCATAATTGTTCTTGGTGACAGCATAATTTTTTCAAGAATACAATCAGAGGGGTCTGAAAATGACTTTCAATAGCAGTGAAAATATGAGCGATATCCAATCAACTATTTGTTATGACTAAAACAGACACCTGGAGGGAACAAATCCATATTCCCAAATTTAAATTGTTTTAAAAATCAGTAATTAAGATATAGGTGAGACACACACACAAATTCTTTGCCTATGCATAACCTATATGCTATACTTTGGATTCAAAACAACAACAAAAAAATTTAATTCAAGGGAAAGAATTATACAGCTTTATTAAGCAAGACACTGCTGTGGATCTCTATTGAGGCTGCAGGGAAAAAACTGTCTTGAAAAAATAAAGATATTTTAGCATTTGCATTTCTTCTGAATTAGCATAAAATTAAAATTTCTAATCTTTTCATAGAACAAAATGACTTTTTGTAACAAGCTTGTTTCCACATTCATGATGATCATGACTGCCTGGTTCCTGATTCTGGGGATGGTTCTGCATAGGTTATGGCGTTTGCAGAATTTAGTGCTGTTCTGAAGACTGCTAATTAGCAACTGGCCTAAAGGAGTTGTTTAAAAAACTAAACAGCGTGCAAGAAAACTACAACCCTTTCCAACACATTTCCTTTGCTAGGAATGGTGGGATACTACTGTATTTGTGATGATAATGAACTGTCTTGTACCAAAAGAATCCCTCGCTGGCAAAATGTGTCTTTTAAAATGTGTTTTTAAACCCTCACTACTGGTTGATCTGTGAAAAGTAAGTGAAGCGGATCTGATAATCTGGCCCACATGACTCCTTTACAAAGTAAACATTATCATTGAACACTTTATTTCCTGTATCCTCAAGGAAGATTGCTTTGGAAGAAAAGACTGCTCATGAGTGGCTTTTGATAGCCTCTTTTCAAATGCTTATCTTCCTGGATCAGCAGGCAAGTCTTGTCTGTTAGGAGGGCACCACTCCATCTCCTTGTTTGGGATACTAGGGGTAATTCATACACATCTGTATCTCGGTTTTCATCATGTTTGTTCTGCTGTAAATATCAGTTTTATTGACAGATATCAGCTTCTCTGATACTCCTCTGTTGGCTGGAGATGTGAAATTCCCCAGCTCCATTTTTTATATGAGCATCTCCTGGAGATAAAATGAATGGCAACAGGGATTGGAAAAAGCACTTGAAAAGTGCTTAAAATACAGCTTTGTTCATCCTTTCTGGTAATTTGCTCTAACGTGTGCTACCTAATAGTGCTTACACTACAAAACAGTGCTTCCGACATGATTAGCCTTTCCCACTATTAAAATACTGCATTCTTTGTGTCTGACCTGATTGTAACAACAACTTCCACATCGAGCTGCTGCTGGAATTGCTTTTACATGAAGAACACTGTGACTGTGTTTCAGGCACTCCAGAGTCTCTAATAAAAAAAAAATAAAAAATAAAAAAAAAAAGCTGTCACTACAAAGGACAGAAGACTTTAGAAACAGACAGAAGAATGAAAAAGATGTCGTTTCTGCACATTCAGGGTATCTGTGTAATCTTAGCTGCATAGCACAGTTATTCCACAAATCGTAATGCTTTCATTGTTAAAAAAACCCCTGTCTTTAACCACTAAAAATAGCTGTCTGAGTATAATGTTATGCGCTTCTGCCCTATAGAATTAGCCTTGCAGAGAAATGCCTCAAGGCAAAAAGAGGCAAGCCTGAACTTGACCTACATCTGGAGTTTTTTGTGAACACAAACCCCATGGGCTGTTGAGTTGGTAACGATCAGAATTACAGAGAGTTTTTTCTTATTCTGTTTTTCCTCATGGCAATACAAAACAACAAGAAAAATTAATACAAAACTATGTTAGTACATCCGTATCATGAATTTAAAAGAACTGAAAAAGCAGAAAGTGAAGAAATAATATTCTGGCTTCAGAAATAATACCAGGTAACATTAAAGCTGGTAAGGTATGTAAGTCCTGCTGGATTTTAGTCATAGAAAATAAGAAAGATCAGCCTACTGCCTTGCAGTTTTCATGATGTTATCAGGACCTTCATGCTTTTGAGGGTTTTCTTGGATTTCTTATCTCCTGTCGTGAAAAATCTTGCCTTTATTCAAAATGGTTTCCTTGTCCTATTAATTTCAACCGGCTACTTCTCATGATTAACATATCTGTCATGGTCATACTTCTTTGAAATTAGAAGTGAACTCATTCTTGACATTACACGGTCTGCTCTCCACTGCATATTTTGAAAAATGTGGGACTACTGCTTTGTTCCTTGTCCCCTTAATTATCCTTAGGACATACGTAGCCTTCTCATAGAAAAAAGATAAATACATTTAAACTTTTGTTTAAGTGCCTGTGAAGTCAATACCATGTATATTTTACAAATACATAAATTAAGATTAAAGTAGGGATAAACTAGGGACATAAATGAAGGTTTTAAGTACTACTTTAAACTTTGGCCCCTGCACCTTAAGACAGAACAGAGCATTGAGACAGAATTCCTGTATTTCCTTAAAATCCTGACAACTGTAATTCCATAGAGTGGGCTTGTGTGTATGTGTGGAAACACACTTGCTGCTGGCAGAAAGCATCCCTGGGTCGCCCATGCTACCACCATCTCCAACATACACACTGTTTGGCAGAGGGATTTCTCTGCATTTCCTGGGAGGCAGGCCCCATCCATCCCTTTGCTGTTGCCATGGCCACATTCTCTCTCAGCATCCTTGAGTGGAGAAAAGTGTGATCGTGTTGCTTCCCCAGGAGATTGCCTCTGTACTTTCCACTTCCTCGTGTGCAACATCAGCTTGCCAGAATGATGATTCTTGGTGGTGCACCTGGTGAAGTATAGCAAGTTAATGAGACTTTAACCACAGAAACGGGCAAACCAGAACCTGGTCTTCAGCTGCGGGCAGTTTCTGCTCCTCATTTTAGCACTGAATTCAGGAGTCTTCATACTGAAAACAAAGATGCATTCATAAATATATCACTCTCTAAATATGTGGTTATTATATAACGCATTATCCCTGGAAGATAGATTCAGGGTTCCCCGGATTATGAAATCTGGGTTTGAATTTTGAGAAAACAGAGCAGCACCTGTGAGCGAGTTCAGGGATTCTCCCCTCACGTACTCACCCCTTCAGCTTATTTCACAGCAATCCCATTAGATCAGTAAATATTCCTATTCTTGTAAGAACAGCTTTGGTTTCTCAGTAAATTAATCTCTTTTTGTTAGCTTGCTTTGGTGATAACATTTTACATTACAAGCAGCTGCTCTGTAAAGATTGAAATGAGGACTGTGCGATAACCCCACCGAGAAGCAATGCCGGGCTGTGAAGTGCTCTGTCTTTGTCCGGGTGCCAGCATTATGAAGAATCAATACAAAAAGAAAAATTAGGATGAGAAAGAAAACAAACGTAACTCTGTCTTCACTGCTGTTGCTGTCAGACAAAGCTTGTTTCTCGATGTTAAAACCTGGTTGTTAAACAGGCAGAGGGGGAAAGATGATGTAATGACATGAGGTATGACAAAAATGAAGCGCATGGGGTTTAGGACTGTCTTCCTCTAAAATGATGAAGAAGACCAAGGTCATTGCACGTTAGTGAAGCAGGAGCTATTCTGCTGTGCCTTTCAGTCCAAGCAGGAATTAGACCCACATAAAATGATTTCCTCTGCTCGGTCATTTTCAGCCTCTATCCCAGTAATGACATGTCAATTTAGCGTGATGACGGCGATAATCATGGTTATCTCAGGTATGCAGGGGCGGGGAGGAAAACATCTTATAAATGCCTGCCACCACAATAGAGTGACAATATAGTACATGATTAGGGAAGGGGAGCTTTATTTCAGAGAAATCATGGGAACAGTTTAAGCACTCACGGGTAGAGATAGAAAAGATTACAAGATAAACAGGAGTTTAAGCCAGCAAGCAAAAAACACAGTTTAAAGGTCATATTGCGTGATCCTTTAATTGGGCTATTAGTGGTGCACAGGACTTTAGCTGTGTTATTTTTTACAGTAGACAGGCATCCAGCAAACTCAGACATACATCCCGTTTGCATACACTGTAGGATATGGTGTTGAGCAAGCAGGGGGTTACAATCCTTCCAGGTCCAGAAAAAATAATTCAAAAATAACAGCCTTAAAATAAAAAGAAGAACGGAGTGTGAGGCTTTCACGCCGTCTCCTAGGCTGAGCATCTGTACAGCAGATGAGGTGGATATTTAGATTCAAAAGCAAATCTTAGTAATTTTGGATATGCACAAGCCCCTTTCTCTTGTGAAAAGGGATTTTTAGGATCTGCTGTGCTCCAGAGCGGTGAGCCACCCGGTGGGTAGTAGCAGCAGTGCTTTGCTGTATTGACGTACTGAACCAAAAATGTTCTATTTGCAGTGTTCCTTTGGTTATTATTCTTAGGATTCCTGTTTGAAAATCTTAGCAGTCTCCAAATTTTCTATGCTTTTTTTTTTCCTTTGCTTTGTTTTTGCGTTTAGTTTTCTAGGCGTGCAATTGTAGTTATTCTTTCCCAAATGGTATTCACTAACGAGGTTTATTGTTATGCAGAGCTGGACAAACTGTTGTAGCAAAGAAAGGGAATCACTTTGATTCAAGTTCACTTGCTCTGAAATATCTTACAGATATAGACCCAGTTCACCAAACAGTTTCATGTGAAAAAAAAAAAACAAACAACTTCCACCAGACACATGCTTGAGCTGGAGAAGGGGAATTAGTGTCTCCCTGCCTGCAGGCTCAGGGGTTCGAGCACTGTGGTAGACTGGAAGGGACTCGATGCAGTTCTGTTAAATTCACCCTCTGCCAGACTGAAAGCTGGATGTGGGCTGAGTGGGAGGTACCGATAACCAGATTATATGACATCATATGACATGAGGTTGTTTCATTATTTATTAAATGCTGACGTAACTACACAAAAAAGAGACCAGTCTGAGACTGATTCTCCAGCCATGTGGCTGGGACATTTGCTGATTAGGCAGAAAATGCATCAGTGTTCGTATGAATTACTGTCTATTAATACACTTAGTATCTATTAACACAGTGAAAGAACATCAAGAAGTGAAATACAAAACACACTGTCCATTATAGCAGCAGGGTAAGGCACTAAATCCCTGAATGGCTGAATGAACCCATCCATTCTTCTTGGTTTGGTGAGTCCAGGCTTCCTTTAGCATTGTTCTTTCAACAAGTTTCTGAAACAGGGTTTTCTCTAAGGGCACAATAACTTTATTTCTACCAGAAAATAACTTTTTTAGGCACGGTAGGAGAAAAATTGAGAAAATCTATATGACACACATCAAATGTGGATGTTTGATTCAAATTTTGTTTGATTCACCTAAGTTTAAAAAAATCTCACTGCCTTAATTTCAAGTGAGATATATTTTATTAAGTACTCATATTCCTACGGACACTTCACAGAGAACATTCAGAAAGTGCTCCACCCATATTTTGCATCACAGTTTAAAGAGAGTGTTGGAAATTCAGGCAGTGAATTTTCCAATTTCCAAGCCTTGCAAGCAAGCAGAAGCTGATTTCAGAATTCCAAGCATCATTTAGCCGGAGAAATATCTGGGAAATTTTATCTCTTTGCAGGAAACAATGGCAAGTATAGTTATTCTGTCTTCTTTTTTTTTTTTAAATTATCGCGTCTATGTAGTGAATTAAATAAGCAGTGCAGAACTATTGTCAGTAGGATGAGTGTGCTAGACAGTGTAGCTCTTTTCATCGACTCCTCATAGGATGGTTTGGGTTGGAAGGGGACTTAAAGACCATCTAGTTCCAACCCCCCTGACATGTGCAGGGACACCCTCCACTAGACCAGGTTGCTCAAGGCCTCTTGAAAGAGAGGTTGAAAAACCACTTTTATATATCCTTCTGCAGGGCAATCCACCATTCTCGCAGTGTGAGGGATAGCTATTTACCATACCCTCTCCCCACCTCACCTCATCCCCTTCTTTACAGCACAGTTGCATTTGTCTGCGCATGCCTAACCTGGCCCCTTGCTTTCCTGGAGCATCAAGCAGGGTGAATATCCTCAGATCAATCACATTGCACACGTCTAGCTGCTCTGACCTTGCTGCTCATTCACCATAAAGGTGGAATGTACATTTTCTGCCTACGGTCCATTTCTCTGTTGGTCTCAGGAGCACGTGGGGGCAGCTGGGGGCTGAATGAGTGTCCTGGATGTGCTGAGCCTCAGAAGCACAGGCTAAGCACCCCACTTGTGGGGCAAAAGTCAGCCCAGAGTTAACATCCAGCTCCTTCAAATTTCTCTCTTTAAAATTTTGATCCTTCAACGGAATTCTTTCATTTTTTTGGCCATGTTTTTCTTTCCTTAATTTTTAAAAACGCACGCTCAGGGTAATATACTTTACGTCAGAGGCATTTCTAATCTGAGTGTCAGAGTAACAGTGACTGTAGTTCCGCTCCTTAGCACACGAGCTGCTGTTTTGTCTAGAAGATCTTTCAACACGACATCTCATCATCTTGGACAAAGACTGATAGAGAATTCACCATGCTCTTTCATCATGCTTCAAATTATTATATAACCTTGTTGCTACCTATTTTCACTGTAAACACAATTTAACTCCCAAAAACAAAAGAGTCTGCTGGCATAAAACAGATAATTTCTTATGTTGGACATCAACTTTTAAAATCCTTATCTCAGATACAGTGTAAACCGTGGCAGATGCTTCAGAATAAACCTTAACTGCTTTGTACTTTTCACCTGGTTTGATGCGTGCAGAAGCCTTTTATTGCAGTTCTGTGAGCATTCAAGTAGAGTTGCTGATTTTACAAACATGCACATCCACCTGTCAAAGTCATGATTCACATTAAACAGAGATTGTAAAACTAACGTTCTTTTGTGCCTAGGTCACACGTGGTCTTAAGTCTGATGAAGCAAAAAACTAGGACAGAGCTAGTCTGTGGTCCTGAAATTCCTGCTGTTAATGTCTAAAGTGCATGTGATCACAGGTTCAATCGCCATGCCTCCTCTATCACTGGATTCTAAAAATTGTGATTTTATTTGGATTACCATTTCTTTGACTTGTAGAGAACTGTACTGTTACAGGAACTGAAGAAACTTCCACACGCTACCCCATTCCAAACATCCATAAGCTTGTTAGTGTAACAAGTTCGGCAGAGACCCACCAATGTGATAGTTGCTGGAGCACTTGACCTGAGAGGAGAGGTTGAGGGAATGAGTCTTGTTCAGCCTCAAGAAGAAGAAACTTCTGAGTGACTTGACATCAGCCTTCCAAAACCTACAAGGAAGTTGTTGAGAAGATGGGGTGAGCTGCTTCTCAGAAGTACAGTGGGAGAATAAGAAATAATGGGCACAAGTTGAAACAAGAGGCTTGGACTAGACAGAAGAAGAATCTTTTTCATGGAGAGCACAGTCCTGCATTAAAACAGGTTGCCCAGAGAGTCTGTACAGTCTCTGTCTATTTTAGCATCGGAGTGGATGAGTAACTGGGTCTGATTTCATAGCTGACCCTGCTTTGAGCAGTGGGTTAAACTAGAGACAGTTTCCTGAGGTCCCTTTCAACTAGAATTTTCCCGTGAACCTGTGATACCTTGTTTTAAAGGAAAACTGTCTAGCAGTATGTCAGAAACACACTTAAACGCAATATTGACACGGTAAGACTTACCTGAGAAAACCTCTAAGGTTTAGCCATCTCAAGGGACCTCCAACAATGTCATGCTAAACTGGATTTGTTCTGACAAAGGAGCTTTGCCATGATTACACCTAATGATCCCCAAAGCCGCAGGAGAATATAATTTCCTCTCCTTGTCACAGGCATGGAAATGTCTACAGCAAGGTTGACACTGGGAAGGAATAATTAGTCATAGAAAGTTCTGACAAGAGGAACTCATGAAGTGTCTTGTAACACTGGCTGTGCACTAGAATGGGTTGCTTCTGCTTACACCATTCTTTTTTAAAAATTCAGCGTAAAGAAGCTAAATATTTTTAAGGCTCATATTATGTTTTTGTAAAATTTCTGGAGCTTTTTATGAAGTTATTTGAATTTTCTTTAGAGGTAAGGTTCATGTTAAGCAGAGTTGTTTCTGCTCTGTCTGAAAAGGACTCCTCAACACAATTTGCTGTGGCTGTCATGGTTTTCTTCCCCAGCCAGTGTGAGTGACATCTTTAAAATACAGATTGGTTTTGGTGACTCCAGAACAAGCTCTAAACATAACTTCCCTTTTCTGTGTGCTTTAGCTACTCAGTATAGGGAAGTTCATTTCAATAAAGTGCCCCCTGAAGATTTCTTCTTGTTCTCAATGTTGATTTTTTGTGAATAAACAGAGACTTGCTTTAAGGTAGTAAATCTATGCTTCTCTCAGGGAAGAATTTGGTTCTGGTTTTGTCATGTGATTAATTCAGCACCTGTGAACAAAAACGGTGAAAATCCAAATTGAAATAGTCAATAAAATATAACGCTAGCATAGACTCCAGCAAATTGTCAGATGATGGGTTTCTGAAAAGGTGCCCATTCTTGTTAGGCATATAAGAAATATTTAGCTGACAACCTCAGTATATGAGCCTTTTCAGGAATAATTGCTTTGAAAACAAAGAGAACAGCCACAAAGTGTGAGTCACTACATCCAGTTGTGAAAAACAGAAGCTAAATATATCCTACATGCTCTAATAGTCATATATGAAGAAGGTAGAAACTTTCAAACACTTTTGTAGGACAAACCTCCCACTTTCAAGTGTGACGCCTAGACAGAAATATAACTCTAATAAATGAAATGAGGGTACCTTTGGAGTTCCGCTTTTCAAGTACAGCAGAAAGTGAAATGGCCTGCTTTCAAACACCTTTTAGGTATTTTGAAAGAACATGAAATTACCATTCCTTTCAGACATTGCAAAAACAGCAAAGTGTTCCTGTCCTTTCTATTTTCTTTAAAGCACTTTATGCATACATATATTATACTGAAATATTTTCTTCTCAAGAATACCTGAGAAGATGTATAAAGAGCAGCAAAATTTGAATGTATACAGACTTGATCAATTGAATACATTTCTGAAAGGTTTTCTTACAGTATCTCTCTCTCTCTTACCACAAGACACTAAGTGGTAAGTATATCACAAGGAAAGAGCTTATATATATTATATAAATCAATGATCCAGGCAATCATGACTCTGTTATGAAAAATACATTGTGATATCATTACTTTACATTTAATAGTGAAGTGGTGCTTTTGTTCTGCTACTTTAGTTCAAAAAGCAGCTAACAGTTCAGAAAAGGGTGGCTTCATACATGTACTGATTGGAAATAAACAGAAAAATGCATTGATTCGGTCTAACAATGGAATGCCTCAAAATTGGTGTGAAGATCACAGTTACAAGTTTATATAAAGGTTGTCATGAGCATTTAGGTAGCGAAATTTACAGCTGGCTACGACTTAATCAGTTCAGTTAGTTGTAGAGTTGTGAGACAATTTAAAAGGACTGAGGAAAGGGCAGCAAAGAAAAGCATAATGTAAGAGTTTCCACTCTGAAGAGTAATTTTATCGCTGGTAACAATGGTAGATGTCTGGCACACAGTGATGAAAGTGAAAAATATAGGAAGGCAAGAACAGAGAGATGAAAGAGAAATTTCAAACAACAGGAGGACAACAAAAATCTTAAAAGAGATTAGTTCAGATGCATTCTAAAAACTAAGAGAAGACCTAGAAGCTAATATGACAACAGTAGAGACAATAATTAGTAGTGAAAAAGGCCAAACAGTGTATTTACTCTTTTTAATGTGACATAAGCAAACCGACAGCAGAAGCCTTAATTTTTTGAAAATATTTTTAAAAGATGAAAGAGTCTACTTTACAGATTATGCGTAGTTAACCTGTTGAGCTCACTTGTGTAAAAAATACAGAAGAACTAGGTGCAATAAAAAAAAATAATAGAGTCCTACCGTTATACAAGTAATAAAGATTTTACCACTCCCTCAGAGAAAAACAGAATTCCAGCAGCTTGAAGGAAGGTTGGATTTTTTTCCCAGAAATATGGCTAGCTAGCAAGTTTTGTACACCTTGCAAACCACCTCTGGAAGCAGCTACTGGTCTTACCTGAAGTGACAGTCCCTTTGTCTTTGCTGTGGTGCGGTGCAGATATATTAATTATCCTAAAAAAAATGCAAAAGCATTGAAAGAAATTATGTCTTTAAGTGCAGATTCACACACGTCTTTGCGAAAGATGAACACTACTTCAAAATAGCCACAGCACTAAAGAAGACCTGAGTTTTTCTGTAATGTTCTATTTAAAGTCCATTAAATGAAATTAAATGCTCAATTCTTTAAGTAAATGAAGCAACTCTACTACCACAACAGAAGGTTTTGCTACTTACATATTGTCATGAGACTTTTGGGGAGGTCATTCCTTCCCCCCCAGCCCCAATAATCAGGAACAATTTAGATATCAAAGTGTGAGGTTGAAGCTTCTTTTTCTACCAAGTTTGTCCTTGATATTAATTCAATAATTCTCATTTATGCTATGAAGATGTGTTTCGCAGCAAGGTACAGGTGGGATCTTACGATGCTCAGTACAACATACAATCAAAGTTATTGATAACCAGGGTAATATGTCAGCATAATGGTCTGATAACTAACTCAGGCTTCCACTTAGGTCCACTGAAGAGTAATTACTGCCCCTGTGACTTTGGACAATCCATTTAATCTTTTACAGGTCCCCACCACTAACATGGTACAATCATTCTTTTCTTCAAGATATATTGGAGGTACTCTGCTGTTGGGATTTAAAGTGGGAACATTTTAAAAAAGAGATATGTTTATTTTTAAACGACATCTATTTTAGGGCACCATTTCTTCATTCTATGGGAGGATTTAAAAATTATAATTTTTTATTACTTTATAATAAGATGAATGATAAAATATCTTTGGGATAAATCTTGTCATTCTTACAAAATTCCTATGAAAAATATGTGGGTTTCCTCTCTTATTTTGCCAGCCAACTGAATGATGACACAGATAATTAAGCAGTTTCATATTCTACCAACTGCAGCTTACCTCTAATCAAGTGTTGTCCATATATGAGAAGGATTAGAATATTAAGGACTTACAGTCAGGATTAGCTGTAGAAGCTGTCTTCATCCTCAGGAAACAAATTAAAGGCACTGGCCGTTGATTGGATGAATGATTTCAAAAAGTCAATGTAGATAGTACATATGCATCTTGCTGTCACTGTCTTTTCAAAAAATGACTGGTATATGAATGTAAGACAGCATTACTCCTATTTAGAAGAAATTATTTGTTTACTGTGCACAAGCAGGCACTGGAGATAATTTTGTTTTAAAAATATGAAGAGATCTGTTGATGGTAGTCCAGAGTGTTGATGACCATGCTGCCTCTTTATTTTATTACCTTCTTGGTTATTGAGTCATACAGCGATTTATCAAGAAATGTTTAATTTACGTTGACTTATACCACATTTTGATCTTCTTTTTCTCCTCCTGAAAGCCAGAAAAACAGCTGGCAGGATTGATTTCTGTGCCACATGTAATGAAATGTTAGACCAAAAATAGAAGAGGATTAAAGACACTCAATGGCCAGTGATTCTGTATTCCACTATGGCATCTCAAAATGTCTCAACTTCCTTCCTAATCTGCATGCCCTGACGTTGGCTAGCTGCCTTCCTTCCTCCCTCCCATTTCAATCACCATTGCTCAGCCACGTGAAGAACTGCGTCCATTTTCAAGCACTTCCACCAGTTAATACAACTCCTGACCCCAAATTAGGTTTTGAAGTGCCTTATTTGTGCATCTTCTATCCTCCAGGTGACAGCTATTCAAGGTGTAGGGTGCATGAGGAGGTGGCTTTTTCTCTCATGCTCTCTCTTCCCACTTCGGGTGCCAAGATTTAAACGCTACTGTGCTCCAGCAGGTTGGAGTACTGAAGTGGAAGATGCTGGTTCAAGTTTCATGAGGTGGAGGAGAGTTTGGAGCCCATCTCTCCTCCATCCTGATAGACGAGAGTTAGGATGGGGGTAGGAAAGAGGAAAAGGACACCTCCCCTCCCTTCCCACAAGCTGTATTTTACCAAGGGACAGGTCCTGCCTAAGCAGATTTACCAAATTAGGCCCCCCAAGTCAGCCCATGGGGAAACATTTTGTGGTAAGGCTGATCATAAGACAGGCTGCAGGTCCTCAGGAATGTCTTGAGGAGTCATATACCCACCTCGCTGCAGGAATGGAGGTGCCTACTAGAAATGTTCGCAGAGGAAACTGAGATGTCACAGGGATCAGGTGCTTACAAAGTTGGCCTGCCCCGCACGTACTAGTGACATTAAAATGATGGACATGCACCCTTGAAACCTAGCACTCCTGTCCCCTTTGTAAATACAGCCTTGAGCATCTTTGTGACAGTTATCTCTGCCTTAATTGTTCTGTTTTGTTGTCTTTGGACCTGGTGAGAATAGTCTCATAAAATGTCCTCCATCTAACACATTTAAGAGAATTGCCTGCTATTTATTCCTGTGTCTACATACCCATTTGCTCTTCATGTTCTAATGGCTGTGTTTGAGATGGGTTTGAATTTTCATGATAGATATAAATAGGATTTGCATTGTATCCTTATCTATTCTCCTCCAAGGAAATTGCTTTTAATTATTATTTAAGGCTCAACTCTAGTTACTGCTAAAACGAACTTCTGCTTCTAGCTTTAGGACTGAGAACTGAGCTCAAATAAACAAGAACTGAAATAATTAAATCAATTACTACCTTTGGTTATTTTGCTGTTAATCTGAGTAGCCTTTATAGTTTCAGAATAATAATGTCCAAATTCATTTTAGCTGAAGCCATTTATTGGGTTGAGATTCATGCCTTCTTCTCAGTACTCAGAACTAGGTCTTGCTTGAGGCATTCATTTAATTTGTAAAAAAATTTCTTCTCTAAACTTTGTCCCTATGTGACTTTTGACCGGTTGATGTGTGGATAGCTGAAATAATACATTATTAACAGTTTATTAGCTTCAGTTGCCATTTATCTCCTTTGGTATTATACATTCAATAGACTTTTTATGATTGGAGGCCATCGTTATAACCTGCCAACTCTGTGTTTCAGATGGATTGAATGCAGATGAAGTTTGTAAGTTAAATTTAAGAGCTTCTGTTTGGCTTGGGGAGCTCTGGATGTGGTGGGCAATTATTATCAGGTTTCCGTGGCCTTACTGTTACAGCCTTCACGCAGGCATCTATCCTTCACACAGGCATCTATATCCCTTTCTCACACTCCACGAGTAAAGGATTGCTTGCCGCTCAGCCGCCCACAGGCTGTGCCGCCCCAGACCATATGGGTGATGGTGCTGCCTCCCTGGCACTTTCCAGGTTTTCTCAGCCTTGTAGCAACCTGACTGTTTCATTCTCACCTCTGCCAGGTGAGAAGGAAATCATAAACAATGTGCCCACAAAAGCCAGGGATGCAAATAATTAAATTAAATAGCTACCTGGAAAACATTCAGAGCTAAGGAGGGGATCTCCTTTGAATGGGAGAAGATGGACAGTGTCAAGGGAAGCAGAAGAAAGGGAGCTGGTGGTGGCAGACACATTGGTTGTGAATTGGCAGTAGTGTTTGTTGAATGGTGGTGCCTTGTCCATGGAAGGCTAGCAACAGCCAAAGTGCTGCAGGTTATGTGGGAATACAGACCCCAGATTAATCTAAATTCTTAATTGCCTAGATGCCTCATAGGCACCTAAGTGCAAAATAACCTCACAGCCTCAGTGTAGTTGCCACTTCCTGCAGGCTTCTGAAATCCACTTTTCAGATGTCCAAGTGCCATTTCTAGGGGACAACTGCTAAGTCTTGTTTGCTGTTGAGCAGTTGGACTCCTCCACCTCTACCAGGGTTCACAGACTGAGCACTCCTCCCTCCGATCTTCTGTTTGCACTCTTGGAGCGTGTTGTCCGCATTAGAGGACTGAGAGAGAGCAGCAGCAGCAGCAGCAGTCTCTTTACTCTAATAACCTGTGGACCATAGGATGCACATTTATACATTTTTCTCCTGGCTTTTATCACATTTCTTAGAAAAATACCTGGACCTTTCTGTTTGCATGATCAGGAGCTGCAAATATCACATCACAACCAAGTGCTCAGTTTTTATGAATTCTTGTCTCACATTGTTCTTTCTCATTTTTACAAAAAAAAAAAAAGAAAATCTTTAGGTTGTAACATTTAATATCCTAGGTCCTTGCTGTGAACCTCATCCATAGTCCCTCCTGCCAAGGACATTACAATTTACCACCAATTGGGCATGAAAACCAGAGGAAATGGCTTTGCTTTTGAATCTGTTATTAAAATCTCTAACCATAAATTGAGCATAATTTCAGTGTTACAGATACACACTCACTGTAGGTCCCACAACAGTTTAAATGCCATTGTGATGGTAGGCTTTATTTTTGAATGATTAGTTTTTAATTGGAAATTAAATCCTTGCTGCCTGATTGAAAGCTGCTCTCGTTTATGTAAGTGCATAGCAGCTCCACTCAAGCCACTGGAGTTGTACCACGGCCGCTGAGAATACTATCGTCTTCAGAACAGCATAAACTGATTAGGATAACTGTTTGATCTTATAAGTGAATTCAGCAAGCTAAAATCACCCTTCATCTAAAGAAGATAATTGCATTAGGGTTAAATTAATTGATTTGCTTGATGGTTATATCCTGGAGCCTGCCAGGATCCTGAGAGTACCTCTCTCTTTACTGCCTCGCTTCCTTCCTAGGATGAAAGTGATGGGACTGAAGGAAATGTGCAAGTTGGAAATGCAAATGTGCCACCACCCACTTCTCTGTTATTTATTGCTGTTTACATAGCAGCTCAGGTTTGTGTGACATATCAGGCAAGTAAAGCGTCAGGCTGCTGCCTGACAGGGTAGGAAGCCTGATTGTTCGCCACGTGGCTGAGGCATTAGTGCTTGCACTAAATGAAGGCAATGCGTGCGTAACCTGACGGCAAATTTAAATTCTTCATTCGCCTACTCTCCGTCAGATTCGTGCTTTATGCCGACTGTTCATGGAGGTATACCAGTATAAAAGATGCATGCAGTACCAGCTGTGCTGCTGGAGCAGGAATCAGGCACGATGAGAAGTTTGCTGTTGTGACAGCAAGGGGGCAGGGAGAATAGCTTGCAGTTGTGGAATGCTTTTCTGAAGTGACATTTAGGAAGGCAAAATGCAGATGACAAAGCAGCGCAAATTTGCAAGGAAGATGATCTTCTTTCCCATACCGCCCCTGTTTTCCGTTATTTGTGTATGTGTTTCCTCTTTTACCTGTATTGTATTGTATTGTTTATTCCAACTTGAATCTCTGATGCTTTTAAAAGTGGTTTACGGTCACCCATACAGAAATATGGGTCATCACTTCATTACTGCTAGGTGCACTGTACATCACCTCAAGTCCCTTTGATTTTGCTCCAGACTTCAGCATTCAGGCAGCCATATGTTTGTTTTACCTACCTTCATGTCGTTATGAACACTGAATGAATATCAGGCTTCTGGTAACCATGTTCATCCTTTAGACTCTCCTGACAGTAGAGCGTCTGTGTAACAGACACAGAGGGAGAGGGAAAGAGAGAGAGAAAGAGCGGAGGAGACACATCTGATCTATTCCAAGAGTGAAGAACATGTTGACTGGGACTTGGACCTTATTTAACCCCTGCATCTATCAATCAAGAACACCGATTCTGAGCAATCGGGCTTTATTAGCTCCATTTGATGCAGAACTAGTTGTTCAAACACAGAGTGAGATGGAAGAAGTCATAAAAGTCAGTCTGTTTGTTAAAATTCTTGCTTCTGGTAGATTATATGGTAATTTTCATTGAAAATTGAATTACAGAAAGCCATGTGAATGTGGCTAAACACAACCTGGGAAATTGTTCTGAGAAGAATATATTCTGTATCTTGGAGGAAAAGTAAAACATCCTAAAATCTAGCAGTTGCTATGGAAATGCTTAAATTAAATGTAAAGCATGCATAAATTTTCAATATACCCAGCACTTTGGGAACTGGGGACATATGTTACAGGAAAAGCCATATACATGAACACTAAGCAGAAGATAAGACATGGGATTTTTCTTGGCGAATCTGTATATGGAATATTCCACTGGCATATCTATGCTTCATTCTGAGTGCAGACCAAAGGCCGCACTTGAAGACCAAACTATTTCTATGCAAACTTTAGGACAAGCCAGAAACTTGGGCCTGAGCTAATTGTGCCACCAACTATCCTACCTTCACTTGCAGCCCTACAGCTTGGCCAGCTTTGGGCGAACAACCTGATCTGGAGTCACTTCCAGAAAGGCCTGGCATAACACCACAGAAGATCACGGCATGTGGGGTGACCCAGGCTGATGCTGTGTGGAGCAGAGGGAACAAGACGACTTCCAGAGGTGCCTTCTGACCTCAGCTATTCCGTGGTTCCCTGAAGTTGGAATATGTGAATAGCCTGATGTAGAATCACAGAACCATAGAATGGTTTGGGTTGGAAGGGACCTTAGAGACCATCTAGTTCCAACCCCCCTGCCATGGGCAGGGACACCCTCCACTAGACCAGGTTGCTCAAAGCCTCATCCAGCCTGGCCTTGAACACTTCCAGGGATGGGGCACCCACAGCTTCTCTGGGCAACCTGTTCCAGTGCCTCAACACCCTCACTGTGAAGAACTTTTTCCTGAAATCTATTCTAAATCTACTGGCTTTCAGCTTAAACCCATTATTGTCTTGCCCTTCCAACAGTCTGTCCACTGAGCTACAGAAGTTTTTCAGAAGATGTAGATATAAAGCAAAAAAAGACAGGAAAGCACACTGGGCTCAATTGCACTCCCTTACCCCGCATTCTTTATGCAGTGTGGATCTGACATAGACTGAGGATTTGAAAGGCAGTTTGCATGATACTTGAAAAATTGCCAGTTCCCTCACAAGACACTCTTTTGGCTGTAGGAAGGACCCCTTGGGGGCCATGCTTTTTACTAGGTGCTCAAACTGTTGGCTGTGTAAGCTTTATATGCTAAGGAGAAGGTAACACACTGTGGATCATCTTGGGATGAAGTTGCAGACTTGTTGCACATGCACAGGCGTGCGTGTACATGCCTCAGTATCACAAGTGACTGGCTGGGTGCAGCACCTCTATGGAACTACCAAGGATGGCTGGTGTTTTGTGTTATGGTACACAGGAGCTACCCGCACAAGTCAGGCTTACCATACAAGATGCTATGCTACCACTGTTCGACATAAGTTAAAAACCACAGATGTAGAGTGAGGGTATGAGAAAACCTTCCAAGTTTCTGTCTGTGGTGATGCTGTTGTGGCAAATGTCTATTGAGCCCAAAGACTGCAATTTACAGAAACATTCTGAATCTCTACATGCTTGAAAGACAGCTTTTGTAAGGTGGTTTGGTTTTCTGTTTTGATCTTCTTGTGAAATTATAGTTCAGCATTGTAATGCAAATTAAAAGAGAAACTCTGAATCTTCAACTTGCAGCTTCTTAAGTGTCAATTTCCTCTTTAAAAAAAAAACCTGTATCAGGAAAATGTCACATGAAACTATACACACACATACACACGTGTTCCTTTAATAATGCAAGTTACGCAGTTTAAGTCTTGACTTATGATATGAAGTGGCTTCCCTCCCCAAGGAATTTTGTGTCTGTCTGCATCAGGGCTTTAATTGGGGAATGCACTTCTGGAATGGTTCTCAGAGGTGAAAACAAGAACTGGTGTCCTTTTCAGGGAAACCGAATCAGAAGGCGTGCTCCAACGGCCTAATGTGCCCCATCCACTGATGGGTGTTCAGACCACAGCCCTTCCTTTGAATAGGTGGGCCTAGCCCAGGACGTGATGCGGATGGGGATTCAAAGTAGCTGTCGTTGTAGGAAACCCGTCAAGCTTAAAAACTGCAGAAGATCACAGGTGTAATTCTAACTCCACTGAAGTGAAAATTAAGATTTCCGTTCTTCTGGGGGAAGGCATATTATACCTAGAGTTGGCACTCTCCCTGCCTTGGCAGCTGGGTGACATGAATGAACTATAGCAATTGATTTTTAGATATGGCTACTGGATCCAAAGTCACAATATACTCTAAATTGGACTTATCTGCAGAGCAAGAAAAGTACACCCTTTTTCACCCTTCAGTAAAGACATATTAACCCTGCTGGACAGTGAGATTAATGGATAGCTTTATTAATGTCATCGCTTGTTTGTTTGCCGTTGTCCACATGCACAAGATACATTCCTCTGCTAATGCAGCCTGCACCTGCCTGTCTTTTACAGCCCTTTCAAATACTGTTTTGCACAGATGTGAGTGTTCATAATTTGTTAATAAGTGGTATGACAATGGGTGGAAAAGTGCATTCAGTCATATTCTTCATCTGCATATTTATTACTTCTATTTCTATTGTTTAATTTAGATAATGCTGGAATGCTAAGGGTTGAAGATAGCCATTCACACATGCCAATAACCTCACATCGTGTTCAGGGAGATGCCGGTAAAGATACTGTGATGTCCATATAGACAGGTGTTTGATCAGGGAATTTCAGGTATATATTTATGTTAACTCTCCATCAGGTAAAATATTCTGGCAAAAAAATCTGGAAGCTACAAATGGTATTTGGTGCGTTTCATTTCAGTCTGTAAGCTACATGCTGTGTCTTTGTAACCCATGGCACAGGCAAATTATTTTAACCATAGAGTTAAACATTGCTGGATTCTTTTGTGACTGTTTTGGCAAACATAGAGCCTATTAAAGAGAGAATCAGGAGTCATATTTGTGACAGTATGTTGGGAATAGGATTTAAACTATAACATCTGCATTATGAGAATATACTTTTTAATTAAAGATATATTTACACAGCTAATACAGATCAGAGAGCATTAAAGGAAGCTGTTATTTCTTGTCACAAGAGACACTGGTCTTCAGGTTTGATTTGATTCACATGTGAACAATGCATATCTCAGTGTTTAGATTAAAGGCCGCTTGATTCAATCCAAATTGCATGTTGTGACTATTTTATTTGGTACAGTACTTGAAAGCAGTGTATTTAAATGTTTTACATTGTAAATTAAAATCTAGTCCTAATTATCAGATATAGGAATCAAGATACCGCAGACTATTTTTTGTGGGGAAAAAAATATATATAAAGAACAATAAGAAGTTAATAATGCATCCATAAAAATTTAAATGCATAGGGCCAGATTGTGACAGCTTGCTCATACAGCACTAAGGTACCCTTTAACATGCGTACTAGCTAATGTGGACTATCAGCTTTTATCATAGAATCATGGAATGGTTTGGGTTGGAAGGGACCTTAAAGCCCATCTAGTTCCAACCCCCCTGCCATGGGCAGGGACACCCTCCACTAGACCAGGTTGTTCAAAGCCTCATCCAGCCTGGCCTTGAACACTTCCAGGGATGGGGCACCCACAGCTTCTCTGGGCAACCTGTTCCAGTGCCTCACCACCCTCTCCGGGAAGAACTTCTTCCTGATATCCAATCTAAATCTATCCACTTTCAATTTAAACCCATTACCCCTCGTCCTGTCACTACAGACCCTTGTAAAAAGTCCCCCCCAGCTTTCTTGTAGCCCCTTCAGGTACTGGAAGGTGCTGTACGGTCTCCCCAGAGCCTTCTCTTCTCCAGGCTGAACAAGCCCAACTCTCTCAGCCTGTCCCCATAGCAGAGGTGCTCCAGTCCTCTGAGCATCTGCGTGGCCTCCTCTGGACTTGCTGGAGTCCAGTCAATATCCTTCTTACGTTGAGGATCCCAGAGCTGGACACAGCACTCCAGGTGGGGTCTCAGGCGAGCAGAGTAGAGGGGGAGAATCCTCTCCCTCGACCTGCTGGCCATGCTTCTCCTGATACAGCCCAGGATACAGTTGGCTTTCTGGGCTGCCAGCGCACACTGCTGGCTCATGTCCAGCTTCTCATCCACCAGTACCCCCAAGTCCTTCTCCTCAGGGCTGCTCTCGATCCATTCTCCACCCAGCCTGTACTTGTGCTTGGGATTGCCCCGACCCATGTGCAGGACCTTGCACTTGGCCTTGTTGAACTCCATGAGGTTGGCAGAGGCCCACCTCTCCAACCTGTCCAGGTCCCTCTGGATGGCATCCCTTCCCTCCAGCGTGTTGACCAGACCACACAGGTTGGTGTCATTGGCAAACTTGCTGAGGGTGCACTCGATGCCATCATCCATGTCACTGACAAAGATGTTACACAGTACCGGTCCCAAAACCGATTCCTGAGGAACGCTGCTCGTTACTGGTCTCCACTCAGACACTGAGTCCTTGACCACCACTCCCTGAGTGCGACCATCCAGCCAGTTCCTTATCTAACAAGCAGTCCATCCGTCAAATCCATGTGTCTCCAGTTTAGAGACAAGGATGTTGTGTGGGACCATATCGCTGGCTTTGCACAAGTCCACTTTTTAAGTGCTTGATTCAGATACCCATATTCATTTTTGGTTATACTGAATTCCAGATGTTTCCCTGATTTCTACTGTGTGTATTATTTGTGGAATACAGTATTGTTCAATTGAGGAAGGCTGTCACAAACTGTATGGAAGGAATGGGTTCATGTAACATTTATGTCTGGTTAAAGTCTAGGTTTACCTTATCATGTTTACCTGGTATAAATCCAGGTTAAAACATGAAAACTCTAGTATTCTGAAATGTAAGGTAAAAATTTGGCTTATCTTCCAGAAAATAATAGTATGAATACTTTGAATCAACTTTACTTTGATGATAGTTTCAAAACTTTTCATGAACAACAGATGTTCTAATACCTAAATTGTATGCAAACAAACCATGCCACATATTCACTTACATAACATGTAATTATTGGAATTTTATCAGGTTAGCTAAATCCTGGTCTACTCAAATTTTTACATTTGTCCATCCCATTGATGGCCTAGCACTGGAAAATAAACAAGTGTGTGAATAACAGTCTCCTATTTTTCCCTGTCCATTCTTCCCTCAATGGGAACGCTGGATGGATTTTTTTCAAGCTGATGCACACTGGTTTTATTAAGTCAAGATCAAAACGATGCACTCCTGTTTTGCCTGGATAGGAGTTCCTGTTCCTAAAATAATAGCATTGTTTCTGATTCCTGTAGAGGTGAATTTTGTTGCTTTCAACCACCTTCTAACTTTAATTTCTAACAAATAATTGCTATGGTTTAATTTGTTGTATTGAATGCCTGATGTCTTCATAAAGTAACATCAAGGTGATTGTGGGAACATCAGGCCTTGTTGCCATGGAAATACACATTTACCTACACAAACACATTTCAAAAAGAAAAATCACTTCTATAAAAGTTCATCAAAAGATAAATTTGTTAATAGTTAGAATAAAATTCTGCTTCTTAAATATTGATGGGGTTACAGAAAGAATTTTCAATTTTTTGTTTGTACATGTTAACTGGGGGACTGTATATGGGATTGATGCTGAGTCAGTTTATATCCCACCAGCTGTCACAGACAGTGGCAGAAGGAGATGCTATTTAAGGGGAGCACGTGAACCTGACCACTTTCTGCTTTAGCCACCTCCTCCATTTCTGCTTAGTTTGTCAGGCACAAGTGAATATTTTCACCACCATTTCACATCTTCCCCACAGTCTTCTTGAAACAAAATGTTCTGATGTTTCAGTCATCTTCAGGTTTCAATATTTTTCCGTGTTCTGTCAGATCTCAGTATTTCTCCCCAGGTTTATTTCTACCCTTGTTGTATTTGGGAGGCTCATATTTCATCTTCTGATCTATTTACCAAATGTCTGCTCTGCTATATAGAGAATCAAGTGATCTAGAGGTGTCACCACTGACATTTTTCCAAGCCTCAGATGAGCTGTGAACACAAACTCCAGCTTCACTTTGTCACTGGTAAGGAAAGGTTCTTCCAGCAGAGGAGCTAAGATGTCTAACCTGGCCAAGCTGGGTCATTTGGCTCTTGCCATAGCAGCTCCAGAGACCCTCAGTGTAGGTTCACTTTGAGGAAGATCAGCTAAGAGTTCTGTAGCAGAACATTCTACATTTTCCATAGCTTCTCAAAGCACATCAGCAAAACTGAGATTTCCTGGGGCCATACCCCTGCTGCTCGATCTTACCCAGCTCTTCAGACTGGTCGTGCTTTAAGGATGTCCTCCAGCACCACAGCACGCAGTCCAGTGTAAAATGCCAGGAGGTCACAACTCCTGCCTCTCCTGAAGTCGTGTCACACTGCGTCCTTCAAGGGGATATGGCGACAGTATTATAATTGCTTGGGCAGCTCCAGCAGAAGAGGTTTTTCCATCATTTCTCGGGTAGCTCCAGCAGAAGAGGTTTGTCCATCATTTCTCAGGTAGCTCCAAGAGAAGAGGTTTGTCCTGAACTGTGTGGCGGTAGGTGGATGCCACAAAGGAGGTCAAGGCCAAGTCAGACAAACCGCGCTGACACCATCACGTTCAGAAATGCCTGCTTTTCCTGTCCTCATGATAATAGTGACTGTCCGCCTGTGCTTGTCTCGTCCTCCGCCTGTCTTTTGGGGAGCAGTGGAAAACGGCCCGGAAGAACAAAGGCCCCAACCGATCTACTCTTTCTTGTCAAAGCCTTGATCTCAAAAGTGAAAACGTGGGTGTAAATGTAAGCTGTCGGGGGCTGTGCTGAGCAAGAGGTTTTGAGGGCTTTCATTTCAGCCCTAGAGGTGCCTAAGAAGAATTACACATGCTTACCTGATAAAATAAAATGGTGTAATAGGCATTCCTACAAAAATAATGGGAAGAATTATAAAATCCTTAAGTACACCCTATTAAAAAAAAAGATAGATAGATTCAGAGGACAATGGAAACACTTTACAGGCTGCCAATACTGGATCCTGAAACAATCCTTTCATACCCACACCTGACACATTTGTGCTGGGAAGATGCTTGTAGGTAAGATCATTTGTATCTACCAAGACAACTTAAAGCTCACATGATAAGAGGAAAAATTTACAGCTATAGATATATACTGTATATTTAGTTGTAGAAAAAAAGATGAAAATGCATCAGGGAATAGTTACAGATCAGTGTTTCCTATAATTCTTTAGGTTGAAATAAGCTTTTTGTCTGGTCCACATTTTTTAATACAAGAATTCACTGAAACATAATCTTATAAGTAAGAAAATATGCTACTTTTGGCAAGGAGATGTAGAAATTGCAAGGTAGAATAGGTTCAGAGTTATCTGCTTGTACTAAGTATGTATCGAACATACGCTTCAAAAGCAAAAAAAAATCAACTATACGATATGGAGCTTAACAATGTAAAAGATGATTCTATGGAAATATAAAATGGATTTTATGGTTGCTAGGTTTTGTTTCACGTTGGCTTGCTTTCTTATCAACTGAAAATTCTTCTGTTGTATATCAGAGCAAAGGACCTGGAACATTTAAAGTGTGTGGTAGACTAGTGTTAAATGAAATCTGGTCTGACAGATGCTGAAAGAAGATAAATTATTTAAGAAAAATGTTGCATAAAAGTTTTACTGAATTGAGAGAAAGAAAAAATTCCCATGACTACCTGCTTTGCTCTAAATAACATCAATAGAAGTGGCAACACTGAAATACCTATTTGTAGAAGAAAGACGTCATGGAAAAATCAAAAATCTTTCTAACTGCTGTTCTTTTTGTGTTTTGGGAGCATGTAACTTTCAGGGTAGCTTAGTGCAACTATTATAGGTTCTTATTTGTGTCAACTATTGCTATGAAATCAAGAGAAATACTTGGTGAATAAGATTTCAAGATTATCTGTCTGCTTTTCTAAAGCTTTCAAACTATCTTAATAACTCTCCATTCAGAACAGATAAAAGAGAAGTTGAGAGATTTCGTGGTATTCGTGTTTTTTTATATACACTTTGGTCTTCCTTGACTGCAGCTGTTATGGTTGTATTAATCGTGGATGTGGCAGAATCATTTTGGTGGAAAAGTGCTAAAATGTTCTTGTTGACCTTTGTTAACTAAAGAATGACTCTTTTTAATTCAAACTAACCTTTCTTTTCAAAATGGAGTTAGGTTATAACAAATAAGGCTAACAGTTTTAAATGGTCAAAACCAAATTAAAACTTTTGGAGTAATAAAAATATTTCTGTTGACGTGACCTTTATTTATTTATTCATCCATTCAGGTTTTGGATGATGGTATGTAAAAATGTTTATATCTGAGACATTCCTAATATTGCAAGATGTGAGAAAAAAATTGAAATCTTCAAAATTCTTACAAGAGACAAATGTTTTCATGTACTTCCATATGGTAAGATACACTTTACATTTGACGGTCAATAAGAAGTTAGGAGTTGATTTTAGACAGAGCGACTTTTGTGATGGACACGTGAATCACATTATTCTAGAAAGACTTTGGAGGAGATGTAGGTGCTCCTACTATAACTATCACGATGTAATTATGAGAATATACTTATTAAGCTAGCCTTAGCATTTATGAATTAAAGATTTGCTCAAAATTTTTGAAAACAAAGGAAAGACCTCCACTTAATACAACAGTTTATGAATTATGTCTCAGTGCAGTCATAAAAATAGCAACAAAATCCTGCAGTAGTGGATTGATGGACTATCATCTAACTGTTTGGAGAGTATAAGAGAACAGGTGAGGAAATTAAAATGTCCTCCATGTTGAGAAGTAATCCTTTTTATTTGCTACAGCCCAGAAACTATTAATTTTTCAGTGCCTACATAAGGGTACAGTGGTCTCCACTGATATTTGCCTCTGAAAATGTCATACAACCCTACCTTATGCTTCTGTCTTCTCCCACACCTCATATGTATGTTTTTAAATCCTCTTAGGGAATGGATTTTTCACTTTCTGCATGAAGACAGTGGCTATTTGTTGTTGTTGTCTGTGCAATGCAAATAGGCATAGTAATAAATATTGTCAGAATCCATAAATCAAAGGAATTATAGCACTAAACAGAAAATATACGATGATTATAGAGGTGAGATTGTTCCCCTCCTTGGCCCAAATAGCTTGGCAAAATTGAGGATCTGAGATTTTTTCTTGTTGAAAGGAGCAACTGATGATAGATTCTGTTAGCTGTTGGCTGCAAATCTGGCTTATTTACGGGAAAAGTGTTAAAACCTGTTACTCTAAATGCTACAGAAAGAATGGTAAGTCATATCCTTGTTTACAACTCAAAGCCTACCTTCTAATTGGGAAAAAAAAAGCAGTCTACCTTGGTTCTTGCTGGAGCCACCCTACGTTTGTCTATGGCTGTCCTCTCTATTTTTGCTTTACTGTTCTCCTTTATGCATTTGCTGTACTTCCACATTAATGCATTCTGTTTCCTTGACCATAGAATCATAGAATCACAGGATGGTTTGGGTTGGAAGGGACCTTAAAGATCATCTAGTTCCAACCCCCTGCCATGGGCAGGGACCCCCAGGCAAGGACCAGAAGCAAGGAGGTATTGAACTGCTCCAAACACCAAGAAGAGTGGCTGGCATAGTTAGGAAAGGAACATAACTAGAAGAAAATGAGTCCAGCTTGTCAGCCATGATTCTGGACAGCTTCATGGGAAAGAAAGAGAAAACATTCTTCCTCAGTTTGTGAAGCTGAGATCCAGAAGTGCACACTTCTGGAAGAATCTGTGCAGTGCAGGAGGGTCTGGGTAGGAACAGAGGTCTTCATTCTTCTAATCTGCTTTTCTTAACGTGTCTTGGCCTTTGCCTTCACTTCAAAGAAAAAACACATTCTACTGCTAAGAATGCTTTATTAAGTCTTTGTAACGCTTGTCCCACTGCCTCCATGCATGTACGCAGAAACGTTTCATTATCCAGTCCCTGGATATGTAATTGGGGCAATATACTCTAAGGAAATAATATGATGTAAAATTTTTACTGAATAGATCGCTGAGTGCAGAGTGGGCAGACTTTGTCTTAGCGTTTAGTCTTTCATGTTTGAAACACTTCATTATACAAGAGAAGCTTGCCTTTTCCCTTTCACTGCTAGTCAGCATTTGTTTGCAGGGATCCCAGGGTTTTCCTAACTCAGTCTAATCTATTATTTTGTATTTTACATTAATGCAAATAAATGAAACTGCTTGGATTAGGGGATGATAGTAATAAAAATACCAAGAAATCTCTGGGAACCTTTTGGTTCTCAGTAACTGTTTCATTTAAATAAAAATGAAGCACCACAACAGCAAAATAAAAACCATTAGATAAAGTGATGTTATAAATAATGGTACTGAGATATTTTATTTACAAGTAAATGTATGGACGCATTCACAATACAAGAGCTTAAAAATAGCTCTTCTGTCAATTTGTCATCTTTCAATCACACTAACTTACAATATGTATGCTTACTGCTTTATGGAATTATTTCCACAAGAGACAGATGGGCAGCTAGAAAGTAGGTTTGTTTTAAAGATATTACAGTGTGACTATCACTGTGACTGTATTACCAGACCTTATTGTTTTGTGGTAGGAGGAATAACAGTGGTTACCTCTAACGTGTTTGGTGTTGGGTTTTTTTTTCTTTCTTCCTTTGCTCCCATCCACTTGTAAAGTTAGACCCAGATTCTCTCTTTGTAACTAGTTGAATGATGTAGAATAACTACATTCATATCCTTGAAGCCCCAACATGTGTTTGTTTGTACTTTTTTCCTTGGCTTATGTGGTACATCTTTTTTATGTTTTAGAAAAGCAAACTGAAAAAAAGTGACCAGAAAAAAAATAGGGAAATACATTTTGGTATTCCAGCAAATGTCATTTCATTGTGTGATGATTTCTAGCTAGCCAGCTGTCATGGCTAGAAATTAAGACACCCCACAGTCACTTGTCATTTATATGTCACACAGTCATTCCCCGCCCTGCCCCCCCAGTGAGATGGGGAGAGACTCTGAAGAGTAAAAGTGAGAAAACTCATGGGATGAGATAAAGACAGTTAAACAGGTAAAGCAAAAGCCGCACACACAAAGCAACACAAGGAATTCATTCACCACTTCCCATCAGCAGGCAGGTGTTCAGCCATCTCCAGGAAAGCAGGGCTCCATCATGTGTAACAGTGACTTGGGAAGACAAACACCATCACTCTGAACCTCCCCCCTTCCTTCTTCCCTCCCCAGCTTTATATGCTGGGCATGATGCCATATGGTATGGAATATCCCTCTGGTCAGTTGGGGTCAGCTGTCCCAGCTGTGTTCCCTCCCAGGTTCTTGTGCACCCCCACCCTCCTCGCTGGTGGGGTGAGGTGAAAGGCAGAAAAGGCCTTGACTGTGTCAGCCCTGCTCAGCAGGAATGAAAACATCCATGTTATCAACATGGTTTCCAGCACAAATCCCAACATAGCCCCACACTAGATACTGTGAAGAAAATTAGCTCTGTCCCAGCCAAAACCAGCACACCAACCATTACAGAATTACTGTCCCATGTGTATACTATGCTAAAGTGCCACCTGGAATTAAGATTTTTTAGGAGTTACAACATAAGCAGGATTTCTTCTGAACCACTGGAAGTGTTTAAGTTTTGACGTTTTTATGAAGCCAGATAATGTGTAAGTCCAGTCCATTGACTGAGGTGGGGAGCTCAGTTTCGGCATAAGAAAATGAATGAAGAAGAAAATACCTTGTAATCACCCTGGATAACCTAAAGAAATCCTTTACTTCACATGACAGGGACAGGCGGTGTGTATTCAGACCTATGTGAGAAACTTTGCATCCTGAAACACTTCATAACACAGCTCTGTGCCAGTCCTCCTCTGGAGGACTCTCCTGAGCCACTTCTCTTGTGAGTTTGGGAAGAAGGGGCATACGGGACCCAAGGCAGACCTCTGTCCCACACAGTTCCTACTTGAACCTAAGCAGTGAGGTTATAGTTTAAAGGAATACTGCTGTGCAATACTCATCACCACTGTGGAGCCACTGGAAATTTCAAGAGCAATCCTTACGAGCAAGAGCAATTCATTAACATATTTGAGGTGGCTGGAATCTTCTCTGTTACAAACCAAGATAAACTTAAGGTTTCTTTAAATTTCACAAAACACAGAGCCTTTTTTTTTTTTTTTTGCATTAATTTGAAATGCCAATAATTTATTTTTAATCTGTATAATTAATATAACTACGCACTGTTGTAAAAATCAGTCCCAATCAAAACATCACACATTTTCATTATAAATAACTTTGCAGGGGGACATTGTAAAGAATTGCAAAATTGATTTTAAATGTAATTTTAAGTCATTAAATTTATTGAAATTGATTATTTTCCATAAAAAGACTCAACTAGTTTTCAAAAAGTTTTCTTCAACATTTTTCCAGTAAATTCCTAATTAAAATTTATAATTAAAATTTTAGAAATTCCTAATTCTATTTTCTAATTAGAAATGTACTGTAGAAAACTGCTTCTATCTCTGGAGCAATAAAAACTGGAGTGAGAGTTCTTATATTGATCATAGTTATCAGAAAGAAAGATTTTTTCTAACTCAAAGAAGTAAAGCACAATAGGCTAAATTCCTCTCAAATTTCCTAGGCAATTGGCTTAACCTTTGTATGACTTCTCCTCATCATCTGCAGAAATGAGGTAGTGGCTCCCACTTCCAACCAAGTGCCATGAGCATGAATCCATTGTTCCAGTACAAAGTAAGTAAATCCACAGATGAGGGGCTGAAGCAGTTGTACCTATTATTTCATGAAATAAAATTTTGGTTTGGAACCTGCATGACTGAGCATCAAGCATGCACACTGGATGCAATGGACTTAGTGGTGCTCAGAAGCTCGGCCTTACTTTCTGAAGTCGGAAGATTTATGTTTCTCATTTCTCTTGTCGGAGTCATGGAGTGGCCAGGTGTAAGGATAGTATTTAGGTGAAAACCTGCTTTTATTAACAGAATCCTGCATTCCTATGCTGGGAAACAGCCCTGACTACATGAAATAGTGCAGTGCTCACCTATTAAAAGCTGATTTTCTGTTCCATGATCTAATTGTCCCATGACTCTGAATCAAAGAAAAATACGTGAAGAAAAAGTCTTTAAATCAATCACTGTCCTGGATCATTAGACTATTACAGAAATGACTGAACTTCTCAATTAAGCTTGAAAAGAAGTTAAATTGGTCACTGGACTGCAAGAATCCAGTAACAGTTTTGTACTTGGCTGAGCTACTACACAACATACAGTGTGATTCATAATGTATCTGAACCCAAGTTCAGGTATGACCAAAGACAAACAAGCTTTTATTCGAGGTTGCCTACCAAATTTTTAATCGGAAGACATTCCAAGTGAGGTACCCCCGCTTAGTATTGCATTTGCTGGTTTGTGTTCACGGAAGATAGGACTAAACAAAGTTAAAAATATATGAAACAAAAGGGATCCATTTCTTGGCAAATGTCTTTTCATACCACAGTTGTTTTTCTCTAAAAATACCCTCAATTTATTAAGTAATTGAAAAGCAGACAGCCTTTGATCCTTCTCTCTCTTTTCACCAGTAATTGACAGCCTGGCTACAATACACTGCATGCGAAAACTGTTTAAATCCTTTTGTGGAACACCTTTCCATATGGATATGCAGTTTAGCACAGAGGAGGGCCTGCTACAATGTGCAAGTAAATTTAATTTCTTATAGAATTTATAGTATAAACTAGCTATAATTATCCGGGGGGGGGGGGGGGGGGGGGGGGGGGGGAGGGGGAGGCAGGGGGCAAGTGAATTTAAAAAGAAGGATAATCTTCTAATTTAGCGAAGTCTGATTTTCAGATAAGGAATCACATTTGGGCTCCATCTGACTGTTAAATGTGCCAAATTAAAAATGCCAGAGATGTCTAATTCATGCTGCAGACTAGCAATAGTATACAGTCATTATGCCAGCTAGATGGAAGCCATTTAAAGGGAAGATAAAACAGAGAGTGGGATGGTATATGAAGCCCATTTTGACAGTGTGACAGAAGCGTATGATCCTATATTTTCCTATATTATGGGAACCACAGAAGCTGCAACTATTTACCTTATGTTTCATATCCATCTTTGGAAAAGACTAAGGCCTAATGTTCTAATTTTCTCACTGATGAAACTGCAGCTGCAGAAAGGGCAAATGGAAATCAGCGGCAGAGTTTCTTAGAAAGCCTGCTGAGGTTGCCTACGAGCCATGTTACACAGCAGCGCCACAGCTCTGTAAATAAGGATCGTCTGCCGTACCCTCAATGAGACCGGAAGGGGTGACCACACACAAGTGCCCTAGGAAGGTCAAGGACTTTTGGATACTGCGTGGTGGCCGAGTCTGTTTTCACAGATTAAATGCTTTGTGGAAGGCCTCAGGTGCCTCAGGGTGGTTTGCTCTATCTTCCCACACCTTAGCCTGCCATAAGGAAAGCTGTGCATTTACACTGCATGCGTTTATGTACTCAAGCAGAGCCAGATCTTAAAGGAACTGAGATAACTGTTCCACAAAAATGCACTTGAAGCACTGCCTTTCTGCTCCCCTAACACAGACCACTCAGTAGCAGGTTAAGCCTAGCCTGTAGTTTTGTATTGCAGTCCACAGGTATGCAAAGGAAACAAGGGCCTCATTGCTGCTCATTACCTCCTCGTTACTCTGAGGAGGTGCAGGAAGGCAGGAGTCACTCAGCTGTCTGTCATTGTTCCAGCCCTGGTCTCTCCTGCAAATTTCCCTGTTGATTGCTTCCAGGTGGGTTTAAGCTTTACTCCTCCCCCTGGCAGCACCCACCTAAGCCATTGCTCATTGATTAGGATGAGGATCTGCCAGCCTACCAGCTGATTGAAAAGCAAAAAAAATGAAAAGGCAACAAAACTACAGAGGTGACTAATAATAATTTCAACATGCACAGGGAGGGGATATAAACATTCTGTAGGTTTACTGGTTTGGGTTGCTTCCTAGACGTAGCAGATCTCATGTAAAACAAGCATTTTACTGGTGATGATACACAACTCCTGTATGAAGTGAACAGATTAAACTGTTTATGTTCAACTGCTGAAAACACTCCAGAAATTAATGTTAATGTCAGAAACCTTATTAGGTTTCACATGAGGTAGGAAAGCTTCAGCCTAATCACAAGAGTGAAGGTCTTCAGGCTTTTGAAAATGACATCTGAAGGGCATTTAGATTGTTTTCTATAAAAGGAAAGGACAAATTTCCAGTATGTGTATAATCACTGGTAGCATTTATGTTGTCATCCTCTCCAAAGCAGTAACAAAGTGCACAAATGGTGGATGATTAGAGAGGTCAATGAAGTGCTCCATTCAGCTGTAATTGTAGAGTTTTTAAAAATTCTTTTGACATCAGAAAATACCATATGTTTTTTTAAGCCAGCTTTTTGCTATGATTAGTTAATTCATGCAAAATCAGTGAAGAAACAGAACAGCAAATTAAAAGCAATAAAGCAGGAATGTCATTTTGCAGTAGTAATAAGTCATCAGCAGAATCAGTTCACGGTAAAATTACTGCTACCTGCCAACACTTAACTCCACATGCACAAGTATTCCACAAAATTTTGTTGAAAATACTACCACCTTACTGATCTGGAAAGTACTTTGGAAGAACTGCTGTCCCATGTACACTTTTGCTGATGCTGCAATCAGTATTCTCTCTTTTCCTGCTCCCCCTAGAGCACTTCGCAAGAATTTCTTATCTCACACGGAAAATCTGAATACACTGTTTTATTCAATTATCATACTTCTTAACCGATCATTGCCTTATAAAATGTGGCAGTCTTCTTACTAAGAAAATGATACGACTTCTGTCTCTCTAATAGGATTGGAAAAAAGGTTATGTTTTCCATTTTGTCATTTTTCTGCCCAGGTCTCTCAGTTTGGAGTAATGAATGGATGTTTGCTTTCCATTTCTGAGACAAATTTGCAATAGAGAATAACCAAACAGTGAAAATCAAAAGATAATCTGCCACTGACCAAATAGGAGTTTGCATTTCAGTAATATTCTTTTAAATAAGGAATAATTCCAATTGCCCATAGTTGCCTAAAAGTGGTGGTGTGCTTCAGTCTAAGTGTGAGTGGAGGGTTCAATCCAGACAAGGGAAATGAACCCCATGACATCTTCCATTGCACCAAGTGGAAGTCCACATTATTTATAAATTTTCTTGTTTCATAAGAGTACAAAACTGAAATAGAGGGAATACATGGCAGAAAGAATGTAAAGCTGGGGAGATGAAGTCACAGTCCTGTGCTGACTCCCCATTGTGAAGACGTTCTGATGACCACAAGCTTAAATTTTATGTAATTTCCATAATTCCAGACCATGAATGATGCAACTATTGGCATACTGTAACTCAAAGATTAAAAAAAAACCCACCCTTTATAGGCTCAGGTGTAGTTTAGAATTTCAGAAAAATGTCTCTGTAGCGCAGTCCTGTTCACATCTCAGTTACACATTCAGAGCTATATTTCAATTATTTGTCCTGTGAACTTTACTTCATATTTGTCAAAAATGATGCTGAACTTAGCAGGTTGTAACTTCGACATGAAAGGTTACTTGCTCTTCAGTGCACCTAAATGTAGCATTGGTCTTTTATCACTGATGGGGGAGAATGGGGTAGTTTAACTGATGCCCAGACAAACATCCATAGCTCCTTAAGTGTTTTGATGCTACGTAATATTTGCAGTCATTTCAATTTTTCAGCAAATGGTGGTTAGCTTGCCATCAGCAACCGGTAGGCCAGAGTCATAAGCTCTCCAGGAGACTTAATACTGCTTTCTTGGGTTTTAATCTTATTTTATTTTAGGACAACTTTTTTTCAAAGAACTTTATTCTCCTGATCAGGTTTTCTAAAGAAGCCCAAGATAAGAAAAAGTTTTAAATGTCAATGTCTTGCGTACTGCAGGATTTCCAAAGAAAGTTGAGAATCCTTTGACTGTGCAGTGCATGGCACAAGGTTGTTTGGGGTTGTTCTGTTCTCCACATGTCTATCTCCTTGTTTGTTACATTATCTTTTTACAGCGTATGAGGTCAGGGGCAATACAAAAAATCTGATGGAAGAAACAGCTGCGGGTTAATGCTCTGACCACTGAAATCCATATCAAAATTCATACCAGCATCAGAGGCAGGAAAAATAAGCTTTAGGAAATTATTCAGACCTTTCTAAAGTCCTTCCACATACAATTCCATGTTTCAGTTGGTGAAAATGTGATTTTTTTCTTATCTCCTATAATAATCATTATACATCTGCATGAGACATTTTACACGTTATTCATCAAAAAGGGAAATTGCAAATCCCACTAGGACAACCAGGTACAGAAAGTTATGTTTGGGCTGATCTTAATTTAACTGAAATTCCAATCCAATGCTTCAAAGTAGAAAAGAAAAATAGCTTTCAGTATTTCAGTGTATTCTGTAAAGCCAGAGTGTAGGTTCACACAGCTCAGAATACCCAACAGAAGGATTTTGCAGTAAACTAACAAAAAAGTGGTCACTTAGAATCACATATGAGAGGCACCTTCTGTTCTTATACAGTGTACACCATTAATGAGCCATTGGAGCATACCCTAATATATATTGTAATACATGTTATAACTCTAATTGTAGACGGAATAGTAGCTAGTATCTGCTCTTTGTGTCAACTGGGGTTTTTTCCCCTGTTGTTAAAAAAAAAAAAAAAAGGTGAAGGAGATTGGGAGTTGTTCTTGCAGGTTTCTGAGTCTTAATTATAACTTCTCCCTCATACAAACAGTCCTGGTACTCTGCAAGTCCTCTTGATCCTGCACTTTTATACAATCTCCTTTTCAAAATAAATGGAAAGCTGCAAGACTTCCAGCAGTATTAAATTTTGCATAGATTTTCACTTGCTCTACGGGATGGTTTTTTCCAGATTTTTGATGATTTATACTCTCGCCTAAGCTACTGATGTAGTTTCCATAATAAATGGTCTTAGATTTAGCTCGTGGTTATCAATGAAAAAAAGCAGCTGAAGCACAGCAGTGTTTCCTACATTGTTTATCAGCCATTTGCCAGTGACACCAGCACCGCAGGTGAAAGGAGAGATGACTTTAAACACATTTATTTTCATGCCTGTGCATGCAAGCTGTTTGCCTTGCAGAAAAATTAGCTGTTCCAAAGCTGATAAATGTGACTGACACCGTTAAAGAGAGGGTGACTTCAGACATTTTCCTTGGGGTTTGCAGCAGAGGTGACCTCATGAGGTGGTAGTGATCACACAAGTCTTTGCTTTTCACTGTGTTCCTTTGCAGGTTTGCGGGTCTGCAGTTGTCACAGGTTCCTTCAAAGTTGCCCACTCTGTATTCTACGTGTCCTCAATCTACTGAGAATAGATCTAAATACCTCTGGGGTGTGAATACAAATGAAATCTGAATCCAAGTATTTCACCTTTTATTTTTGCAGCCGGACCCTGCAGGCAGAGATATCTCCATCCGACCAATCTTGGAGCACTGTGAAAACACTCACATGACAATTTGGCTTGGGATTGTCTACGCTTATAAAGGGCTGCTGATGGTAAGCATAGCTTGTTCTGCACAACGCTGACTTAAAGCTGCTATTTCCTTGTAGGCGTGAACTGAATTATAGTTGCTTTCCTGGTGGCTGGGAGTGAGTTAAAACTTCTTGAATACATCTTTTATAATTGGACCTCTCCTAAAGTTCATTAGGTGGTAATATGTAGATAGAGGAATAATAAAAATAAATAAGACACTAACCGCACGTGAGCTGAATACTGTTAGTTATACTGCAAACCAATAAATTCAATAGTGAAAAGAGGGGTCTACCAATAGCCAACTTTGTAAATAAAGAAACCTGATCACCTGAATTATTTTAGGTTCTTCAAAAAGGTGGGACTAGAGTATTCTAGATGTTTGCCTCTGATTTGCAAATGTCCTTCAGGAACGGTCACAGGAGAAGCAAGATGAATTTGGACCCTGAAGCAAAATGATCCTTTTGTCACTGAGGCCCATCTCTACCAAAAAAAAAAAAAAAAAAGAAAAAGAGTTACTAAATAGACCTCAAGAACCAGAAATCTGGAGCCTTGGTATTTAAAAAAAAAAAATCTCTAAATGTGACTATTAGTGATTAAAATCTCCTAAGCCTCCTGGTTTTAAAAACATCTGACATTTGACAGCACTGACCAGCTGAACACCTATCTTGAGCTGAGCCCCATCTGGATCCTAAACCTAGATAAACATTAGCTCCCACTGCCTGAAGGGTTCAATCTGTTCTTTGTATCTGTGGCATGCCTGTTTGTCAGGACACCCGGGAAGGGCTGGGCCAGCTGCTTCCACTCAGCCTGGTTGGTGCTGCTGCCCTGGGAGCACCAAGGGAGAGGGAGCTGCTGGTGCCTGGAGTCTTCCCTCTCTGCCGCGAATGACTGCTCTGCTGGGCTGCAGAGCCCTGCTGCCTTTCATGCTGCTTTTTTTCAGGCTGAAAGATCTTTAAATACACAATATGAAGTTCAACAGTAAGGGAAGAGAGCTTTTTTCCTTAATTCTAAACAGTCAGTAGCTTGTGGTCAGACTGGTCTGCTAGGGAGTGCCTTCCGGCAGAGAAGGCAGTACCACCAAGCCTCTCGAGTTCCCAGGTGAGGGCTCTGATCCTGGAGCTACCAGCCAGAAGGAAGTCTTCCTACTTAAAAAAATAAAAAAGGCAACTTTTGGTGTAGACACATATTTTTAGAATGTCCAAGCAGGCTGTGAAACTATAGAGATAGGACATCCTTCATCCCCCCAGAATTATTAGGAATGATATTATGTTAGGAATTAGAAGAAATTCCACATCTCAGCATTTCTTACTAGGCAGCTCTGAGTGGTTCTGGATTCACAGTAACCTCAGCATGTAGCACAGCATTAAGGGATTTTTGTTTTGAAGGCAAGGCAACCAGATAGGAGCCGTGACACTGGCCAGCACTGGAGCCACAGTAAGATGTAACTGCCCGCTGGCATAAAACATCACGCTACGTGCAAGAACACAGCACACCACCCCAGACTGTACCAGTACGTTGTATTCAGAGCTTCTTTGCACAGCAATGAACTAGTCCAGCTCACAACAGGTCTTTGCAGATAAAAGGGAACAAGGGTTCCTTCAGGCTGCCAAAGCCCCCATACCATAGCAGGGCCTGTCTGCAAGTCCATGCACAGAGCTGGGAGCTTCGAAATTCCTACTCATATTTCTTTGTTTGATTCTTCCTAATCTGCATAGTGCCAGTTTCTGATTTTGTCTCTTTTTAAAGCCAGATCTTCCAAAGAGACACAGCTAAACTAGGCAGCATAGCTTTAGTACCCAATTGCTGAGAAGGTATTTAACTTTACTGCAGTATTTACATTCAGTGTGGTAATGGTTTATATTTGTTAGGTCATTTATTTATCTTCAGGTATGAAGTTTGTAACTTTTCATCCCTCTTCTAGCATATTACTTCATTACTGTTTGGACATATCTGTCAACAAATTCTTGCTCTTGGGAGAGTATTTTTAAGGCTGCAAATTTAATTCTACAAGATTATTCTTCCATAATTTCTTAAAAGCAACAATGTTTCCTATACTTTTATTACTTTCCAATCTCCTTGTATAGAAATTTTGAACAGCTCACTTTGTGTTCTTCCAGGTAGAATTTGCCAGTGTTTCTTGTACAAGTGCTTAAGACAGTTTTCTCTATGGTTCTGTTTGAAAAGTCAACAAGTAAATACGTTTGGTTCACTTAAAATGATGTAAATGAACAAATCAAAGTTCCTTTAAAAATACTGAAGGATTCAAACAAATGGTGAGGGTTTTAAAAAAAAAAAAAAATGTTTTCAATTGAAAATCTGTAATTTGTTACTAAAGAGGGAAAATAACATTACATATTTTTAAAATACATTCTCAGGTAATTTTCTTTGAAGTTTCTTTCAAGTTGGGGTTGTTCGGGACAGTAACCAAACTACATTGGTTCTCACTGGTTCTTTGCCCTATATTGGTTTGTTGGCATGTACTTTGGACTGTTTTCTACAAGATACGTGACTCAGTTTAAGTTTGCAAATGCCATTTGGCATTACTCACTATGCCTATTTCAGGCACACAGTGTTTCATAACCACCAGTGAAATATACACTTTTTATTACTCCAGTGGCCTTTTATCACACAAGTTGGTCCATATGAAAAAGGAAGATACTCTTCTGAGTCACTTAAATAATTGCTGTGGTGAGTTATATGAGGACAACAAGATTGATGCACTTTATCTCATCACCGGAGATGTTTCTGTAAGACATTCTTTGTCTTCAGAACAAACCCCAGAACATCTCATGTTGCTGTATTATTTTATAAACATTTATCTAATACGAAATTCTGCTGTTTGTAATAAAATCATCTCTAACTTAAGATACCTTATACTAAAGAGCTAGTGTTGCTAATTACACTACAAAGCAATATTTAAGGTGAAATGGCTTAAAAATTTACTTATGCCATAATTATTTACAGGGACCTCTTGTCTCAAAATGAGAATACAAAAAATTGGGTTAACCTGAAAAAGTACTTTTTGTATTTGGCTTGAAGATAAAAGCAATACTGTCCATTCTGATAACTTAAATGCACTGATGCAGTGAATAAATCATTCAGGGTAAGGCAGAGCACAGAAGGGCAGGGAAGGCAAGGCAAGGCAAAATAAGGGAAGACATTACTCATCAGGATGCACAGGTTCCTTCTATATTGAAGTAAGCAAATATTAAGTCAGATTCATGATTCTTTGACTGGCTTTGAAAGAATATGAGGAAATGCTTATAAACAGCATGAAGGCTTCTCAGTTACTGGATTAGGAATCCTCAGGATTGGTGACCAGAAAGTAACAGGAAGTTGACCATCCTAGATCTTGCCTTTGTCATTGTATCATTCTTCTTCGTGGTCCTACCAAAGTCCCACCATACATATGGGACTCACGTTTTTTCCTGTCTCAGGTTCAGCTCTGAAAAGGCTACATACAAGTTCAGGGTCTGTCTGTGTGTATGTGGCGACCATCAGTTGCAGTGTCTCAAGCTTTCGATTTCTGATGATATTAGACATGGTTGAAAATTACCTTTATTTCATATATTCCAAAGGATGATAGAAATCACACCATCTTAAACTTGCCAGTGGTGCGTTATTAGAGTGCACTAACATCTTTCTGAGGGGTATGCATTATTTTTCTGATCTCAGCCAGAACAATACCAGATTAAGGATGGATTGGACTCCTCTAGGGCACTTTGCTTATCAACCACACACACTAGACTTGTCTAAAGTTTGATTCGCCCCTTCCTGATAATGCATTTAATTAACATTAAACTCAAGGTGTATGTATGTTGGAAGTTTCCTTGTGTTGCTGACATTTTATTACAGTTACGTATTATTCAGCTACTGAGAAACAGGCTTCCAAGGCCAAGGTATATTTTCAGTTTGGCTGTTCCTCTGCATATCAAATCCTACTGTTACCCTGTAAGTGTTAAACGAGGGTTCTTAAGCTATAACTAACATTACTGACCACTTCTGATACACAGTTTTAAACATATCATCCTTAGCTAACCTTGCTGAGGATGAAAACATCAGTATTTTCATGGTGGAGATAGGAAAAACTAATGCCTACACTTCATGGGACTTGGTAAAGGTCCCTCTGGATGGCAGCCCTTCCCTCTAACAGTCCCAACGCCTACCGCTGAGGAACGCCACTTGTTATTGGTCTCCACTTGGACACTGAGCCGTTGACCACCACTCTCTAAGTGCTACCACACTCATTGAAAATAGTATTGCACGGTCATCAAAAAAAATAATCGCATGTTGAATTATGTTGCTATCTTTTTTTTCTTTCATTTATTGACTGAGTTCATGTATGAGCCATTTCATTAATTTGCTTAGGATAGAAATTACTGTAATAGCTCTGTAATCACTGAAGATGTTCCACTTTCTATTTTCCCATATGGCCTCTTTATATCTTAAGTGGAGTTTTGCCAGAATTCCAATAAATATCAACAATTAAGTCTAGCAGTCTAAATAATATATATAACATATTCTAAATCAGTTCCTAAAACTCCTGCATGCAAGTTACTGGATCTCTCTGATTGCAACAGCTTGTCTCGACAGAGTTTTCAAGAGCTCTCTTACTGCTCGAATAAACTGCATTCCACTGTTTTGGCAAGATGTGAATGTATTGTTCCATCTCTATATAAATCTAAGACAAAAATATTCATTAAGCATATCTTATCATGCATCATTACTATTGAATTTGTCATCTTCCAAGGAATGAATCATTATTAGGATTCCTTTTTCTCCACATACGTTTTTAGAAATCCTTCAGAATTCTGTTAATGCTAGCCATTCATTTTTTACTATATATTTAACCTCCCTTTCCACTATCTGTATTTTAGAAACTTTAATTCACAATTATTATTATTATTATGAATTTCCTCTTTTTAGCCTTTGTTAGATTCTGTCTAGTCTTCATCCAATTTTATTGCCTGCGTGTTTTAAGTTCCACAACAACCAAAACAATTTTTAAAGTGAGGGAAGCTTCTTTACATTTTATGAAGCTTAGGGCAGATCGTTTACAGCACATAGCCAAGCATCTTTCACTTGCTGTAGGTAATATTCCTGCTGCTTCCCCTGCTCCTTTCTCCAATAGCTTCCTTTGCTTTGATTGCTTATGCACAAACATACCTTTTCCAATGTTTTCATGCACTTGCAAGTAATTTTGCAAAAAGGAGCTAACAGCCATGGTTCAGAGTCTGGGCTTCAGCCAGTGCCCAGCAGCAACAGCCTTCAGTCAGCACATGCTGTTCTTGCCTTTGTGGGCAGGCGGGGAGTGCAGCTTGGCCGGGGTGTGTGGACCTCACTAGCCTGAAATGCCTCTTCTCTGAACTCCAGCAGAGGTTGGTTGTGTGAGAGGCACCAGTAAGCAAACACCCAGCCAGAGTCCAGGCAGCTCTTAGCATGCACAGAAGCAGAAACGTGGGCACTAACAGCATTCAGGTATCCTCGGGTGATACTGAGGGATGGCCTGACCATCCTTGCTGGACACTGGGTGTAGCTTCTCACCTCCACTTGAGGTCCTTGAGCCCTCTCTGTACATCTAGCCCAGGAGCTGCTTATGACCAGTACAGCTGTGGGGTGTAACCTGCGCTCCTCATTTTCACCATTTTACTGTATTTGCTCAATAGAGACTAGACATGAAGGATTTTTCTCTACACTCTGAGGAAAGTGAAGCAGTGGAGCAGGTTGCCCAGAGCGGCTGATCAGCCTTCATCCTTCGAGGTTTTCACCCGAGCAGCATGGTCTGACCTTGCAGCTGAGCCTGCTTTGTGTTGCACTAGATGATTTCAAGTCCCTCCCAACTATCTTATGACACTGTATTTAAAAAAAAATTTCTTTTAATCAAATTAATAAATTTTCTGCATAGAAAGATTAAATAGACTCCAGATTATGTTAAAATTCCTAATTATTTTCTGAAAATACCTTTGATTTTTAACATATTTACTTGCATTCTTTCCTGATTCACTTTATGATTGAAAAATGTACTTCAAAGAAGAGACTGCCACCTTCTTGACTACTTTGCATGATTCCAATTTGTATTTAGGTTTAGCACCAACCCATCTGTCCCATCTTACAATCATCAGAGAAGAGATCGTTGAGCTCTGTGGTGGGGCAAGGTAGTTTATGTTGGTACCAGATATTTGTTATATTCCTAATAAAACATTGACAGTGTTTTAGCCTCCAAAACATAAGTTACCATATGGTTTTGTAGGATAAATTTTTCCCTACTATGACCATAAGGAAGCTTCAGATATATTCTTGAAATATTGCAGATACTGCAGTACTCCCTTAAATGTCTCTTGGCATCAATTTTTATATAGCAGAAATAGATTTAAATTGTAGCACACAGTTGTTTTTATCAGAGATGTTTGGTTGTTTTACAGTGCTGTTATTGTCTGTGGTAATCTTATGCCAGAGACAGTATAAAGCTATTCCAAATGGGTATTTGCTAATAAATAACTGTGTATTGTTTCCGCTTAGTTACTGTAATGTGTTTCATGACTAAGCAGAAGCTACGTGGAAGAAAGTCAAATACAGTCTGAACAGAAAGAAAGGAAAATATTTTATTAACCTGTTGATTTGGGAGGATGGACTATAAAGTGGAAAATCTTATCTGGATGCAAGTTACCATCCATAGCTTTATGCAGCTGCTTTTCCATCTTCTCTGGGCAATCTCCCAGTAATCTAGCTAGGGGAAAAAACAAGGTTTCAAACCCCCAAAAACATAACAACAACGAAAAAGATCCCCAGATGTAAGATCTTTGAAGTAAAGGTTTGCTTTTGTTCTTTCATGCAGCACAGCAGGGCTGTGATCTACAAGTGAGCTCAGTAAGTGCTACTACAATACGGTAATGAGCTACAAAGCTGCAGCCTGGTCCAATACATAATCTTTCCAAAATCATACCCTCTAGTTATTGGCGAGCATGACTTCTGACAAGATTGGAGACTTTTCCTCTGGTATTTCTGTGCTCTTTTCTGACATCCTCAGTATAACTGGTTTTATCTTTCCTTCCTAATACTGCTTATAACCCATGTTCAAAGTATAAGCAGACATGACTTTGAAATGAAACATATAGAAAAAAATATTTAAGGGCAGTACAGGGCAAGAGGAAATATAGGAGGACAAATAATTTCCTGTCTGTCATCTGCCAATCTATGCAGTCCGATAGCAACATAGACACTTGATTGTAATAATATATGTTGTAGATCAGTAAGCAATCGTTAACTGTGTTTAGCAGTAACTCTGGTGGACAAGATTTAAAATTAACTAGCTAGTAGAGTTTTGAAAAACAGTGTTAAATGTTTTCTAACACTTCAGCTATGAACACTTTTATTATATTCCCAGCTCTCCCAATTTAGTCAGTATAAGATTTTTAGAAATTAAACTCTGTAAACACGATTACTGTATTCTCCATAGTCCTATTATCCCTCTAAGACTTTAATACAGATTTCTCTCAGTGACCAGAATTCTATCTTTAGTCACAGTGGTATAATCCCATTGTCTTCAGAGACTGTTTTCCTCAAATTTATAGAAGAGTTGTTCCACAGCCTTTCTAGATGCACTGACAACACAGCCTAAACCCGACTGCTACAAAGGTAATACTTTAAATCAATGTACTGTCAAACGGAAGCTGCCTACTCCCAAACAAAAGATGAAACAAACCAATCTTGCCTGTACAGCCCATACCTTCAGAGAAAACCCAAAGCATTTAATGATGCTTTCTACATCAACAGATTGTCTATTTAGTAGACCAAAATGGGAAAAGGCTTTAAATTAATGACTAAGGTTGTAGGAAGCTTTCCTAGTTTCATTCTCAGTGTGTCTTTGGTTGAGATCCCCAAAGGGACGTAAATTAGACCATTAGGCTTGACGGTAGACTATTGTGCTCCTTAACTTTTAGATAACTGCTTTATATAGCAGAATGCGTAGCCCTGGGTTATTCATACTCCTTCTGTGAAGCACAGGATCCATCAGATGCCTCAAGATGGAAATTCCAACTGCCATCAAGGAGCTGCCTAGGCGAGCTGGTATAAAACAGTGTGGACAGATGTGTCCTATCCCTCTCCAAATCTAGCACACCAGCACTGCTAAGAGCTGCCACCCATCCCAATACATTCATGCATGCCTTCTGTAAGACTGTTTAATCAGAATTATCAGCAGAGATCAGAAGTAACATCCTGTGCAAGTGTCCAGGTAATTAACACAGTCTCTCATCGCATAACATCTGATAGAAGTATGAGAGCTCCTTCTGAAGACAGGCTCTGGTCTGGGGCTGAGGAGCACATGAGCAAGTGTGAAGCCATGCAATGGCCATCACCAGCATCGTTATCTTAAGCAAAGGTGGCTGATGCTGTGTTTTGAGTGGGTCCCAAGCTGGAAGACATGCTCTGAGATGCCTTTACCACCTTGAGTCCTCCAGGAGCAACAGGAGGAGAGACAGCTGTGTTGTAAATCCCAGCAGGCCTTAAATATCAAATAGTCCTTAAACTGCATGGGAGTCTCAAGACTTAGGTGTCCCCAAACATAATAAGCAATGTGATTTACATATCTGGGGAAGATTAATGATTAAAATTTAGGTACCAGGAATACAGAGCAGCCCAGTTCTGGGCTGGGTTCTGAGGGACTGTTTTTAACTGGAGCTCATATTTTTCATATTCAAAACTTGTCAAAGAACCACAGAAATCTGGACCTTTCACTAACAACATCTGCATCCCATTCTTTAACCCAGTCACTTTAGGGATTTTCAGGAATTTTCGGTCACAAAGGGGATCTTTGATTTGTGCAGGCTGGCTGAGCCTCAGGAAGGGGGAACATGAGAAGGGCAGATGAAGGGAAAGCAAAGTGTCTTGTTCCCTCAGGAAGGCTCTATCTCAGATAAAAAATCTTACCAACCCAGGAAGCCCTGCAGGCACCTGTAGCAGCCAAACAAGGAGCATCTCTGTGATGATCACTGTCCTGGCAGGACACTGCAGAAAACTCTCATCTTTTCTCCATGTTTGGGTCTCAGAGATGAGCTCTGATTTTCAGAAAAGGAAAACTCTCTTCCTGAGGCAAGGATTTTCCCCAGAACACCAATAAAAATTAGAAACTGCTCTCAAATTTATAATGCATCATTCTGAGGAAACCCCTTTGCTGCAAGAGCCTCTCCCTTTCTTTAGTTATCATAGAAATAAATATCTTCCTTTCATCTGAAGATACTTAACCATTTTCCATTCTCTTCTCAATTATAAATGAGAATGGGCCAAACCATAACCCCCACAACACTGTTCAAATGATCTTTCTCCATTATAATTGATATTTTAGATCACTTTATAACTGCCTCAGCTATAAATTCATGCCCATTATTTGTAATAAGTGCTGGCCTCATTTAAGTATGTTGGCTGTATTCCCAGAATAATGCTTTTGGAAGAGAATCTGTTCATACTGGGAGAAGTGGGGGAGAGTGAGGGATGACCTAAAACCCTAAAAACCCATTAATAATTAATCGTAGCAGGAAAAGATAGAAATCTTATACATAGTTAATCAGGGTGTCATCCTTCAAAAACATGATATAGACGCACACACAAGGATTCCTTCTACCCCTCAGGAGAGCTCAGCCCACACTCCTAGCTTGTTTGTGAGTTCAGGGGCTGGCAAAGTACAAATTTGCAGCACAATGGAGCTGCGCAGCAGCAAGAGTGCAGGGAATGCAGGACAGGCAACTGCTGAGACGGTGGAGTGTCTGGGAGGAATAAGTTTGCATCCTGAATAAAGGTGTCACTGGTGTGTGTCTCCAGTGCAGCCAGGTCAATGCAGTGGACGATCTGCTTCTGCAGAGCCTGTACATTCCCTGCTCCATCTGTGTGCAGTGCCAGACCAAACAGCAGAGGATTGCTGCCTGCATCCTTCCTTATGGGAAGCATCATTTTGTTACCTGAGGGGCTCTAGAAAGTGTATTAGATGAGGTGCTTCTCTGGCACAAAGCTACCTAGCTCAATAAATGACTTACCCACCTCGACGGCCCTACCTGAATGGCCCTGAGACCCCTCTCTCCTCCCCGTAGCTGTCAGTTTTACCTTGACCCCTCAAGAGCAGCCCCCTCCGATGCTCCTCCTTCAGCAGGCACTGCATTTCTTCTTGCACTTCTTAGGCTGCTGGGAAGGGCAGGGAAAGAGGAGAGGGACGGGTGTGAGGTGTGGGCTCAAGTCCTAAAAGAAGAAATGGGTAAAACAGAAGAGGTAGGCCTCTGACAAGGAGGCAGGGGAGTGCCCTGGAGATGACCGTGTCCTCTTGGTGCGTGTGGAGAGGGCAGGGTGGAAACGATGCCAAGAAAGAGTTGGGTAAGGATTGCAATGGTAACTGCGCCTGATGTTTCTGGAAAGGGTTACTCCTGCCTATGTATCTTGACTTGGATTGCTGCAGTGACGGCAGCATTGGACAGCGGGTGAGCAAGAGGCTTGCCTGGGCTAGGCTGCACTTCCAGCATGCTGAAGAGACGGGCCAAGAGTAGATGGCTAATCCGCCAAAGCCTCCCAGCCAGGTCTGCTCGTGAACATGTGGTAGGGTAACATATGTGCTGTAGGCAAGAGAATGAAATGAGCCAGCAGACAAGCTCAGCAACGGGAGGGCAGGGCTGGCAGTTCGGCAGCAAGTCCTTGATTGGAGTGGCTGGGTGAGTAGGCAGGTGGCTGCAGCCTGCTAGGTTCTGTGGGAGTACAAAGCCACTGAGTCACAAATTGTTGTTGCCGTTGTTAGCTGAGGTAAAAACTAAGCAAATAATCAAGGAAAATTGCAGTTACTAATGTCTAGTTGTTACTACAGTTCAAAGCACTTAGGGGCAAAACTGAGTTTGCACAGCCAGCATAAACCTGTCAGTTCCCAACTCTCTTGTGCTTGACTGGCAACCAACCAGTGTACTTCTAGTGCAGGTTATTTGCCTTTGAAATTTGTAATGGTTTTTCCCACAGGAAATAAGCAGAAGGTAAATTTTTACTAGGCAACTGCAATTAATCCCCAAATGGCATCATCATAACCTCTAATTTTCAGGATTGTCACATGGGTTGCAGCTGTATAAAAGAGATTATCTCCATGACATGACAGCAGACAAATGTGATGGTCTGGGAAGAAGGGTACCAAGGTCAATGGGAGTGTGCCTTTCTCCTCCTTATCTGTCCCTGAGGTGTGATCAGAAAAAGCTACAAAACACTAAAACCATATCTTGGGTCTTAGTGATGGTTCCTCTCTCTGTCCTTCCCTTCCCTCCAATACCATCTGCTGTCTGCCATTCTTCCCAGGGCACCACACACTCTTACCGGCCTTTGCCTACACTGTAGGCTGGGTTACCTATTTACAACGTCTTGAGTTCATTTATGGCTTTACTGTGTTGCCAGAATTTCTCTGAGGAATGCAAGAGAAAGAAAATAATCGTTTGCAGTAGTTCATGTTGTAGAAAAATCTAATTAAATTTCAGGGGATGAAGACAGCTACCTTACACTAAACACTTTCCCCTGCTGGATTGCAAAAGCATATTGCAAATCACAAAGGGTCTAAAACTTGAAAATACACCAAAGAAAAAGCAAACAAAAAATTGCCACAAGAATGTTTTATGCCAGAAATCGTTAGACAACTGCAATTGAAAGGCCATTACCAACTCCCACTATAATAAAAGACATTATAATTGCAGTCTGAACAACTAGGGTGACACTTCCTACATGGTATATTTGTCTCCCATGGGGACATCTTGGCATTGCTGTTTATTAATGTAGGTGATAATCATACAATGAATGACTAGATTGGTAATAGTATATTGAGAACAGCTGCTAAAAATAACTAAAAGAACAATGCACATTATATCGTTACTGGAATCCTTGAAAACAAACAGAAAGGATTGTCTTTAAAAATTATTAAAAATATAAAATGAAGATAGACATAGCATTTGGAGAAATTTGTTCCCATCGCAACTAATTCCAAGTTTTACGCTTTTCTTGAGAGAGCAGGATTCTGTGCTAGGGAGGAAAACAAATCACATAGGTAATTAGATATTGAGTAAAAGGTAGCTGTTTATCTCTATATTGTAATAGCACCTATATTTGTCAAATGAGAAAACATACCAATTTTTACATAAATGCTTTTTTGAAGGCCAGAAAATTCCTCTTATAATTATCATCTTCTTTCCTTCTTTTACTATTTCAGTTATTTGGGTGTTTCCTAGCCTGGGAGACACGAAATGTCAGCATTCCTGCTTTGAATGACAGCAAATACATTGGAATGAGTGTCTACAACGTGGGGATAATGTGCATTATTGGTGCTGCTGTTTCATTCCTTACTCGGGACCAACCCAATGTGCAGTTCTGCATCGTTGCTTTAGTCATAATATTCTGCAGCACCATTACTCTCTGCCTTGTGTTTGTACCTAAGGTAGGTGAATTTGTTTAGCATGGGTTTGGATTTTTTTCCTTCTGTTTTTTAATTGGGGTTTAATCTGTAAAAATTCATTGCCTTTTCAAGTACAGGGGACATGTGAATGCTAAATCAGGTCCTTCTATAATCCCTTGTCTATGGGTCTTGAGAGGAACATCAAAGCTTCATGAGATTTTGGAGAAAGTAGAATATGCAAAGTTACAGGAGTGTGATTACATGGGTTTCTAATGCCTGTGTCTTTGATGAATGTGTGACAGGGGAAACAGAGGTTGTTTTCTCTAATTTCACTGGAATAGTCTCTATTTACAACTTCTTGGAACTGTTTGGAAAGGGTGGTAAGTGGGGATTCAGGTCCAGTTGTCTACTCTGCCATGTTTCTTATGTACCCTAAGCAAGATAATCAGGATCTCGGCTTCTACACCTACAAAACAGTAAGACTGCCTTAGTTCACTGGCATGTTGTAAAATCAGCTATGTTGAAACCTCTAAGGTATGTATTCAGGTGTGGTGATACAGTAGGCTCTATCAGTACTTCAGAAAAAAACTGTGTCCGCTGCAAATGCTGACACTGGAGATATATTTATTAACGGCTATATTAACGGACTAAGCGAGGCACAGGCTGGCAGGCGTATGCTTTCATTTCTTTTTGATCTTCTGGGCTCTGAGGATGGGTTTGTTGTGCACTGTTGGAAGAACTGAGCAGACACTTACCCACAGAGGGCTGGAACGTGATCATTTCACTTGCAGAGTTAAGCTTTAAACATGAGTATGACAGATCTTATTGGAAGGGAAAACTGGTTTCTATGTAAGCTTATTTTAGCAAAGCCTCAAGTTCTGGAGAATGCATTTGATATTTTGAAGTGTAAGGTATAATCGTATTCATCTGAAGTGACTTGCTTAAACCTAACTTATCAGCCCAAATCAGATGCATATGCAGTTGGATGTCTGAAAGGTTTGCAAGGCAAGAGTCAAGATGCAGGTCCTTTCATCCCTGGAATCTGTGTTGAAGTTTTTCAAATGAGTAGTAATAAAAAGGTTGTGACACTTTACTGGTCCATGTTCAATCGAAGTATTGAGCAAATCATAATAGGTTCTGGTGCTAAGTGGCATCCATGGTGATGGTTCTAACAGAGGGACCAAGAACTATATGGGTAAAAGAAATAAGCTAATAAATTTACCTGCAAGTATGCCCTCTGAAAGAAATTAGAGGCACAGACTAACAATGGAAGCTGACTTCTGACTTGCAAAAACGTAGTTCATTCTACAGGACCGACTAATCAGGATGTTTTTACAAGTTCTGCAATTCACTCCTCAAATATTACAAAGCTGCACAGACATACAGTGTCATGTTTTTATTCTGGATCTTAGGGAAGAAACACAACTTCATTCTAAAGTAAGGGAATATTCACAAACAATGGAGAAGAATGCTTCAAAATACTGCAAGATTTAAGTGTGTAAGATGTATGAAAATGTGTATTAAAACTCTGACGCCATAAATACCTCCACAGAATGTCAGAACTCTCTGCAAAGAGAAAATATTATTAGTGCTGAGACATGCTCTTCTGCCCCTTTGCTTTCATGCTCCTTTGCCCATCCTTCTTTTCTGCCTCTACAGGCTCTGAAATGACTTTTCTGTTCCCTTTTTTAACCCCTTCATCTGCTGTTCTTTGAAGCGCCAATTACCCTGCCCTCATTTTTCCTCTCAGTTCTTTCTACTCAAAATGCAAACATTGAACCGTAGCTTTCTAGGATGAAGTACTTCATAGCGTTCCATGCATTATCAGGTTTCCAAATGCTTACCTATTTTGAATTAAAAATGGTCATTGGATAAGGTACAAAAAAAGAGGTGGAAGCAGGAGCTGGAAAGCAGCACTTCCAATGCCCATGTGAGTACTGCCACAGCTGGAGAGTTCTTCCATTTGCACTCGCATATTTTGCCCTACATTCCTGCTTGCCGTGCTGTGCCACAGTTACAGCAGGATGGTTGGCAAGCATTCTCCTGCAATGTACTCCAGCACAGGTTTCACAATAGCCTGTCTGGACCCCGCAAGAGTTTAGATCCAACACCACCCAGTTCGTACATCGAGGTAAGATGTCAGTGTGAGACAGGCACCAAATCTCTCCCAGTAACAAGTATGTAGTCAGTGCAATTTTGGTGACATGGAAGATAGCTGGTGAAGTACTAAAGCCTGAGGCTCACCAAGCACAGGAAATGATACTGAAGACTTGGAAGACTGCGCTTTTTCATTTTATAGGATCATAGAATGGCTCAGGTTGGAAAGGACCTTAAAGACCATCTAGTTCCAACCCCCCTGCCATGGGCAGGGACACCCTCCACTGGACCAGGTTGCTCAAAGCCTCATCCAGCCTGGCCTTGAACACTTTCAGGGATGGGGCATCCACAGCTTCTCTGGACAACCTGATCCTGTGCCTCACCACCCTCTTTGGGAAGAATTTCATTCATTAAACTGCAAGCAGTAACGTGGTTTTGGTCCAGGTGAGTACTTCTGCTTCTCTGCTATACAGAGTAAAACACATTCCTTTTAACTAATCTTCAACAGACTCCTGGGCCAACAGTGCTGCAGTCAGTTTTGCCCTGCAGCCCTTTTATGAATCTGAACAGGCAACTCTTCAACAATGTAGGCAAGCTAGGGAAAGAAGTGTGACGTTTTCCCCTTGCTTCTTGTCAGCTCTACTAATCTTATTTACTTATAACATGGCAATTACTATAATTCTTGAGTTAAATGTCTACCTTATCCACTACCATTTCATTCAGCACCGTCTCAGAAAAACACGAGGAAAATCCCATAATAGAGTAAGATAAATCAAGGAAAAAATGTTGATTGCTCTCTCCATCTAAAAGTATCCTCAAAGACGAATGTTGATATCCATTATACTGCATCCTACTTACAGTAACTGTAGACATTCTTGTTATCTGATCAAAATATGTCCAAACATTTTTAAAACTATATAGATTTCTGGATTCAAAGATATCTTGTAGAAGTGATCTGCAGAATTCAAACATACATTATTTTTCCTGGTGGAAGTCAACTGCTATGTCTAACTATCTTTTTAAGCACCAATAGGTCTATAGTATTTTTCAGCATAGCCATCACTTCTTTAAAAGAAACAGTCCTAATATGTATTCTCTCTTCATGAAGTAATTCTTCCATGTTTATCCATGCTTATCAAACTTTCACGTCCTTCTGTTTTTTTGGCTTCATCCCTTTGAGAAAGAACACTCTGCTCACTTCTAGTCACCCCTTGAGTACATATCATCGTTGGCTGGAATAGGATTAACATATTAATTCTGATCCAGTTGCCTGTAGAGCAGGAAAGCAAAATCAGTTCTGGGGGGCCAGGATTAAAATACTAGTTTTCTGTGTTGGTAGCATTTTTTGTCTATTTGGCATTGACTATTTGTAGATATTCAGCTTCAACCTAAGTTCCACTGATGTTATGGCCAGAAAAAAAGAAAAACAGCTCAACTAACCTCATCCCTTATACAGTGTGAGCCAGCAGCATTGCCCATAGACTTTTCCATCTAATCCACACCACGTGAAGGAATTCATTACAGAGTATGTCCTTGTGGCAAAACATCCAGTCTTCAGCTATAAACTCCCAGATAAAGATGAATCAATTGATGGATGGCTATACTTTTATCTTATATTCAGTTTGAACTTAGACCATATCAAATTGCAGAGCTTTTATTTTGTAACTCTTTTGCCTGCTAATTTAAGAAGCCTTGTAATTACCATTCTTCACCTTTAACTTCATTTTAATGCAGTTTTTGGTCTGGGAGTTAGACACACCAGTCATTACAACCAGCCTAATTAGAATAAAAAAAATGGGGGAGAAGAGAAGCAGGGAATCTATAAAGACTCAGCTACAGCAGGTTACTCCTGGCCTAGAGCAGTTGGGTCTTGATTATCTCCAGGGATGAATACTCCCCAACCTCTCTGAGCATCTATACCAGCGTTTAACCATACTCAGAGTAGAAAATATTTTTTCTGATGTTTAAATGAAATTTCCTGGATTTCAGTTTATGCCTCCCTTCCTTTCACTGGGCACCACTGAGAAGAGTCAGGCTTCATCCTCTTTACTCTCTCCCACCACATATTTATACACATGAATAATGTCTTCCCCGATCTCTTCTATCTCAGGGCTAAACAATCATCACTAGTGACTGGCTTCCAGAACCCATTCAGCCTGGCAGTTCAGCCAGTCTTCAGGCCACCTCAATGGCCACTTACCTAGTCACCACTCCATCAGTTTGACTGTGAGGCTGTTATGGGAGACAGTGTTGAAATCTTTGCTTAAGTCCAGAAAAATAACTCGCTCCCCTCATCTACCAGCCCAGACATCTCACTGAAGAAAGCGATTAGGTTGGCCAGGCAGGATTTCCCCTTCATAAATCAACAATGACTGCTTCTAATCACCTTCCTGCTCTTAATATGTTTGGAAATGAATCCCAGGAGGATTTGCTGCAGCACTTTCCATGGATTGAGTTGAAGATGGCCAGGCACCATTTCCCCAGATCCTTCTCACCTTACGTGAACACAGCTGTGACATTTCCTTTCTCCCAGTCCTCAGGAACCTCTCCCAGCCAACATCATCTTCTAAAGGCAATCGGGAGTGGCCTAACAACATCAGCCAGCTTCCCTAGTCCTCAGGGATACATCTCATCAGGTTGTGTGAATTTCTTGTGTTCAGTTTTTTTAGGGGTCTTAGGGGTCTGGGATTTCTGAAAGCAAGTTTTACCAGTTAAGACAGCACTGAGTACCTCAGCCTTCTCCATCTCCTTTATCACCTGAAAAAGGAAATTCATTGTCTTCAGGCATCATCCCGATCTGCAGACTTGGTCTGTAAATACGTGCTGGGGACCAAGTGCCTGATCAGTCAGATCTCTGTCAAAAGTTAGATCCTTATTTCATGCCACCGCAGCTGCAGAACAGTTTCATGCTCTGAAGAACAAGAGGAACCAATTCCAAAATGGGGCTTTACTGCAAAATCTGACCATGCTGTGCTTACAAAATGATTGCTCCTTCTCTCTTTTCAGACAACTCAACACCTTTGCATTTATGATGCCATGCCTATGCTCTCAGGGCAGGGTGCTCCTTCAGCTTTGTGTGTATACGAATATATATATATATGCTGCTTGGCAAGTAATCATAAATGCTGTATTCTTTAGAGTAATCTGAGAAACTCTCTCCCCCTTGCCAAGCAGCTAGTAGCTTTCTCTCCTCATGTTAAGGTGATATTTTCACGTTGTCACTGAGTGTTAGATCTTACTTATATTTGCTTAAATTAAATATGTTTAAGGTTAACTTTTTTTTAAGTGGCTTATTTAATTTATTTGAACAGATTTGGTTTATTTTGGGTCACTAAAACCTAATTAAGTTTCTGTTATCTCCAGAGTGCAATCTCCCATGAGTTGTTTCTGTTAATACTCCTGCTCATGCCTCTGTCTGCTTGAGTGTTACTTGTAACAGTAGGAAAGGAGAAATTTCGGATGAAACCATGCTTGGGAAGAGAAGAGCTTGGTAGACTGGTCCTTTGGAAGTATAAAGATATAAATGAAGGAGAAAAATGTTTGATGAAATATTAAAATGTATTTTTAACTTAATTAAAATCCAGAAATTATTTTTTCCTAATTTTTTTGAACACTTCTATTTGCAAAATTATTTTGGTTCAACCTATTCTGTAAAGTTATTCAGAAATCATCCCAAGTATTGCACATGGCAAGCAGAGCTCACTTTCCAGAATTTTGTACTTGAAAGTCAGAAAGGAACTCTTGGTTTGCCTTTCAATATTTTGAGACACAAAAGAGCGAGCTACAAAAATAAAACCGTGGACAGGATTTCTTAAGGCTTTTAAACCTTTCAGCTCATCACACTGAGGACAAATCCAGATGCAGCCACACAGAACAGACGATTTCAGTTCACTCAGAATCAAAAGAAAGAAGATTCAAAAACATCCACATCAGTCACCAGCGTCAATCAGGCCAGCACATCTCGACTAGAAGGACTGCAGTCAGAGAACCACCGCTTGAGAATGAAAATTACAGAGGTATTTTTATCATATATACTGCCTAGGTGACTTGTGTTGTTGTTGTTGCAGTTCTTTAATCTGCTTAGATGTTGACTACTTTTTAGAGGAAAAAAATAGCATTCCCCATAGAAAAAATATCAAAATACTTAGAAAAAAGTTATTTATATGAATAGCTAATTAATACAGTGAATACTTAGCAGGTGTGATAAAATGATAATGTGCCTTGCCAAATTAAAATGAAACTTCCCCTATTTGTAACAGGCAAATTACCCTGCTGCTTCCCACTGAGGTCCTAAGCACTACAGAGCAATAGCTCTAGAAGCACAACTTTTACATGCCAACCTAACAGAGACCCAGAGCCCCAGGGGCCCTTAGGAGCCATCTTTGTTCCTGTTTACAGCTGAGTTCAGAGACGGCTGTTGCTGTTATTTCTCAACCTCTCTGAGAGTTCGCCCAAAAACTTGCTAGACAGATTTTTACATCTGCCATGAAACAGAATTACATGTTTTTTTAAGGTAGAAAAGACCTTGTGAGCTGACCCTTTTGGCACAAAGGCTGTGAAGTTTCTTCAGTCTCTACTGAAAGAAAGGCTAAGTACAGGGCGTTCTGTTAGAGCTATAACATGTATATTTTTAATTATGTCCATCCTTGCTCAAAAGACTTCAAATGATAACAAATCAGCCTTGAAGACTGCCCTTTTTTTGAGACAAGATAACCGCAACTGGTGTATATCTTAGAAAAAATTAACCTGGTCTTACTTAATCTGTGAAGTATTCTTATACCCAAAGAAAAGGTATTTTATTGCAACCATTACGTCCTCATCCAGATCTCAACTAAAGACAACTGCCTAGGTAACCAAAAGGTGTTTACTCAAACTACCAAAGACTCCAAAAGCAAAAGACATCTCTGCTTTTTAAAGAAATTTAGTTCAGCTTTGCCAGGTCCCTTTCATGTGAGAGCCTTGCAATTTTTAATGAAGGCTCAGCTGGCTACTGGGTGTTTCCATTTCTTTATCCCATTGTCGTTTTGTCTACTAAGCCTCCTAACGCACAAGATCTCAGCCCCCTGCCTTGCAAGGTGATCACAGGTAAGGCTGATCAGGGCAATTGAGCTGTATTAGTACACATAGGACCCTGCTGGTCTTTTTAGACTTTGCTAAAATAGATTAAATACCCGGAACCAGCAGGTCCAAATAAGAGTTTTGTTGCTAAGGGGATTCAGAGCGTGCCCTACCATGGCTAACAGCTACATCTCTGTCTTATCTACCTTGAGTTGCAATGTCCCAGTTCTATAAGGAAACAATGTAAATGTAAATTCAGCACTTTTAAAATTCAGTCAAGCCAGCGGCTGTACTCTGGACACTGCATCCTGGGCAACTGTTCACAGAGAGCATCCTAGACCACCATTAAGATACTTGTATCTGGTTACTTTCTATGGGGGCAGAGCACCCTGTGTTCAGCTTGGTGCTAAAAGCCAGGGGTGTACCGATCCAGCGTTTGTGCTGTGGCTCTGCCAGTCAGGAAACATCTGTGCTTCTCTCCCTCTAGTCTTAAAGGATACATATGGGGAGAGAGAAGACTGAGATTTTTGTTACTTCCTCCTCCTCTCATTTCCATTTTTTTCCTCTCTTGGAAATTTATGCTTGCAATGGCAGTTTATTGCCAGCTATCAGATTGCACAGTTTAAGACACAAAAGATATAAAACACAGGGGTAATTTTCAAATCACAAAAGTATAGAGTGTTCTCAGCCGCCAGACTAAAAACTGTGAGTTGTATTTTCTTCGAAATTACACACACACAGAGACACAAACAAAAATTCTAACAGGACTGTGTCTCTCTAAGAAAGGTATAAGGAGTAAAAATAAACTTGAGGAAATAATCTCCCAGTAGAGTTGGCTGCAGTCACTCACATGGCTGGACACGCCCCTGGTGCCATAGTTCACTACTATTCACTTGTATGTTTGATGATTTTATTGACTCAACAAAGTGGTTATAGCTACGTACGTCACATTTGTACGCACAAATAATGAACAGCTGAGAGTTTTTCAGACTGGGCTTTCTAATGCCCATTTCTTTCTCATTCAGCAGTACATCTGAATTATTTAAACTGATGACTACTAAGACTTACTCTTCTCGTATGCCCTGTGTGCAGTACCATAGCGGAGCGCCGTTTGTTACTTGTAACAGGATTTTTAGAGGTAGTGTTGTAGTGCTGTACGAAAACTGTATTTGGTACAGTGTGGCAGTTGCATCACCACCTGCCTTCCAGTCTAATAGAAAGCTATGCAGTTACTGCAGATACCTGAAGCACTGACTCTTGAATTTTCAGGGATTCTTACTCTTTCTGTTTTGCAGCTGGACAAAGACTTGGAAGAGGTTACAATGCAGCTTCAGGACACTCCTGAGAAAACAACATACATTAAGCAGAACCATTATCAGGATCTTAATGACATTCTTAGTATACGGAACTTTACAGACAGCAAAGGTGAGAGTTAAGAAAATGCGTTGGTAGCTTAACTCACCAGTATTTTGAATAGCAGTCTCACTGGTTTGGTTCCAGAGCACTCAGACCTTGGTAAGATAGAGCTTTAAATATTTTGGTTGGATTACAGAAAGCATACAGATTCGCATAATAAGCTATATGGTACCCACTGAGTAGATATTTCTCTGTACATATGTCTTCTATTGGATGCCCTGTGTGTATAATACACATGGTAAAGTGGGAAACTTTTGAAAGCGTACTTGGGTTCCGAAGTCAAGGTTTCCATGCTGCATGGAGGGAGGAAAGTCACAGAGTCTTTCAGATCTCGTGAGAACTAATCACGCCAGCCTTCAGCAGCAGGAAGCCCAGTTTAATACATGCTCGTCTGAGTAGGAAGTTCAAATCCTGCTTTTGGACACTGCTATCAAGCACGTAGAAGAGAAGCATGTAAATATTTCAGTGCTGATTTGGACTCTAAATGTAGAGTCGAAGGCACTCATGTATGAAAATTCTTCCCTAGGAACTGATAAAAAAGGATTTCATGACGACTGTAATATTCCTAAGTTGTTTCTACTGTGTCTTTTGCATTGCTCCCTGAAGAAATATATGCAAAAGAATTGCTTCCATTAAAGGTATTTCGCTTTTGGGAAGCAATAAGATCTGGTGCATAGTGCAATAAAGTGGAAGCCAGGACAATCAGCTTCCATTTCTGACTCTAGAATGGATCTACTTTGTGACTTGTGGCAAATTACTTTGTACAGCTGAGTGTTAGTATGTTGCGTGAAAAACTAGTTGCCCCATGTTGGGAAGTCACAGAATCACATGTTTTTTGCAATGCTACGCTCATGCTTCCTACTGATGTGGCAGCGTAGACTTGGTTAAGTGGAACAGAAGCTACTCCTGTAAATATAGTTGTCGAAGAATAATTTTAGAAAGTTCATATATGCTTTTGAAGTATGTTGAAATTTTGATTGGATAAGGTTACTTTTCCATGTGCCTTTTCTTTTAGCCTGGGTATACACTTGGTTGTGTAACTTGGGGGGGGTGGGGTGGGGCACGGGGAAAGAGCTCCATAGAGTTCCCAGTGTCCTTTTTAAAATTAAAAAACAGAAGGGGAGAAAGAAGAAAAAAGAAAACGTAAATAGCTGCCGGAGGCGTGTGATTATTGGGCTGAGATCAGCAGCAAGAACTAACATCAGTGAGTGGGATGAGGCAGTTTTACCAAGTGTTTGAAAGGAACACATAGAATGTTCCACTCATGTCAGATGCTGCAGGAAAATGATAAATCATGAATAATATTTCAAGCAGAAAAGATACATTACATTTTGCCAAATGCCCATCTGAGTTTGGGTATGAGAAATAAAAATGATCCTCAGGAGATACACTGGGTATAAATTTAGGATGGGATGCTTTCCACAGCAGGTTGCACTCCATTAGCAGTAGGATGCTGGCAAAGAAATCAAGGAGAAAATATAACCTTTCTGCACTTACTTGTGTCTATATCTACAAAAGATGTCAGTGCCTAACTGTTGCTTTACGCACCAGCATCCAAGATTGCCTGTGTTCCTAAATTTGCCCCAGAACAGTTCCCTAACTTCTACATTTCTGTTGTGGGATACATAGTTAAAATCACCTGCATGTACTCAGCCTTAATGTACTGCGTAGCTTGGAAGGGTGTGCTATTGGGATTTACAGGGTAGGCATACTTCTGCATACTGAAGTTGCTGGGCACAGTTTTCTGAACAGAACTAACAATTTAGCTCCGCACAAAAGAGGGAGGAAGGAAAAGAAGGATGTTTTCCCTCGGCCATCTTTATATTGAATAGGTCAGAGCATCCATTCACCTGGGAATGGGGAAGACATGGATCCCAATTTGTAGCAGGTGTTTGAAGCTTGGTCCCACGCCTGGCGGTGAATGCCCCAAGCACAAGTATTGTGGAGTGTCCTGATCCTGACCCGAGTGACATCAAATATTGATACTTCCAGGCTCTGAGCCACCGTGTTCAACAACCCTTGCTAGCCTTTTTCTGTCCCTCCATTTCCATTTCTTCTGCCTCTTGTTTTCCTCTCTTTCCGTGTTTCCCTCTCCCTCAGCTACACATCTGAATCTCCTCTGTATTTCTCTCACTGCATCCATTCCCAATAGTCAACCTATGTGCTTAATTTAAATTTGCCATTCCAATCAAAATAACAAGGCTTTGGAGAATTCATGCTGCTGAGTCACTGCTGCTTCTGTGCAGATGCAAACAGACATCGCTTAAATTGTACTTAAAAAAATTCTGGTCCTTACGGCTACAGGAAAGCTAACTCTGACTGACATAACTATGCTTTCTGTAACTTTGTATTTTGTGCAACTTCCTGTAAATGAAAGTACAGAACCTTGAAATTATGCATCCCTGATGGTACTTGAGCAAAGCTTTGGAACTGTAAACAATTTATTAGCCTGACCTAGAAGTGGCCATGTCTTTCACCTCCACCACACAACTGGGGAAGCCAGTCTGATGCTGTTTTTAAGGCGGTGACGAGGTTTGTGCCTACCTTGGACCTTGTAGAAAATGTGAACCGAGAGAGAGGGAGTAGAACTGTGAAAGGAGATGCTAAAAATAGCAGCTGACTTGCAGCTAAAGATCATAGCAGATCATTTGCCACGTTTGCATGATGGACATGGCTCAATCTTATGTCAATCATCTTCTTTATAAAATACCTTGGCATCCTGGAGGAGTCCACACAGAGGATGCAGTGTAGTGTATCCCCACTGCTATTGCTGACACAGTTCAGGGCACTGCACTTCAGAGAACAGATAATAAAACAGGACTTGTGCAATGCATCTCGAACAAGTCCTAATCAAATTTTAATGTCATAGCACACTTCAGTAGGTTTCTGATCTGTAAAAATTGTCCAGAGTTAAAATTCCTAACTCTGATAGCCAAGTGCCAAAGGAGGTTCTTTGATTCTTCCCTTCCTTCTCCACCACCCTCATTTACACTGAATATGAATTTAGGTGACAAAAGTTAAATTACTTCGGCCAAAATCAGTCGACCCAGCTGTGCAATCCCATAACTGCCTGACCTCAGGAAAAGTTTTATAACTTCGGAGTTCCTGGTTAGTTATTAGCAGCAGCAGCTCCCGGTGTAGCCCAGGAGCTCTTTGCTGGCATGGGGACTCCTTCTTTACAGCACATTTCAGTTCAGTCTCATTTACAGAGGGGTATTATCTGAGACACTCATCTCTTGTTCATGAGGGCATAATGTCCCTGAGACATCTACAGCAATTGGCCATGTAAGAAAAGCAATCAGGAAATGTGGTTTGTAGTTTATGGTTTGATTGCTTTTTTTTTAATGCAGGCTCTTGTCTGCGCTGCTCGATAGCTTTGTGTGGTCAAGCAGTCCTCAGCGAGCTCCATGGACTGCAGCTCTGGGACCTCAAATGGCTTCTCCAGCTGAATTTAAAAGGGCTTCCCCTTAACTTCATTTGACACATTGCTCAGATGATTTTGAGTCCCTGTGTCTGCTAGCGGCCTCGCTGCTGTGCACAAGCACAACATCTTCTTGTCCCCTGGCTCGCTGTTCGTGGGATCTGGTCACCTTGCTGGTACAGCAGAGCTGCATCACAGCCTGGATTTGGGGCAGGGACGGGTTGGGGGTGAGACCCGCGCTTGGCTCCGACAGTTCCTGTAACTGGCAGTGCCGTTCAGCAAAGACAGCCAAGCTTGGCGACACGGCTGAGGTTTCCAGGCTGACATTTGGAAAAAAGAGGACAAACGCCTCTAACTGTGATGCTGTGTAAAGGGGAAGGTTGTGCCGCTCAGCTCCAGGGAAGAAATACCCTGGCACGGGCAAAAACCAGAACTTCCCGAAAGGGGTCCCTGCACCCATGTGGCCAGTGTGCCAGAAATAGGAGAGACTTCATGAAGGTAGAAGTTATTTCTGCTGTGCAAGTTCCTGCAGAGACAAAATTCACTGAGGAGAAAAGTACAGAGGGAAGATACTGTGTGGTTTGGGGGACTTGGATAATTTTGCTACATGTGGAATCCTACTGTCTTACCCTATTTGACTTCCATATGACATTTTATTACATGAAATTTTTTCTACATGAATGATTCATAGATTGCAAGAGTTTCATATAAAGCCAAGCTCAGAAGAAATCCTGCAGAAGAATCTCCATTTATTTCTACCTTTGCCAGTACATTTCAGAGTAGCATATTAGGGACATTAATGAATGACAGCCATACTATGGAACATACATAAGAAGCAAGACACAGCCCTGCAATAGTCCCCACTTATGAACAAACCCTTCCTGCAAGTTCTGTCTCTGCAGGTGCCCTTGTTCGCTCAGGAAGACTTTTCTGTTTTAAACCAGAAAACAAGCCTTTACTCATTGCTGTAAATGGACTGGGAGCATTCATTTGCATGTCAGATATGCCTACATACTGTCAGTTGTCACCCCACTCCAATGTTTCCTAGTGCTAGTTTTTTCCCCATGTTAAAGCAGCTCAAAGAAAAACAGATTTCAAAGGCATGTTGCTGTAAATGCAAAGCAAAACAGAGTTCATCTGTGAGGGAGGGAGGAAATATTACTTCTATGAAGTTAGTGTGATACAAACATTAAGCTTGAGATTGAAACCACAGATTCAAAGGAAAGGCTTTCAGAAATAGGTGTATGAGTCTTTAAAGGAACAGTGTTTTAAAGAAAGGATCGTTATATCCTTTGTATATAGAGATATGTGTACTAGTTTCAAGAAAGCCCAGCAAATGGATTCCAGTCCTAAAATTGGAGCTTGTTTCTATTTCAACAGGGAGACCAAACAGCCAGAGGTTCAGTTCCTGCATAGAAGTAAGTCTGTAGTAAAGGGAGTTTCTTCTGATACTAAATAGCATAAATCAGAGGATAATCTTGCTGGCTTCTCTTAAAAAAAAAAAAAAATTAAAACATCTTCCTTTCAAAATATCACTATCAGAAGTCATGTTTTAGACTGCCTGCTGCTGTGAGCGGAGTTCAGGAGAACCCTTTCTGATATACCCAGTAGATTACGTGATCATTTTAATTTTTCCTTTTTTTTTTTTTTTTTACTTTCTTTTCATCCTGTTTACACAAAAAGCAGAAACTGGCTAGTCTTGTTTCATAGCCCAAACCACAGAAGTGTGAAAAATTATAGTATATTTTAAAAGTATACCTTTAGCTTTAAAGTTTCCAGAGTTCTTTACTAAATCATCAAGGTTTTCTCTGCCAGCTTTTATAAGTCATTATTAAGCCACACTTGCTTCTTTGTGAAGCATAAAATGTGCTTTCTAGCAAAGAGAAAACAACAGGGGAATTGAAAGATGTGGGGTGAACAGCGGTTCTGTCATCTGGTCGTAAGCCATCGGAGGAATATTGCCACTAAAGCGTAATGATGAAGATGTTCAATAAAGCTGCAGTGCACAAACGTCACCAAAACAAGCTTCTAGTTAAAGAAATACAATCTCGGAAGAAACTGCAGCAGTGGCGGTCGCCTGGTACTTTCTGCCTGCAGCTGGATGGGAGCTGTTAAAATGCATAACGCGCTCAAGCCAGCCCAGGTAATTTGACAGCACCAGGTTGCAGGGTGACTATATGTGCAGCAGGACTGAAGGGAGCGTCACCCCTGGCAGAAGGAGCTGGGAGCAGTGACCTCCCGGCTGAGCCTCCCCGCAACCAGCGTCAGATGTGCTCTTGCAGCTCAGAGCTTCCTAATTGGGAGACATTTCTCTGCTGCAGGTGGGCAAAGGTCCCGAGCTAAACCCTTCTGGCTCTCACCAACAACCGGGCGGCGGGTTTTTGTTTCCTAATGAACCCATCAGTGAGTGCTGTGCGAGGCCCTTGAGATCTATTTGCCTTTTTTCCCCGACAGTTTTCTGAATGGAAAGTGCTCAGGCATCACTTATCCAGACTTCTGAGTTCCGGTTTGAGGTCTACCAAGGTGAAAATTATGTAGAAAGTGCTTCTGGCTAATGTAAATTCAATTTTGAAGGTAGTTGGATCATCCCGGTGCAACTCACTCAGTAGCATCTGCAGTGGCAGACAGTACCCTGGGAATGAAGGGCATTTTTCAAGTGGCATACTTAATGGACAGGGGAAGAAAAGATGGGGAAGTATTAAAAGCAGTGCTACACTTTGCAGGGGAAACTGGGAACTCACATGTTTACTGTTACCCTTAATTTATTTTCTTTCAGCTGTTCACATCTATAAAATCAGTTTCCTCCATCCTTAAGTTCTTGAAGTGCATATGGTGATAGTGTTTTTTCTTTAAGCTCCAGCTCCTGGAAGCCTATGACTAAGTGAGAATCTTGCTCTTCATTATTTAAATGAAAGGTAAATTAAAAAAAAAAAGATACTCTAGTTTCCATAGCTGCAGAATAAAAATCAAACAACTCCTCTCCCAAAAAGCCTAACAAATAAGAACTATCCAACTTTTTTGTATTTTGAAAGAAGAAAAAAAAATCTCAACATTGTGGCAGTTTTATGTGGGCTTTGTGTCTCTTTTTTATACATATGCATTCAGACTTGTATATGGTAACCTTGTATACCGAAATTTATGCAGTGCATTAAGGAAGAGTCATCTGCAAAAGCAGTAGAAGAGGGTCTATTAAGAATAACACACCATGATATATGGGCAGTTGGTGTTGAGAGGTGAGTGGGCAGAGAATATATGATTTCGGCTCTACTTTAAACTAAATCCCCCACCTTTTTGACAGGGACCACCTCCTTCTCTCTCCCTCTCTCACGGAACAACTCAAAGCACAAGAAACCCCTTTAGGGGCGCACCACACAGATTAATACAGGAAATCACATCCTTCCCTAGCCCGACAGTTGCAAATTCCAGTCATCTGATGAAGAACTGTACCTTCAGTGCCTTTGTGAAAGCTAAATTGCTTATTTTGGCCAAAGGAGATGGGACCCTAAAATAGTTAAATAATAGACCTTTTCCACCACTAATTACAGGGAAGGAAAGGATTATTCAAATTTTAACTTTGGTCTACATCATAAAGTCAGCAGTTTTTCTTGTCCGCTTAGATCAGCTCAGGATTGAACGTTGTCTTTAATCACGGAAGTAAAAAGTGTTCTTTTCTACGTGTCTGTTTATAGACATCACAAGGCTTTTATGCAAATGTCAAGCTCAATATACATAGAAATGCAATATATGGAAAATAAAAACTGAACTCTTGTGACAGCAAATGCCACACCAGACAACTTCGGGCTGCCCTGAAATGATAGACTTCATTGCTTATCTTAGCCGCTGTCAGATTTGACTCTGCTGTTCTCCCTTCACATCTAAACCATCACTGAATCCTGTCATAGCTTCCTTTTAAGCACTTTTCTTGCTACAGCTGAATTCCTTAGCTCTCTTTTACTGACATTTTCTTGCCCCAACAGAAGCAGCTTCATGTGTTCTGGTCACCTCCTTTCTCACCCAAACCCTTCTCTTCCACACAACATAAGTGAAAAATCTCTCCTGCTCTCCTGAGCTGTAGCAACCCCATGTCCACACGTTTTTGGCACCTTCACCTATTCACTTCTTTCCAACTTGCTTGTTAGTTTTTTCACAGAAGGAAGTGAATGCTAAAAAATAATGCCAGGGCTGACCACGCTGGGAGTGCAATTATACACACTGGAGTTTGCCCTCAAAACACTCCTGTTTTTGCCTCCAGCTTCTTCCCTCACTCTGTTTCTGCTGCTTGTTTTGTCCCACCAGCGTGCACTGATAACATGGATATTCCTAGCATGCTGGGACCTGAGCATTATTTGAGACTTCCGAGCGTTAGTAGAACAGAAAAGCAGCTTAAGCCTTCGATACGCACTGGGTATTTCATGCTATTTTCATTTTCTCTTCAATATTTTCCTGCTTTTCTCCCTCATACCCATTTTTACATTCAAATCCTCCAGTGTCCTTTTCCCGTTTTTACCTTCGAGTCCTCCTCCCATGCTGCCTTAATGCCTGCAGCAATCACTGTTTCTCTGTGGTGTGGCAAACAACTGCCAGTGATGGATTTGGAGCTGCTCTGTAATTATTTATGAAAACTCTGCGCCGTCCTCATTACTCAGATGTTTTCCATGTGACTTTATTTGGCTTAACACAGCAGGAGACTTTGGAAAAGCAGGCAGGAACAGACAGGGTGCCCGGAGAAGACAGCGTTCTTAAAATGGCTGTGTTCGTCCACGTTTCTCAGGGGGACCGATGCCACAGGCGTTGGCACAGCTAGCCAGGGAGTCAGAGGCGTCCCGGGGGAATCGAGTGATGGTACCTACAGGGAAAATTATGATCTTCTGCACTATCACTATGCAGAAAAGCGAACGGCAGGAGGAAGCTTAATGAAATCATTAGCTGCCCTTCCTGCAGACAGCCTGTGGACCAGTGCAACTGATATGAATCATATTTCCGTGCTAAATGATGGCAGATCGTTAAATGACGGCACTTAATTGCTTATGTGATCACAAGAGTACCACGGTTTTATACATCAATGAGATTATAGTTTTTCCAGGAAAAGACTTAGATAAGAGGTTTTTTCTTATGAGCAAGAGTAAGTAATTTTTGAGTGCAAGATAACATTACGATGCAGTTAGTTACATTCATCTTTTACACAGCCTAAGTCTAGGTGAGCGAGCATGATAGGGCTACATAGAGGTGGGCAACAAGGCTTGTTTTCCGTTTCTTTTTAAAGGTGCGGGGGAAGCAAAGGAAGGATGAAAGAGGTTTTGTTTTTCTGTTTCTTCATGCTAGTTCCTATGAAGGAGCACATCACCGAGAGCATAAAAGTGCCAAAGACTCACAGGGAAACCTGAGACTGTATTGGAACATAAGCAGAAAGAGTTTGCTTTCTACCATTATCAACCCCTGAGAAATTTTTAAATGAAACAATTAAAAAATGCTCACTTGGTCATAGTAAAGTGAAATTGAATGTCTTGTCCATCCAGATGGTGAGAAAGCCATTTTGAAAAATCATCTTGATCAAAATCCACCAGCACAATGGGGCTCATCAGACCCTTCCAGAACAAGCAAAGATCCTATAGAAGACATCAACTCTCCCGAACAGTGAGTATACACCATTACACACTGGTAGAGAAGGAGGGAACCCCGCTCTCTCGGGTATGCATGTGTTTGTGCACGCACGCTTTCTACTGTTCTAGCCATAAATTCCACCCTGGATACCAGCTGCCTTGCTGATAAAAGATTAATTGAAATAAATGATTACATTTCATCAAAACCTACATTTCCCTTTCATGCATTTTTATGGGAAGACCTTCACTGTAAACCCTTTCAACCAACCCAGCTATACAACAGCGTTGTACTGTGATGCCTTCCTGACTCAAGCACCCCATCTCCACCACACTTAGAGGATATCAGGGGCACTAGATCCTAAGGTGCCCCAAAGGCAAATGAACATACTTCTTTTGCCTTGTCAGAGACGTCCATAACATGACGTCTAAACCTCCCGTAGAGTTACAGGACAAGCTGTGCCCAACGACAAATGTATGTTAAGGAGATAAGAGGATGTACATACACGCATAGGCATGTTGTGACTTGTGCACAGTCACGTCCTTCTGCACACCAGCCAGAGGGGTCCCTGGTGTACATAGCCATTTTGTTCTCCTTCAGTCTTCAGCTAGCTGAGAAATGAAAACAGGCTTAGGGCTTTTCAACGTTACCATAGCAGCTGGACCCGAGTTTTGGCATAGGAAAACCTCCACCAAGTAGTTTCCCTTAGAAACAATGCTGCGGCTACAAGGAGAGGATGGCACAAAACACTTGTTAGATTCATGGAAGGGTAAGAGTCTTATGGTATCAGCTTTCGTCTCCGGGAACCTATACAGTAAACACATATATTACCTTCTATCAGCTCAGCAAGGTCTGCCGTGGGCCAGAGCTCAGGCAAGAGCCATGCTCGTTTGTCCCTGGGTCAGTCATTTCCCCACAGCAGCCTAGTTACACAGGCACCACTTCATCAGGATCTGAGCTAATAGCTGTCAGCCCCCTGTTTTGTACATGGGCAGCTTAAAAGCTTATTTAAAAACCGAATAAATTAAACAAATTACTACACTGAGTCACATGTTACATCAGTGACAGCAGACCTGATTTCAGATAGCAGTTCCTGCCTTGTACTACCTGGTGCAGGAAAACACATGGATTTCTAACTCTGACCTTACACTTAAAAAGAAACCCAACTCAAACCCGCACAAGAGCTAATACACACACTCCCCTGCACACACATGCACCAAAAAAAGCCCCCAGTAGCTGAGATATCTGGTTATTTCACAAAAGCAGGGCCCTCAGTGAGAAAGCTCCCATGACTTTACGGGGTCAGCAGAGCACTCTAATGCATAGCTATTAGAGGTCTGTCTTTTTCCAGCATCATTTGTCAGAAATAATGTAGTGTGAATGCAGCCTCATCCGTACATGGCCCCTTTACACTAAGAGAGATGCTGAGAAAAACACAGACACTCAGATACTCCACTTCTTCTGATACAGATTTAATACAGGAAAGAAAAACAAACAACAACAAAAAAACCCACCACATTTGGTGATGGCAGAACCTCCTCTAGGCTAGTGGTAACTGATGAGAAGACTGAGATTTCCTAAAGGTTGTAAAGATTGTGTCAGTACAAACCTGAACAGTCACTGACATTTATGGTAAGCCATTAAGTAAGTCCTGCATAATCAAAAGGGTGTCATTCAGCACTCGCACAGCTGTGACTCTGCCAGGTCCAGGGGTCAGTGTCTTCCCTAAGGAGGTGCTGGCACTTTGGGTACCAGACCCACACCACCCAGGCACAGTGGATTTGCCAGGGAGTAGAAGTGCAGCAATCTTCAGGACTAGGGTTTTGTGATTTCCTTCTCTTTGTCAAGAGATTGCCTCTTTCCAAACCTTGTTCTCTTTAAGAATATCCTTCCTCATGCATTGCCTTTTTTCCAATTTGTCTGGCAACACTTCTGGCCTTCCATGGTTATTAAATATACCATTTTTGTCACAGAAAAATAAAAGCAAGAATGAAAGGCAAGCTGTAGTTTGTGCCTTCTGTTTCTCATTTCACTGCAGACATAGAGCATCTAATAGAGAGGTAGTCACATAGTCTGCTGAACCTATTTCTTATTCAAGAACAGAAGTCTCAAGGACATTAGTCTGAAAAATATTTCCTCTTTGCCACAAACCTATGAAAAGAGGACATTAATACAATAATGTGCCTGCAGAAATGTTAACTCTTTGTTGGCTATAGCAAAAAGAAGCATCCCAGCTTCATGCTATTGACAGCACTCCCGAGAGCTGACATTTTCCAGTTCTTGTGGAGTGCAGCAAGTGGTTTGATTTGGGATTTTTTCATTCTTTCTTAGCACTAGTGCCAAATTTGACTAACTGCAAGTGTGATCCCTCATCCTACAGCTGTGTCAAAGTGAAGGCACAGCAGTAAGCATGCTCTTTAGGCTCAGTAGCACAGGAAGTTGTTTCGCATTTGCTTCTGGGGTGTTGTTTATGACATCTCATTCAGAATGTGAAAAACATTTGTTTTGTGCTTGGCTCAGATTTAAAACCTTGCACCTAAAGAAAATGCAGTCTGTACAACTGTAGAGCAGCCTTAAAACTTGCGTGTAGACAGTTCACAGTTCCCTTTGCCTCTTACTCCCTTTCTTGATGGGCAGGACCTGGTAGGTTAGTCATGGTGTCATATAAAATTTGCCATACCCAGTCAGGTCATCAGACATGAGGAGCAAAATATGGGTGCTGGCTGCTTTCTCTCCTGATCACCCTGGCTAGACAGTGTAAATTAGTACTTCCTATAGCAGTCAAAGCAGTGCTGGTCCACAGGCGCAGGCCCTGAGCACTTTTCCGTAGCGCTTATTAGTGCACGCCCTAGCACAATTGCATAAGCTCGTGCTTTCCCAGGTAATGCTCAGGCACAGTCTGGTATTCGGAAACCATGTTTGGGGGTTTAGCTGCATGGATGGAAACTGCAACATAGCAGTTCATCTCAGGTCCAGAGAGCAGCCTGAACCCGTTTAGAACAGATTTAATTGCTCATTTCCCGGTAGGCCGGGGTGTCTCTCACGCAAAGTCAACTCCTTCCACTTCTTTGGGCGTGTGACCTGCTGGGGAAGATTGGTGTACCTTCTCTGGGCACGCTACTCCGGCACCAGTTGTATCAGTGCAGCGGACTGAGATATTAATCAGGATGCTATTTGTATTCCAGTCCGATAGTGAGCTGCTAACTTATCTAAAGATCACATCAGTCAGCTTGTCGGCACCATGGCCACAAGAATGCATTCAAAGGGGTATCTTCTGTGACCCTTAAAGACATTCATGTCACCAAGATGACATGGAAGTCACTGAGCTGAAGGGCTCCGAAGTGGAGAATAGGGTCAGAGGACCCTTGGCAAAACCACGGCAAGATCCATGAAGGAATAAGCATCCAAAAGCACAGGGGAGAGAGGGAGAGAGACCAAGCTCCCCCACTCCCAAGCGGGAAGAGGGAGCTGCTGACAAGCTGCTGATGAGAGCTCTGGAGCCCCCAACATAAGAAGGATATCAACTGGTTGGAGCAAGTCCAGAGGAGGCCACGCAGATGCTCAGAGGGCTGGAGCCCCTCTGCTATGGGGACAGGCTGAGAGAGTTGGGCTTGTTCAGCCTGGAGAAGAGAAGGCTCCAGGGAGACCTTAGAGCACCTTCCAGTGCCTGAGGGGGCCTACAAGAAAGCTGGAGGGGACTTTTTACAAGGGTCTGTAGTGACAGGACAAGGGGTAACGGGTTTAAATTGAAAGCGGGGAGATTTAGATTAGATATCAGGAAGAAATTCTTCCCGGAGAGGGTGGTGAGGCACTGGCACAGGTTGCCCAGAGAAGCTGTGGGTGCCCCATCCCTGGCAGTGTTCAAGGCCAGGCTGGATGAGGCTTTGAGCAACCTGGTCTAGTGGAGGGTGTCCCTGCCCATGGCAGGGGGGTTGGGACTAGATGGCCTTTAACGTCCCTTCCAGCCCAAACCATTCTGTGATTCATTCTATGATTCTTCTGTACACCTTCATGCCTGCATGTTGTCTCATCTCATCCGTGACCTACATTCAGTGAATTAGTTTTTGGCACCAATAAAATTTGTTCTTATTTTAACAGCAACAATATGTAACAGTCTTCCAGATCTCTGAGTAAAGGTGATGATAGATTTCTGAAGGACCTCACCAAAACCTGCCCTTTTGATGGACTATTTCCTATATGTGGTATTTTTGTAACCTTCAAAGCAGCCAATTGCTGTGTAACCCTTATAGTAGAAACTACCTTGATATTTTTTGAGTTAAAGCTCTGCTTTCAGCAGCATTTAAAAGACAGTCAACTACCCTGCTGCAGCCAGTTATGTCAGTTCTCATAACCAAAAATTCTCATCAAAAAAAGTTATTTATGGCTGGATTATTGTGTTGCAGCTATATGCTTTGGCATGAACATGCCTCCTTTATTCAGTTTCTTCACTGACAGCGGTTTGTACTAGTCTATCTATGACCCTATTCAAATCTGTTGTCAAAATTAGGTGAATTTAGAACGGTTAGTTTACTTGCTAGTACAACATCTTGCTTTATTAGTCTTTTAAAATTTCTCCAGCTTCCCAGCAGTTGCTAAAAATCAACATTAATGGGCTGAAGAATTGATTGACATGATCCCTGAATGTCTAGTCATAGTTTACACGCTCCCACAGATCTTTAGATGTTTGACTGTAGCAGTGGTTTTTCCACTCCCCCCAGTTACCGATGGATCTCTTCGGTGGTTTTGTAAAGCAGAAAAGCAAATTATTTTTCAAATGCCTCTTCCCCCTTTGCAGCATCCTGCATTCCCATGTGCAGTACACTGTGTTCTGATGTGCGCTGACATTGGAAGTCAAGCTTTTACTCGATTTTATTTATCCTTAATAAATGGCTATTCTGTACAGAGCTGAGGGTACATGGCCTATGCTAACACAGCACCCTGATGACTGCTCTGTGTGTGGCACCACCTTTCCTTTCCATCTCCTGCAGCGGTTGTAGAAAACCACTAGTACTAACCGTTCCCTCCTCAACGTACTTGACCATATGATTTGGCATATCTATATTTTATGGACAACTAGAAACCAGTTGTATGCCACCGTCTTGAAAAGCATCGACAAAATGCGGCAGGGGTGGAGGAGGGGGAAAAGCACTGATATTGGAGGGGAAAAAACCCACACAGTGAGGCAAAGTCCAAGATCTACTTTCACTTAAGGAGAAAATAGCAGTTCTGTTTGGATTTTGTTACTTTCTGTGTTTTGCTTTGGTTTTCCCCTAAGAGTTTCGCGTAAACTCTCAATTGTGTGCGAGTCTCCAGGCTACAGTCCTCCGCCCCGATTCCAGGAACCAAGTTTTCAAGAGAAAGTAAACTTTAAGTGCAGTTAAAGCAAAATTTGCCACCCACCGCAGCCCCCGTTGGCATAGCCAAATAAACATGCTTTGTCCATGGTATGGCTAACACTTAAATGGGTGAAAAAAAAATCCCATTCACTTGATTATGCAACTGGATTCCCTTAGGAGAGCATCAAAAAGCCCTTTAATGAGAAGTCTGTAATAGTTGAACAAAGTAAGCATTTCCACTGGTGGGAAAATAAGCGCGGGCAATTCTGCGTTTGACCCTGCAACGAGAGGCAGAATGACAATCTGCAGTGTCAGGCTCATAAGGATTCAGCACATGGAAGCAGCGAGCCGTGCCACCTCTGCACTCCTTGGGAACAAGGCATGATTTCATTGATACCACCAGAAAGACTCGGGCACAGCAGCAAAATAACAATGAATGGATTTTGTTAAATCCCAGGGATGCATTGCCAGCACCGCGGTGATCAACGCTGTGGATTAATATTGCATCAAACTTTTAAAGGGACTTTGTGCGGGGGGGGGGGGAAATGAGAAATATCTTCTCAGCTAGGCAGGCAGCTATTTCCACCACATTTCTGTGTAAACAAGCCTCCGTTTGTAGTGAAGGAATTAAAGAGAAGCAGCATTCTATTTCTTTCCGTGTGAAAGCTCTACTGCTTGGTCCCCGAGCAGTGCAATGGATGCCTCGGTAGCTGTCTCCACTTCCTAACACAAAGCAAAAATGGAATGAAATGCCGTTTGAATCAGAAAGGCTGTCCAAAGGCAAGCTTTCAAACACACGCTTCTTACGAGGGCCTGTCTATACACAGTCATTGTGTTAGATAACGGGGAAATATAAATTTAAAACTCCATTGTGCTGATACAATGCTTTGTACGGGCATTTTTCTTGTGGAATCAAAAAGCCAGTCTTCGGTTCAGCTCTGTGACTTTAACATCTGTCTTCTCTTTAAAAAAAACCCTTTTGTGTTTCAAGACTGAACGTCTCCAAATGCTGAAGCAATCCTGGTGTGATAATATCTTAGTCACTGAAAACATCTCTTGCACTAACAAACCTCAACTGGATTCTGATTTTGTGAAAGGGGCTAGAATATCCACAGCAGGGGGGCAGAAGAGCCCTTGCCTCCTGGCACCGTTCTCTCCACGGAGAGGGGTTAGTTGGGCTATCTGTGAGCACGGTTTGGTATCCCTTTTAAAAACAAAACTAAACAAAGCCCTGTCAGTTACCATGATGCCAGTCTTGGAAAATTGGATACAGAGTGTTGGGTTCGTGAATGCTGAATTTTGGTGCAGGTGATGGGTTAAACCGCTTTTAGAGCACCGGCTCCTCAGTCCCACAGCACCGACCGCGGGAACTCGAGAGCATCTGGCGCCTCAAAAGCACAGACCAAAACCGCTTGGAAAAACCCATGAGCTCGCATTCCCTCCCTCCACGCACCTGTGTTTGCCTGAGCTGGGGTTGCAGAAATGCCACCCTTAATTCTAAGATCCTTGCGCTGAGTGATGCATGGCTTAAAACTCTGCCCGTGGCCTCGGCACGTCCGTGCGGTTAGCGGGGGCTCTGCGTGCGACACATGGCTTTGCAAGGGGCGGGGGGTTGCTAAGCCTTACCCCCCCCACCCCCCCATTGCACGCTTAGCTTTTTCCCGTATCAGCGGTCTAACAATTACTCTGAAAGTGCCTGGGAATTTCAGAAAGTTGTGGGATGCTGAGAACGCACCCTTCGATTGAGCCTAGCCTGTCAGGAAAATTCCCCAAGGGGAAATAACACGGTGGCAGCGGCCCAGCTCAAGAGCGGCGAGCGTGGTGCTCTTGGCGTTAACCCTCTCTATCGCAGCAGCGGGCGCAGAAAACACCCTCGCAGCAACATTTTGAGCATGTCATGTCTTACATTTTCCCTCTCGACTAACGCTCCCGTGTCTGTCTCTCTCGCAGCATACAGCGTCGGCTGTCTTTGCAGCTGCCCATCCTCCATCACGCCTACTTGCCGTCCATAGGAGGAGTCGACGCTAGCTGCGCCAGTCCGTGCGTAAGCCCCAGCGCCAGTCCTCGGCACAGACACGTGCCGCCCTCCTTCCGAGTAATGGTTTCGGGGCTGTAGGAAAGGGAGATCGGTGCTTCCTGAACTGCTTTTAAGTACTCAATGACTGGACTAAACACCTGACCTAGAACTCTGCTACAAACATGTAACATTGGCTCTTACCGCAGAGGAACTACCCGCTGAGGCCGTCGTCACAGGAGTGCCCGTGTAACTCGTGCGGGAAGGCAGAGGAGAAGGACACAAGGAGTTTGAATCTGTAGCCTTATTCATGGAGTTTTTATTTCTTCACGTAGAAGTCACTGAAAAAAAAAGTTTCTTCCCGAATTTCTACTCGCGACAAGGAGGCTGGGAAATACGGATCTTGCAAAAAAGACGCTAGGAAAAAAACCAACCACTCAGATGTCACTGAGCTTTATGTGGCTGCTGAGAACATGCAATCCTATACTGTATCCATGTAAGGAAAACACAGTGGTTGAGCTGTACCATGTTTATTGAAATAGATACACTCATTTTTACAAGAGTTGTGTTAAATTGCTGGAAACATTCTGCACTGGTTAGTCTTGCTTGTTTTCATTTCAGGGGCGGTGTTTGATAGGAAAGGAGGATTGTGAGGAGCGATTCCTCGGGTGTCATTGAGACTCTGCAGCGCTGTGAGCAGGGTCACCTCTGACGTGCAGCTGTACGTGAGACCCAAGCAGAGGCTGAAGCTCCAGCTCCGAGTTGTTGCCAGCTGGAGAGGTGATGGCTGGGAGCGGAGCGCTCCACCCTTCTCCGGGGATGGTGGTAGTGATGGCTGACCATCTGCAGCTTCAGTTTAGCAAGGTTTCTGCACCTGTTTCAGAATAAACACCACCAACCCCAACGTACTAAACCGCCTGGAAAGGCCTGAGGGCTGATAACTCAAGAAGCTGAGGACGGGTGGGTGGTAAAGTCTTAATGTCACAGGAGGGATCGTTTTTCATAGTTTGTTTGAATTATGTCACACATAATTACAATAAAATTAATATAGTGGACTGGGGGGGCGTGGGGTTAGGGCACAGCACTTTGCTGCGGCAGGCAAAGCCTGCAGAGCACGTAGACGTGAATATACACCATGTTTGCTTCGTACCTGCGTGTGTGGCAGTTGTAGCGGATAATAGAGAGGACAAATCCAATTTACCAATAGAATATTTTACCTGAATCCTAAAAGGACTGTGGAAAAATCCAACGCTTTTCATAGTTTAGCTCCATCCCGTGAGCTGAAGTAATTAGGAGGAACGGTAGTGGCACACCGTCTGGTCCAGCTTTGGAGCCAAACCCTCAGGCACAGGTGAGATGATACGCAGGCAGCTTCTTTTTTCCAAGGGACTGGAAATGTGGCATCTCACTGCCAGGGCTGTTTGCTAAGAGTAGGGAAACACACCCCCCCCCCACGTGAAGCACCCACTGGGCTCTCAGTTTTCTTTGACCAACGCCTGTGCACCTCAGACCAAACCTTTGGCACCACCAAGGATTATAAATCAGCGATGGCTGAAGCACAGCTGAAGAGGTTCATTAGCTGAGGGACTTAAGCGCAGCTTTGACAAGTTGGCGTAAACCTCCATTAAAAATAAAACACACCTCATAGTGGCCAAAACCAACATGAATATGTATCCGAATCTTACAATCAGGAGCATCACAAAATAATTCACTTGGCACATACAGTAAGAGAGGTTATGGAAATACCTGTAGCTTTTAGAACAAAAACATGTAAGTATAAACACAGATAAAATAGAACTCATTACTCTGTTTAAGCACTAAACACTGACGTCGTCACTCAATGTGTGTTGACAGTATTCTCTTGCTTTCTTAATATCATCAGGGCCTGGTTTATTTTAAAAGGAATGTTAATTTTTAAAAAAGAGAAAATTACAATATTGTATATAATGTATACACAAAGATCTCTGTAGAAATATTATTCCAACTTAGCAGGAAAAACAACAAAAAAATCAGAAGTATCGGACCATTGGAGGTGAGTGTGTGTGTGTGTCTGTAACTTCGTGAATACTGACTGTGTGACGTTTACTAGGTTTAAATCATGCAGTACATTCTTTGTCTCAATGATACTGTAGTTTCTCCCATAACGTTTTTTTTTTTTTTTACTTTACTGCAGATAACAAGACCAACCAAGTGAATATAGCTATTTAATGTTTCTGTTCTTTTATACTGCAGCAAAAATGTACTGTAAATTTATGAAGAGGCTGTGCCCCAATGGCATTTTCCAATGATGTTAGTGCACAAATGCTTTAAACTAGACTGGAACTGCCAGGATAAAATGTAAATGAAGAATTTCTTGTATAACCTTATACTGCATGAGATCAATTTTTAATAAATTGTTGCAAATCTGTTTTTATGAATAAAATATATAAAACCTAGCTTTTTTGGACTCAATGCCCTCTTCCCCCACAGCAAAACCATTTTTAATGCCTGTGCTTGTGTGAATATATATATATATAAACATACGTAGATATAAAAGCCTCCCTGGGGAAGGAGGAATCCTATTGCAACACAACATTGTGATAGAAAGTCAAAATACTCATCCTAGTAGTTGAAGGGTTCACATCTAGAGAAAATAGAAGAGCTTCTGCCCTGAAATACCATCACTGCCGTACACCAGTGAAGTCCAAGCCCTTTTTCCAATGGGAAAAAACAGTTAGCATATGCTGAACATTCAGATGCACTGTTATACATGCACTGTCCTCTCCTGCACCCCAGTGAGTGTGAATTCAGGAGAAAAAGAAAGATTTTACTATTTCACATAATTTACTGAAGTTGAGCCCGTCTTCTAGCTCTAGTAACAACTCTGCTTCAGCGAATGAGGAGTTTCTGGGAATAATCACCAGTTGTTTCATGGGGAGAAACACTAAACCTCTCCATCCTGTTTCACACGTGGTGGGTTTTGTGTCCTAAAGCAGGTTCCCACGCGGGGCAGAACAGGAGGAGGGCAGGAATGTAGCGCAATGAGCCAGCTAGAGGAAAGAGGATTTTCAGTCGTTTGCTCTTCCACAGGAGCATCTTCAAGCCAGCACAAAATGACATAAAGCCCAAGATGAGGAATTCAGAGCCACCACGAATGTGCTTTCCTTAGATTTCTGATGCAGTTAGAAGTCCTGCCGAACACATGCAAAAGAGAAAATACCAGTGAGGAGTGAAGAGCATGGATCGTGGATCTCGGTGCAGAATGCCAGATGGCAGGAGAAACTCAAAGAGATACACCAAAGCTCATTCACAAAAGAAAAAAGAAGCCTAGAATGACTCTATTGTGAAACCTATATTCAACCAGAAATTGTGGGCGGATGTGAACAACGTAGAGTTGCTCAAGAATAACGGGAAACGAGAACAAAAAGCAAAACGTTGTTTTAAGAGGTCAAGAGAAAAGTAAGAGGAAGGTGCTAGGGGAGCAAGTTTACTCAAAAGTTGTAAGTTTCCCCAGTCACAGCAAATACGCTTCCTATAACATCATGAAATTGCTATTGAATTCATGGAAGATGGTTAATATTGCAGAACTTTCAAATAGCTAATAAAATCGAGGGTGGTGAGGGAGGAGCAAGAGAGAGGCACTTTTTCAGTTTTCTCTTTCTTTTAAAAGACAGGTTACCTTTTCTTAAGGTTGTATAATCAAATCTTTTCTGGTCTTTTCAGAACTTGTTTGCTTGTTACAAATCCCAGTACTGGGTGCTTGTTCTCCCCAAGAATGGGTTAGTGTTTCTGTCCCTTTCGGTTCAGGTGTTGTGGTTTAACTCCAGCCAGCCAAATACTCACACCTCTCCCCCCTTCCTTCAGCAGAGGGGGAGAAATGGAGGAAAAAGACAAGGAAGCTCGTAAAATTTAGATAAGAACTATTTACTAATTGAATATAAGTGAATAATATATATGTATAAATGAATATATATGAATACTACTACTAATTAGTAATTAAAATAATAGAAAATAAAACATATTATACAATTGCTCACCACTTGCCAACCGATGCACTGCCAGGTCCCGAGTAGTGAGGGTCAGAGCTGGAGCCCAAGAGCCATCGCAGCAGAGTCTGAGCGAGCCCCATGAGTGACAGCACGACTGGGAAAGTCAACTGACCCACCAACTCACTCACGAATGAGCCACCAAAGGAATTAGCAAGAGTTAGCAAAGGAGTTAAGGAGCTAACAGAGGAGTTAGCAAAGGAGCAAAAAAAGTTAAGGAGAGAGCCAAAGAGTTATGGCCTCCGAGCCCACTCCCCGCTTATGTACCGAGCATGAGGTACTGTGGAATGAAATACCCCTTCGGTCAGTCTGGGTCAGCTGTCTGAACTGTGTGTGTCCCCACACTGCCTGTAGTGAGAGAGAGTTGGGAACGCAGCCGCAGTATCAAAAGCTTCGAGGGAGATCTTGAATTTGGTGCAAGCATTCCCCAGCAACAGCTAAAAAGACAACTTATGATAAGTTTTCTCAGGGTAAATCCATAAACAGAGCTTCATACCCACCACTGTGAAGAAAGAGAACTCCTTCCTGACTAAAACCAGCACATCAGGCTTGCTTACCTACTGGAAGCCAGCCCTTCAAGACCTGTCCCAGCACTTCCACAGCACCCTGTGGATATCAGCAGGGCTTTACTGTGCTCTCATACCACAGCCCAAAGGATGGGCCAGTCTGCCCGATCAGCAAACTGACTCTCTCTACTGCTGACTTCTTTAATAAGGATTTTCTTCTCACTGCCTGAGAAGACTGACAGGTTTATTACAGTGGCTTAAACATCATGATTTTTATCTGAGTTTGGTTCTCATATTTTCTGACTGCCTTTTCCATCTCTTGAGATGGTGAATAGTACTTATGGCCATTACTGTAATATGCATGAATATTATTCATGAGTGCACTTTCCAGAGCGCTCTGCCTCTTAGGCCAGTGAGGATTCTACTGGTGCACTGTTCTGCTAATCACTACACACTGAACGACGCTGCAGAAGAGCATTAATGAGTCTAGGGCTGCACTGCAAGCGATGGGGAGGAGATGGCCAGAGCCCATGTAGGAGCCCTGGCTGGCAGTACCATCGTCTCAGTGTTGCCACAGACCTCTCTTACCTGCAGACATTTTGAGCCACCAGCTTTGCAACTACAACTGGTTTAAACCCCCTCCCCTGGTGATGAAGTGCTGAAATGGGCTAAATGAAGGGAAAGAGCGAAGGGCAGGCAGGAGGAGAAAGGAGGGAGAGGCATCCCCAATCACTGAGCATATCCTTCACCATCCCCAAGAAAGCAGCTGCTACTGACACTCTCAGATCCAAGTATCACACAAATCTCCGAGCTTTAGAGGCTAAATTCGGTAGAGGTCAAATAGATCTGAGGGCAGGAGCGGGAGGTGGGAGTGCCAGCAGTAGGTACCAGCAGCAAGCAGCCTCTGGGCTGGCTCACTAGCAGAAAAGAGCTCAGATGACCTTGAGCTTCAGAAGAAAGGGCAGACACCTCCATGAGTCGGCAAACACGGGCTTTGACTAGAAATGAGGACTTTTATACCCGGTCTAGCAGAGGGTATCCCTGCCCATGGCAGGGGGGTTGGAACTGGATGGTCTTTGAGGTGTCTCCCAACCCAAACCATCCTGTGACTCTACGACAAGAGGTCGTGCAGCAGGAGCCCTGTACCCACACATGCTGTGTGCAGTGACATTTGCAACCTACAGCTGTAACTGCTTCAGGGACCACATCACCCACCTGCCTACTGCTGCAGCCAGGGGAGATGACACTGATGGCAAACTGTGCCGCAGACATGAAGTTGTCCATTCTGGCAAGTCAATTGGACTGGAAAATAGTGTGTGCAATGTGAAGAGCACTGACAGAACGCTGAGCAAGCGCAAGCACCCCAACATTAATGGCCTGGGAAACACCATGAGGGCCAAGGCAGAGACATCCTTGCTACCTCCTGCTTTGGGAGTTTGTCAAGCATCTAAAAGCAAAACCCATTCCAAGGCACACAAGCCATCCCCAGCTCAGAAATAATTCTCTTTGGCCCTGGCCCGTTCTGCCACTCGGTGCAAAACCCTGAGCCTGTGCAGTTGAACATCCCTGTTTGTCCAGGCCTAAAGAAAAAGGAGCATGAAGCAGAAATGAAAAACTGGAAAAGAGCAGGCAGGAAATAGGTGCATGGCTCGGTACTCATAAGGTGGCTCATACTCTGCCCTGTCTAAAGGTACTCCAGTATTTCCAAGCACCAGGGACCCCTCCCAGTAGACAAGAGGGATGGAGACATATGTTCTACAGGAACGAGGAACCTCACATCCTCACCAAATAAGCCAGCCGACATAATAATAATGCCACATTACTGAGCAGGCTATCAGCAGGTGATACGAACCAGCACAAGCCTCGTAAAAAGAAAGCATTCCTGTCCGGGAATGAACATCTCTCTTTGGGAAACATTGTGCTCCTATTACATTGGACACATCTGTACAACACAGCACCAGCACAGATCTTGCTACCCTGGAGAACAAAACATTCCTCCAACCTGAGAAACCCTTCATTTTATCCCTGACTAAAGCTGTGTCTGAAGCAGGGAGCCACAGAGAAGAAAGGAGAGATGAATGTCATCTCTTAAGCAGTCCAGGAGATAAAGCCAAGGGAGGCAGCAGTGCTAGGACCACCTTCTCAAGGGTGCTCTGAGGGGCACCAGCAGATGTAGGTACCACTAAAAGACCTGCTGAGAAAAGCAAATTGCTGAGCATAGGTCAGCTTCTCCTCAAGAAAGGTAAAAGGAAGCAACGTCTTAATTGCTCATCCTAAAGGCAGTCCCATTTCCAAAAACGTTGACTCTCCCTATGATGAATGGTGGGTGGAGGGACGCTAACAATAACAGGAGGGGCAAGGACAGTGGCTTCACACTAGGGCTGCAGAGGGAGCGTGGTGGGATAAAGGTTAAAGGCTTTAAGTTAACAATTCTGTGAGTCGCACAACTCATCCCAACTCTCAACACGGGAAAGAAATCCTCTTCGGTTTGCCTTGGCTCATACTTAGGTCACTGGAAGATACTATTTGAGCAAAGTACCAGAGCTAATGGGAGAAAAGGGGAAAAATACCCAACCAACCAGCACACACGTACAAGGCTTGAGAGTCATGAAGATGCAAATGAACAAGGGACTCAGCTGCAATCACTTCTGAGGAAGACACATCACTGTCAGCATCAGACACAAGCACCCCTAGCAAAAGATAGTCACTGTCATCCCACAAAGCTAGCTGTACAAATGAAGCTGTTAAAATTGTCAGAACCACAGCCAAGACCATCACTAACTGCCTCGGTGTTGCTAGTAACTAAAATGGGAGCAGCTTTCCTCCACATTTTGACCTCAGCTTCTTGTAGGCTGAGAGTTTGAAATTCAATACTTCAGTAGCTGAGGCTGCTTTGTAGAATCACAGAACGGTTTGGGTTGGAAGGGACCTTAAAGACCATCCAGTTCCAACCCTCCTGCCATGGGCAGGGACACCTTCCACTAGACCGGGTTGCTCAAAGCCTCATCCAGCCTGGCGTTGTTTCCAGGCTTTCGGTATTACTGGAGAGCTGCAGGAGTGTCAAGTTTTCTAATTACCAATTCTTATGAAAATTTTACAGAAACTGGTTTTTACACACACACAGAAACATGTTTTTCAAGTGGACCACCTTAGTCAGGGTGTGGGGAGAAGGCGTATTTCACTATTCTCCCCACATATGCACATATTACTGTTTCCAGAGGCCGCCACAGAATTCCCCTTTGAGATTATGGCTTCTCCAACTTCAAGCTGAAAGTACAGCTGAAAATCTGCCATGCTGCTGCTGTAATAAGGAATATTTCTCTTCTAAGCACTCCCATTCTTTAAGGAACTTTCAGTCTTTCCCCACCCCCACCCCCTCCCCCAGCTAATATTTGATACTTACTGCTTTGTTTTAGTTTTAAAACCTGAGAATTTATGTTCCTAAGAATCAACTGACATTTGAACTCAAATAAGCAATTTATGATGAGAGGGAAGCTCAGCAAAGTGGAAAAAACGCATTAGTTGCTCCAACATAATCCATGTAAACAAACAAGAACAGTACTTGCTACAGCTCCAAACTTTCGGAGGTATTTCACTGGGACAAATGAAAATTATTTCAAACCAAAATCAAGTGAATGCATCCCGGGTTTAATTGACCATGGAGTGAGAGGACAAAGTCACCTCTCCGTGCTCTCTCCTTGAGCGGCTGATTCAGGCTGCCACAGCCTGGGCTTAGCCCTGACTGCTGCACCCGCTGGGGTCTGTTTGCTCCATGCTTGTTACAGCTGCCCTCGTCTCTGCAAGAACTGGCTTGTACGTTTTTGAAGGTGAATGAATTAACTGTGAAATTCAGACGAGTCCATGTGAATTCTCCACCCACCTTTTCTCGCTTTGTGTTAGCCTGCCACTCCTCCCATCCCGTTATGCTCTTCACGATACTGCCATTTGGTATAAAACTACTCCTATTAGGCACAAGAGAAATTGTAATGAGGGTGGAAAGATATCTAAAGACAAGCTTTTAATTGGCCTGGGGCACAGCATTTTGGTATCAGGAGTGACGAACGGATGAATCCAAAGGTATCTCCCTGCACTGAGCACTAGGTTATTTGTTTCATCATGGGACAGGAGCCATGAACTAGGATGAACTCAGATGTCCATCAACTCCTCTCAACAGACGTTTTCTTCTGAAAAGGCTGTCAGTCCTTACTTGAGAAATCATTAAGAACAAACATTCACTTCAGGAGTCCCAAATGTGACAAAAATAGTTTCAAGAATTAAGAAGTGCCTATTTTAATACAGCCTCCTTTTAAATAAGCTATTTTTTCCCAGTGCACGTCAGCAATCATCAACCACTCATTGTCTTCCACAAAGGCATGCGCTCACCCAGCTCTATTTCAGACCTCGCAGGCATGCTTGCATTATTTTTTCATGCCCCTTATTTTCTGCTTTTTTATTTTTATGGTCATGAAGCTGATTTATTGTTTGTTTGTTTTCAAGCAAGACAGAAACAAAATGAACTTTCCCATATGGAGAACACCAACCACAGAGCACTCACGTCTGTGCAGTACAAATGCTCGAGTATAAAACTGCTTCTCCTCATCCGGCATGCAGAGTGCGTATCCCGGGCTGTGCGCGTAGAAGCTTAGCGCTTCAGTCAGATAAAAGGTAACAAAATGAGCTTGGGCCTCATTAGCTTACCCTGTTGATGTGAATGTTAACATAGATTAAAATCCAAGCTCTAAAAAGAAAACGCTGTCCCAGCCGTCGTCACAGGCAAACTGCGAGCAATAATAAATTCCTTGAATTAATTTGGTTCATCATACTCTAAAGCTACAGTAAGTCACTCGACATAAAGGCCTTCTCCACATGGTTTTGGAAATTCTGTAGCCAAATGCAATTTCAAGAATGAAATCTCTGGTTATGCACTTTGCTTATGGCTTTGATGAATACCCTGCTGCTCTGGCTGCATATACAGAAAGAGTCTAGGAAGGCACTTTTCTTTCTTTCAGGACACAGTTCAGCTTGGTGTGCGCAAAAACATTAATGAACATATCAGAATTTAGGCAACCTTGCTCAAATTAATTTAATGGGGTATATTCAAAATGATGAAAAGATGTTTCTCATTAATTTCTCTCTCTTTCAGAATAATGCTTTCCTTTTACTGATACTCAGTTCTTTTACTCTGTTCTAAAGAGATGTTATGTTACCTTCATGATGATTACATTACTAGCTCTACACTAGCGATGCAAATAAGGACTTTTCAGCTTATTTTTCCCCTTTTCTGTTCCTATAGGGGAACAGCATTTACAGTATACTGTTTGTACCTAGGTAAGAGAAACTAAGCTGTAATGAAGAAAGGAGCTGGTTTTTTTTTACATATGCTACAAACTTCATGCTTATCATGGAAATTCAAATATGTTTTTAACACCGTAACAAAGGGAAAGAGATTTATGGAGTTCATTAGTTCCTCCAAAAGCCCAGTCCAGCCTTGAACTGGCCCTTTGGAAAGCATCACCCTCTCCTTGGAGTAGGAGGTTCATTACCTGAAGCAGTCATCAGTGTTCCTCATAATAAAGATTTAGGCCATCTTTAAGCTTTGTTAACCCAAATCACCAGCTTATTATTTAAAATCTACTTTCCTCAGACTCCACAACCTCACTTTTAACTCCCATCATGAGATTCCTCTGCTACACCACATGAGACTGCTCTCTCTTGACACAGGTGTCATGGTGAGAAGTTGGTTTTACCCTCAGGCTTCCCATGCTGAATGGACAGACACCCTTGGCAGGGGGGATTTTATTAGTTATGGAACTTGCCCCACTCTTTGGGATACATCTGCATACATCTCCACTTATATGCCGTATTGTAAGCTGCACATTGTAAACTGTGGTGGTCTAAAAGATGGGTGCCTCTTCCTGCATCTGAGACAGAGAAATTTCCTATCAGTAGCTTGCACATCCCAGTAAGAAAGCATTATCCCACGAGAAGGGTAGAGTAGCCTATCATACGCTTTTCAGGGACATATTTACCTAATTGGCAAAGATTTGTTTGGACATTTGTGGTACATCAAGAAACACACTGCTTTGTGCACTGTAGACTCATAGAATGGTTTGGGTTGGAAGGGACCTTAAAGACCATCTAGTCCCAACCCCCCTGCCATGGGCAGGGACACCCTCCACTAGACCAGGTTGCTCACAGCCTCATCCAGCCTCGCCTTGAACACTTTGAGGGATGGGGCACCCACAGCTTCTCTGGGCAACCTGATCCTGTGCCTCACCACCCTCTCCGGGAAGAATTTCTTCCTGATATCTAGTCTAAATCTCCCCTCTTTCAGTTTAAACCCATTACCCCTTGTCCTGTGACTACAGACCCTTGTAAAAAGCCCCACCCCCAGCTTCCTTGTAGGCCCCTTCAGGTACTGAAAGGTGCTGTAAGGTCTCCCTTCTCTTCTCCCGGCTGAACAAGCCCAACTCTCTCAGCCTTTCCTCATAGGAGAGGTGCTCCAGCCCTCTGAGCATCTGCATGGCCTCCTCTGGACTCGTTCCAACCTTTTCTTTATATTTAATACACAGAGCACTGGCTTAGCGTACAATGGATGCCTCTCCTGATTGCAGTCCTCTGTCATGTACACCTTCATTCTGGCACTGTTCCCCATGCAATCACTGTGGGCAAAGCTACACTTCCCCAAAGACAGACCTTTCTGCATAAAAACATCCCACAATCTGCTAACTTGCTTTTGCACCTGTCAGGCAGTCATTCGGCTACCCATAAAGTACATTATTCCTTCTTGCCCTACCTAGCCTCCATCTCTTCCTTCTTCAGTCCTGTTTGCGAGCATTTCTGGCTTCAGACCCTAAGAAATATCCTCTGCATTTCTGTGGCTATTGACTTTTGTCTCTTTGGGTTTCTTTGGTAGGCAAAACTGCTCCTCACACCTGCCAAGTGCATCCAGTCACCTAATAGTTTGCTAGACTACTGACTGAGCCCTTCCTTTGCAGGTGAAATGGCATGAATCCCAAGAGCAAAACCTCTGTCAAAGATGTAAATCAGTATACCAGTGTCGCTATGCTAGTGCCAGGCTATGTTATTTGCATTCACAGAGATGACTGCTATCAGGACTTACTGGGTTGTGTTTGGGGCAGCTCTGAGCTCAGTTTTGCTGACTGCATGTCCTGGTTTTGGCTGAGATAGGGTTCATTTTCTTCCCTGTAACTGGCATAGTGCTGTGTCTTGGATTTAGGACGAGAATAATGTTGATAACACACTGATATGCTAGTTGTTGCTGAGCAATGCTTACACTGAGTCAAGGACTTTCCAGCATCTCATATTGCCCCACCAGCAAGGAGGCTGAGGGGTGCACAAGAGTCTGAGAGGGGACACAGCCGGGACACCCAAACTGGCCAAAGGGATATTCCACACCATATGACATCATGCTGAACTAGAAGACTGGGGGGAGTTGGCCAGGGCATGGTGGCCACTGCTCGGGAACTGGTTGATCATCAGTCAGTGGCTGGTGAGCAATTGTATTGTGTGTCACTTGTTTTGTATATTCTTTTATCATTATTATTATAAAGCCTTCCTTTTATGTCTTATTACACTATCTTTATCTAAACCCAGAAGTTTTACCTTATTTTCCATTTTCTCCTCCATCCCACTGTGGGTGGAGTGAGCGAATGGCTGTGTGGTGTTTAGCTGCCCGCCGGGTTAAGCCACAACAGTCCTTTTTGCTGCCCAATGTGGGGCACAAAGGGTTGATCCAACAACAGTACTGACCAAAGCGTGTTAAAACAGTTTTGTTACAAGCATTCATTACATTAGTTTAGTAGTTGTTGGTCACAATATTGATTTACTGGCTCTCAGCGTTGTTGGGTTGATTCTCAGAGTTGTGCTATGTAACACCTTACTTGCTGTATGTGTTCCCTGTTGTGCTGTTTATCACCTCTGGGGCCCGGATTATTTTGCTATACTGTGTAACACTGGTTTAAAATTACTGATCGTGAGACTAATCTGGTATTTGTATTCAGCATTGCTGTCACCACTGTACCTGGGGAATCATCTCTCAGAAACCATAAATAATTACACTCTACCTTTTCTCCTCAGAGAGCCAATCTATGGGGGAGACAAAGGGAGACAGTTTGCCCTACTCCTTCACTTTCCCCTTCTCCTCCAGGCTAGTTACAATAGCTTTTGAGAATTTTGAATATCCTCAGGATGTTCAAACCATCATGTTCCTATTGCTATGTCTCCTGAATGTGTTTCAAGTCTTGTTTAAGGTTAAACTACTATTTAAGAATCCCAGCCAGAGATGTGCCCCAAGGCTGGAGAGTTATGAGTTGCAGGGTGTGTGGGATAGTATGGGCAAGTACCTACAACAGTGGGCACCTCCAGTGTTTTGAAAATTCACCCCTGAGTAAGTGCAGAACCCTGAAAAACTAGTAAAATATTTGGAAAGAGTATGCTGTCACCCTGGCAATTCCAGAGAGACACAATGTTCTGGGGCCTGGCACATGCCTACCGACTCCTTTTTCAACACTATTCAGTACCCTCCAGGGGAAGAGAAGGTCTCTGGATCTGACAACAAAACAACAGGCGCTGTGGCTACTCCAGCCCTGGTGACAGGCCCAGCAGCTGAACCAGAGAAACAACCTGTGCTGGTTGGCCCTATACACAGTTGTCCCTATACACAAGAAGAAATACCAGATGCGAGATTATCGGATGCGAGCTCATTTAGTAAGGAAAGAAACTCCTACTAAGAAGGGGAAGGAGGAAGAAATGGACAAGACAGGCTACTCTGAAGCAGGGCCATCACGAGGAGGAGGAGGAACTCATAAATGAGGCAGTAACCACCCGATCCCTCCTACTGAGTGAGCTGTGAGATATACAAACATATTTCAGCCGTCATTCAGGCGAGCACATTCTTACCTGGCTGCTCTGCTACTGGGATAACAGAGCCAGTAGCCTGGAATTGGAGGGTAGGGAAGCTACACAGATAAGATCCCTTTTTAGGGAAGGGGGAATTGCCAGTGATGATTGGAAAAGGGGCACAAGTCCTCAGCCTCTGGAGAAGGAGACTCTTGTCAAGTGTGAAGGAAAGATATCCCTTCAAGGAAGATGTTATATGTCACCCAGGCAAGTGGACCACCATGGAGAGAGGTATCCAGTGCCTGAGGGAATTAGCTGTGCTGGAGGTGATTTATGATGACTTGGACAACAAACAGGTACCCACAGATCCAGATGAAGTCAAGTGCACATGATCCATGTGGTGGAAGTTTTTACAGTGTGCACCATCACTGTATACCAACTCATTGGCTCTAATGACCTGGAAAGACAGAGAGGGACAAACGGGATAAATTCATTGGCCAACTCCATGAATACAAAGAAAGTCTTTCTTCCTCCCTATGATCTGTGTCTTGGTTGTGGAGAAACTGTCCAGGGGGTTCCAGCAATTCAAAGAGGATCTGTCCTACTCCCCCTGTATGGTATTTCAGCTATTAGGAGTAAGTGTTGCTCTGCTCAAGAGAGAGAATATAGTTGGCACACACCACGGGCCACCCTGTGGTTTTACCTGTGTGACCACAAGGAGGACATGAGGAAGTGGGATGGAAAAATCTACCGTGACCCTAGAGGCACAGGTACATGAGCTGCAAGAAAAAACAATCACAAAAGGGCATTCTTCCAGGAAAATTATTGCTCTACTCTCCAGTGGGCAATTCTCCAGACAAAGTAGAAGGGGTGATATTACTTCTGATCTTAATAAAGAGATATTCCATACCTTATGACATCATGGTCATCATATAAAGCTGAGGAAAGAAGGAGAAGGGGGGACATTTGAGTGATGGTGTTTATCTTCCCTAGTCACCGTTCCACATGATGGAACCCTGCTTTCCTCGAGATGGCTGAACATCTGCCTGCCAAGGGGCAGTGGTGAATGAATTTTTTTTTTTTTTTTTGCTTGCAAGTGCAGCTTTTGCTTTACCTGTTAAACTGTCTTTATCTCAACCCACAAGTTTTCTTACTTTTACTTTTCCGATTCTCTCCCCCATCCAACTGTGGGGGAGAGAGTGAGTGAGCAGCTGTGTGGTGCTTGGTTGCCAGCTGGGGTTAAACCACAACACTGCAAAACCACTAAATGATTAGAAACAACCGTTTAACTTGTTCTTTAGCTTAAAGCTGTCTCTGCAGTGGTAATGCTTAACTGTATACAGTCAAGGTCTAAGAAAACACAGTGATTGTTGCGTAACTAGCTAGTTCACCAACACGAAAGAGTGGCGAAACAGACTGGGAAGCCAACCCAGGGCTGGAGGAAGGGATCCCACTCCCACCACTGAACTCCTCCTGGTGAAGAATTTGCATCACCACCAGCTCACCACAAACCCTTTCTTCCAAAGGAAATCTAGCAGTGTTGACCTTAGGGCCCAGAAGGACATGGGAAAGATGAGCACAAAAGCCCACACAAATTTCATGGGGCCTAATACAACAAAGAAAAAGTGAAATTTCTTTCACCTCAAGTTGTTCAATCGCCTGAAAAAAAACATGTGTCTGCTGCTCTTCTCACATCCCCCCACATTAGCACCAGAGCATGAGAGAGCATGGACTTCACCAGCTCATGTGAGATGCAAGGTATGTGCTGTGCAAGTAAGTCTGTATCCTCACCATTACATAAACTGAGTGATACAATGCTCTCTGAAATCATCATAAAAAAGGTTGACAATAACGAGAAGTACTTTCCTGCTTCTGCCTCAGGACTCACCATTATTTATAGTATTTATGCCACTCTAAATTCATTTCAGCTTTACTCTACCAAAACAAGTTCAACTTGTCTGTAAGGAAGAGCAGACTGTTGCCTTATTATCGTAGTTTTTAATCAAAACTCCAAACATGAACAAGTATCCAGGAACCAAAGGGGGAAAAAAGGTAACTAGGGAATATATGAAGAAGGAAGAATAATGCCTTCTCTCTTCTTTCCTCCTGGAAAAAATTATTTTTACACTCTAAGTTTTAGAGCTACGTAAGCAACATCTCAAAAACTATCAAAAAAGAATGTAACAGTGAGTTTCCCACCACTTGCTTTCCCCCCCTTCCCCTCTTGTTATGCTGGTCAAAGCAGTCAGCGGGCAGAAAACACTGCTTGCAGAGGGAGACGATTCAGTACTGAACCATGGTTATTTCATATGGTTTCCCAGATGGAAAACCATAAAGCGGGGCTGAGGGTTTACTGCAAAACAAAACAGAGTCTGGAGAAGAGGGGAAACATATGTATGAATGCATACATTAAAAGCTGTTTTAGAAAATCATTTAGTCCTCTAGAAAAATCATAGAATCATTTAGGTTGGAAAAGACTTTTAAGATCATCAAGTCCAACCGTTAACCCAGCACTGCCCAGTCCACCACTAAACCATGTTGCTGAGCACCACATCTATAGTCTTTTAAATACCTCCAGGGATGGTGACTCAACCACTTCCCTGGGCAGCCTGTTCCAGTGCCTGTCAACCTTCTTGATGAAGAAATTTTTCCCAGTATCCAACCTAAACCTCCCCTGACACAACTTGAGGCTGTTTCCTCTTGTCCTATGGCTTGTTACTTGGGAGAAGAGATCAACACCCACCTGGCTACAACCTCCTTTCAGGTAGTTGTAGAGAGCAATAAGGTCTCCCCTCAGCCTCCTCTTCTCCAGGCTAAACACCCCCAGTTCCCTCAGCCGCTCCTCACAGGACTTGTGCTCCAGACCCTTCCCCAGCTCCGCTGCCCTTCTCTGGACACACTCCAGCAGCTCAAAGTCTTTCTTGTAGTGAGGGGCCCAAACTGAACACGGGAGTCGAGGTGCAGCCTCACCAGTGCCAAGTACAGGGACACAATCACTTCCCTAGTCCTGCTGACCACACTGTCCCTGATGCAGGCCAGGATGCCATTGGCCTTCTTGGCCACCTGGGCACACTGCTGGCTCCTATTCAGCCAGCTGTTGACAAACACCTCCAGGTCCTTTTCCACCAGGCAGCTTTCCAGCCAGTCATCCCCAAGCCTGTAGCATTGCAGGGGGTTGTTGTGACCCAAGTGCAGGACCCGGCACTTGGCCCTGTTGAACCTCATACAGCTGGCCTCGGCCCATCGATCCAGCCTGTCCAGATCCCTGGGCAGAGCCTTCCTACCCTCAGGCAGATCAACACTCCTGCCCAACTTGGTGTTGTCCACAAACTTACTGAGGGTGCACTCGATCCCTTTGTCCAGGTCATTGATAAAGATACTAAAGACAACTGGCCCCAGTACTGAGCCCTGGGGAACCCCACTTGTGACCAAACTGGGTTTAACTCCATTCACCACGTTTTGGGCACAGCCATACAGACAGTTTTTTACTCAGTTTTTTACACCCATCCAAGCCATGAGCACCCACTTTCACCAGAAGAATGCTGGAAGAAAATACAGGATAAGTTTCCACATTTTTTCCAACCAAAGCTTTACATCAGAAACTGTTGTCTGGACATATTGACAAGATGTGTACATACAAGCACATCGATTTTATACTGCAGAATTAAACCTCCCTGCTGCCAAATTTGGAACATTGAAGTCCTATATGCAGCGTTAATATAACCCATATTCATGAGCTGATAAGAAATATTACATAAATATTATTTTGATTTGTCATGTAAGGAATTTTTGACAGGATGTTCTAGGCTCATACATTTTTTATAAATTGTTGCTATTTTGGTGAAGCAGAAATGTGAGGTGAACAACGCCAGCAAGTCGTTATGATTTCCTGTATCGTTACTACGCAGAATGCCAAGATTTATAGCTAACTTCGTCAATAGCTTCCATTGTCCTCCCTTTATACATTTTCTTTCCTCTCTTGTTGTTGTTTTTTTAATCATTAACTTCAAATTGACATCCTTGGGCAAATTCATTTTTAATTTAGGAGTGTGAAACAAAAATAGCTACATGAGTCAAGAATTAAACGAATGAGAAATGAGCATATGGCAAAACCCAAGCCCTTTTAGCTGCTCTTTGAATGTACGACGATTTATAACGGTGAGGTTATGTGGTAAGGTTTAGAGTACAAAGCTTACTAAATAATGAATACAGTGCTCCTATGTAATTTTGCTGGCAATAACACCGAGCAATTTTAATTAGCTTCACCTCGCCTTAACTGCAAGGACAGCTGTGTATGTGCAGCCTTCCTACAAGACTTCTGCAAGTTCTCTTCTCTAGTTGTTTTTTTGGTTTGGTTTGGTTTTTGCTATCAAAACTCAGCTTTGCAAGTGATTTACCAGAAGCCAGCCTGGATTTGTGTCATTTCTGTTCAATGATGCCATTAAAGAATCATCCCCACGATGACAGGCAGAGAAACCCCAATAACCCAGTAAGGGAAACAGAGCACCCTGACATCGTACTGCCCAGGCATCGCAAAAGAGCAGTCAGGTCCGCGAAGGTCCATTTCTGCCAGCACAAAGGAGCGCAGAGGAGTGATGGCAGGCAGCCAAACCCCAGTATCCAAATCAGACAAACACCCTGACCATCACAGGGAGCTTCTCAGCCTGCTGTCCTGGTAGGAAATCCACTGAGTTTTGGTTAGAGAGGCTCTCTGGAGCACCTTGCAAACTGGAGGGGGGGTTACTACCTTAAGGTGTGTGGGATTCACTTTGGGATGCAAGGGAAGAGCATTTGGGGGTTGTGCAAGACTTACTACAAGAGAGGAAGAACCAAGGGCAGGGACAGCAAGAGATCGGGGTGGTTTGGGAGAAATAAGTATGGAAAAGAAGACAAGAGAGGGGATAAAAGTGACTGATTGTGTGTAAACAGGTCAGTACACTTCCTGGCCCATCTCCTGTGCCTGATGGCTGCAGTCTGTCCTGTCTTCTCATTAAACTCCATTTCTAACTATTTTCTCAGCTGGGGAGCTCTGAGCTCTGTGTGTATGGAGGTCCAAGGGCCAGCAACCAGAGTGGGGGACCATGAGTCACAGAATCACTGTGTCTGTGATGCCAGCAGCTGGAGAAACTGGCATGCCTGCATGCTGGCATGGGTGTGTATATCACATTTTTGCTGTGTAATCACTCGCAGATGTGGAGCCAGACTAGCCTGTGAGCAGGGAGCCTGGCAGCCAGGGGTTGTAGCAGCTGGAAGTCTGGGCCGAATAGCGGGAAGACCAGAGGGTCAGGGAGCTGGGTGCTGGAGGGACCAGGAAGACAAAATCAACCATGGGAGAGACAGTAGCACCTGGGGGCCAACCAGGGGATCCCTCTGTGTGTGTGTGTGTGTGTGTGTGTGTGTGTGTGTGTGTGTGTGTGTGCCTGAGGCAGCTGGAGACCAGAGGACCCAAGGGCCAGCTACTGGGTTATGAGGACATCTTGCTGCCACCACTAGGTCAGAGTCCCCAGGCAGCAGAAACTGGTAGTCCAGCGGGTAGGTCACTCCGCCGCTTCTCTGCCCTGCGAGAAGCCGTGAGACTTAGGTCTGTTGCTGCAATCTGCTTTCAGAAGCCTGGAGTTCACCTAGATCACTGGCCTCAGCTGCAGTGCCCGAAAGGCACGACTTAAGCCTTCAGCCACAGCTCGGTACTGTTTGTCCTTAACTGCTCAGCTGCTGCCACATGGAGACTTAGCATAATTTATGTTCTTCTGACCCTTTTCCTCCTCTGCCTCACTAGCTGGCTTCCAGCTTGATTTGTTTTCCCTCTGCTGCTGAAGCTTTCTGGCAAATCACTTCCAAGAACTCAAGAGATGATTGCTGGAACACCTACAGAGCAACATCCCACCAGGACCCGCTCACCTCGTTGCTGCCTCTGCCTGGCACGCCGGCGGCTGGAGAGCAGACCTTCTAGCTCAGCTGTGAGGCATGGATCCTATCTCGCTTCCAAACACCAGGAAAATCTGGGGAGACAGCAGTAAGCAGAGGCAACTTGCCTCAGGACCAGAGACCAGGTGATAAGATGATGACTGCGGCTAGATCTGCTCACAGAATTTTAAACCTGTCCTAACTGGGAGGTCAAGACCTTTCCAGCCCCAAAACCTGGTATGAGTTTCTCTAGTGTGTGGGGGTAACTCAACAAACATGTCCCAGAATGCAAGATGGATGGTCTGGTCCCTGCCTGTCCCAATTTGCCCTTACTTTAAAGAAGGAAAAAAAGAATAGGGATTTTTTTATTATTTTTTAATAAAATCTAATGTGATGTCTGTATTGTTACCAGAGGCATGTTATAAGGAACATAAATCTGACCCCAGAGTTCTCATTATCTTCTGTTGTCTGGTAGCAAATTTTCTGGTAGGGTTTTTTTGGTGGGTTTTTTTTTTTGTTTGTTTTTCCAGTCACTAAGGGACTGAGAAAATTGGACCTATTCTGCTTCAGCATACCAATTTGCTACAAAAAGTCGATATTCTTAGGCAGCAGATGCCTGGAGTCTTGCCAAACGGGAGAAGGAAATTGCCATAGGTTGTCTGTTGTTATCACAAGACTACTGTATATTTATAGGTCTGTAACAAATCCTCACCTCTGTAACAGTCTGTCAGACAGCTGGAAAGTTTCTAAATTGTATGAAAACACCAGGTTTAGGTTCTGTCACTACAGATACTTAGAGCGGCCAAATCCAGAGAACCGAGCAGCAGTCTACACCGAAAGGATGAGCCAGATGGGAGGGCTCTGCGTGATGGCAGACCCCACCAAGCAGCCTGACGGCACGGGGAAGGCTGGATGAGTGACTGAAGTAGTTTTTCCTTAGACATCCATTCATGCTTACTGCGGTGTATGTGAGCCCAGATGTCTTCTCCTGTTGTATTTTAAAAGAACCCTTACCGCAATGGATATAACAGCACGTATGTTTAATTCCTTCCACAGCTGCTGGGGAAGCACACAATGATTTCAGCCGGCTTGTTGGGGATGATGGGAAACAGCCAGAGGAACTAAGAGAAACACCAAGTGGGAGAGGGACTTAGAGGTCAATTAGTCCCTCATACCCTTTGTCTTCCAAAACATTTCAACCCCCAACCTCACCCACCTTCAGATCAAGAAAGGTTAGCTAGCAGGAGGTGCTCAGGTGATGCCCTCACCACCAACACTTTCTCCCCATAATTGCAACGCTGCCGGAGCTTGCGTGCAGGAGGCTGCTCTGGCCGTGACAGGCATCCCCACAGCAAGAGGCTGCGTGCGCAGGAGGACCGGCAGCCAAGCCTCATGGTTACTGACACTGTTCTATTTGACTCCCTCTGCGCTGCTTTTTCACCGGTGCCTGTAGAACAGATTGCTTGAGCCTTTAGAAAGGTAGCTGTCTGAAGGCAGCAGGCTAGCTTTCGCAAAATTTCAGGGGTCTTCTTTATTTTGGGTACTTTTGAAACCTGTGGTAAAAAGTGGAGTATTCCCCAGTAAAACCATAGGCAGAATTATCTGCAAGGAACAGAGCCCTAACCTAAGGAAAGTGACTTACAAGACAAGAGCTAACAGCTGAGAGAAAACCAACAGATAGGGCTGACTGCCTGAAACGTATTTAAGGGATTTCAGTTTTCGAAACTGCTTGACCCTTACAGCAGCCTGTAACCAGACATACAAAACAGAGGTATCCAAAAATCACCAATCCTTTCTGAAAACTTAAGGCAGGAGGACTCCCTCTCAAGAAAGCGAGGATTCATCATCTCTAGGTAGGTTTCCAATTTAGGAAAATAAGTTCTCTTTGTACAAAGGCATTGGAAGTCCTACCTAGCTCTTACAACTCTGTTTAGGCTTTCTAACAAGACACATGGTGTCTTTAACTAGGGAGTTAAAGAAAGTTTCTAGCTAAACGGCTTACCGACAAAGTTGTCTGCTTTTAAGCTACACATAAAATAGGTATTTAAAAAGTCATTCAGACCTCTGGGTTCAAAGGTAAAATATATTAAAGGAAGAAAATAACCACGCACGTGCTAATGTCAACCATCATCAACCATTCATGACCCCCACTAAGTCTCACCAATCATCCTCTCCTGATCTATCCCATTCTTCTCACCCAGGAAATTCTGCAGCGTAACCTTCAGATGCACAAGTACAGTCCCTGGAGGACGAGCGTAAAAGCTATTTCCAAGGTCAAGGTCTCTTCTGTTGAAAATACCATGTCTCAGCTTCCTTAGGCTAAGCTGCGAGATGTCAGCTTTAACGTTCCCGGCAATTGCAGTTGTCACCCAATGACTCGAGAGAAAGTTGGCCTTTAAGATATTTGAGAACTTTAACTGCTTTCTGGAGTACTTCCATTTGCAACAAGAAGAAATGAACTCGAGGTCAATATGTAATGAGGCACATGGGGTTAATCACGGTTTAACTGATGGGCTCGTTCACACAAGGAATACCAGTGCATTTGGAAAAACAAGGTAGCTAATGGTTTTTAGAAAGGCTAAAACTCTTGTATCGGGTACTGATTGGCAGCAATAGGGGTGGTTCAATTCTGAGCAGCCTTCACTAAAAGCTTCCACCTAGAAATCTAGAAGTTAAATTGTACTTTCTAGGGGCTCAAGAACAAGCCGAATGCAGAAGTGGAGTTACATAAATGAGCTTTAAACAATCAGAAGGGGAGAACAGGGGAGACAACACGTCGGTACAGAAAACCTGAATCAATCCTAAAACACTGTGCATTCGCATCTTAGAGGACAGGAGTAAGAGCCTTGACCACATCCTCTTTTCAGCCCTGCTCCTGGTTGTATCATACCCTCACTTTAGTGCCTAAGTACGAAAAAAATCCACGGAAGCGACAAATCAGTCTGTTGCCCAAAGGAAATATTGCCTTTCCCAACTGGGTAAGGAAGCCTTATCAGAGTTGGTGATCCAGGCTGCTAACCTTGGTGATCCGACTCCACTGCCCATCGCCAGCTAGGCTTACCTTGGCAACACTCACTGCTACTATTATTATGAAGCACAGATGCCACCAATCTTGTACTCCGGCTTCTTCTGCTGCTCTGACTTGCTGGGCCACCACTGACAGCGGCCCCAGAGAGTTCCTTACATGGGTTGTACTATGCTCCTTGTGAAAGCCACAGAGATTCTGAGCACAAACTCTCCCTTTCAAAAAAGAAAAGATCCCTCTTTTAGAGACTGCTTTTCCTGCAGCTGCTTCTCCTGTGCAAGCAGGTTGCTGTCACTGACTAAAACAGCACTGGGCCCTAGCCCACCTCCAGGCACACCGGGTACAACCTGGCGGCCTAAAATGTGACACAGACCTCTGCGGCCTCTGGCCCAAACACCCCCAAGCAAAGACCCTGGGGCAGAGGGGAGAGGTGGTGTTCAGAAAGGGTTGGACTCTGCACAGAATGAAAAGGGTCGGAATACTGTTCGCATGTCTAGTTTTCCCTCCATGCCCATGTAGTCCTCCCGAGCTGGTAGGTGGGAGGGCAACCTACTCAGGCTCAGTTTCCCTTCCTCAAAGAGGCCCCACTGAAGTGACTTCTCTCATGAGTACTTCACACGTGGGAACAGGAGGCCACTTACACAGACACATTCTTCTACCCGGGTATAAAGGAAAACTGCTAAGGTCAGCTCTATCCCCATCCAGGTCCCCATCCAGGACCTCTGCAGTCTCTCTCCATCTATTCCCTCATCTCTCTTAGACAAAGAGGAGGATTTATTATTTTCTGTGTTTTCATTACCCCTTTGACCCATTGCTGTATTAGACATCAGTGCCCAATCCAAGTTCAAACTGGAAGGAGACAGGTGCCTATGGGACATCAGCCTGCCACCTGCCTCTCCCAGGACCCAGTGTCTCAGCGGGGCAGGGCCAGTACCCCACTCTGTTTCCATGGGTGGGAGATGCTCTTGCAGCAGCAAGGCTTTTGCACCTCCTGCCCCACCAGTCCCCTCAGCACAGGGAGGGAGGTAACTCCACCTCCATTGCAGCCCCCGCGGACTTCCCGTTGTCATTCATTGTCACCATCACTGTCATTGACACCACCTGTCCCTTTCTTCACTCATCCTTAAACCACAGACGTGGTAAAGCAAAGTGCTCCATGGGCTTTACCACAGTTAAACTTGCTCATGCCAGCAGAGTGGACTTGCTGTCCCTGGTTTCTCTGTCCTGTCCCCTTAAAAAGGACTTAGACATGGAGAAAAAGCAGGCTCCTAGCCTCTCTATTGCTATCCTCTTCCCATCGCTCCTTCACAAGCAGACAGTATCTTCGTCCTCCTCTTCACACAACAGCTGAGGTGGGAAGGGACCGCTGGAGGTCATCTGGTCCAACCCCCTGCTCAAGCATGGCCACCCAGAGCCAGTTGCCCAGGACCATGTCCAAATGCCTTTTGAAAATCTCCAAGGAAGGAGACTCCACAACCTCCCTGTGCCCTTCTGTGTCTGTGTTTGACCACGCTCACCATAAAGAAGATTTTACTGATGTGTAAACAGAATTTCCCATATTTCAGTTTGTGCCCATTGCCTCTCATCCTTCCACGGGGAACCAGCATCCTCCCTCCGGAAATCACGTTGAGTCAGGCCTCTGCTGTGCCACGGGTACTGCCTTGAGTCACCGCAGGGAACTGTGTCCTGCAGTGTGACACTGCAAATGGCCCACAGCATGGGGGGGCTGCCTCTACCAGCGCTGCTCCTCTCACTCCCCCTGCGCTTTCAGCTTCTCTTAATTAGAAACAACAAAAAAAAGACAGTACACAGCTGCCTCCCCACATCTGTTTTTCCCTTCCCTGGTTGCGCTCCTTGTCCTTTCGCCTGGAGTATTCCCACTCAGTGCTTGTCCACACTCCACTACGCCTTCCTCCCCACACCCTACCACTCGCCCCTCTGCGCGGTTTCCTTAACTAGTTGCACCCTTCCACCAGGCCCACCGTCGCTTACAGACTGTTCAGGGCAACCAGAGGTGAAGTTACCCTTATTCCCAGGCAGCCTAGTTTCCTTACAACTCTTTAGGAAATCCAAGGGCAGCTTTTTGGACCCCTTCAGGGAACTCCAATACATTTGAGAGACAGGACTTTGGCACAAAGTCACTAACGTTTCTGTTTGTCTTTTTACCGCCTGTCCGCTAATTCTCTTACTTTTATAGTTCCTGCTAGTTTTCCCAGCACAGGTGTGAGGTTTACCAGCCTACAGTTTCCCTCTCTCTCCCCTGGAAACCTTTTTAAAAACCTGGCATCATGCTTATAACCTCCAGGCCTTATAACAGCAAACCGGTTTTAAACGAGAGGTTGCGCAGTGGTGGATGCAGACCGGCTCTTGCATCCTTACGTTCATTTGGGAGAGTGGAGTGCACGTCTTCCAGCGCTGGTAGTACTCATTTAGTCTCCTCCTTCCATAATCTCTTCCGCAGTCTCTTCAAACTGGGCAACTTAATGCGTGACTTCTCTACGATGTGCTAATCAAAGATGAACTCTGCTGTCAGGATCCTTTCCCCTGACACGTCCACCCTTTTCCAGATGGTGGGAACAGGGAGCAAACACTCTGCTCTCTCACACACCTACCCCCTGCCTACTGAAAATGTATGTTTTTATGCCCACGCTCGGAAGGAAGAAATAGCAGTGCTGCAATTTCAGCATACTCAGTTTGCTGTGAATTTATGCAACCTGCTTGCTTTCTGCTTCCCCCAGCCTGAAGACTGGAAGCGCCACAGGAGGTGCTTTCGGCCGCCGCCGGCAGCTCCCCCAGCACCTCGGCACGCCAGGCCGGGTGCTGCATTTCCCTGGCGCCACGCGGCCTGGGCCGATGGGGCCGTGGGCTGGCGTAACAGTGCGGTCAAGTCCTCTATATTCCTGGAAGAAAACTACTCAGCTGTTACGTAAAACACATGTGATTTCATCCGTAGCACAGGAGGTGCCTTTGTGTAGCTCTGATTTCCGCCCCCGAGGGTCGCACAAATGAGATGTAAATCCGTTCTTATTCCACCAGCAAAGGAGAGGGGATCCTGCCCGATCTCGGTTTCCCAGGACTGGCTCTCACATGCCTTTGCACGCTTGCAATTAGGATGGGGTGGGTTTTTTCCCTGGCTCCCTCACGTCACTGTAACTTAGGTCTCTCTCCTTCCTTGGAGGGCTGTTACGGTTCTGAAAAGGCAGAGCTCCCCTCCGTTGGCTTTGACAGGAGGAAAAGCCTCCCTTCCCGAGCCTCTCGCTTACAGGAAAGCCCATGCAGGCTTTTAAAATATGTATCATCCCCGCTGCCTTTTGTTGAGAAGGACTGCTGTGGATTTCCGTTGCTTCATTATGCAAAAAATATATAATCAAATATTCTGCCAACCAAACTGGCTGTGAAAATGAAATGTTACAAGTGACCCAAATAAAATTTAACCGCTATGTCTCTCATTCACTCATGGCGAAGGTACAGCCATCGCCAGCTCTGATCCCCGACTACAGAGTATGGCAGAAAGATTTCCGGCGTACCTCACTTGTTTATATATTTTTAAGAAAAACAGAACGATTAATTTGGTGTAGAGGGATTCAGATATAGGGTTCTAATCTGCACTTCTACCATCTTTCAACAAAGAAACACTCGTTTCAGCCTAAATGGACATAGGTTTGCCGCCTGGATGAGAAATCTGATGCGATTTCACGCTGGTTATCGAGGACTTCTACTGCGGCGTAGCTGATCGGAGGGGAAGTGGGCTCATGGGTGATTCTGTAGCTGTCTGGGTGGTCTGTAAAAGCATCTTACTTCCTTACATCTTCATTTTTAGCATCAACCAGAATTGCTACATATAATGCAGCAGAGCAGATGAAAGGAGCAAGAATATTAAAGAATCGGTTTATGTATGTTGTGTAAGCAGCAAGGTGATGACGAGACCCCAGAGGAGCTTCCTGATCGGTTTAGTTGTTGGAGAGCAAGACGATGTCATTGCCAGGAAGTCCTGCTGAGGAGGGGGAAGGGCATACAGCACAGCAGGTCCCCATGGCATCCATACTTCTGTGAACCGTGTGCTCGGGCAACAGTACGGGCAGAGAGATACTACCAGTGCCACCATGATCAGGTGATGGTTAAGCTCAGCACATTCACAATAACCATCAGTGCCCACCTGATCCCTCACCGCACTGCTTCTGCCCTCCTCACCTGGACAGGGAGCCTGTGCTCCGCTTCGTGCCAACCTGCCGCACTCAGATTCAGGTGTTTTAAAGCCTCACCTTGAGCTGATTTCTGTCAGCTCCAGTCCCACCACAAGTGGAGGGGTTTAGAGAAGATCACAGGCAGTTCCCCGCCAGCCATTGGCTTCTGTCCCCACCATACCTTCCCCCTCGCTCAGAAGTGCCCGGTGCTGAACAGCTCCTGCGGTTCCTCTCTCCCATCACCACCCTTCCTTCCCAGGCTGGGATCCAGGACAGGTTCTCCTTGCTGTAAACACAGGGGAAGAAGCAAAGATGACCTCTCCTGAGCGGTGTGGAAATGCAGACGATGCTTTTTGCCCTGCACACCCAGGATATCAGCTTCACGTCTAACGTTGGCTACTAGGAACTTGCGAACACACCCCCAATCTGGCAGTTTAAGCCAAATAAAATCCATGTACTTTTTTCAGCCTTCAACTGGAAACATTTTTGTACTTTCATATAAGAATCTGAATACTGAGGTTGTGAAACAGTTCATTAACAGTGTTTCCAGAAACACCCAATCTCCTGGGTTTGAAGGACAACTTAAACACTTACATGGCAGCAGCAATCAGGGTGCATCAACTCTGAAGCCAAAACATAGGACGCTCTCCTAGCATTAAACTTTCCTTGCCACTTGATTTTGCAGTTATATTGATTTTTTTAAAACAGTTTGGACCACTGTTAGCATAAAAGATATTTGAGAAAGGTACACTATATTGGTTTTCAAATTAGTTGCACTCCCACACCAATTTCTGTTATCTTTGCTGTCTGTCCCCCTGTATTAAGAAGGGACTTTAAATGACTATCCTAATTCTAGGACAAATGAGATAGCAGTGCCAAGATGTATTCCTTCTGTCCACTCCTGCCATTCTCAAAATCACCAAATTGTCCAAATTCATTGTTTTCCAAATTCAGTTCTTTTTAAAATCCCATCTCACAGTTTCCATTGGGTTTCTTAGATGCGTAAGTGACTTTCCAGTCGATGTTTAGGCACAGAAAACCATCTAGCAAGAACACCCTACATGTGTTCTGTACTCCTAATAACCACATAGATTTTCGCCTGTCGTCTGAACTTTCCCAGGGGATAAACAGGATTTTTCCTCTTTCCAAGCCTGCAGAGCCTCCCCAGGACAGCAACACCTCCGCAGCCACGATGCAGGCAGAAATACCTAATAATTCTGCATAGAAATGCCGGATAATTACAGCTTCATTTCAGCAGCGGGTGCAACTCATTAACCCCCAGACACTCGGCATCTCCTGGGGAGCAGAGGCAGCTCGGCTTCACCAGAGCGAGAGTCGCTGCGGGGAAAGTATTGTGAAAAGCTGAGCCTGGGGAAGATGTTTAAGCCACGTGCTGGGTTTTGTTGCAGGTACCTCTGTTCTCTTTGCCCTGCAGTCCCTCTCTCTCCACACCCAGTATCCTCAGAACTGCTGGTTTCAGCTCAGTATGCAAGGCATCCCCAGGTTTTCTTCAGCACGGTGGGTGGCAGACAGGCGGGTATGTTATTGGCCAAACACAGGCAAGCGGTGGCATTCTGGCATCCAAGCTCCCGAGCACCTGAGCCACAGCTTCCCTTATGTACGTGCTGCATTGTAGCTCTATCCCTTTCCCAATGAGCCCGGCGTTGCATGTAGATGTCCGATGCACTCCACGTACCGCTTGCCTGCTGGTGATGTAGGCCGGGCCCTTGCTGGTGTCACCCTGCGCACCAAGGAGCCTCACCAGCACAGACGGTGTGTACGTAGCACACCGCGCTGCCAGACTGGGTCGGCTGAACCGCGGTCCCGTTGGTTTCACCCACCTGCTGCCATTAGCATTATTCTGCCTGTGGCTGGAGCATAATGCCATCATCTATGTTTTTGTGATCAGTCTTAGGTTTTACTTACTAATAAAACCAAGCCAGGCTGGAAAATACACTTTTCCACATGGCTGGGAATTGAATGGAGGCTACCTACTTAACCAGCAAGAAAGCAACTTGATTGTTTTGGGTGCTTTTTCCTTAGCCTAATTGCTAAGGTCTGTTTATATTTTAATTAATGTCACTTGGTTTGTGCAGTCAGTTTTAACTTGCTTGATCACTCCTCTGCAGGTAGGAGGTGTCCTTTGTGAATACAATCAAGCCGGCCTGTAAGACCAACAGTAAGGAAGTCATAATTTTTAAATAAAGCATCTTGTAATCACTTGGAAAATAAACATATAAAGGGTTTTGTAATTGCAATCAGCTAGTCCCTCTACTGAAGCAGAATTTTGATGGAGGAACAGGGACATTGTCTGAAGAAAACCAAGGAACAGAAGTGACATGCTGAAAATCTCTGGTGGAAAAGAATACAAATAAAGCCAAGTTGTGATCTATATTTAATCCAGCCTACTGAGGGTCTGCATGTGTTATCTGCTACATCTCCTTCTCTCCTTAATTATCCCACCGGCTGTAGTGACTCTCAGTCTCGGGGTCAGCAAAGCCACTTGCTAGTAACCTGATTGTCAGTGACAACAAAAGACTCAGAATTGCCTATTTTGATTATTTCATTTTCATTCAATTCACAGCCAGCCCATAGTGAGAAGGGCTCCTTAATGCCTGTGTGACAATCTGGAAAATCACAACAGTGAGCAAAATAGCTGTCCCTCAGAAGGAAGTACAAGCCCAGAGCTACTGGTCACTTGAGGAGCCCCAAACGCCAGCGAGAGCTATTTCCTCCTATCTGCCTGTCCCAGATACGCACTTACTCCTCAGCCCCTTTGCCGCCACCCTTAGAGGATGCTTCAGCTTCCCCTGGTGAAGCCGTCTGAAAAATATTTGCAGTGCAAAGATCAAAGAGAAGCAACAATTAAAACTGGGCGAGGGCGTTGCTGAAGTTTAAAGGAGAAACGCTGGAAGACATTCAGAGAGAGAAACGTAGAGATGACGGGCATGTCGTTCTGCGACACCAGAGCTCCTTCTGATGTGCGATTTCACACGGCCGTAACCGGCGGAAAATTTTCAGAAGACGTTTTCAAAACAAACTGAGTTTGGGAAATACTCCAAACTTCTTTAGGCACAGATCAATCAGCCTTGAGTGGGGAGATGAGAGGGGGAAGATTAAAAACACTAATGGAATGCAGGCCAGCACCCCTCCCTTTGCTTTCTAGCTTTCTACTACCCACTTGTGAGTTAAATAGCGGCGCTACGACTGCCGCTATTGCAAGCAGTCGGTTTACTCTCGGCCCTCCCAATCTGGTTGGGATGACAGCCTTACGCAACGGAGCTGCGGGAGCCTGTGAAGAAAACACCGTCGTTAGTGCTAATCGGCAGCTCAGTGCGGGAGGCAGAGCTGGCAGCGATTTAATTTGCCTTCCTCGCAGACGTGCTTCCTCGCTGCAGCCGCGCTTCCTCCCTGCAGCCGCCACCGAGGTCCCTGGAAGAAGGGCTGAGAGGGAGAAGTGTGTGGGAGAAAGGACGGTTTTGCTAGCTGGTCAGTACCTAACGCTCCTGTTGAAATATTCAGGGAAAGAAAAAGGTGTATTCCTTCCGCCGCCACCTCTTCTCTTTCGCTTCCTGAAACTTGATCTCAGTGGTTTTCATGTGTGAGAACCGCTAGCTGCACAGTAGTGCCTTTTAGATATTTATGGTCTCATCCTCGTGACATAAACACAAGAAGGACACTGGTACTTTCAAGGTGTTAGGGAGAAGGAGGTGATGGGATTGCTGCGTAGAAACAGTAACCATCTCATTCACAAGAACCGGTGATGGCCAGAGAGATGTGGTTCTTAATGAAAAAATGTAATACCAACGAATATCTGTAACACAACTCCGAAGAGAATGGCTTCTAAATAATTGAAGAGGGAGTTTAGATGCTGCTGAATGGTGATGCTCCAGCTTTCAAGGCTAAGTTTTCTGAAGTTTACTACAGAGTCCAAAGGCGGAGTGCATTCTAGCTTGAAAACAGAGCTGAGCGAGCATCCAGCCGCGCTGGGATCAAAGTTTGTTAATATTTTAATGTCTCTAACATGAAGCAGAGTGCATGAAAAGTCTAAGCCTTGGGGACCTTCTTGCTTCATTTATGTAGTGAGTCACTACCAAAAACCAAGGCTGTAGTTCTGCCTTCCTGATGCAGACTGAATTCTGGCTATTATCAATAGTCCGATATTGACCAGTAAAACAACCTCTTCTTCCCCTTCTACGTTTTTAACAAAGAAAATAGAAAATGGATCTGGTTCAGGACAATAATAGGCAATCAGGAAAAGATGTTGGAGCTGACTGCCATCAGCTATACCGCTTTTCAGGCTAATGCAGAGATAAATAACACCACCATTTGGCAAACAAAACAGTCGTGCTGGCACTGGAATCATGGCATGTGCTGTCAGAAATGCAAGAAAAGGCCCTTCAGACATTCAGTCTACTTAAACCCAACTCTGGTCTATTTAAAATTGGTGTTTATGGAGCAAACATGATCTAGTGAACAGCAGCACTGTGAGGCATGAACAGGTAACAGTAGTCACAAAAAAGCTGGCGTTAGCAACGCGCTTGTGAAGGACTCGGCCATGGGACAGCAGTAGCAGGCTGGCTGCCCAACAGCAGGACACGCAGGTGGATTAGGGAGGGGAGGGGCCAGTCAGGGCTCTCCTTTCCCCCTAACAATCCCACAGAAAACCAGGCAAAACACTGCGCCTCCAGCTCCATGGGAAGACGTGTTAAGACAGGAATCTCTCCAGTGAGAGGGTGATGGAGCACAGGTCTCTTCCCTATGTGTGAAAAAACCAGTCAGCCTTAGCCTGCAAACCTTAGCTCTGTGGTGAGCAGAACAAAGAAGAGTCCAAAGCTCCAGATAGCTCTGCACACTGAAAAACACTGTGCCATCCACAACACGTTTTGGCTCCCCTGCTGCTCCTGCTGCCTCTTCTAATTCCATTTTGCTCAAAGCAAAATGGCAAGGCAAAACCCAGGACAACTTGTTTGTGGCCACTCAAATAGTGAGACAGTTGATGCCAGGAGCTGTACCTGTTCTCCTGAAGACAAACTTGCTGAAAGTCTTGGGAGACACCTCCCCCACAAGGAAGTCCGTATGGACCACACTGTGTTGCAGTTGCTAGTGCTTTCCCCCTCCCAGTACACAATACTCGGCATTATGGGAAGATCTTCTGGGCAGCAACCCTTTGGATTCAGTTCCAGTTTCCAGTCTCTTGAGCAATGAGATGTCTTGTCCTGCCACGGCTGCTGCCCCGCAGTGTTTACAGTGGGTAGGATGGAAGAGGACGTGCTGAGTTCCCACGGTTGGGGTGGGACCTTGTCACTTTTTGCCGTGGCTTAAGTGCAAGGAAAGAGTGTGAGTTTGGCTTCATCATCAGCCCCAGAACCATCTAATTTGCACAGATGCTGCTGGCCAAGCCATAAACTGTATTCAACTATTTTAGGTGAGCTTTAAGCCTCAAAGAAGAAAAGGAAAAGCAGATTGATGTTTTCCTATATCTGATAAAGTAACAGACCTCATTATATCAGGCAGTCTTTTAACCTGACAAATAAAGAAGGAAAAATTACACAGTTCCATGAGGACTGGTATTACTACCTTCTACCTCATTATAGAAGACTTTACAGTGATACAAGTTTTTACCCTAGTTTAAAAAGACAAAAAGAATCTGATGATTTTGTTACAGCTTTGCCTATCCCATCACAACACGATTCCCCAGAAGGTTTCACTAAGAATGATGCATTATTCTGTTTGTATCGTGAAAGACGATCACATCTCAGAGATGTTGCAACATGACATCGTTTCAATGGCTGAAAAAGACTTCACAGCAGCTAGACAAGCCAAGGGCTTCAGGAAACAGAATCGCCCTGCGTAGGGACCAGCTAATCCTGCAGGATGCTTTTAAAGAAGCACCAATCATTGATCTGGACACGCAGTGGATCTCCCAAAATAGCCTGGTACTGCGTATCCTACTGGAAAAGAGAATAGCACAGCCAAAACCCTGCAAGCATCTGGCACCAACATACCTCCACATGTCGTGAATGCCTGCTAGCAAAGCTTCATACGGCCATTATCCTATGAAAGGTTCATTTGCATATCTGTGCCACTTGGGAAGTGAATAGCGTTTATATTAGCCAACAGCTGATGACAGAAAAGAGAACGTCTGCGAACGAACGTCTGCCTGGGACATGGTGTGCTTGATGGAGCCGAGCTGAATGGGTTGTCTGCAGACACACTGTCATGGGACATGTGGAACAGCTTTGAGATTTGAACATGGCAGCCGTGTCAAAGTGCTAACTCTGGCCAGTTTCAGAGGCCACCCTGTTGACAAAATATGGTCCATGCCTAAAAAAGGGTTTCCACTGGTCAGACGGGTGAGTGAGCAGCTGCGGTACCAGGCAGGAGGATGCCTGTAAGGAAAAGACCCCAAAGAAGAATGACCCCAAGTCCCTGCAGCCCAGCTGTAGGAAGACTAGTCTGGTCACCCCCGCTAACTGGCGGGATGGTGCGGAAGATGAATCTCAGCACAGCAACCTCCGTGTTAACCTCTGAGCCTGCTGCGCCAGCAGTGCTGTCAAGAGCTACTCCTATCACAGGGTAAACTCCATCCCAGTGACTCAGAGTACGCATATGGCACCTTTAGAAGAAAACAGGCATACGAGAGCTTCTTCAAAAGCATATGTTCACCTTTCTCCCACACCTACGCAGAAACGTAAGGTGCAGAACAGGCTCCACACACACAGCATCGTCATCGCCACAGCAGAGTATGGTCTGCTCCCAGGCAGGAAGGGGCATTTGCAACCACTGAGCTCTTGGGCAAATCTCATAGCTCCGTGACGTGGTTCTGCCACATGGAAGCTGTGCTTGGGCTGAAATCAGGCATTTTTGCCTGTCTGGGCTGGCTCTTTGCCTGTGTTTCAGAGCTCTCACCCTCAATCAAACAGCCATCGTGGAGGAGGGGTAGGGACAAGGAGGTATTTAGGCCTACAAGAAAGCTGGGGGAGGGGGGCTTTTTACAAGGGCCTGTAGTGACAGGACAAGGGGTTATGGGTTTACATTGAAAATGGGGAGATTTAGATTGGATATCAGGAAGAAATTCTTCCTGGAGAGGGTGGTGAGGCACTGGAATAGGTTGCCCAGAGAAGCTGTGGCTGCCCCATCCCTGGCAGTGTTCAAGGCCAGGCTGGATGAGGCTTTGAGCAACCTGGTCTAGTGGAGGGTGTCCCTACCCACGGCAGGGGGGTTGGAACTAGATGGGCTTTAGGGTCCCTTCCAACCTAAACCACTGTGATTCTACGACAACGCTGGGCAACATTTTTCTAACGTTTGTTTCCTCTCAGAGGCAAATGAAAACCAAACTTTCATTTGGTTCCTTGAGAGATGTGCAGACAGGTGGGAACTGCCTTTCTATATGACTTCTCTTAATGGCTAGTAGACCATGTTTTGGTGTCTTACAGGTGATGACCAGCCAACCCCAACACCACCATAAAAGAACAAGTTTCTGAGAGCAACAGCACAATCTTGCAAGCACTTCCTTGCTTTTGGAGAACCTCTTTTAGCCACGCTATAGTGAGCGCGTTGTGGAGGGGCAAGATACTTCAAACTCCGTTTGCTTTTTAAAAGGTCTGCCTGGCTAACAGAGCGCTGCCATGGAAAAAACCCACAAGTCACTGCTCTGCTCAGTAACTCAGCAGGGTACAATAATTCCCTCCTACGTTATGCAAAAGGACAAGCTGAACAGTTACAGCACTTTCCTTTGGACTTAAAAAAAATCAATGATTTGTTTGGTTTTAAATCCGTAAAATCCCATGGAGACTTTTTCCCCTCCACTAATTTTGTTGGCAAGGTCAACCGGAAAAGGTTTCCGGCGTCTGCCACGTCTGCTGAGAGGTCTTCCACATGGTGTGAAAACCCCCCTCCTGACGCTGCTGGAAAGGCTTTCACCGAACTGCAGAAGTCACTCCCCAGCCTCCTCTATTTTTACTGAGTCAATAAAGGAAATTCTCACCACCGTGATTGACTGATTCTTTGACGGAGCTGCAAAGACGCAGGAGGCATAACGTAGCTGCTGCTACAGACTTCCCAGACATATGCTGCCAGTACCTTCAGCCCTGGGTCGCAGCTACCCTGTTATTTTAGCATTAGGTTTATTCTTTAACAGCAAGTACTAATCGTTCCACTTCGCAGGGTGATTCTGAGACCCCCTGGCACTTGTCGCTGCAGACCAGATATTAGAAAAATCAATTTATGACTTAAATGAGGAAAGAATAAAACGCTCCAAAGGCAAGAAGCTGTGCTCTATCACAAATACCCAAAAGGCATCATTAAATTCACATCACGTGCCTTAAATGATTCAAATAAGAAAGTTTTGACTTGTTTTCAAACAAACCAAAAAAATTTGCCAGTACTTTAAATAAGCAGTTTGGTTTACCAGGCACTCCCAGAAAAGTCTTAATAAATGAAAAGGTTCAAAAAGAGTAACAAACACTTCTTTTTTGGTAGAAATAATGTAGCTCTGGGGAAGAGGCAACAAATTTGGTGAAAGTACAGCTGCCATAAAAGGGACACTTAACTATAGCAGGATGACACAGACTGGAAAAGAAAACCATGGGTGGGGAATATGCCAGAGGTCTATAAAATCAGGAGTGGCATGGAGAAAAACAATTAATCCTTCCTTTTTCTAGTAGAACAACAAACAGGCATTAAATTTTCCAAACAAGAGATGCATCTTCTTATTGGCACAGAGTTAACCTGGGGAATTATTTTCCACTAATCACTGGGGGAAGTACAGATTTGCATGGACTCGAAAAGCAATTGGACAAACCGAGGGAAGGAAAAAGAAATTCATCAATAGCTAATAGGCACAAGGATGCTTCCTCGGGTTCAAGATGTTCCTGGAAGTTAAGCCACTGGAATTTGGGAGAGTTTCACCATATGACAATACGGTGACTATATGACAACAAATAAGACAATTACGATTTTTTTTATATCTGCTCCAGATGGAGATATGGGGTGAGGGAGCAGGTACATAACAATAAGCCCCTGTGTAATTAGGAGGTGCTCATCATTTTCTGAAGTTGTTCAGAGAGCTTCCCAACCGCGGGACCAAAACAGAAGAAAGAAAGTTTTCCAAATCAGCATTTCATGATGAGAAATTCTTATCGCTGGAACACTGCATTTAAACAATGCAGAGAAGACCAAATCCCTGTCTTTGAATATATTTGTAATTTATTTTGAATTTTTGGGCATACGTGGCAGGTGCTGGAGACACACACCTTATCCTTTTTCTTATATTGCCACCTGGTGGTCCTAGGCACATGGAAGCAATAAAATCAACTTTTTTCAGTACAATGACCACAGTCAAAGCATTTTTAGTAACATCCACTTCTTTTCCTCTGAGATAGAAGGCAAGTACTTTTAAAATACAGAATATGTAGGGGTGAGGGGCTGTTTGGTTTTACCACCAATAGAATAGTTCCTGTGTGTAGTGTAGTTGGCTTCTTACCTAAACAAATGACACCACCAGCCACCTCAGGCCACAGGGCAATGGTAAATATGGATTGCAGCTCTGCTGTGGGCTCCGGACACCCCCTTGGGCTGGGTGCCGTGCAGGAGGAAAGCAGAGCTTCCAGCCAGAACCAAACCCCATCTCTTTCTTCTGCCCTTTCCACCTTGCCAGTGGTGGGAACACAGCGCAAGGATATTTGACTAAGAAGAAAGGGGCTCTTTGGTTCCCAGCACAGCACAGCCACATGGTCGGAGCGATGTCTGAGTTCATGGCTCATGGAGATGTCAGAGTACATTGCGCAGCAGGTACAGGGAAGGTGTTAAAATCTGCAGCCCTCACGTTTGCATTGCCACCAGCTAGTCAAGTGCCCAGAAAAGAATACTGTAGGAAAGGGACATTATAAGGCAAGTTTAAAGAAGAAAGCATTGTAGACTTGGACTTTATAGTGGAGGAAACTGTACAATAGACTTTAGACTGGTCTATTATAACAAGACCATGTGTGCTGGTCCAGTTTTGGGTCCCCCAATTCAGGAAAGGTGGTGTTAAACTGGAGCAAGTGCAGCAGAGGGCCCCCAAGATGGTGAGGGAGCTGGAGCAGTTGCTGTGCAAAAGGAAGCCGAGGGACAGGGCTGGTTCAGCCTGGGGCAGACAGGGCTTTGTGGGCAGCTGGCAGCAGCCTTCTGGCACCTGGGAGGAGGCCATGAAGAAGATGGAACCCAGCTCTTCACAGTGGCAAGTTGCAGGAAGATGAGAGGGCATAAGCCAAAACAAGAGAGGTTCAGCACTAGTGTAATAATCTTTTTTCACCACAAAAAACAGCAGGGAAACACGTGGCTCAGAGGGGCTGCGCAGCCTCCATCCTTTGAGACTTTCAAGACCAGGCTGGATGAAGCTCTGAGCAGCCTGGTCTGATCTCATATGTGACCCTGCCCGAAGCAGAAATTTGGCCTAGGTGCTTCCAGAGCTCCCTTTGGATTTTTAATAATCCCATGATCCTATTACTCTGTAAACCCCAATCTGTTTTTATTTTAGTTAACAAAAGCTCTGTGCTAACAATTCCCCAATTCTACCAACCTACAGAAACGTACTCTTGAGCAATTAATGGGAACTGCAGAATTCCACATCCCAGGCACAACTCCTGTTGGGAGCTATAATAATACTGTTTACATAACAAAATAAACCCAATTTTTTTTTTTTTTTTGATGGGTAGAAAAGGTTGAAGCTGTCGTTTGCTGACCAACACCAGCATTCACACCTTTTTATTGGCTTTAGCAGACTACATTTCGTGTAGCTGTAACTACAGGGGTGGCCTACCATCCTGAATCAATGCTCACCAGCCATAGAGGGGCTCCCACCTCGACTAATCCCAATGGGCCTAACGAACTGGGACAGTTATGGAAGGCACAGCAGTGTTTGCTATTTGGAGAGACTGCAGGCATACACCGAAGAAGCAGAAGTTGGACCAAAGCACCTGTGGTAGGTCCCTACATCACACCTTTAGTGCCTGCGTAGGTCGAATGGACCCACTATGAAGACCTACATAGAGCAACCTACAGGGATCTCAGGTAGTTCCCTGCACTACAGCTTTGTCAACCCCTCTGGCTTAACCTCTTCTGCAGAGAAACGTGTGGTGCAGCTCGGTGCTCTCCAAGGACAGTGGCAGAGGCTTGTAGCATCCAGAGAATCAATAGGCAACTGCCCCACATAGGACTGCCTGACACATCAGAGCAAAGAGCTTAAAGAGCAGAAAGCTACTACGCTCTATAAAGGATGTCTGTGGAGTACAGGCATGCTCTCTTAGAGATACATCTTTATATGAAAACTCCTAGGATGGAGTCTCCAAGATTATGAAAGGGAAAGGCAAACATAACGATTGCTTTATCTTGAAAAGCACTAGGAGAGCTTCCCTTGGGGAGACAGCAGTCAATTCATTTTTGTACAGGAGAAAAATTCCCCCCAGTGGCAGGTAGACAGCTTATGCTTTAGCGAGGGAGGAAGGGTATGCTGCTCACACACACGCCAGTAATTTGCTGTCAGAGAAAGAGGAGGTAATAAGACTGGACAGCCTGTGTAAATACCAAAAGCCCAAAACCCAGCAAAGGAAGAATCAGGCACAGAGACACAGAAGGCAGAAGAGGAAATACCAAGAGGATGTCAGGCTTGACATGTATAAACTCTCTCAGGATCATGTATTAAAAAGCATAGGATTATCTTACAAGAACAATAGGAAGAGCGAAGAGGATGTTGAGAAAATAAGGATTGATTACATGAGGATTTAGGGGCCTGCAAGAATGAAGAAGGGACTAAGAAGGCAAAACGCCTTCTTAGAAGAAGAGTGGGTGAGTAAAGAGAGAAAAGGCTTAGGAAAAAAACCCACAGTATCAGACATCCTTGTTCGCACAAGCTCTTGATTCAAGGGGAAATAGCTCCTCCACAGTAAAAATTCTGGTTGCTGTACCCCTTGTTATTTCATTTGGGATCAGCTGGAGTCTATATAAGGGTGACACTACCAGAACATGGCAATTACCTCAGGCAATACACCTCCTCTCCTCTCGTCTGTAGGGCAGCAATGTCGGCTGAATCTCGCAAACACCAATTATATGGCACATCTCTCTTAGAGGACTTCAGGCCCAGGGCATGACTGGTCGGTGCAGCTACCTCGGGGTACTGGAGCTAGCCCCATTATTATGGTATGGCATCGGGGTTTGTCACATGACCAACCCTAAATTCCTTTCAGAAAGAGCAGGAGATCATTTTTAGTTTTATCACTGCGTTACAGCATAGATGAGGTACCGCAGGAAATTAAATATGATGCTAGCGAAGTCTGAAAATGCCACTGAACACAAACTATTTGAATAGTCACCAGGGCTGATCACCCAAGAGCGGGAGCTATGCTTGAGCATGAGTACTGGGGTCCGGCAGAGGGGCCCATAGTCCCCCAGGCTTTCTGCCAGGAAAGGCAGAGGCAGGATAAGGGGAATGTGGTGGTTGGCACTGGCACAAAGGCAGCCCCTCGCTGGGGGAGCGTCTGAAGGAAGGTGACACAACCGAACAAGGATGTGCCGGTACACAGGGCAAAAGTGGGAATGGTCAGAGGGTCAAGGGCTGGGAAAGTCATGGGGGAACACGCTGCCCTGCCACCTCAGAACGACTGCTGTAGCTCCTTGTAAAACAGCAGTAGCAGAGCATTGTTAAACTGTGCTCCACAACTCCCATCTCCAACAGCTTCCTAATGCACTACAGGAAAATTCTGATTTCTGTACTGTCAGAGATTTTTGTCTCATCCTTTGTACAGCTCCAGATGCTCCTTAAAACAGAGCAAGCAATATTTTTGCTGCCCATTTCAGTTATTTTAAAAGTTTTCTTATTTGCAACAGCCACTTCTTCTTTAAAGTGAGGTTCGAGTCTAAATGAGGACACAGCTGTTTCCTCCTCTTCCCTCATCTCCGCAATAGCTGCAATCGGTAGCGAGCCTCAGAGCACTCTCATCTCTTCCCCTTAAATATTTGGGAAAACAGAGATTACTCAGAGTTGCCAAAGTGATGTTTTCAATAGCTGAGAGCTCAATAATTTACTTCCTTGAAATTTTCACCAGCTTCTCATAACTTCTGGAGTCCCAGCCCACAACACAGATGACAGCAGAGTATGTGTGTGTGTGTGTATATATATTAAGGCTTAGTCTAACATGGAATCTATTCCTTCTTTCCCACTTCCTAACAGAAAAAGGGGCACAATCAACAGCTCGCTGGTGGCAGCAGTGTTTACAGAGCCTGCCACGTGGAGCCCTGGCTAGTGTTCCTACGACTGAATGTCAGCATCTCTCATCCTCCCAGTCTACACTCACTACTACAGCCAGGGTTAACCCGCCTCTTTGGACCAACACAGACTTCATGATGCCTACGTTTCAGAGTGACAGATTTAAGACATCTTTGGATAATCTCAATAAATGTTTGATTCTGGTTACAGAGCTCAGATTACAAACACGACCCAGGCCATTTCTTGCCTTCTTTTTCAGAGCTGCCTCTACAGTAGGACAAGACAATCCTATTCCTTTAAGTGTGACTACATGAAACAACTTTGTATCCTCGGCCATGAGGTCTCCTCAAAACAGCACACACACAGCAAAATGCTTTTGATAGTTTGCATCCAAAATATTGGTGGGATGGCTTTACTTAAAACACACCACATGGTATTAGAATATTCTCTGTAAATCTTTATCCCATCAGTTTTTTCCAACTCCATTCTTAATGGCACTGCACAAGAAGCCAGGAATTTCAGAGCACTGCATCCATTGCCAACAACTCATTTCTTAAAGTATTATTGCAGGCTAGTCCAGAGGACTACAGTTTATTACACTTTCTTCTGGTGCATAATGTTTTATAATCAGCATATATTGTTTTCATATTTAGTTATTTACTTGACTCGTCTCAAGTCTTCTTAAGTTTTGATCTTTAAAGAATTCTAGAGCTTCACTTTCAGCAGCAAAAGATGCATAAGGGCCCTTGCACATTCTCTAGAACCACGGAAAACAGGCTCAGAGAAACTACAAACTGTGTTCTCCTTGTCTTTCCTGTAGCTCTGTAACTTGTAAGTTTAAAATAAGTCTCCAAGCATCTTTGCTCTGCAATAAAAGGACTTTTTTTGTCCACATAAAGATGCTGGCATGGAGATTTCCCCCTGCAGAACACAAGACTTCTCCAGCGGTGAGCTTTCCAGGTGGTCCTTAACGGGACACCTTGGAGAGGCTAATAGCACTGGCTCGTTTACACTGCCTTTGAATCAGGTGGGGGGCAGATAAAGCAGCAGTATAATTTCATAGTGAAAACTGGAGTGGGAATAAACACCATGGTGTGTAGTATTTGAAAGCAGATGCCACCGGGATTCAAACTGGGATGATTACAGGCTTTTGAAATATATTTATGGCTATGGTTGAAGCAGAAAGATGCAACAGCTCACATTTTCAAATGAAAGAAAACAAAAATTGGAAACTTACCAACTGCAGTGTAGGAAGTCATTTACTTCCTGGAAGTTTGGGTTAAAAGCTGATGCCACTATTGTGCTATTTTCCAATAGTAACCCTACAGACAAAACAATAAACTGGTTTTAAGGATAGATTGTACTGTGTCATTTTTCTCTTGGTACCATGCAAGCTTTACATGGTAAAGACCATCATAAAAAGAGTCAATTAAAACATTAATTGCATAAGGGCAAAATATGAGGCAAGTGTTGGCATTTTCTCCGTCCTTGAGTTAGACATTTGTAAATTGGGTATAAGTTTCAACTCTGGTCTCACATCACTCTTGTTTCTCGGTTGACACACATCCTTATGCGTTATGTTGATCAAGTGAATAATTTAGACCAAGCTCTGTCTGAAAAGTAGAGTGTACGAAGGTAAAAATCCACAAATTTTATAAGCTCGAGATAGAAGAAAATCTCCATCAGTGTCTAGGCAAGAAGCTGTACCTTGAGTTCACTCACTGGAGAACAAAATCCACATATAACAGCTGTAAAAAGTAACTGTGTGCAGGAAAACTCATGGAAACTCACAATCTGCAAAGAGCCCAAACCTGCAGGTAACAAGGCCTCATCTGCACCAGTGCTTATGGCAACATTTAATTACATCTGTGCTACTATTTAGTGGTAAGGTACCACTACTCACCACCCCCTGACTGACACCCAGCCAGACCCTGAGACACCAGAGCACCCCGAAAGCCAGATTCCCCCCAGCCAACTCCCTCAAGTATACACTGAGCATTACATCTTATGGCATGAAATGTCCCTTTGGTCAGTTTGGGTCAGGTGTCCTGACTGTGTCCCCTCCCAGCTTCTCAGAGAGAAGCAGCTGGGAACACAGGGACAGTATGAGAAACTGAGAACGTCCTTGGCTTTATGTAAACACTGCTTGGCAAGAACCAAAACCATTAGTATGTTGTCAACATTCTCAGCACAAATCCAAAGCACAACCTCATACTAGCTACTGTGAAGAGAATGAACTATCCCCACCACAACCAGCACAAGGGCATGCTGCATCACCTTTGTACCCTACTAGATCACAGGTGTTCAAAATAAGCACACTGCCCTTGTCCCAGCTGGTAACAAAAATGAAGGCAGAAACTCAGAAATGTGTAATGCTACTAGAGTGGGAAATCCATGCGGGGGATTAGGCTGCTACAGACAGGTGCATTTTGATGTGTACTATTTGTGTGCAGACACTCATCACTAGAATAGCGTCCTTGTGCCTTACCTTAGGAACTACAGGAAAGGGCAAAGCTGGGACCATCATGATCCCTGACAGCAAGTTTTTACCTCTGACCATTGGACATGATCTTGCATCACAAGAAAACAAATGCAGTATCAGAGGCTGTGTTGTGAAAAGTTGGAGCTTTTAAGATTGGGCTTGGCAGAGCTTATTCGATAATCTTGAAGATAAATGGGAAGAAATAAATAAGATCGCACTTACCTCAACTTTGTTCTTATTGTATGACATTGAACTATCTGTTACAAAGAGGGAGATACAAGTGATTACAAAGTATGGAGGCTAACTCCATCTTCCAAAATACACCTGAGCACAATTTAAGTTTTCATTTAAGGGAGGCCGTAAAAAATAAACACATTTTTAGACTGAAAAAAAAGGGATGGGTAGGAATGGAATTTCATGAGAACAGCATTGACAGAGCTTTTCTCTATTTTTTTAAAAGAAACCAAAGAGAAAACACTTTTTCTAGGGACTTACAAGCTTAAAGGTTACTATTTTGCTGTTTAAAGAACTTTGTTCTTCATCAGCCAGACAATGCTACTCCCCCCAGATGATTGCTATAATTACACTGATTTCCCTGTGGTATCACACATACATTGATCCAAATAACTTTGATATTAATTGAGATAATGAAATCGGTGTCTGACTTGTTACCCTGCTGCTGATCTACATGCTGTTTTGAAAAGACTGATGGATCTCAGTGGATTTACTGAGAAGATAAAAGCGTATGTAAAAGTCACGCCCACTAAATGCACAGTAAAGTGACACGTCAACAAAGACAACATCATACATAAAAATATTAATCACGTGTCAAAGTGCCTCCTGACAACCTCTAACTTAATTGAAAATAAAGTGTCTGTTACAAACATTTAGACTTGGGAGATCAACAGGCTAATCTGATGTATTTAAAGTTGGAATAATGAGGTATATTCTTCAATGTGATTGAGTCACAAGAATCCCAGGGGTAATGGAATGGATTACTAAATCCTGTAATGGCCGATGCTCGTTTAATGACAGCGGTTCACAAAACAAAAAGGACAAGACGGCGTTTCACTTCTGCCTGTAGGCAAGAGGGGCTGCATGACAAGATGTTCTAATAGTGGAAAGTATTATCCAGTATAATCATCAAATTGCAGGTAAGATACCAAGTTACAGTTGTGCCACAGAATAAATTTCCACTTGTAGCAACTTTTTGAAGCCTCATGAGTGATAAGTTACATCTTTCTTTTGCCAGGTTTATGGTGGTTCAAAAATTCCCAGACAAATAAAACACACTACTGAAATGTTTAAAGCACACGTGCAAGGAAAGCATGGGGTACCAGAAGTAAAACACAGCAAAGCATCTTTATTAAGAAGTCAGGTTTTTGTTCTCATAAGTCATTTTAAAAAAATGATTCTTTTAATGCTGAAAAATAGAATGGAAAATAAAAAGCTAAAATATCAAAACCTTTAAACCATAGACTGTAATTATTCTGAAAAGAGTTTGGCCCACTCTGAAAGAACTGTTCTTTAAAGATGCAACACAGTAAAATGTTAAGCACAATTCCAATTATTTCTGCACTACCAGTTCAGGTAGCAAGTGCTTCTGGAAAAAAATAATTTCACTCCCAAAGTTTAACTGATTTCTAGGTAGATTTTGGAATTGGAGACAGACTGGCTGAGGTCTGGTATCATTCTATTTAAATTACAATACAATCAGACAAATAAGTGGTTCAACTTCTCACCAGAGTAGCTAAGGAGCACTCGGGCAGGAAGAGTCCAGAGGCACTATAAGGAATGGCTGCCACCGTTCAGCTCCTGCCTACTGATACCTGTAAGCTCTCCCAGCCCAAACTGCAGAGGACAGCCCTCCAGCAGAGTAAGAGGTGGCCGTTCTGTAGCTCTGTGCTCAGCAAGGGCTCACAGCTACACAGAGGAGACGCCAGAAGGTTTAAGTGGTCTGTGTGTCAGGCTTTTAAGCCCCACACGACCAAGAAGCATGAGCCCAGCACACTGCACAGCAGAAGAAAGAGGAGTATAGCCAGGAAAAACAAGGAAGCAGGCCTGTCCAAGCATGCAGACACAAACTGCTCCTCCTAAAGTACGAGCTTTACTAAGCTAAGACTTAGTAAAGACTTGGACGAGGTCTAAGACTTGGATGAGGGCTGTAACATACATTCAGAAGGCAATCAGAGAAAGCTGTATATTCAACCCTGATCTCTGGTTAACTGCACAAGCTTAAACACACAGTGTCAGCACTCGCAGGTCAACTGGCAGTTGAGTTTAAGAGGAATAAGGAGTTCAAAACAATTCAGTACTCCATTCACAATCCCAAAACCACATAAGAACCCAAGTACTGGCAGCTTCCCACCCACCCCCAGACCCGCAGTAAACAAAACCGTCTCATTATCCTTCTCCCATCCCTCAGTTCCAGGATATTCACCAACCAAAACATAGATACATACTTCATATTCCTGGAACTGCAGAATTAGAAAATTATTTGACATTTCCAACCAACACAAAAGTTGCTTTAATAAGTTACGTCAGATGTTTCACTTTCCAGAGCAGAAAACAGAAAATTCAACAATCCAAATGGTTAAAGCTGAAATAAAACATTGTGACTCTGCTTTGCAGAGACAGGCCTGCTGTTTGCTAAAGAGCAAGTCTGTTGACATTGAATATCTTAACACAGTGATCAGCTCCACAACTTGCAAGCTGCAACCACTCGCTGCTGTTCGGATCGTTACGTCCAGCTCTGCCCACATGATGTCTCCAACTTAAACGTTTCACAGCAAGAGCGTGACTTTGGCTGCAACAAAAAGAAATCCATACATAACTGCAAAATGTCACACACAGCTGGGCATGCAAGTGTAAACATCAACATTTATATAATTAGCACTCTTCGAACACTACCAGCTGAGGAAAAACTGATTTGTGACAAGCAGCAGGTATTAAGTTCTTAAAACGAGTAGGGCCATTAACAGTAATGACATTTTATCCTCTCGCTCATCAATAATTTAAAGAGCCATTGATTCCAAGTTTTACTACATTAAGCTGCAAGTCCAGCATCTCAGTTACTGAGATATGACAGATTTCTGGCTTTCAGCCTGCGATTTCCTGTTATCTGGTGTCTCTTTCCAATTCACTTCAAGCACACACAGGCCAAGAGCACAATTCACTTCATGCACACAAAGACTGTCGACTTTCACTTTGGGTACTACTGATGCCAGTGTGTGAAGAAGAACCTAGAGGAGCGCTCCAAGTGAAACACTCAAAGTATCCCCACAGAGAGTTTCTCTAGCTGTCACCGCAGCAAGCAGCATCATGTACAGCTTGTTATTCCTCTGGTTTCTGCTAGAAGCTGCTCTTGAAAACTTGCTGTCATCCACTCCAAAATATTTTTCTGATGTTTACAGACAGTGACTCTTTTTCCCCCTCTCTTCAGTGTTTTCTATCATCTTATTTTACGGCTAAAGGTCATAAAGTTCAGGGGGTTTTGCGTTGTGGTGTTTGTTTGGTTGTGGTTTTTTAATACATCTAAATAACCAGGTTTTTTATTTCCAGGTTTTGCCTAAAGGATTCTTTAAGACTTTCAGGGATTATCCTTTTCCTAAAAGGATAGCAGTTGTTTATATACAAATAAATCAGTTTCATATAATTTTATATTATAAGAACAAAACTCCAGCAATATTAGTCACAAGAATAATATCCCCTTGCTCCTAACTTACTTCAAAAGACATACCTGTTATCCATCTCAACACACTTGGTCCAGTCAGCAGGTGCTGGTTCCTGCCCACTCTGCTTCCATGCGTACAAGATAATCTTCCCACTCTCTAAGCCTATTGCAATAATGTACCTATCAAGAGAACAGCAGTGTTAGATCTGAAAGAGGTTACAGTAGGCCCCTCAGTGAAGCCAGCTCTAATGCAAGCTGGAAAAAACTAGCACACAGTGTTGCACCTTGTCCTTTGAATTGTTATTTACTTTTTCATTTAAAAACAAAACAACAAAAAAAATTCACAATTTAATTCAAAACTTCCTCATAAGAAATGAGGAGAACAGAAATCTGCAAAATGCATTTGGTTAGGAAAAAAAAATAAGGAGCTTATTACAGCATCAGCCCAGTCAATGTTGTTGGAAGAATGAACATGTTTCAGGCCCATTAATGCCCCCCTCCCCTCTTCCCTTGTGTTACACTGTCCAGAAAAGTCACTGTACACCTGAAAAGAAGGCTAGGAAATAAAGAAGGAGAGTTCATTCGGTTCAGAGAATGGACAAAATATTTGACAGGTAGATTTGAGGAGCTGTTTAGCCACAGAAAACTGACTGCAAGGGGGAAAAAATACCAATTTCAAATCAAAGACAAGACAGTATCACAGAACACCAGCACTACCTTCCATCAGGAGTAAGCACCCGGCTGGCACTAACAGCAGTAACAGAATCCCCTGCATCCAGCACTGTTGAACAAGGCTTGACTGAATCCAACATACTGCCTTCAGTAGTCACAGATGAATCGCACTGGCCCCAGATAACAACCTGTAAGAAAGGGAGGGAATCATCTAGAAAATTTCACTTCAATCTTTTAGTAAATGCATTTACAGAAGCATAAGGAATAACTGAGTTAAAATATTCCCAGGGCACAAAACATGGGTGACCTCTAAAATAGTTTAAAAAAAAAAAATATCTACAAAAACTCAACTTCTCAGACAGTCTGTCCAATTTCACTAAAGATACTGACAACAAAAACAGATTCTGTTATGAAAATTAAAGGAAAAATTAAGAGACCCGTAAGAGTTATATGACATATGCTTGTCTTACTGTATGAAAAAAAGAATGGAAGCAGTCCAACTGGCAGACCAGTCTCGTGCACACGTATTCAAGCATTTTATTTAGCATATGAAAGTCTCACTGATTTCTGTGGTAATACACACAATAAGCTCTTTGTGTATTTATAGAATATGGGCTCATTAGAACACAGCATTTGCTAATCTAAAATACATTTAAAATAATTCTGGGCTTTTAACATTCCTTTTATATTAATTACCTTTTTGTCCCGACTGCCAGTAATAAAATACTTGCTATCTGGTGTCCAATCACAAGACCAAATGATTCGACTGTGAACAGCTGTATTTTTGTCTGTGTATGCACAGCAACTGAAGACTGGTCCTGGAATGAAACAGAGAGAGAAAAACCCTTGCTTTAACTACTCTACATATTAAAAATAATTGTTACTCTTACTTACTCTAGGTAAGAACTGCAGGAATACTTGGATGTAATTCCACTCAGCTTTAAAGCAACTGGGAATACTTAGTACCACATAAATATATTTTTTTCAACATTTAACACAATGATAATTAGAACCCATTCAATATGGAATCAGTCAGCCCCCACAGCGCTAAACCAGTACGAACAGTTTAATCCTTTACACACGTATCTGTTTCCAAAGAATTTAAGTTGAAGTATAAGACCTTCAGGTTCCTTCTGAACAAGTTTTTTGTAAGAACACTGACTTCAAAAGCTTTAGTATAGTGCAATGTTTACCATTGCACACATCCCCAGTAATTTCACTACACTTCCTATTTACCAGTAAAGCCCCAAGAGCTCAAATCCTAATGATCTAATCAGAAAGATTAATCTCCTCCCAAAGAGACAAGCTGCCATCTCAATATGCATACAATCAGGCAACAAATCTGATCAGCAGATCAGTAAATGGGAATGATTCTCCTAAGTAGAAAAAGGCTGTCACTGTGGAGCAAAGACTGAGTAACCACTTCCTAGGATGCCAATACCAGCAGTTTCCCTTTACACTGATAAGGATGTTCTTTGTAGACAGAAAAGTTATTGATGAATGGATGGAAAAGAAGATTTTGTCTACTTCCTAATGAGCATTCATACTCCTTATCCTGAAACATTGTGCAACTACTGCGGACGGCATGCCAAGCTTTAGAACAGAAGTCTGAATAGAACAGAATCTCAAGCCAGGATACAACCGGACACTGTCTGAAGGGGCCAAAACTCACTGCCAAGTCTCTAGGAAAACTCTATAGAGCCCAGCAGTGTTTATGTGCTGTTAAGCCAAGAGCGCAATGATAAATGTTTTCAGCACAAGCATCTGTTCTAGGAATCCATTAAAGTGTTCAATAGCAATCTCCTCATGATTTTGTAAGGCTCAAAGTCTTAGCAGAGATTCAGTTGACTTTCTCATTATCAGCTCTTTTTCCAAACAGAGCCAGTCCTAGCCAAATTAATCAATTGCGCAGGATTATCAGAAAGCCACACCAAAGACAGATTAACCCTGCCAAGAGCCTCCGTGTCAGGCTCTGCAAAACAGGGACAAGCAGCCCTACGCAGGACACGGGTGTAGCAATGAGCCTTCCAGCCTAGCCTGCACAGACCACCGAGATTGAGGTTTTTCGTGACAGAACACCAGCTTGACGATCAGGCATTACACTCCAGCACATGCACTCATTCTCAGTACATGTGATACATACAATCACAAGCAGAAGGCAGGAGTACAAATAACAGACTTCATCACATCCATCAATCAAAGAGCATTTTAGGCCTGATTATATTCTTTTAATTCCCTTCCAAGCTTTCCTATATACCATTAATTGCCCTTCTTAAAACCACAGGAGCCTGTAACACTATTAATTCTTAAATGCTGTAAGGAAAATGACCATTAAAGTATTTTACCAATTCTCTTTCAAATACTTCGAAGGCAAACTTTCAAACAAATCACAAAGTCTTCAAATTTGTATATCCATTTCACATATCTTACCTGACTCCGAGGAGTCTTGTTTCCTCCAGAGTGACCAATTCCTGTCTCTAGAAACTGCTAATAAAAATTTGTCATTAGGAGAGAATGCCAGGTGAGTAACAGTCAGGTTGTGAAATGACAAACTCTGCACTTTCTTCCAAGAAGTAGTGCTCCACAAAATAATTGCTGCATGTTCTTTTTTGGAAGCCTGTAGCGATAGAAAAAATATCCGTGAGAATTAAGCAAATATAAAAGTCACACGTTTCAAAATACTAAGATGTTAAGGGGCTTGTTTTAAGGCTTGCAATCACGTTAGAATCAGCTCTCCCTGGGAAGTTTCAGGATTGTTTTGCTACTTTCTTCTAATGCTGGCAATATATCAGTAAGAAAACATTTTATACCTGTATTTGTTAGAATTTATCTTACTAATACCTTCAACTGAATCATACACAATTAACAAATATTAGCCTATCTGCATTCACTCTCACCTTTGCAAGGCAACTGTCTATACAAAATCTTTCACATTTAAGTGAAAGAACAAAATCCAGCCCAAACTGAATTCTGACTCCTGCTCTGCCAGCCCTGGATCTGGTGCCACTTTACACTAGATGGTGCTAGAATCTTTTCTTACCTTACATGCTGAGGCAATTATGGTGTTTGAATTATTGCAAGCAACACAAAAAATTTCATAACCGTGTCCATACCTGAAATAAATGTGAACAGACATTTAAACACATCAGGGGCATTTTGCAGTATGTATCAAGGTTCTTACGACAATTTAAATCTCTTTGCAAAAATGAAAGGCACCTGCCAGGAACTCCTCACCATTTCAGTATCATGTCCCCTATAAGTCCTAGTAACGTTCAGCATTCAATATAAACACCTGCATAAATTCTTTCACATTTAGGAACTGACTACAGAACAATGTCTCCAGCCCACCCATAGTCCTAAAGCATCACTGCTGCAGAGGCTACACTAATGATTAACAAAGCAGGCTAAAACAACATTTAATGTATTCTTTCTCTGTTGTAAAGATGTTTTCACACTGCCAATAAAAATCAGAAGCCACATATCTGAAGATCACCAAAGAAATAAACCACAAACACACAGCCAAAGGATTCCTGTTCTGTGAAATACTGAAAGATTTCTGAACTAGAAAAACAACAATTGTGTCTGAAAAGGAAAACAACACTGTAAAAAATGAAAATTTCTAGCTTTCTCCAGAAATAGAGTTTTAATCAATCTTTGCAAGAGTTCTACTGGAACTCAAGCTCACGTATCTGAACCGGGATTTAACTAATAAGCAGAAATGCCACACAGACAAACACAAATCAAAATCTGTCACAAAACAGACTGGGAGTAAATCTGGAGATGCAATCAATAAACAGCGGACAAATATCCTTAATAGCTTAATACAGCTGTGGGGGTGCAGTGTCCCTAGCTCTGAAGAGACAGGCAGTTCTCTTCATAAACTCCTTTGGACCGCAGTGTTGCAAAGAAGTTTTTCCATGGGATTGATGTTCATGGGATTTCACTTGCAGCCAGAACAGCCATCTGTTTAAGTGACAACTGACTCTCTGTTATCTGTTGAACGGAATCCAGAAGAGTCACTGCTGGGCATATCCCATAGACACACTCCCACACTCATGGCTGAAGATTGGAGATGTGCTGCTGTATTGTGTTTGTGTGGCAAGATTTTGGCGTCAGTGGCAGGGGGGCTACAGGGGTGACTTCTGTGGGAAGCTGCCAGAGCCTCCCCCATGTCCAACAGAGCCAATGCCAGCCGGCTCCAAGACGGACCCACTGCTGACCAAGGCTAAACCCATCAGTGACGGTGGTAGTGCCTCTGGGATAACGTGTTTAAGGTGGGGAGGGGACACGACACTGTGCAACAGCAATTGCAGCTGGAGAGAGTAGCAAGAATATGGGAGAACAGCAGCCCTGCAGACACTGAGGTCAGTGGAGAAGGAGGGGGAGGAGGTGCTGCAGGCACCGGAGCAGAAATTCCCCAGCAGCACGTGGTGCAGACCATGGTGAGAGGGCAGGCTGTGCCCCTGCAGCCATGGAGGGTCATGGGGGAGCAGACACCCTCCTGCAGCCTGGGGAGGACCCCACGTCAGAGCAGGTGGATGCCTGAAGGAAGCTGTGACCCCGGGGGAAGCCCATGCTGGAGCAGGCTCCTGGCAGGACTTGTGACCCCAGAGGGACTCAGGCTGGAGCAGGCTGCTCCTGAAGGACTGCGCCCGTTGGAAGGGCCCCATGCTGGAGCAGGGGCAACATGTGAGGGGTCCTCCACCCCTGAGGAGGAAAAGGCAGGAGAGACAATGTGTGATGAACTGACTGAGAAACCCCCATTCCCCATCCCGCTGTGTCACTGGCAGGAAGGAGGTAGAGAAATCAGGAGAGTAAAGCTCAGCCCAGGCAGACAGCTGGGGGGGGGGGGGGGGGGGGGGGAAGGTGTTTATAAGATTTGGTTTTATTTCTCATTATCCTACTCCGATTTGATTGGTAATAAATTAATTGTCACCAAGCTGAGTCTGTTTTGCCTGTGACAGTAATTGCTGAGTGATCTCTTCCTGTCCTTGCTTTGACCCACAAACCTTTAGTTACATTTTCTCTCCCCTGCCCAGCTGAGGAAGGCAGTGATAGAGCAGCTGTGGTGGGCACCTGGCCTCAGGCCAGGGTCAACCCACAACATTCTGCCTTTTCATGGACAGCAACTGTGCTTGGCCTTCCAGGGGCAGAAGAAGTGGTGGCTGCGCTTAATTGGAATGTCAATTTGGAACTCTGTATCTCATAATGATGAAGGTGTTACTGCTGTCTTCCCCTTATTCTGCCACAAGCAGGTGTTTTATCATAACACTTACTTCTAACGCACGTTCCTGGAGACTATTTTGTAGTGAAAACCATTGAAAGTCAAGTTTCTAAAACTGAGAAGTATTTATTCCATGAAAGGTGTAAGTTTCCTGAAATTCAATGCAGGAAACATAACCTGTGGAACAACCTGGGAAACAAGCCCTCAGTTACCTTGGCTTTATCTCCTAACTGTAGTACTGAAGAGTACTTGACAGAAACATTTTGAGCTTCTGCATGCAACTTTGTTCTTGCTAAATCATAGAATGGTTTGGGTTGGAAGGGACCTTAAAGATCATCTAGTTCCAAACCTTCTGCCATGAAAATGCAATATTTCTCTTTAAATTAAAATAAAGCCTAAACCACCATCTTTTGCACAGTCACACGAGTAGGCCTATCAGAGGTCAGACTGACAGCCTACACTCCCAGTGCTGTGTCCTGTAAAGAGAATGAAGTTAGCGGCAACAGATGCTGTTACAAGAGTGTATGAGCCTTGCAAGTATAGAAGCTCAAGTACAACTCCTTCCTCTGTCCCCAGCTGCTCAACCTGACCCCTTCAGTATGTAGTACAACACCAAAACAAGGTTCACAGAGAGAAGCACCTGCAGGAATGAATAATGAAATTACATTTTCAACGACAAGCGATTTTGCCTTAGCAATGTGCAATTCACAGCACTTTTTTTTATGCACAGGTAAACTGACTGGATGTTCAAAGTGCCCAGATAAATGATTACAATAATTTTCTGGTGTCAAAAAGGACCTCTCAAGACTTCCAAGTGTATTACATGAAATGTACATATACATAAACACATATTTATGTCAACACTCAGGCTTTAATCTCAGCTTGCTGCATAGAAACTGTGTATGGTAATTTTTCAAGAGGATAAAGATTAGCATACTCTCACAGGATTTATCATATTTTATTTTTAAAGTTATTAGGTTATGTAAAAAATTCAGCAGGTTCTTCATACTAAAACCTACTCAAGCAAACAGTTTTCAAAACCCAACACTAATCCTGCAAAATTTGGTGTCAAGTCAGAGCTAGGAATACACAAATGTCAATGACAAACAAGCTATTTTTAGCAAGTCAGATCCTCACGCAGTTTTTCTGCTGCTATGGCAACTTGAAATCTACATTATGCGATTTCATGTTACTTCTTTCAAGATTATCCTGAGCAAAGAGACTGGAAGTCTGGGAATGCTTTACATCTTGTTGCCTTTGCATAAAAGAATCGCTATCATTAGCAGTGTCTCTAAAACCAGAAAAAAGTCACCCAGGTAAGTCAGCTGAAGACCATCGTGAAATGCAGTTATTGTAATGAATGCAGGATATAAAAGCAGACAGGCAGCACTCCTGCAGCAGAACACCGGAGATTAATGTCTCACTAGACTTTAAGAAATGTCAAAGGCAAATGAAGAAAAATTTTGGCCTTGGCTCCTTTTTATTACTTAAAGATCCTTCATCCAGCTACCTATGTGAGTGGGTGCATCAGCGGCCATACACACACCCATAGGATCAGGGGCTGCAGTTACCATGGCAGTCAAATTACGAAGTAAGCAGCATGGTCTAATATCCACCAGCTTCCCCACTAGTAGCACTTTTGAGTACAAACACAGTAAAAGAGCTTTAAAGCATTCAAAGAAGATTAACTGCCCGGTTGAAGGTAAAGATGAGCTCCCACAAAACCTCCCACTCGGTCAAACGAAAGCAACCTGCAAACTGCTTTCCCAAAGCCTTTTTACTTCCTGCCCCCCCCCGCTGAAGTTCCAGAATCGGCAGTGTATAAAAGTAGCTGTGATCATCAGCAATGGCTCAACATTCTTGTTCCTGCCTGAAACCACTGTTTCAGGCAATTCAGATAAACAGACCCATAACAGCTTGAGATGATTCATTTCTTCACGCTATACTTTAAAGATTGATACTAAAACTTCAAAGATTGTGAAAGTGCAGCCTAATGTTACTGGTATCCTTAGGGAACAAAATACAGTGACAACCTTCATTTCCGAATCGTTGTAAATCTCAGAAAAAGAAGGAACAAAAGACACCTGAAGAATTCCAAAACCCTGCAACCTCCAAACAATTACTGTCATGACCACGCGACTATATCCTTGCAGTCCCCAACCCACTCTGTCAGTGGGGCTTGTAGCCATCTTTCTCTGCTGTGCTGGTTTTAGTTGGGATGGGGTTAATTTTCCTCACAGTAGCTAGTATGAGGTTGTGTTTTGGATTTGTGCTGAGAATGCTGACAACACACTAATGGTTTTGGTTGTTGCCAAGCAATGTTTACACTGAGCCAAAAAGACTTCATCAGTTTCTCATACTGCCTCTGGGTTCCCAGCTTCTTCCCGACAAGCAGCTGAGAGGGAACACAGCCAGGACAGCTGACCCAAACTGACCAAAGGGACATTTCATTCCTTAGAACATCATGCTTGGTACATAATTTTGGGGGAGTGGGCCAGGGGTCAGGCTCAGTATCTCACCCTAGTTCTCTCTCTGTTGCTCATTAGGGGTCTCTTGCTCTGGCTCTTAGGGACCTGGCTCTGCTGGCTCTCAGGCTCTCTGGATCTGGCTCTCACTGCTCGGGGACTGGCTGGGCATTGGTTGGCAGATGGTAAGCAGTTGTATCATTTGTTTTCTTTTCCATTATTTTCATTACATATTATTAGTAGTAATAATGGTAGTATTATTGTCATGACATATTATTAGTAGTAATATTAGTATTATTGGTATTGTTAATATTATTGGTATCATTATTTTATTGAATTTCTTTTCAATTATTAAATTGTTCTTAACCCAAGATTGGTTTTTTCTTTGCCTCCAATTCTCCCCATGCCACTGGGGTAGGAGGGAGGGTGAGCAAGAGGCTGTGTGGTGCTTAGCTGCTGGCTGGGGTTAAACCACGACATCCACATTCATCACTTTGCTCTACCACTAGACACATCCTATTTTGGCTGCTGCTTCCATCTATTCCATCTTACAACTCTGCTAGGCTTCAAGGGAGAAGCTGCGTCTTTGTCGCTTCAGCCTTTACTTTCAAAACAGAAAGACAAAACTTGATCTGCAAGCCTGCACCATGAAGTGGAAAGAAGCAGAACATTCCTTCAGCACACAGACCTCCAGTACAGGCAAGGTTTTAAGCAGATGTACTGAGCAGGCAGACATAAACAAAGGCTGCAGCATGGAAAGAGAGGCCCATCGCATTCCAGACCACAGATAAAACCATGAAAACATGCCACAGTTTCTTATGGCAGACCAGAAACCTTACTATTCTCTTAGAACAAAGAGGCAAAACAAAGAAAATAAATCTGTGTTCTAAACAGACCTTCAGAAGACAAACATCCAAAGGGACAATGAAAGTCTGATCATTAGAAATTCAGAAGAATAGCTTTGTGCTAAAAACCATACGTATTTCACTGGTACAGAAATAACTAGTGAAATAAAATTTTGTGACACACAACTTCTAACTGCTATTTTCTGCATTGTATCCTAATTTTCATATGCATGTGATTTATTTTACAAGTCATACACTGCACACGGTCAAATCAGGTAGTAAAAAAGGAAGCATTACAAGACCAGACTACATTAGTATGCTGAAATATCTTCCTAGAAATTTTGTAAATTTAACAAAAAAGAAAAATACAACTTACAACTTCTGAATTTCAGGCCACAAGGTATTCTGCAGCAAGTGATCCTCTGGAGGAGGTTCTAAAAGACATTTGTACAACATATTCAAATTTAGTGCTATAAAATCTAAACCAAAAGTTAAATAATGCTTCAAGTTTGGATATCCAGTGAACCGCATTTTTTATTTCTTACAACACAAATGAATCTCATACCTGTAAGGATCAATGGTTGAAAATAAATCTCAGGATACTGATTTGAAATGGTCTGAAATGTTTCTTCATCCTGATCTGCTTGAGCAGCCATATCTCCTGTTCAAAGTAAGAACTTCATTAGCTAGTGAGAACATACTTGCCAGGAGGGAAAATATGAGCACTTCTTATACAAGTAAAAAAAAAAAAAATATATTTTTTTTTTAACAAAATAAGTAATTGAATTTAGGTTTCTCTGCTTCCAGATTTACAATAATATGAATATCAGAATCTAGTAATTCTAACATATATGAGAAGGGGGGGGGATGGGGGAGGGGGCAGAAAATCACCTAACCTTTGGACTAATTTCATTCCAAGACTGACCTCTCTATATCACCACAGTCTCTTTAGAGATTCTTAATGAGACTTCGATTTACCTGAAAGAAGCAGTCACCAGGAGCTGACCTTGTGCTTCCCCAAGGTTAAACCTTTCCTTCTAGATTTGAAAATGTTTAAGGCAAAAATCTCAGATACAAGTGATGAATTCCTAAATTTACAGTAGACCCCTAAATGAAAAGCCATACTTGCAGAAGTGTCCCTGCATTTTGCAAACTTCAGCAAAACCGCTGAGGGCTCATGCCTTAGCTTTAGGCAAGAGTACCAGAAGTAGCTGAAACTGCTCAGTTATTTTTCAGTTAAAATTCAACTCTGCCCTTCACTTTCAGTATTATTTAAGAAAAAAGTCCAGAGTTGGGTACCAGCTGCTCTCAGACAGAATCTAACTTTTGGCCAAATGTACGTTTCTAACTCAGCAGTTTAAAAAAGCAGGTACAGAAAAATCAGAACTGAAAGACTGTCTTCTCATTCACCCTGTCTGCCCTTCCCTTGAAAATTAAATTAGAAACATCTATCTAATTTGAGGCCACAATTACCATGAAGATCCCTCTCTGAGGGAGCGAGAGGTCTGTGGGGCTTTAGCCTATCAGTGCTGACAGCATCGGGTGGGCAGCGGGGGACAATGCAAGAAAATCTGACAGCTTTTCTACTCCTATCGCTGCTTCGGGGTGCGTCACGTGAAATCAATGGAAATTAGTTATTCTGTCTGTGACGATACTCTAGGAGAAGGAAGTTGTGTTCCCTCTCTCAGCAGATGGACTCCTGAGAAAGCAGAAAAGAGTTTTTGCCAAAATATATTTTGGCAAGTATTTCAAGTACAACAAAGCTACTTTTCTCTCACAAAAGATTTAGGAAAATTTAGCTGTATTGCCATTAAGACCCTAGAGACAAAGCTTATTATAATGCTTCCTCTTTTAATTCACACCTTCTGATAAAGCTTTAAGCAGAGGAAAAAAAAAAAACCAAAACCCTGGTCTAAGCTAATTTGTAGATTCCAGTGTAAGTACATTTTTACCAGAGACCTTATTAAACATGGGAGGGTGTCCCTGCCCATGGCAGGAGCGTTGGAACTAGATGATCTTTAAGGTCCCTTCCAATCCAAACCATCCTGTGATTCTATGAAACATCAGATTACCAGTCCCATCTTCAGTCCCAAGACACTACTCAGTTATTTTTCTCATTCTAGACAGATGTTTGTCCCTCCTTCCTTGTTCCCCCACAATGCAATCCCCACCACCTCTCCAAGAAATTCATCTGGTGCCTCACCAGCCTTAACCAACAGAACATTAGCTATTGTTGGCTAATTCTTCCTTCCCTAATACATTCACAAAGCATCATTTACCTGGGGAAGGTGTACAGCTATTTTCACTGGAACAGAAAACATGAGCCCCCTCAAAGCAACATTATTTCTGTAAGCCTCTACAGGGGTGCTCACATTTGAGGAGAGTGTGAAAAGGACTCTAGAATATAGCTTCGGAGGGCAAGGTGTTTTACAGACAAACCACAGGTAACAACAGGTAGTTCTGCTTTAATTCTGATCTTAGTTTTCACAGTACACTACCTCAATACCAATTTTTTGGCCAAAAGACATCAGTCTTCTCACGGGGGCTGGGGGGACAGAGAGCGCAGGCATTGAGCATGGAGGAAACAGAGGAACAATGGCAGGTGGGGGCATTCAAATAACATCCTGCCATGGCTACTCCCAGACCCAACACAGGAAAGCAACAAGCCCCAGCATCCATGTGAAACTCCTCAGGATCAGTCAACAGGAGTGGCTCTCAGAAGCACAGCGCAGACCAAGTGGGGCTGCTTCCTGCAGGGGTGTGGGGCAGGAGGAGGCAGGGAACGAGTATTTTGGGTTCACACAAGATATTAGGGGATGTACCAAAGGCAGAGAAAGAGAGAAAAGATTCTCACTGGGGCTTTTTTTTTTTTAAGCACCATATTGAGGTGCTACCAGAGAAATAAAGACTTGGCACAATTTTGTTTGTAGATCGTAAAACTTGCAGTCAAGCTTACAATGACAGCCCTAACAGAGACATACACTAAAACAATCCTTAAAAAAAGACATTTCCACATGAAGCACCATCTCCATTATTTCTCATTAGCCGTACCTTCAAAAACAGCTTTATTGGATAATCCCAAAGCTGGCACAGTTGCACCTTCTGGAAGATCAGATGATTGCTGAATTAAAAAAAAAAAAAAAAAGACACGTTGTCATGTAGGTTCAGATTTCAAAGGCCACAGTATAAGGAATCCCTGTAATAAAAAAATTAAAAAAAAAAAAGAGACTTTTCTAGAGAAGTAAAAGGGGGCACCTTAGAAAAAGTCCCAACTCATCTGGAGCATACCCTGGACAAAATGAAGACCAGCACTCTGCCAGAAAGAAAAGCTTTTCTAAGGCCTCAGGCTCAAGGGTTTTGCTGTAAAGCATGTATCTTCATCCCTAATTACAGGTTTTCTTCCTCAATTTTATTTATTCCAGGATATGCATGGTAATTAAGCAACTGACAGCACTACATTTTTTAACACAATAGAACTGGGCAATAGTCTGTTCTGCGGTGAGGTAATGAAGCAGCATTTTGGCAAAGGGGACAGAGGGAGAGTGCCTGTGCCCACAGCTTCAAACACAAACGCAGCACAGAGATGTGGCTGGAGTATGTGACCGTTTAGAGGAGCACAGAGAGACAAATCAGACAGAAAATACTTCCACAAAGGTATGGGGAAAAAGCCAAAATTCAGAAAGGGTAAGTGAACTTGGGGCCCTTTGTGCAAAGATGAAAAAAGATGAGATTTAATAGCTGTAAAACCCCTTCCTTACTGTGTCTGAAAAGTTCAGAGAAAGACTGTTTTACAGAACTGGATCTATAATTTAGGTGACAGCTAAAAATACTATGGTATTTATTTAAATGTTCTGAATTTAATAAGAAAATGTTACACACAGCCCCCAATCTAAGGCCTCTAAAACAAAAATGGTTCTTCATTGCAACCCAAAGTATAATACAATCCCATGGATTTGAACTGAATATAATCCTGTTCAACCCTTCCTGAATATAAAGCTGGCTTTTTTGGTTTTAAGTCCTTCTTGGGGGCAGGCATTTGAGCTAAATTAAGAAAGAGCTTACCCACTTTAATGAAAAAAAAAAAAAAAAAAAAAGGCATTCACAGAAAACAATTTCAATAAAGCTATTTAAGAGTAGCTGTATCATTAGAGCTCATAAAGCCTTCCTCTTTAAACAAAGCCCATGTGAAACACTGATATCATGAAACAAAGGATAGCACTCAATGGAAGAGATGATAATGAAGGTCTACGTAAAAGTAAAACAATGACATCTGCCAGCTTTATAAAACCACAATGTTATTTTGTACAACATCATTAACGTAAATGCTTACAAAGTCTTACAGAATTAAAGCGCTAAACAGCTACTTATGTAACTTCTTGCTATCAAAAATGAATAGATTTCTTTCCCAGATGTTTCAATTGTTAGATGAAATGGAAAGGCTAATCCATCTCTGAGAAGCTGCACAGAAAACACTGCTTTTGAGCCAGAAATGCAAAGAGCACACAAGGTACTACACAGAGGCAACTAGCCCAAACGAGGCCTGTTCTACAAAATGCAGAGAAAAACAGATTTAGATTTTAAAGCAAACAGGGAGCAAACAAAGAACGGCAACTCTGCAGTCTTATCTTTCCACAGAGTAGGAAAATATACTTACTGGCAAATAAGAACTGGATGTAAAGGCCAGAGGAACTAAAGCATGAGCAAGTACGTGTTTATAAATATTTATATGCAAGAACCAACAACCAGCACTGAAAGCTTTAAACTATTTTCCAAGCATACAATTAAAAAAACCCCAACAACACATAACCAGACAACAATAATTACATCTAGACAAGACTACTACACCCTTCAATTAGGGAGAAGCACATTCTCAGACTTCGTTGTTTGCTTCCAAATCACCAAGTGTGTACAGTAGTCTACCTGGTCTCAGGTACTTAAATTCACCCATACTCTTTGCAATCTTCAGGTACTAGGTTTCGTTTAATTTCAAAAACATCCTGTTTTATAAGACATAAGACATCACCATGAAAATACAAGAAACAACACACATGGAAGCAAAGAGAAGGGAAAGGAAAAAACAAGGTTAAGGTTTCAGAATTATTAAAAGAATTTGTATGGAGTTTAGTGCAATCTGACATTTCCTAGAGCACTGATTTTGGTCACATGAAAGAGGGTTGTCTTCACTTAGCATTGCTTTAGCACACTTACGTGTGAGCACAGCTCCTCCACTGGGATACCAGTGATGTTACTGAAATTCTCTATAAAATTCTTGGGAGCACGAAAAACTCGAAGCACTTTTTCGTCTGCTCCCGACACAAACTGAAACCGGCCGATCATCGCCAGACATCGCATGTCGTATCCATGCACTTGAGGCCTTGCAATTTCATGCCAGGTTACCTAAACAAACACACACACAGTTACAACACAATTCTTGGGCAGAGAAGCAGCAATATTTTGAGTTCCAAAAAAGTACTAATACTTTACTTGTTGACTTTATTAACATAAAGGAAGATTAATAGCAACCTTCTACTGACATTCAAAAAACCGATGTACGCTCACATACATCAGTTAAATCCTGTTTTTCCAAACAACTCCTGTAATTAGTGAACCGTGTCCCTTGCACAGATATGTTTAAGGCATTTGCTTACCTTTGTTACTAAGGGTCACCGCACTGACTGCGACTTCTTCATGCTAGTCAGGAATAGGACATAATTTACTTAAGAAAAAGGAGGACTGTATGCTTACTACTTCCAAAACTGAATCTCTGAAAGATGTAAGAAAGGTAGTGATAGTTACCTTGCTTACTTCACCTCTTTCACAAAGCACAGCAGCACTGCTGTCAGCAGGCTACAGGTTCCAACTTTTCCCCTTCCTTTAAATACTTGATTTTAGTGAGACCATCTAATAGAAGCTTCACCAAAAAAAAATACAAAACCAAAATACCTTCTTATAGGAAAATCATCAGGAAAATTATGATGATTTTTAAAGTGTTTTCTTTGAAGTTCTTTTTTTTTCATTACCTGAAATACTCATATCCACGCTTCAAGCATTAATCCAATAAGAATTAAGCCGACCAGAAATCAGATAGACAAGATAGTTTTATAGTCACACTAAGCAAAAAAGATAGATTATTTCAATTGCTTTTCTAAAAATATAATTTATTCTATACATTAAAAATTTGATTCATAAAAAAACAACTCTTTGTTTTCTAGCAAATACACTTTCATGAAAAGATTTTTAGTGTCATTTGCTACTACTCCCACATGGTACTTTAGTTGGAAAAACACAGCATGCACTTTTGAGTTAACAGCTCGCAGAATTAGAATTAATCAATTAATTTAGGCTACTTCAGTATTACAATGCCTGGAAAACTGTAGTCAAGACAAGGTACATCATACCAGATGTCATGCAAACATAAGGAAAGGCGTTACACTGACTGTAAACTGCACATATCATACTAAAAATTCAACTGAGTTTCAAATGTCAAAGCTTCTGATAGAAGCTGAATGGGATATCTGAGATAACCTACAAAATCTTGTATTTTCACAAGAGCTTCATTATTTTCCAGTGTGGAAAAAGCATTAATTCTTAAAAACAAATGGACAAGAAAAACACCAAGCAAACAATGCAATAAAACCTTCTTACCCTTTACTAGGTGGTACATCTTTACACACTTCAGAACTCAATTCATTAGAGAAATGGAAAAAAAGCCCACAACAAAAAACCAAAATCCCTAAACCAGAGAGAGAGGGTTGCATAAGTCATGCAATAAGCTTCTTCCAGCAAAATCAGGGTGCAAGTTCGCATGACAAATTGAAGTTGATTGTTATCCCTCCTTTCTGATATTTGAACCCGGTACAATATCAGAATTGATATTTTAAGGGATAAGTATTTGCATTTAACACTTAGTTCTCTTTCTATACAGAAAAATGTGAATATTGAGCTGTAATACTAACTTTTCATAGCTATCTGAACCATACATTGTGTCTTGTTAAGACAAACATCAGATGTTACCTGCTGTAAGTTTTCAGAAGTTAAACTCAGTATGATAAAGGAAGTGAGGCATTTTAAAAGCTTGTTATCCAAGTTCCTGAGCAGCAGAACTAAACACCTGGTTTACAGGGTTCAAAAGGCCTGAACACACCTCTTCAATTGACCCAGTTCTATCCTAATGCCCCCACATCACCCCACTGACAGGATGCTACAGCTTTCTTACACACCCCATGCAGCAACAAGCGTTGAGATTTACCCCTGGTAAATCCTATGTGGATTTACCCCTGGCCGAACTAGCCAGGTGGCTGCTCTGGGTCAGAGCCAGGAGGGGAAGTAGAGTAATTAAGTTTAGATATGAAGACTGCAATCACTCTGCTAAATCGATTAATTCAGAAGTTTCAGGGACAGCAGGAAGAGCTGTACAAGTAAATCATACACAGCTCAGTTCTTCCTGAAAACAGAGTAACAATTTAGCAAGCAGCATACACAGAGTGGTACTTCAGTGGGTCACAGAGAATGTGATATTAACAACTCTTTTGAACGCTGTCAACACCATGTGCTTGTCCTGAACTTCGCTTCCACATTGCAAATCCAACATACTGTCTTTCCCACAGAACTGCTGTACCCTCCTGATTGGAGACCAGGGGAAAAGGCATGGCAGGAAACTGGAGATGCCCTTCCTCCAACAGGAAGCAAAGCTTAGCACTTGAGCTGGGATTGCCACCACTGCTGTGCGGCCTGGAAGGAATTGATGCCAAATTCTCTCTCAACCAAAGCTGAGTTTCTTTATGATTACCTGCAGCAGCGCATAGCCAAGTGTTAAACAAGGGCTACAGATGGTTGTTAGAATCAGTCATGTACTTCTCCTGAATTAAGGCAGAGCCTGTTTTTTAAGATCCTGGGAGAACACTAACTGAAGGTAACCCAGAGGTGCACTCAGGATTAAACAGCAGTCATGCTATGTGATTGCTAAAACTCTGCCACTAGTATTTTTAAAGTGAAAACAGCACATACTGAATGATCAAACCAAGCATTTACAAAGTCACAGAAGATCACAGCTTGGGGGAATTTAAGGTTTGAGTTACGTTCAGTTTATCGTTCCAAACTCAGGACAGACAGACCCTCTTTACCAAGCTCACAAAATCTTTGAAGGTCATACCTCTGTCTCTTGTTTTCTTTTCCACGGAGCGAACAGTCTTGTAGTTTGATCAGAACCAACACTGATGATAAACTCTCCTTCTGGATCCCACTTTACGTCCTCTACACTGTTAAAATGTCCTGAAATCACAACTTCTGGAGTCCATTCTTTCTATTAAAAAAGTCACCAAAGAAGCAAGGAGTTTTCAGTTGACTGACTGGCATATTCTAATCAAAATAAAAGTATTAACATCCTTATTAAGGAAGCAATACATTTGCAACAGCAAATTATTATAACTCAGAGTGGCTAGAGAACAAATACTGACTGATTTCTCCAAAGAATCCTGTGTTATTAGTTCAGCTGCCACTTCTGAACAAAGCACATCAACCAAGGGGTTCAGTCTATTCCAATGACTTTATGGTTCCCACAGGAAAGCAACAGGTTTTAGAGCCTAGGAGACTGCAACCTCCCTTCTGTGCAGGAGCAAAACTCCTACAGAATATTATATTCAGAGAACTGTTTCAATCATTAATTTTAAATTGTACTGTTACACTTTTCTATTAACAACAGAACATACGTCAAATGACATTAAGTGTAATTCTTTCAGTACAGCTAATAAAAAACCAACATACCTTATTAACTGCAGACTGTTTCCAAAGGTGTAGTGCACCATGAAAAGCATGAGCAATGATCATTGAACCATCTGGACTGAACTGGCAGCCAAAAAATCCAAGGGTATTGCCACCCACTTCACCAACCCGCACCTAAATTAAATTATCAGTAGTGAAATACCCATGAAAATAGTCTTCCATTCATATAAACTCATCCCAACCTCACGAGATGAAAATTTAGTTGTAGGCAAGAGTTCACATTACACATCAAGATACATTTAAAGAATATTTTAACTGCAGGGTTAAATACTCAAATATGGGAATTAAACATGCATGCTACTTTAATGGAGCCCCTCTTCATAAACATCTCAGGACAGCATCTTGCTCAATTCCCCAGTGGAAAGAAAGCACTATACTAGATGAGACAAGAACCCAATCTTTCTATGTTTCAGCCCAGTCTGTTGGATGCACCAGTTTCTTCTGTTGCCTTGCTATTGCTCTGTTGTACAAAATGGAAACAACGGTCCAAAGGAAGAATCATTCCCAATTACTTCCTCCCACCCACCCCCACCCCCTGCCTATATTTCCAAGATTCACTACCATATTTCCACTTCCCTGTTTCCCTACGAATCCCTGCAATTTGCCACACATTCCTTCTGTGGCAGATTTTGGTCTCTGTTTCATGCTTCCCTTGTGACTTTGCATGTGTGCATGCACGCACACAAACACATTTTTAGAAGCCTGTAAATTTAGCCACAACCAAACGTTATAACAAGGAGCAACAAATGGCACCTCTGTGATCACCCCATTATGAACCAATTTCTATTTCAAGTAGAAAGGCACAAGAACTTTTCAATGGCACAGGAGAAAACTAAATACACTACTGTAATTCTCTTTTTATCCAACAAAGAGAGGATTAGAACCTTCTTTGTGACAGGAAAGATGATATACGATGGTTGGCATAACCCAAACAATTTCAGCCAAACTACTGCAATTTGGAAAAGCAGGTCAACTGAAAACAAAGACATCTACCAAGGCACTACATAAATCTGCTTGACTACTTGTTTATTTAGGATGATCCACATTAGAACAGCATTCAAAATGCTACAGTGAAATATGAGTATCCAGCTCAAATGGAAGAAAAACCTAACGACACAGCCCATTAACAAGTTACTGTGAGTAAAACCAGGCTTGTGAATTGCGTGTCAGCTGCTCTGTAGTAACTGCTTGGGTACACATTCCCACACGGATTAACTGCAAATAATTTAGGAGGGTTTCTTCCTCTTCTTACCAGGAGTACCCAGCTTGTGTTACTATGCAGCACCTGGCTTGCTATATTACAAATGAGCACATATTCCCCTTAGAAACCCCTCTAATATGGTAATAAGAAAGCAAACAAGCAATAAAAAACATATTGCATCACATCATTTTTGAACAATATAGTTTTACTTGCAACACAGCATCAGAATGTTTTTGCAAGAAAATGCTTTTGCCCTTCTCTCCCAGCACTGTATAGCATTTTTGTTCCCTACAGTACACACATGCTGGAAACACAACTCGAATACAGCACGTATTATGAGAAAGACTGACACTTGCCTGTTCTAGCCAGATGCCAGACTCCTTATCGGGTTCCCAGACGATCACAGTTTTGTCCATCGATGCAGACAATATCCTCATTGGCTGTTGCAGGCTGCCATCTACAGTACAAGGAAAATGATTACCCTACAACCTGTGAGAATACTTTCTAAAAGAATTTGGTCATACTGAAATCCATCACGCTAAGAAAATGGTTTATCATCAGAGATGTGCAATGCAGTACTTAAATGTCAGACTTCACAGGCTCTACGCTCTTGCCAGGCATTCATTAGGAGGTATTGTATTTTTCAGCCATAATCTCCCAAAGGAAATTTAAAACATGAGAACAACCAAATTCTACTGTTTATTCACTTCCAACTGATGCTGAAACAAATGTAATTGGGAAGAAAAGCTAGAGCTTCACAGACAGATTGCACAGCACTTCTCAGGTATATACCTCAAACAAGTTTTTACTGAGAGATTTACAGTTTATAACAAAATAATCTCTATGCCAGTATTCACTGGGTTTTTCTTTGCTAATTGTTAGATTCACTACACACTTCAGTAGATTCTAGCACCCTGTAATACAGATAGTAGGAAGGACTGCTCCCCAAAATGCCGTGAAACACTCCAGACAACTACCCAACACAGTCAGAAGGGGGAAGCGGGCACAGAGAATCACTGCAGAACCCTTCTCGAGAACAGAGATACTGGTGGGCATCTCATGAGGTGGTATCTTGTGTCAGCACCAGACCTCCCCACCTTCTGCATTGGGAGTATCTCTCTCAGATCAGCCTGCCTCTGCTGAAAAGGAAAAATCTATTTTGGGGAACCCAAGACTGGGCAGGCCACAGAATGCAAACAGCTGCACAGGTGCAGAAGCAGGATGTAAGACACCTGGAAAACTTCATAGTCTAACAGGACAGTTTTTCAGATTGCAGTGCAAGACTTGCATTCCCACATTGTGCCTAAACCCTGTTTTAACAGGCAAAACCTTTTTTAAAGTCTAGTTTTTTAAAGATTCAAGAACAGGTAACTAAACCAGTATTTCTAAAGCAAGTCCTGTGTCTTTCACTACAGGTATTTTGACATTCTAATTGCCCTCTACTGTTCAAGTGATGTATATACACTGGCAAAGCTGTACTTTGTATTGTTGAAGTCACCTGCCATTGGTAACTCTACAACATCTCAGAAAAAAGGCGCCTTTGTCAATACAAATACACAAGGGCATTCTGATTGTGCAAGCGTGTCAAATCAAGAGTCGCCTTCTCACCACACCCGCAAGTCAGTACTGCAAACAAGGCTGTCAGAATTTAAGGATTTAAAAAGAAAGATAAAGACTAGAGCTCAACGCAGAATTAAACCGTAGATAAGTTTTTCAGTGAGTCTGCATGAGTACCTTAAAGATACATGCTAGAGAAAACTCAGACTGCTCAAGGAATCCCTGGCATGTTATATTAATGCATGGAAGCCTGAAGGTTAATCTTCTGAATGTTGCCATTTGTTCCTTTCTACTCCAAGAAAAGGAAATGAGTGCTCAAGTTAGTGCTTACCTTTTGAAGAACGGACATTTCAAATACACCTATCAAGGTAAACTATTACAGCTGTTAATTCATACTGATTAATGTGTACTCCACAAACAAGTCAATTACAATAAAGCCAGTTCACTTATTTCTTTCATTAAAGAAAACATCCATTTACTTATAAAACATTATTTGCAGAGTTTAAACACTTCCACAGTGACAAGCAAACATGCAAACGCAATACAGAGACATGTGACTGTACTCTACGTACACAACATAACTGCTAGGTGTTCGGCATCTTCTTACCTTTGGAAAATGATGGTTGCCAGTGAACTGCATACACCCAGTTTTCATGACCAGCCAGCACCGACTCCAAAGTAATTGCGTATTTTGTATCGGTATCTACCACAAATCAGAGAAAAGCACATTTTTTTCTAAAAGCCAAGACAGACCAGGTCATTTCTGACATCTTCAGTGAAAGAAAAAGAAAATGAACTGCTTTCATCATCTACCAATATCTCAGTAGTCTATTGACACTGAACAGCTCCTTGAAAACCTACTTCACCACAAGCCCTGAGTACCAGATCAACACTAAGAGGTCAGGCTATCGCTTCAGAGTGGTATCACAGAACTGCTGGAGAACTCTCCAGCAATTCTGAAATAAATACTCTGACTTTGGCTCTACCCATACTCTTAAGCATATTTACATCTCCAAATGACTGTAAACACAAGCATTAAGATATTTCAGACAAAGAATCAGGATTTGCTGCAAGTAGCATGGGCACTTTTTACACAGAACATCATAGAAACTTCGTATTACCTAAGTTGCCTCATAACTTACCCCACAATGTCAGCATCACAAGCCTTTGATGTTACAGTGCTCAAACAGCAAGTTAAATAACCATAAAGTAAACCTGCACTTACTTATCTGTTCACTCTAGTATTTTTCTAAGGTTTAATAGTAGCACCACTTAATGCACTGAATTTGAAAGAAAATTAAAGGTATGTTACTAAACTGGAGGAGAACTACACAACAGCTTATTTCCCACAGACAAATCTATCTCCTATGAACTGCGGCTGGACTATGTAACAATGCATGTTGATATTAAGCTCTCTTAGTGCTTGACCATTTTTTTAACACATCATTAACTTTACATAGTCATGGCTTTAAAACAGTAACTCCACTTTTTCTAATAGCTGAATAAAAACAGTGCAGCGAAACTGGTCTCAGATTCTTTTAATAGAAGAAACAAACCAAATCAGATGATAACCACATTGCTAGCTCCCCTGGAACCATGAACAGATACACAAGTGAAAAGCTGCACAACAGAATTTTACAGCTGTTACCTACCTTTGACAGTAAAAATATTCTCTTTCAGTCTTATGGAATCATCTTCAGTCTCTGGAAGTTGGTTTGATTTTTTACACACTTTCCAAATTCTTATCAAACAATCCTGAGCACAGCTTGCTAAGAAAAGGTCTTCACCTATTTTGTTTAAAAGAAAAAATAAAATAATTAGAGCCATGTTTTCATTTTCTTGGCACTACAACCACTGCCACATGTTTTCAAACATGTATTACAGCATTATCCTAATTTTTCCTATTGTACACGGCATCATAAACTGCCATTTCTTTCAACATCAACTCACTCTCCCATTTCAAACTGTCTGCTGAGTTATAACACACTGACTATGGGCATTTCCCTGTTTGGAAGGCACTGTAAATACTGTACGTATACTTCCCTACCACTTCAGGCCTTCGCTTTCAAAATTCTGACAGTCTCAATACTCTTCAAAAATTCCTTTCCTCCTTTTCTTTCTCCAGGACTGCAGCATCCTCTAATTCCTTCTATTTTATTTTTTCCATTGCAAGAACTATGGGATTAGTTAACATCTGATTAGGTTCTCCTCTTAATCTCCTCTTCATAAAAAAGGGGGGTGTAGGTGGGAGAAATACCACTTCTCCCTACTTTCACCCATATGAAAGAGCAGCAACTCGTCCTCACTCAGATACAGACATTTGCATATTGAAAAGGACAAGTTGCTAAAACTCCTATTTGTTGGCATTTACGTACCAGCCAGGTAAATGCACTTGAAGGAAGCAAGATAAAATGAGGGAAATGAGAGATGTGAGTGTTCTGTATCAATCCTACTGTAGCCATCATTTCGATAACTAAAATATAACCGTAGTATAGGCACAACAATTCTTGTGTTTTAAGAGGACACAAAGTTCTATGTTGAATTTTAATATTTGTACCACAATCTCAGGAAAAAAAAAAAAAAAAAGAAAAATCCCAACCGCAAGAGCTTAGGCACTGCCATGCATCACAGACATCTGTTGGAGGGGTAAAGCAGTAGTACGGTCCTTAAACCAATATTCTACTTTATTCATCTTTTATACTGACCACAGACGGCCCACTCAACGCCTCTTATCCAATCTGCATGGCCAGGGAGCATTAATGTTTTCTGAAACTGAATAAAAATTCCTGTTACGTCATAGAAATGCATTTAATTACCACACATGTATCAGCAATTAGCTTTGGATTTTCAAGTCTTATATTTACAACATCTATTATTTGAAACTGGAAAAAATAAGCTGCTACTACAGACTGTAATTTACTGATAGATTCTAAATAAGCCTCTTCGGTTTTGCCACCATTGGGTAAACATGTCACGTTATAGCACTTCCCATTACAGAAGCAGGAAAGAATGAAAATGTAAGGTGCACACCTTCAAGAGGCTACAGTCTCCCTATGACACAGATGAATTTATTTTTATCAGGCTTACAGTGGTAAACAAAGAGTCATGTAATGTAGGTATGACATGGTAAATAGTTTCTGTTACACACGAGAGATGTGTGCAACTGCAGACGACATGGAAAATGAATACAGGTAAAATCAAGTGTAAAAAGAAGAGTACATTTTGAAAATATTTCAATAATTAATTTGTAATATAATACTACTAATAAGTGTTATTTGTGGAGCTCAAAATATTCCCTATGTTTCTAAAGTTTATTGACTAAGTTTCTAAGAAAGGCATACATCAAGAACTGTTACCTGCTCATGGAAAACTCTGCACGAACCCAGGCTCAAGAACACAGCCATGCAAACACCATCTGGGGTTCCCTTTCACAAACTAACATTTCTAGTATATTTTCATTTATAACATATATAATATTACCACTTTATTTTGATTCAGTTAAGGTACAAGTGTTCACTGCTTAGCATTTAAACCATTTCTCTTTTTCTCTGCCCAGAAAAAGCCCTACTTCCATGACATTCTTTGATCTCAAGCTGACTTAAAATGTCTGAAATAGCCATTACAGTTGAAACGTTAGTGTAGTTTAGTATTAATAACTATCACACCATTTTGGGCACTATGTTCTGCTAAATCCCTTACCTAGGCCTAGGAGGAATAAATGATACTCCCTCTTTGGTCCAACATTCCTGATGTTCACCAAAATCACCTTCCCATCAAGCAGCATTACTCAGCTTCTCCTTGTTCTACATCTGCAGTCTTGATGTTACAGAATAATCTGCATACGAGATACACGACTAGAAACCAGCTTAACAGCAACTTCCAAATCAGACACTTTGAATCTTAAGAATGTGTCCCCACAGTCACCTAAACCTCTGCTGGCTGGTCACTTATGTACCCACTGGCTCTTCTGGATGTGGCATGCCAGAAAGATGTCTACGTTAAACATGCAACTGGTTACGTGCAAATAAAAGCAGGAACAGTCCAGGAAGCAAGACCAAACTGCAACCTAAAACTATGTGTTTCTGGCAATACATTAACAACAACAACAAAAAAATCTATTATCTGAAATAGGAATTGCTAAAAACACCTATTTCTTCATTCATTTATGTCTTTCACATAATGCTCTGTATTTTACATTCACCAAGGTTAGTTGGTAAATTTACGCCCAAGTGAAAGATGGGTTCAGGCCGAATGGTTGCTAAAATTCTTGTCTTTTATGGTTCCTTTTATATTAAGCAGCGTGCATATCTCCTGAAACTTGATTTTAATATTAATCTGAACACACATCTAAGCATTCTCCTATTTTTAATTTCAAGGTGTTGGCTTGTTTGTTTGTTTTTTTAAATTACCCTCATTGTCTTGCATCAAAGAGAACTATTAGGAAAAACAGACATTGATTTTCTCTTTAAGAGTAAACCTAATACTTTGAGGTTATTAATATCACCCTAGGTTTCTAAGTCATTTCCCAAATAGGCTTTTAGTCACCACTGAGCCTTAAGTCAAACATGCAGTTCTTTTGTGCTATAAAACAAGCATTCACTCAAAATTGTCAAGATATTGTTTCCCATACAAGTAATTGTCCACTGAAACTGGGCAAGGAATAGTGTTGCTGTTGTGCCTTCTGCCTAGGGGCTTTTTTATTGGTTTTGCCATTCTCTTTAAAGTCGGCATCTCCTGGTATTGCACATTCAGTTTGTTCAGATGTATTCTTTTCTAAAACTCCGTCAATTCAAAGTTTCTTGCAGATGCACATGGTCATTATTTTTAAATGATTCAGTGAAAGCATTTATTATTGCCCAGGTTACATTTACAAGTACTTTGATCTGTCATTCTTCTCATTTTTATAGATTTACATCCTCCTCTATTTCAGTTTTTCCCTTGGTCCTCACTGGATGCATAAGAAGTTATAGTACCAACAGTTAAATCCAACAAAAGCTCATGGTCCAATCCACCTACTTCACAGGCTTTCCCAGGCCTCCTAATTAATCTCTGCTGCGTAGCAGCAATCTGGCCTCTTTTCTTTTAGGCAAAGAATGAAGCTGTTCTGCAGGTTGCAGAACTAATGAAGGCAGCGTTTTTGTGGATATGCCCAAAACACTCTGCATGACTAACTCTACCCACACTTCAGGGACATGTCCGTCATGACCAGGCTGGTAGTGCTGTTTGGCAAATTTGGTAAGAGAGGTCCAAGTCTTCTCAGTTTTTCTCCACCAGACACTAGATGTGATATCCCTCCTCTACCCAGCTGTAAATCTCATCAAATTAGAAAGAGCCTGAATTATCTTTGAGTCTCTTATTCTATTTTTCAAGTAGGCCAAATTATTTGGGGGAAACAGTCAAACATGCACCACAAAATCTTCTCAGAGAAACCAAGCTCAACATAGAAATATTTTGCTGTAAAGCTGTATTTTCATGCTCTGATTTATTTACTTCTCCTCCACAGGTCTGCAATATCTCAAGCAGGAAGACACAATGGTTTCTGGAAGATTTTTTTTCCTGCATACTTTCGTAAATCAACACCCTCTTTCAAGAACTCATAAAAGTGTTCATTTTCTCTCTATTGCTTATGGGTAGAGTCTTAAAGAATTTGAAGCCTGCCCACTCAATGTCAAAAAACAAGCAGTTTCTATGAATAAATACATTTCAACTGTAAAATTGAGTTTACCAGAAGGCAGCGTGAATCAGCTAACTGAAGATGCCTCATCCTCCCTCAGAGTATAGTAGTGCCCTCCAAGTTTCATTAGAACATCCCATTAAGATTTGCATTCTACCTTTGACTTCCTACAATCTTTTTTAGGATGTTAACTAAAGGAAGAGGTTTCCAAGAGTCACAATTAACAGGGCACAGGGAATACCAGTAAGAAAATGATGCAGAAGTTTAGATTCCAATCACTCTTCTACACTAAGTTCTAGTAAAAAATGGCAGGATGACATTAACCCTTCCTACAAATACCTTTAAAAGATGTCAGCAGATATGAGAGAACCTGAATAAAGATGAGAACCTCCCTGTAGCAGCTCAGAAGGTTTGCAAGGATGTTTTCATTCTGTTAATAGCTGTAATGCACTACACAGGCACTTTTACTCCACACAGAAGCAAATCTGGGCTCTGCTCTTTGGGGTCTGTACAGCCTACTTAGTTAAAAGAGACATTCTGGAAAGACAGATGCCAACCAGAAGTCCCCCCTCATTTAAAAAAAAAAAGAGGGTGAACGCCATCTCTGCCACAACAGCTGGTGAAAATACTTCCTAAAATAGAAGGTGTGAAAAATAACACGTGTAAAATAAGAGAAAATGCCTCACCCCTTGTATGAATAAAGTTTCCTACCTCCAAAAAAAGGCAGCACCCTAAAATTCCTTATGAAGCTGAAGATGAAGCTTGTTTATTCCAGTTACCTTCCTTTATCCTCCACAGATTGACTGCATTTAAAAATGGCTAAGAATGTTAATAGTTTGGTCAACAGCTGACAAAGTAAGTACTTGGAACATTTTTGGCAGTCAAACTGCGTATTATTTGTTAATCTGAACCATACAAGAAAATAAGTTCCAGATTTTGAATGAGGAAAATCAACTGCACAGCCCCGAGATAAAAGTCTATCTTTAGCACGCTGAGAATCATGAGTGGCATTCTGCCATTGCTAATTCCCAGAGAATGTCATTAAACTGATTTAACTCTTTCCCACTTTCTGGTCAAGAAATCACTGAACATAGAAGATAAAGGATGAAGAATTTATTTTACTGACAACAACAACAACAAATTATTGGATATGGCAGCATGAACAGGCAAACTTACCTACAAAGTAGCTTTTATCACTCTCAAAAAGCCAAAAAAAGAGTGATCTATTCTTTAACCTCTATGGGGACTGTGTCTGAACAAAGTCAGTGGTTCCAACATCTGTCAGTATCACTGTGGGTTTCTGAATGATAGGTTCATTGGTGCACTAGTGTTTGTGGTCTGAGGGTGTTTTCTTAAGGGAGTGATAAAGAAGAGACATTGACTTGTTTTGGAAAACAGTCATTCAACACATGCTTTAGAGTCTAACAGAACTGCTGAACAGATGCAAGAGGACAGAATCTTTCTAGTGCTCCAAAGGAACATCTATCTGTATGAAAAACTAAAGACTGCCAGCTTCCAAATAACACATGAAAAACGTGTGCACTTTCAGAAGATCAGATACCCTTTCAAACACTTCTTTCGATATCCACAAGCATTCAGCTCAAAGGACATACTTTGCAACACACATACAATTCCACAGATGGGAATCATATCAGTTCTATTATAAGAATTCATAGACTGAAAGTAACAATTTCCATATGAACCACTCAATGCATGGACACTCGATAAAGAAGATTTTGTATCAGTGGGAAGAGAAGCACAGGTTATCTTCACACAGGGAAGAAATAAGAAAAAACAACACTTGTGCACTGAATACACCTTAAACATTCTGTATGTTCATTTTCATCATTACCTAGCAAAATGGATGAACTATTTGAACTGAGGTAATTGTACATGATAGCTATCTGGAGGCACAGAGTAGTTATTGAAGAACCTCAAAAAAATTCAGCACCACATACGAAAAGAAAAGAAGCAAAGCTGAGTAATGTTCTGAGCAAGAGACAAAAACTGGAATTACCTGACCATCCTGCTGTATGAACAAACTTATTTTGCAGTTGTCACCACCACAAGCCAATATTGGTACTGGAAAGGGAAAAAAAAGTCATCATTACTCAACTTACAAGATCTAATGTTCCAGGATATGAAAAATTATAGCAATAATATAAAAATCAATATAAAATCAATACCTATATTAATACAGCCAGGCAAGCACGATACCACTTTCCTGGTTTTTCTAAAGTAGACGCCTAATACTATTTGAAATTAACTAGTAACTCAAGCACAAAACTCAGAAGTTACTTTGGCACGTAAATAGTATCTACAAATACTTAAGATGCCAAAGGGTAGTTTCCTTTGAGTTCACATATCTGTAGGAAATTCAAGTATTAGATTTTTAATTATATTTATTTTCTTGACATCAACAGGCATTTGCTCTGAATACAAAAGGAGCAGGCAGCAAAACAAAACTACTCAGAACGAATATAGCTCAAGTTCCTAAATCAACTGAAGTACACAGACGGAGTTAGTATAATTATTATACAGTTAAACACAGACAAACCAAAAAAAGGAATAGACCACCACTCACTGTACACAAGGATATGAAAGCAATTAACATTATTATACACCTACTCAAGTCTTGAGTAGTAGCTTACTTCTACCAGCTATCTAGAAAGCAGACAAAAAAAACTGTCTGTTGAATCAAACCAGACAAGGTTATGTCTACGGGGAAAACAAGAGAAGTTAGGCAGTGTATTAGTTCATCTCTCCCACAGATGATGATGGGGAAAAATAGTTAACCTAGACTCCGCTCTTTTTATTCATAACGATGAAGCAGTACTGCTAGGGACCGAAACAGTAAAAAGGAAAGGAATTAATTAGAACATTATGAAAAAATAAGTTATCAGGGCTAGGCATTTGCATTGCTCAAGTCTGGATAGAAAACAAAACACTAAGTTTCACTAAAATCAACTACATTTTAAAAAACCTAAATGCCATCCCTTTGTAGAGAAAAAGTTATCTTTACTATGTTATCTAAGTAATATTTACTATGGACAGACCAAAAATTGACTTCAATATTCCTAATAGTTCTAAGCTCTATGTCAATTTCCTCTTTCTGCCTGTACCACACCGTGCCAAGTAATCTGCAGTTCCTCTCACACTTCCGTGTCACACTTCACATTCTTACACCGACATCCCTTGCTTCTTCCCAACTGCCCAGAGAAGCTGTGGATGCCCCATCCCTGGCAGTGTTCAAGGCCAGGCTGGATGAGGCTTGGAGCAACCTGGTCTAGTGGAGGGTGTCTCTGCCCATGGCAGGGGGGTTGGAACTGGATAGTCTTTAGGGTCCCTTCTAACCCAAACCGCTTTGTGATTCTCTCCAACCTCTAAGTCACACTTCTTCCTTCTTGCTTTCACAGGGTTAAAAAAAAAAAAAAAAAAAAAAGACTGCTCTAGACTGGAGGTAATAAGCCATTTTGAAAGAAGACCTGGTCTCAGGTCCACAGAAATTGGGCAAGAGTGAGGTTTTCTTCCATAAAATACAATACAATGCATGTTCTGGGGGCCAGTATCATCCTTTCATGAGAAATACATTTTATGGGCCATTACAGTAATTACATACTTAGTCAACGGAATAAAAGTTTGACTAATAAAAACAAGAATACAATTATGCTCTAGATGCTGTATCGGACAAATGCAAACACTCTCACTCAAAAAGTTCTGTCAAGAAATATAGAACTGGCAAGAACAGATTAGTATGTCATTTTTCACATAACTGCTCTAGACTATCAGAATATTTCTATCTGATCCAAAAAGTCCTGCAAAGGAAACAGAAAAATGAGTTGGAAACTGTGGTCCAATTGCACCGGGGACAGTGTGATCGGCAAAGCTTTATCAAGTTCGCTCACTTTTTTTCACCTGTTGCAGTTCAGTTCTGAGGAGACAATTCTTATTAGTCAGAGGCTAAGCTACAGCACCACAATTATCCAGGTGGTGGGAAGAATCACAGTATATGACAGTAGAGCTGATCAAGATCTGCAAAATAGCGAACCCTACTCCCAGCGTTTTAGAAGCAGAGTTTCTGCAGACACTGCAAGGCAAAAAGCAAGCAACCAAACAAAACAGTATGAAGCTCTTCAAGACTCAGAGAAGAACTGTAAAGAAACTCCTTAACTAAGAGACTGCCAGTGAAGTGGTCAAGCTATACTGCAGCTGCAAATGACTGTTCAGGTTTTTATGAGCAGTTTGTTGGCTTTCCCCATTTGACTTCTTCACAAAAACAGTTCTTAAGTGATTTTAAAAAGAAGTTATTTTAAAGGACAATCAAAGAAAACACTAGGCATCATGAACTTCAATGTCTTTTGAAAGTTAAAGCATCCATTACACATGAATCCATTTTCAACTCGAGCTTTAAATTTCTTTGCTTGGTGAAATTACAGGTTACTGTAAATGATTCTGGTTCAGAATAGTTTACGACTTCCAGAAAAGTAATTCTGTATTTAATTCCTGACTTAAGAACTGCATATTGTACTCAAGAGAAAAGCTTCTTTAAATCTTAACACAGCTGCCAACACAGCCTTCATAAAGACTTCAAAGCAACTCCTAAAGTTATCTTCGATCATTTTTCCCCAAAGCTCATTAAAATTCCAAATTGCCATTGCAGATTAACATTTCTGACAAAATGATCAGCTACTTGATTTAGATTTCAGAAGGAACATACTCCTCTGAACAAAACTAGTTCAGTTCTATGGACTACTATGTCAGGTTTAGGGAGAAAACACAGAATATGGCTACAGTATAGTAAAAGCCCTTTTATAGGTTTCTAGGGGAAACATTTCTAACCTCCCATTTATGGTTCAAAACCTAAACCGTTCCCTGACAATTTCAGCAGCACAGATCATCCACACTGGAACTGGCATTAAAAACACAAATTTATAGGATTTTTATTTAAATTTCTGTACAAACCCCACACAGGTAATTTCTCATCTGAAAATAATTTCAGTTCTTCAGGAAAGTAAAGTACACTTTTTCAGGTTATGAGCACTGTGCTGTTTTGGATAACTCAGGTGAACTGGGATGGGAAGAGGCCATAATAAAAGCTTGTCCTGCTCCAAATGCAGCTTTAAACAACACTGGGTTTTGGAGACTGTGGGAGATTTCCGCAGCAAAACTGAATGCTTGCTATTCCACCATTTAAAGAAGTTTCAAGCTCTCCACGCAACCTTGGTTACAAAAGCATTTAGTTTAAGAATTAATATGATAATATTCATTTAAGGTTTTTCCAAAATGAACGGTCACTTCTCTTACATACAACACGATTTTAACATTAAACAGATGCGCTACTGTAGGGTGTTACATGAGAATTCCTTACCCGTACAGTAGCATAAGTGAAGAAACAATCTATTGTTTTGCAATATGAACTTTATACTCAGTAAACTGGCACCACAGACACTTCATTTCTAACGAAAATTCACAGTGGTGGTAATGATTTTCATTTACCCTCAAGCCTTTTAACCTCATCCCAACAACCACCTGTTAGTATATTTACAGGAAAAATAGAGAAAGGTGTTTAAAGTTCCTTAGCAGTGCAGGTGCCGCTTTTGTTATCAGACACACTCTGGAATCGGACATTAGCATTTCCAAATGGGGCAACGTATCTTGACAGAGCTTTCATACCTCCCAGAATTATCACAAGCCAAGGAATAAAACAAACTTAAGTATAACGGTTCTGGAGGCATACAATCAAACAACACGTCAGCGTGGAACACATGCAGCAAACAGTTGAAAACCCTAGATACAGTAAGAAGCTTTAGTACTTTTTCTGTCAGGAGCCTGGCACTCCTCCATCCCAGTGAAAGGCTCTAACGATACTGAAACACACCTAGTTCAACATACATATCTCGCTTGAAGTTACCTTTAGTTAAAAAAACACCAACAAACCTGCAGATTCGCAAAAGAAGAATGTGGCTGTGGCAGGCTACAAAATCCGAATATGTTAAGAAAAAACCTATATAAATCATACTGAACAATCAGGCTAAATGTGTTCAGCATCACAAGTTTTTAACGTTTAAGACTGAACAGGTGATAAACACTGCTCACTAACCCGCAATTTTTGATGCAGATTCTTTTGCTGGATCTTGCCCTTCAGTCCAAACAAGAAGAACAAACACACGCAGCAGCACCACAAGGAGCGGGTGAAACTAACAGCATCGTCCTAGCCCATTCACTTACAGCCCTGTTACCCCCTTTTTAAACTCTCTGTCTCAAGAGTTCAACTAAAGAACTCCCTTTGAGCATCATTTTGAAGACAGTTTAATCATCCAGTATTTTTCTAATTGCCAAGAAGAGTTCAGTGAAAATCTTTAGATACAAGCAGCAGCTTAGGCTGATAAACAAGAAATAAGGTACAAGGTTCTGGAGTCAGTCAAATTAAAAATCTATTTGGGGGATTTCTTCAGATTTTATGTTTTCCTGCACTGATATTCAAGATGTGCTGCTGTACTTACCATTGCTGCCAGGCAAGAAGGATAAGCAGACATCCATAACAAATCCATTTCCAAACTGCAGAATTTCAATGCATTTAGCTGGAAAGCAAGAACAGTGTTTATCCAAGTATTACACTTACACTGTCATTTCCTACTGCGTTATGTAGTTAAAATTTTCCATTCAACTTTATTTTAAGGAGCTAAAAAACAACTACTTTTTTTCAGAAGCCTAAATAACATGATCTTCTGTGGGGCCAGAGAAATGCATCCAGAGTTAACTGAGTTAGAAGATAAGTCACTATTCTCCACTGAGAAAGCTGTACAGCTTCACTGCGGTAACACATCAGAAGCAATAAATACTGTAATTTATCTCCTGTGGCAACAGCATTCACTACATGGGAAGCTAAAACTGAACCCATTTGCTACAGGAGCAGATAGAGAGATGAGCAAAATCCTGCAAACACCCCTGAGATCCTAGAAGCGGTTAAACTGGTAAGCCATCAAGGTAACCAACAAGATAGCAGAAAAACCTCTCTACACACACAGACTTGGTCCTTCCATCACTGGAACCCACAACAAGATGACAAAAAGGAAAGGACAGGACTTTGGGAGCCTGAGGAATGCCTTCCAGAACATGCAACTGAAGATTGGCAACTCCCACCTGTTTCTCTCATGCAGGCAGGGCAATGTGCAATCCTCAGGTACACCAGATAAGGAAGAAAGTAGCCCAAGAGGTGCAGCCAGTGCAACTCAGCTCGCCAATAACACTTTAAATCTCGATTATCCACCCTATTTATTTCTTATGTACTTCAAAGAGCTGTTCTCCCGTGTGTCCATGCAAGGGCCTAGTTCACCATGTCAAATTCCTATTATCCCAGACTTCACTGGTCTCAAGTCAGTATTAACAAGTGACTAGTTTAACCTCACCTTTCTAGTACCAGCATTAAGCATTTTACTAAGTAATTTCACTTCACACCCACATACAGCTAGTCTGCTGCTCCCAGAAGACAATGTACTTCAACGGATAAGCATTCATCATTTTTACTAAGCCAGTGGGTTGTCCCTAACGTTAAAAAAAGAGTTACCTTCTGAACCATGCCGAGACCAGATTCTCACAGTGGAGTCGGAAGCTGCAGAAGCTATTAGCAGATTCGAATCAGGTTCATCTGACTGGTAGACAGCATCCACAGCACAAACAGCTTCAGTGTGGCCTTTGAGAGGAATGCTTTTCACAAGCTGAACACATCAGAAAGTTTTACAAAGTTTTACATTCCAGTAACTTATCTGACAGAATTTTTTAAGCCATTAAGAAATAAAATAATACTGAAAACAAGCTGTATACCTGCAATAGCAGAACGCCTGCCAAGCTATGCTTTAGCTATAAAATATTCCAGGAAACACAGAGAAAGGATACAGCAGGAATGACTACGTGGTAAGGTTTTTTCAAAGCTGGACAGAATTAAATGTTCCTGTGTACACTATACAAACCTCACCATTCCTTGAGGAAAGCTAGAAATAGTATAGAAGTTAGGAAGAGCAATTTTCCTCCCTTCTTCTCCTTCCCTTGCCCCTCATCCTAAGCAACACCTCACAAAAGTTTGGAGAAGCTTAGTGCAGGAGACAAAGCAGAGAACACAACGGACTAAGTAGCAGCTCTAGCAGCAATGTTCAGTGTTCTTGCAAACCAAAACAGTTTTTTACTCCTTCAAAATACGTACATGAAAACCAAAAACCCTGTATTTAGACTTCAGTTCCTACGTTCTTAATGAATGAGTACAGGTGATTCACTTTGTAATCTGTTCCTCATAAACCCAAAGAGCAAAACAAGAAGCTTTTAATTCTGCCAGTTTTTGAGATTTTCCACTGGTCTAGAACCGTCATTAAAAAGGGCGCATTTAGTCACATTATTTTTCAAAGACTGTGATAAAGCTGTGCACCTCATCAACAGAAGAGATAAATACACAAAAATCTGTAAAGTAGTAAATAAAGAAACCTGTGAAGTATTTTAAATACGTATATAAACAGTTCCAATAGATCAGGATGAAAAACTACTTGTTTCTGAGAACATGCCCCCACCAAACATGCCTGATAACAACTACTGTAGGTGCACTTCCCCAAAGGATGCATTTTTCAAGCATTTTAAAACGCCGTCTAACCTACTTTGAGGCAGCCTACGTAATGGGTTACCCACACAGACACTCACAAACCAACATCTAATATCAGATGAAAAAGACAGAAATTCTAGCATCTAAACTTCAGTTCATTTCGAGAGCTCTTTTACACCATACTCCATCTTTTGCCTTATATTTTTACAGTATGAATAATAAATTAGCACATCCCCTTAATTTTCTCATTTGCACTGACAAAACTCAATTGTTTCACAGACTGGGGGTTCTTTTGTTATGTTTTGCTTTGGGGGTGAGGGTTTGTTTGTTTTAAATACCTACGCTAACTTGTGTATCATTCTGGTAAGATTACCAACGCACAAACATTTACCGTTACACAGACTGACTGGAAATCACTAGACCTGGATATAAAGAAGTGATGAAAAAGGGTACAGGATATGTCAACTGAACATGAACTTCATAGCTGAAAGATTTTAAGGCAGCTTAAAGAAACGTGCTACATAAGATGAGAAAGCTCACGACTCAAGAAAGTACAAACAGCGTCTTTTAGACATGTCAGACAAATCTATCTGATGACTGAGTAGCTAATTGCTTAATGAAGGCTGATTTGAAAAAGAAACTACAGAGAAGAAGAAACAACATTTAAAGTAAAACAGTGTGACAGAATACCAACAATTTGAAGGAGATACACAAGGGGTTCAATAGCCAGGTAAAACAAAGTGGTATGAATAAGAAATGCAGACAAAAAAGGTGATTTGTAGTAGATGAGAAACGGGAGGGGCAGGGGAGGAAGCCTTAAAAATACGTTATTCCTGCTTACCTGATTATTCCAGGTTCCTGTTCCACACCTTTCCCAAAGAATGAGTTGTTTGTCAGATCCACCAGAAATTAACTCCGTTTCGGGAGCTAAAAATACATTTTGGCAAGTTCTGTGAACACTTACTTTATAACAGCAGTCAACATCAGCAATTACATTGGTTACTACTCCCAAAATAATAGCTGTAAGCGAAGTACCCATCAAAACAAAGGATGGCTAGTATGAGCTGCACTGTGCAAGACAGCTAAGGAGGAAACATATTCTCTAACACAACAGAAAGAGAAAAGTCACACGAATATTTAGAGTTCTGTATGACTGTGACGAATACATCTTTCCAAAGAGGTTGTCAAATCCAATGGGGTAATAGAGGATAGTAAAATAAAGCAAGAGAAATCTAACCCAACAGAAATCAAAGCTTAATATGAAAATATAATTCTCAAGTTGCCTAAAAATATTTTCTTTTAACCAGTTTTAAGAAGACGTTTTAGTGTAACCAGCTGAAAGGATGGCAGTTTATATCACTACTAAAGAGGAATATTTTTATTTCAGTAACTCTCCCCTCCAAAAAAATCAACCAGCATATTACATTACAGGCTAATCAACAGCCCCATTTGTCTGCCAACGAGTTTCTAGAAAGGCCCAAGGGCAAGAATATGTGCGTTTGAGAAGTGTGCACTGAGCAAGTTTAAATCCTGGAATTACTATCAGGAGAAAACCTCATAAAACGTGTGAAACTTTTTTAACCTTACAAGACCATTTTTTCGTGGATATGACTTCTATACAGCTTAAGGTGTTATAGTATGAGATTTCTTATCAAAACACGCAAAACTCCAGCCCCTTACTGAGCGGCCCGGTGGCAGCACAGCGGCCCATCTGACAGAGCCGCCGCAGCCCCAAGGAAAACGGCCTCCCGAGCTGCCGTGGGCTGCGGGTCCCGCAGAAGCCAGCTCGACCGGATCCCCTCGTGTACCGGATAGCTTACCTGCGCTTGGCGGGTCAGATTCCTGCGGAGCCACCTGGTAAAACCTCTACTGGGAAGCTTAAGGCGAGAGGATGCGCTGGTAGCGCTACAGTTCCCTGTTTCTTCAGCTTCTCACAGCTTAGACCGCCATCCTGCCGCTGCCCACCCCCGCGCCGCCTCACCGAGAGGCCGGGCAGCAGCGCCCGCTGCCCCGCGGGGAAGCGGCACCGGAACCCCGCACCCGCTGAAGGGGCTGGGAGAAAGGGAGGAAAGCCGCGTTACTCACCGCCGTTCCGCCGGCACACCCAGCGCACGCAGTTCACCCTGCCGGCGTGGCCGGGGAGGGTGGCGACCGCCCGCCTCGCCTGCGGGAGAGCGAGAAAGCACCGAGCGTGAGGCCGCGCTGCCGCTGCTACAGGCCCCGCCGGCCCTGGCCCGCCCCACAGCGCCTCAGCTCACCGCCGGCTCGTAGAGGACGACGTCGCGACAGCTGCCGAAGGCGACGAGCCCCCCCCGCCCCCAGGACACCACCCCGCCGCCCGCCCGGTTGGCGCAACAAGCGACGTGACAGACTTCCACGGGCGCCGCCATCTTCCCTTCCGCCGCGTGCGTGACCACGCACAGCTCCCGTAGCAACGACCGCCGCGCGGCGCCCGAGGGGGCGGGGCCTGGGGGCGCGAGGGATGGGGCTGGATGTTCGCGCCGCGGGGCGGCGGGAGCGTCTGAGGCCCGGCCCGGCCTCGCCTCGCCGGGCGGCCCCGGCTCCGTGGCCGTGGGGTCGGAGCGAGTGAGCATGAGCCTGGGTGGCCGTGGGGAGAGCCCGGCTCTGGGCTTCCACCGCCGGGCTCGGTCTGAGGGAGCCCCGCGCCGGCCGAGAAGCTTAAAAGCTGGTCATAGAACTAAGTGAAAAGGGAATTAGTTTGGATGGGTTGGGGGTTTTGTTGTAGCGGGAGAGTTTTAATCTTTATTGAACCTTTTGTCGGACGCTCAGAGGTGCAAAAAGTTTAAAACTTTTCTGTTTTGGGGTTTTTTTCCATGCACAGAAGTTGATTCCATGCGCTGGGCAAGAGCCAAACTGATTATCGGAGGGCGTGTTGTTAGTACCCATTTCTGACCCAGGTTTGTCACCTGTAAAGCTTCCGTCTCATAAAGAACCGTTAATTAAATCACTGAGCACGGGGTGTGTTTAATATTACAGTGTACTATGATGTCCTGAAATAACTGTCACAGAAGTCACGGGGATTTGCAACCCAGCAGCGGCCAGGGCCCCACTGGGGTGCTCTGAATACGTCTCAGTACCTCTGTTTTTCAAGACAACGGATGAGATCGTAGCAGATCAGAGAATTCCGTTTGTTAACATACTCATTTTTGGATTTATTGATATTTTCCTCCCTGTCCAAGAAATTCAAACCATATCACAGAAGATAAATACTGCAGTTGTACTCTGGTTTTCCTTGTATGGCCACCGGCCTAAGGACATGGGGCCATTACAGGCTATTACGCTGCAGGGATGCGCTAGGAACCTGCAGGGATGCGCTAGGAACCGTTTCAACCATTTGGCTTCACGGGCTTAGGAATTTTGCCAGTTCCCGGTGGCTACAGACGCAACCTCCTGTCCCACAGGCTGTGCAGGGGTCTCAGTAGGACCTGCGAGACGTCCCTTCTGCCTCCCCCTGACACGCAGAAGGCCCTGTAGCAGAGGCCAGGATGAAGTGTGTATAAGCAGGCTACTCTGCAACAGAGAGCGTGGAAAGGGAGAGGAAACAGAGATCTCCCTACCCACAGCTGCCCTGTGCTTCCTGCCCCCAAGTGGCACCTGGGGTGTCCTGAAATGATTGAAGCTGGACTAAAAACCTGCAATACTTGAGGTGGAGGGAGAAGATGACTGTGCAGGGAACAGGGATCAGGAAGTAGGAGAAAGCATGCAGGCATCCAGGGGAAGCACTCTGCACAGCACAGAGAACACTTTGAACTCCTGCCAAAAAACTCCTGCCCGGCCTTTTCTCTCTCCCTGTGCCCACATGTTCATCAATACTGGCTGTAACCTGACACAAAAATGTTGCAGCTGGGCTTTTTCCAGTGGGTATGAGAGGAAGGAGACTGTGCCTGATCACACACAAGATACAGCCAGAAATGTTAGCTGCTAAGGGAACAAATGACTCCTTGCAGAAAAATGCATGGATGCAGTCACCAAAGCATGCCTTAACGGAGTGCGGGGTGCTGTGCCGAGCTGCCAGGGAGGGCTGTGCAGCCCTCAGGTGGCACAGGAACCCCCTTCTCAGAGTGCCCTGCCAGGGTGGGAGTCAGGGCTCTGGCAGGAGGAGGTCTGGCTCTGCCAAAAAGCTGAGGCATGTTGTAGGAGTTGGTTATGTTGCTGTGGGAACCAAGATGGCTCTGGCTGTGATGGTGGCCAAAGTGTAGGCTTTTCCAAGATGGATTTGGGTGGGGGATTCCTCTGTGACATGAGAAGCTTACTCATCTGATGATAGATAACATGCCGCTGCTTATGTCAAACAGGAGAGCCCTGGGCACTGTTTGTGTCAGATCTGGAGGCACGCATCATAGAATCATAGAACCACAGAATGGTTTGGGCTGGAAGGGACCTGAAAGACCATCTAGTTCCAACCCCCCTGCCATGGGCAGGGACACCCTCCACTAGACCAGGTTGCTCAAAGCCTCATCCAGCCCGGCCTTGGACACTTCCAGGGATGGGGCACCCACAGCTTCTCTGGGCAACCTGTGCCAGTGCCTCACCACCCTCTGCGGGAAGAATTTCTTCCTGATATCCAATCTAAATCTCCCCGCTTTCAGTTTAAACCCGTTACCCCTTGTCCTGTCACTACAGGCCCTTGTAAAAGTCCCCCCCCAGCTTCCTTGTAGGCCCCTTCAGGTACTGGAAGGTGCTCTAAGGTCTCCCCGGAGCCTTCTTTCCTCCAGGCTGAACAAGCCCAACTCTCTCAGCCTGTCCCCATAGCAGAGGTGGTCCAGCCCTTTTGAGCATCTTCGTGGCCTCCTCTGGACTCGCTCCAACTGGTCAATATCCTTCTGATGCTGAGGGCTCCACAGCTGGATGCAGCACTCCAGGTGGGGTCTCAGGAGAGCAGAGTAGAGGGGGAGAATCCCCTCCCTCGACCTGCTGGCCACAATTCTCCTGATACAGCTCAGGATACGGTTGGCTTTCTGGGCTGCCAGTGCACACTGCTGGCTCATGTCCAGCTTCTCATCCACCAGTACCCCCAGGTCCTTCCCCTCAGGGCTGCTCTCGATCCATTCTCCACCCAGCCTGTACTTGTGCTTGGGATTGCCCCGACCCAGGTGCAGGACCTTGCACTTGGCTTTGTTGAACTTGATGAGGTTGGCAGTGGCCCACCTCTGCCTGAACATGCAAGGGCACTCTGGCCCCATGCTGCCAGGTTTTGTGGGGGTGGTCCTCGCAGCCTTAGGCCACCACCACAGGGATGATACCTTCCCAGGCAACCTGAGGGAGCACATTGTGGGGGGCTGCTAGCACCAGGTATTGCCAGTGATTGCCTCCTTTCTGCCACAAAGGTCTGTCACAGTCACCACTGTGCCATCCTGACATCTCCCAACACTGAAAGAACTGGGATAAATCAACAGAAAATATGAACTTCAAAGTGCTGTGGGGAATGCTCTAACTACACCAAAGCATATGGCCAAAAAGCACAGGAAGCTAGGTCTGTATCAGACAGATCATCCTACAAAGCCTAGTTTTACTTTTCCTAAGTATTACGGCTGACCAAGTCCTCATTCACATGGGATGCTGGGCCTTTGGTCTGAGCCAAGATACTTTTTTGGGGAGTTCTGACATTACAGGATCTTCTCTTATGTCTGAAAATTGAAATATCTAGAGGATACTATATGAGAAATTTAGAATATTGGATAATTATAACAAAATCAATACACCTTTTAGGAACACATGCATTGTAAGAAAGTAATAGTGGTAGTCAGTGATGTTCCAAGGATGGAAAAGGACATACTCTGGGCTAGTCACCAACTGCCAATCTTCTTTCATGGGTAGTCGTCCTTACTGAATTTAAATCTCTCCCTGCTGTTTTCCTTCATCTTCCCACAAAATAACTTCTTTGAGTTTTCAGAAATCTATGTTAAAATAATCTTCCTCTTTTTTCCCCTTTGGTGTAACTTTTGAGGCACAAGTAGAATTCAACTGACTGAACATCAGAAAAGGTTATGATGGTGCCCGAGCAGACTTCAGAAGTCACTCTGTAGCCTTGTTCACATCTTTTACATGTCCCAAGTCGGTTCTGCCAATGGACTTACATCAACACACTCCTATCAGGGAGATAGTATTCATACTGAAAAAAGGTTTCATTATCTTAAAATAAATTCGCCAGTTAGATATTGGAATAACTTCTCTTATTCTAATAGCAAAATAGTCATTTTCATGGTAAACTCATGTCTACAACTCAGGTTTGCAGGCAGAGGTGGCTTAGGAATCTTCGTGTGCTCCCTACCCAACTGAGTTATGCCTGCAAGCTTTCAGATAGAGACTGAGAAAATACAACACTAGTCAAAAAATGAGAAGTACTATTTAATAGTATCTATCTCATTATGTCTAAACAATGACATGAAAATATAATAGTGTTGCAGGTGTGTTTTTGCTCCCTGCAGAATGTTTGCAACCTATTATACAACATATTTAACCTCAGCTTCTTTTCCGTTTTATGATGAAAATACGGTGTTGGGTATATATAGCATGTATTGTTATTTGAATGCACGTTGAGGAGGAATCTGGTCTTTGGTAGATTAAATCCAAGTTTTATGCTTTCCTTTTTTGGGTGGGGATATTCCTTTGTCTTGTTGGTGTAAAGGAATATGTATTATTAGACACAGGTCATTCTGCATGATGCTATGAAAAGCAACACTCATATGCTAGGTTTAAAGTTCAATTATGTGCAGCTTATTTCTATAGAATAATGCTTTAAAGTTGTTAAATTAGCAAAGCCAAGTACTCGAAGGTTGGGGGTCTTGTTCTTCTTGTATTTGTTGAACTTAGCCTACCTTTATTTGTCTTCATTGTCTACACGCCTTATGAAGTAATCATTAATGAAGTTAGTTCATGCTCAAATTACTGCCTGCTATTTTTACTGTAGGTTGCTTGCCTCCAATAGCAACCTGGATGAACAGTGCCTGGTGAATGAGGGAGCTATTCAGTATTTGAATTTCTCCTCATTAGTTATAGCGTGGCCCTAGGCCTAATTTGCTGTACGGTATTCTTGGCACAGAATTATCCTTTTACTCATAGACTGTCTTTTTTTTTTTTTTTTATGTGACTTCTACTGCCACAGTACCTGAATGTCTCCACGAAATGTAGGAATTCTATTTTTTTTTATATCACTGTTAGGCAGAAGGGTATTATTATGTTCCTTTTCCAGGTGACAAAGTCCTCCTAGGAGCAGAATTCATAACAAAAGCACCATAATTCTTCAGTGACAAAGTGTCCAACGTGGAAGATGCAGAACAGCGTTCAGGAGAGGGATTAACCACCCACAGAACCTCCAGCTAGGACTGTAAGTGTTTAAAGCTTTTGGAAATCGTATTCCAGCATGGGGACACTCTTGATGGCTTCTGTGGGGCCAGGGTTTCATCTGAGGGATCAGAACTGGAGCACTGAGAAGATAAATAATATACAATCATGACCAAAACCATAAAGATGAGTTTAAATTATCTGCTAACTTCGCAGAGGATACCCTTACAACAGCTAGGAACAACTCCATTAACTTCAACGTATTGAGTACAAATCCAGCCGCTCCCTTTTTGCCAGCTGTGGGATCTGCTTTAGAAAGGGTTTGGATGCATGAGGAATACTACTAACCCATGGGGGGTCATGGGTTTGCTGGGATTTCTTTCCCTTGAGCCTGCATCTACCAGTTTGCTACCAGTAGGGATGACCAAGGACAAGTGTCATTCCTAAAGTGACAGACTGGGTCCATTAAAATTCCCTGTCAGACTAGTTTTTAACAGCCACTGATTGATTCTGGAGTTGCTGGTCCTGCACTCAATGAAAGCTAAGGTTCCCAGTGTACCTTGAGCATAATGAAAGCCTGTGGCATCCTCTTCAAATGCATTTCTCAAGATAAAAAAAAAGCAGATATTGTCACTTGAATAGATTCCATTTAAAATATTTAGAATAAGTTTTTAGAGACAATTTCTCCTTTAATTCATCTCACTGAAGACTGGAAGTTGAATGATGCTGGTGAAAAAAGTTGAACGGAACAAATTTTAACTATAGCTATTTCATTTTTTTGTGAAGGCTGTATTTTAAGTGTTCAGTGAATGGCTTATTCTCCCATTGCCTAAATAGATTTCTGATTTTCCAAAGAAAAAAATAAACTAATTATTTATAAATGCCATCAAAATTAGCTCTCCAAACAATGACTGTAATTGCTGGCTGAAAGAATTTCCACACAAGATCTGCCTGTTCTTTTTTTTTTCAAAAGGAAGACCTAATGCAAACATGACCTAGAAAATTGCTTGGGGAAAAAAAAAAAAGAAAAAAAAGATGAAACAGCTTGTCACATAATCAAACTGATTATGCATTATGTTTTTGAAGCAGAAGCTCTAAAAGGAGACATCACAATAGGCACGCATTCCAGAGGGCATGTGTGCGCGCACTCACATACACACAATAGTACTTGTAAATGTAATCCTGAATAGTTAAAATCATATTTTACGCCTAAATTCCGTGTTAGCAGCAGTTTTTTCTGACTTGAGTAGGATATTGTTCCACACTATAGAAGAATGTCTCGCAAAAACACAATATAAAATTTGTAATACTTTCCTGACACATCTCTTAATGCTCATTAAAAAAAAAAAAAAACAAAACAAAAACAAAAAAAAAACCAACCCCAAATTGAATTAATAGCAATGGGTGATTTTATTTGTACACCCACCTATGTGTATGAATGCAACCACATCCACTATACAGATATTTATAGTTGGCTTGATCTGGAAGCCTTGTTGCACAGGTTACATGATATTTAGTGATTTCCAGCAGGATGAGCCTGATCCAAAGCCTTCAGTGGTCAAAGAGACTGCCAGCCTTTGATGAGGCTTTGAATCAGGGGTCTGGTTCCCAGCACTGGGAGCTGGCGGCCTTTTTTGTCTGTGTGGTAACGTCACTCTGCCCTTCTGCTTGTCCCTGTCCCACACACAGTAACCTGGGAAGCGCAGGGATGAAAATTAATAAACCTTCCAGCCCTCCGGTCTGGAGCTGTCACAGGCTTCGGCTAGAGGAAATACAAACAGCACTATAGAGTTGTATGAGAAAATCCCCACTGCTGGTGCTAAGTGTGGAAAGACAAACACCTGCTGAGTCTCTGAGCTGCAGGGGAAAGGGGAATATGGCACAGGATATCCAACGCTCATACTGCAGCCTGCTCGTGTTGGGTAAACTTTGTTTCCTAGGAAAGGGAATGAAAAACTCTCTGATTTCTGTCAAAACACACTTTAGTTCTTAAAATTACTTATTTTTTGAATATGAATATTGGTGTGTATTGGTGTACAAAGTTTCTGTAGTAGGCAACTATTTGTTTGGAGAATGTAATGAACCGTTTACAGATGAATTTGGAAGAAAGGACTGAATCTGTCCCACCGCAGGGGCCACAAAGTCCCCCATACCATTCAGGTTGAAGCTGGCATCGCAGATGACTCGTACGATTTCCCCTCCTGCAGAGGGGAATAATTTTACTCTGAAGCAGGGAAAAAGTGCTTTCTATTTAGTGTGGCTCAGCTTAAATAAGCAGCTCAGAAGCAGACTTCATACCACTCTAGCATTAAGAAAACAGAAACAGAAAGGTGTTTCATATGGAGATAGAAGACAGAATAATAGCTGATGGGACAGAAATTTAGAAGAGAAAAATACTGACTGAATGTGAGGAAGAAAAATCCAAATGGTAAATTACACAAAGTGTACAAAGTATAGGAAACTGCAGCTTACTGAAGGGAAATTTTTGATACATCTTCAGATGATGTAAGGCCGTGAGTTCTGCTTTGCACCTAAAGCTGGAGTTCAACTTCCTTCTTATGTGTAATCGTTCTAAAAACCATACTCTTTGGACATTGAGTAAATATGTTGATAGTTAATGACATCCATCAATAAATCTTGTATCTATTTTGTTCTTTTTTTTATACAAAATTACTTTATTGTTGAGATGACACAGATACTTTTCACATATGAAAATGTACAGCTAAAGGAACCAGAAGAACTTTAAACAACAAACAGCCACACCTTAGACCCCAAAATAACAGAAATAAGCATTAAACAAAGATATAGTTCATTATTTTACCATTCTTGCTTCTTAGCTCCCAAATATAAAAAGCCAAAAATTAGGTCTCATTCTGTTACCACCATATGAGACAAAACCTGCCCGGTTTGTCAAAGTAACTGTTGGAAGAGGTGAAGAGAAATGCTAAGATCAAGGTCCAAATCACCAAAGGGAACTCAATTTCAGTTTAATTGCCTAAATGCTTCTGAGGATCAATGCCTACATCGTTTAGCCTAATCTGTAAGTGACATAGTTAATCTGACTCACTGGATGAAACAGAAAAAAATTAAAATGAGCTTGCATCGGGAAAACACCATGAAATGGGAAAGATATGAGAGAATGTTTTATGGAACCAGTGAAATCTGCATCAGTTTAATCATTTGGACAACCACATACAACTCAGCTCAAGCTGGCATTTCCAAGCACCCGGGTTTTAACTCTCGTATGCTAATGCTTCTTGAGACAACCTGTTTTGGTTTATTTTTCTTTGCATCTTCAGCCACAAATGTAACCACTGAAAGGAGTAAAAAACTGAAGCAGGGATGTCTAGAGAATGAGGGCAAAAGCGATCTTTGCCCTAGTGAGCCTTGCAGGGCATTCTGCCAATAGGTTTGCATGAAAGGACCAAGCAGAAGGGGGACGTGCCGGTGTGAACAGCGGCTGCCTGGGAGCTTGCTGCCCCACGCCAGCCCGAGCTGCACCAGTGGGTGCTAGGGCAGAGCTGACCTTCCAGCCTGTCAGGAAACTGTCCATTAGCTGGGCAGCCTACTCGGATAACCTCTAACTTGTAATACAGTTGAAAAAGGCAAACTGGGTACGGCTCAAGGGGGGAATGCAGCTCTCCTACCCAGGAGAGGGCTGCCCGTGGAGGAGCGAGCAGGTGCGTGCCAGGCTGCTCACCCAGCCAGGCTCGTGGGCTGCACCGGGCTGCACGGTCCCCTGGCCACGGGGTCACCTCAGCTGCATCATGGCCATGGAGCCACCTGCGGGCCTGGCCTTCATCTAACCGTGCAGCAGGAAGTGCTCAGGTGAACATCCTTTGGGAATAGAGTAGTTTTCTTGTGAGAAAATCCTGTAGTAGCTCACATGATCAAAAGGCGGAGAGCGTTTTTCCATGCACAGGATCTGCTCTGCACAGCATCCCTTGGGAATCCATCTGGGCTCCAGCCAATGCTGCATGAACACGGGGTGCCCAGCATCCAAAGGGATGTCAGATGTACTCACTATCTATATTCCTTTTCTTACCCTACCTTACAAAGCCTGCTGTTTTATTAAGCCATTTATTGTCTGAACTTTCTTGTTGATATCCACTACAAGCCCTGCTCCGTCCCTCTCCCCCGTTACCTCAACCCCTCCCCAGTGCAGAACAACCTCCCCTGGCCTTTCCCAGCTCCAGGTGCAGTTGCTTTAACCCTGCCCCCTCGGCCTGTCCCACCGCCCCCTGCACACTCAGCTCACTTCCTACCTCACTGGCCGGGGAGCCAGCCTGCAGGAAGACTTCGACACAAGATTTTCACAACAACCCCCTGCAACGCTACAGGCCTGGGGACGAGTAGATGAAAAGCTGCCTGGTGGAAAAGGACCTGGGGTGTTGGTTGGCAGCTGGCTGTACATGAGCTGACAGTGTGCCCAGGTGGCCAAGAAGGCCAACGACATTGTGGCCTGCATCAGGAACAGTGTGGCCAGCAGGACTAGGGCAGTGATTGTCCCCCTGTGCTGGGCACTGGTGAGGCCGCACCTCGACTCCTGTGTTCAGTCTGGGCCCCTCACTACAAGACAGACACTGAGGTGCTGGAGCGTGTCCAGAGAAAGGCAGCGAAGCTGGTGAAGGGTCTGGAGCACAAGTCCTGTGAGGAGTGGCTGAGGGAACTGGGGGTGTTTAGCCTGGAGAAGAGGAAGATCAGGGGAGACCTTATCGCTCTCTACAACTGCCTGAAAGGAGGTTTTAGCCAGGTGGGTGTCAGTCTCTTCTCCCAAGTGACAAACGATAGGAGAAGAAGAAACAGCCTCAAGTTGCACCAGGGGAGGTTTAGATTGGATGTTAGGAAAAATTCCTTCACCGAAAGGGTTGTCAGGCACTGGAACAGGCTGCCCAGGAGCTGGTTGAATCACCATCCCTGGAGATATTTAAGAGACACGTAGATGTGATGCTCAGGGACAGGGTTTAGTGGTGGACTGGGGGGTGCTGGGTTAGCAGTTGGACTTGATGATCTTCTATGATTCTATGATTCAAGATGCTACTGAGATGGCATGGAGTCCACGTACCAGGGGCTGAAAAACTCTGACACCCACCTCAGTGCCTTTGCACTGCATTTACATTTCTCAGACTAGAGAATGTTCCCTAAATTCTGCAAATTAGTTGTGTTTATACTGTTAAAAAAAAAGTGCTATAGAAGTTGACAGATCTGCGCTAAAGAGTTGGGTAGATGCCTCATACAGAAACCAGTTGCACTAAATCAGGGAGCTGTGTATCGTTCCCAGACTATTCAGGGTACAGTACATGTGCTTGATAAATACTACTGAGTCACCTAAAACATGTATAAAGCAAGGAAGAGAAAGGGGAGCTACTGACATGACTTCTACCCACCCGCTTGTCTGGTTCTTGTTTAGCACTTTGTGAGACTGGCTTTAAATTATTCTGTTTTACAATGGCCTTTTGCCTATTGTTTTTTTCCTGACTGTCATTAGTCATTACCTGACTTGTACTGAAAGCCCTCAGGATGCGGGGAAGCCAAGGCATTTTGGTTCAGCTGTTGACATGAGGCTTATGACAGATGGCAGAACTTTATTCCTAATGAGAAGTTTTTCCACCACGGGTCTCTGGCGAGCAAATGCTCCCTCAGTCTGCAGCGAACCCAAGGGCACTGCGGTAGGACAACCTCAGGTAGGCATCAGGAAAAAGCACGAGCCCGGGGGTGGTCCGTAACAGTCTGCACACGCCATGAGCTTAATACATGGTGCTGTTACCCCTAGCACAGTTCTACCTTTTGAACACTGAGGTGTAATAATAAGGATGGCAAAAAAAAAAAAGGATAAACCTTTAGCCTGGAGGAAAAGTGAGAAAGAAACTGGTGTATTCATGTTGGAGCCAAAAAAAAAAAAAATTATGTTATTTACTTGGACTTCATTACCTGCATCCAACTGCACCAAACATTAGTCATCTTCATAGAGTTTTCAGAAGAAGGAATGACTAACTTAATTATAATAAACCCAACATTCTTACTTTATAATACTGTACAAAACCAGCTAAAATATTAGCAGATAAAGCCTGGAACTACAGAGCCAGATTCTGGTCATATATGAATAATGTAATCTGTAATAATTCTGTCTTGCTTAGGTATATTTTTCCAGATGTACATCAATGGAATTGTTATCACGACCTTTTCCAAATTCTCCCAATAAAAGGCATCTGTGTGAATAAAAAAAATATGGCATGAGGAAGTGATTACTTTTAGGTTATGTAAGACTCATTATGATTTCTATCTTGTATGTTTTTCACTTTCTGGATCAAAATTTATATCTAAATTATATTTTCTGGTCCCCTTTTGAATATGCAACATCTGTTAGGAAGTAAACACAGATTTTCTAGTACTGTATGAAAGATGTTGATGTTCTAGAAAATGCTGAGAAAATGTTTTAAACATGATCTTTCTTTTTAAACACAGTCCTTTTTTTTTTTTCCCCGAGATCTGTTTTCCTTCATGCTATTTCCATTACATATAGGAAAATTTTATTTTCTCTTATTTAATCAATTCATGATTCAGAGAATTCCTAAAGTAAACCCAATCTCTCTCTAGACGTGTAAAGCATTACAGGAGTTGTCCCGGGGTGATACAAATCGTTATACTTCTATTGGAGCAAATCTTTGATTGTTCACATCTTCTGAGGGTTTGCCTCTGGACTGTGAGACAGAAAGTGGCATTTTATTCTTCGCTTTAATAAATGTTCAACATTCCCAGTAAACTATGACATAAATCTTGTAGCCATATTACATTATAAAAATCCTCTTCTGAATGCTGGAAATTTGATCTGCCTTTTTCAGTGCCGCAGCTTAAAAACAAATGGAACAAATTTTAGGTGGGTGTTCATGAAATTGAAATTAAAAGGATCGGAGGCCTCTTGGGCAGTATTTTTCCGTTCTGTTGTTTTTTTGATTTTGCTTTTATGGCATACAAACAGGATCTACCTTCCCTTTTTTATCACAGATCATTGCCTCCAAACCTCTCCAGATATTAAAAATAGCTCGTCTTCATGTATCCTTGTGAAATACCTGGGTTATTTCTATTTTTGCATCACTATTATTCCACGTATCGTTATTTTCATTGGTTCAGAACTATTCCTTTTTCCAAAAGAGATCATTAGATGCAATTCAACGATATGTTGGAAGAAGCTTTAATAAATACAGAATGGCCATTACTTCACATCATTGTTCACTTCCAAGTGAAAACATCAGCTACATTTTAAGCAAGTTATTTGTACAAACAGCCTATGGGTTCGTTCAAATAAACAGCATAGGGTTATCATTTGTCTCTTTGCCCATGTTTCCTCACATAGTAGTTCCCTTTCTTTCCTTTCTTTCCAGTTACTTCAAGTCCTGTCTTGATCCTTACAAGCACATTATCAGATGATTGTTTTACTTTCCAGCACATGGACATCCTTGTGCTATTAGCTTGTGTATATACTGGCCTTCCAACACTTCAGAAATTATTTTTGTGTCTAAGGGACTAAAATGTGTTATCTGTTGTTTTGCTACATGACCTGCTTCATTCTGAGTTGAACTGAATTCTAAATAATATCTGGTGTCAAACCAAATATACATAGCTACAAAATATATTAACCTACAGACTTGAGTATTATGGCAATCGTTTAGTGTTTATATCTATAATAGCTATAAAAGGAGAATCACATTTTAACTCAAAAGTACTCTTGAACGTTGGAGCATGAGATAATCTGTTTACATTTTGTGATTGCTCTGTTGATTTATGCATGATTTGACAAGAAAGTGTGTGATAAAGTGTCTGTTGAGTTACATGACAGGAAGACTAAAGAAATATAAAGTTTTCACATCTTTGGAGCATGAAGTAGGGCTCCAAATCCAAGTTAAGCATCATAAAACAGAGGTCACAAGCGAAGGTGATAACTCCCAGCTGGTGTCAACATGAGTTGTTCTCGGTCATTATCCCATTGAAACCCTCATGTCTTGTTCTGTCAGCTCTCTGTGACATGTGACGTCTTCTCTGATCATGCATTCCCTCACCTAGTTCTCTTCCCTCAAATTTTGTCCCCAAACCTCTCTTCTGCTTCAACGCTCTCAACAAAACTCTGTGTGTGCTTATAAATAATTTTAAATTCCATACAGAATTTTAAAAGGCAGGAAACGGAGTAAAATTTGACCATGACCTGTTATATTCTAGTCTCCCTTAGCCTCCCTCCTCCTACCCTGTTCAGAGATTTACATGACTATGTTTCTATAAAGAGATTTCTCATTTTGCCTTCTTCACAGGCAATAATTTGTTCCAGACAATGGAAGTTTTTTACGTCTGAGCAAATACTCGATTAAGACCTTGTCTGTGTCAATGCATTGCGATTGCTCACCATCCTGTAAATCTGGTGGAGTTTGGTCCTTTGCAGTTCTTCCCTCACGGTGTCAGTGGCAAGATGGTAGCATACAGCTTTCTTAAACAAAACTAGATTTTGTGTTTACCAGGAGAAGCAAAGGGCAGTGTAAAATATTTTTAAAAAGAGAAATACTCCATGGAACGGCCTGTGTGGTTTAACACCCCAACATCTCATGGTAATTAATTATCTCTACCTTCTCCTGCTCCAACCAGTGAAGCTGGTTCCTCTTCTTGCTTTTCTCAGAGCCCAACCTTTTCAACACTTAGAAGTTCTTCATGCTCTTTTTTCAGTATTATACCTGTTGCTGAAATCCCTAACACTAAATCCTGGTTCTCCAGTCGTCCGTATCGCAGGCCACCACCCACACTTCCCATCCCCACGTCCTTTCTGTAGCAGGAGGAGCCCAGTGGAGGGCAAGGCATTTCTCCTTCCACCTTCCCCCACCACATCAACCCCGTCCTGCTGTGGAGCCAGGGATACGGGCACTCGTGGCACGGTTTTGCGCTGCATTTCTGAGCAAACACTTCTGTCCTGCCAGCACTGCACTGTCACCTGCAGCCGAGGTGCACGGTGGGTTGCTGCACTTTGTTATTTCCTAAATTGCTGCAGTGAGTTTTGCCTGAGTTTTTTGATGAATCCCCTCAACCCATAGAGCGAATATAATAACCAGGCAAGACACAACGTTCATAAATAAGGATGCTTCTTATCTGTCAGAAACATTATTATTTTCTGTACTGCTTTTTTTTTTTTTCACATAATAAGATACAGATTTTCAGAACTGGCACCTTTTATCATGAGATGCTGTGATATTCCTACATTTAATAAGCAACAGGGTTCCTTCAAGGCAAGTGCCACTATGTTTTCAATTAAAAAGCACCATGTCATACATTTGTTGCCATTCCCATCTCATTGACAGACGTTGGAGGTGGAGAATATATATTGTATTTTCATCCAGCTTGTATCCAATGGTCAGCTATTTGAGTATCACTCTTAGGTAGGCAGGGCCACTGTATCTCAGGGTCTATATAGCTTCCCACACGTAACAGGAATTTGCACAGGCACACCTAGCTCTCAAAAGCGTATCCATCTTTTCAATGCCATTTGGTTTCAAGCAGTCATTGATTTCAGTCATTCTACATGATTTAGGTAGTACCTGTGACCCTGATGTTCTCCTCCATTTGCAAGCACTGTGACCGGTTTAAGTGCCCTCCCACACAGCGGCAAGTGAGAGGTGTGATACTAGAAACCTACTGCTCTGCCACAGAGGTATTTTGGTCCCATTCCCGAGCCCAGCAAATATTTTTAGATTTAATGTTAGCATCTCTAATAAAAAGCATTGTCGTTATACAGACCGTTTTGGCAGCACTTAAGAAGCACAGTTTTTGTTTTATTTTTGTTTGAGTATAGTCTGGTTTAAAGTAAACTTGGTCGGTTTTGCTGAGCAACATTTATAAAGGCCTGGAATGAAGGTGTCTGAATGTGATGTGCTCTGAGCCCTGCACATGCTGATGTGGCCCCTGCACAGGCTGCACTATATGCAGGGTGTATGGTGAAAGCTAGGGAGCCTTTAGCACCGTTTCTACTGCAGTACACTGAGGTTATAACTTTGCTAATGGAAAAAATTAAATTAATTTAATCTCCTGTGCTGCTTTTAGTCAGGACAGTGAATTTTCTTAACAATAGCTGGTATGAGGCTGTGATTTTTATTTGCCCTGGGAATAGTACTGATAAGGTGTTTTTAGCTGGTGCTGGGGAGTGCTTGTAGCAATTCAAGGTCTTTTCCATCTTCTGATACTGCAGCTGTGTTCCCAACTTTCTCTGACCAAAGGGGTATTTCATTCCGTAGCACGTCATGCTCAGTATATAAGCTGGGGGTGGGCCAGGGGGCCATAGCTTGTTCGGTTAGCTCTTTCGTTAGCTCATTTGTTTTGCTCGCTCGCACGTTTGTTCGTGCATTCGTGAGTGAGTTGGTGGGTCAGTTGACTTTCCCAGTCGTGCTGTCACTCGTGGGGCTCGCTCAGACTCTGCTGCGATGGCTCTTGGGCTCCGGCTCTCAGGCTCTCTGGCTCTGACTCTCGCAGTCGGGACCTGGCTGTGCATCGGTCAGCAGGTGGTGAGCAATGGTACCATATGTTTTATTTTCCATTATTTTAATTACTTAGTAGTCTTTTAATATTATTAGTATTGTTAATACTATTAGTATTGTTAATACCATTAGTATCACTATTTTATTCATTTGTATCCAATTATTAGATTGTTCTTATCTCAATCCATGAGCTTCCTTGTCTTTTCCTCCAATTCTCCTCCTCCACTGGAGGACAGGGAGGTGAGCGAGCAGTACTTCATTGCTAGCCGAGGTTAAACCACGACCTGTCCAAAGCAGAAGCCGAGTCCTTTTGCTGTTTTGAATGCAAGGCTCTCAGGAGTCCCGGGGACAGCCCTGAGTTTTCTCAGCTGTATAGAAGCAAATCACCCAACATGGTATGAGGTGTTCTAGAAACTTTTCCCAGAGCTGCTTTTTACCATCCACACGGACTGTCCTTTGTCTCTGGCTGACAGGCTGGTCGAAGCCCTATATGGCTGGTTTTCTCAAAACTTGGCAAGTGGCTTGTCTTATTTTTTCCCCTTGTCGAAAGGAGTTTCTGCCTGTAGGCTGCTTTTTGATGTGTTTCGAAGGCACACAGATTCTCTGCTCGTGAAGTATGATGATAGCCTTGCCGATCTTTGACCCACTCCTTGATTTTCTTCCTTGTTGTTTAGCTGAGGCTGATTCTTAAACCTTTTCAAGAGATTTTAATGAGGAAGAATTTTTGCATGGATCATCCTCCTACTCACAGCGATTGTTATGATTTTCTCCTGCTTTTTGAGGCAACAATATTTCTAGAGAGACATTACTTATGTGGAAAATTATTACTTGGAAAAAGGTTTCTTCTCCCACTACCATTTCACAGTTTATCAGGTAGGATCAAGCTAAAATGGCTAATCCTGTATCCAGTTTGCAGCCTGTAAACCACATATAATAATCCTATTTTGAAGTCCAGCAGCAGACATACATAGGAGGGATTGGATGACTCAGAGGAATAAAAAAGTCTGGAGGAGTGTCTGGAAACATTTTCTTGGTCAGCCTGTAAAAGATTAAACAGAGTTTTGCCCTGGGAAAAAAAAAAAAAAAAAGAAAAAAGAAATAGACAGTAGCTTGAAATATTGAAAACAGGGTTGGATGTAATAGCTTATTGAGGGAAAATGTTGTACTAAAGCAGATAATAAGCAAAAGGGCTTGAGAGTCCTTTCTGATGTTTCGTCTCTATGGAAGGGTAATTGGGTATGTGCACAATTACTAAGCAAATGGCATGCATGATGATGTTTTCCTCAGTCAGATTTGTGTTTCTGTTCTTCTAATTTGGCTTTAATTAATGCTAACACACATCGTTTTCTTCTGAATATAAGCACAGATATATCCTGTATTAAGGTTTTAAATCACGCCTGTGATGCACTTGGATAATTTCTCTTAGCATCGGGGAGAATACCGCTTTTTCTTCATGTGTGCAGGTGGACCAAGTGGCACTCGAGTATAACACTGATAGTCATACTTTGCTGCATGTGTGAAATTTAGCAAAGGGAATTAACAACTGAAACGAGCGCTCCCACATGAAGGATAATATTAAACAAATCTAGCTTTAAGTCCTGACCTTCCTACCCATAATTCCTGTCAGGAGGCTTTGAAGTCTATGCCTATGAAGCTTGGAAACTGAAAACAGCATTTCACAGGTATTAGCATGATAATTAGGAGTCTGTTTCACAAATCATTTTAATTTGAAAGTAAGTAAGTAATCAGAGTTTAGATGACACTTTGCTTAATTATACTGAGTGTTTGACATGAAAGTAAATTAATAGGAAATTGATTTCCACCATCTGCTACTATTAACACCGGGAAAACCAGAAGAACTTCAAACGTGGTGTCTTTATCGATTTTTAATATTATTATCTAAAATAGATCTTGCACCTTTGTAAGAAACTGTACAATGCACTTGATGGAAGAAGAAAGCAGCCAAAATAGTTCTCTAGAGACGCAGGAGAAAACTCTGGGGCTTTGGGGGCAGAAGACGGTTAGTGGGGTGTGTGACTGGGATTGAGCCTGTAGCACCACCACCGCTGCCCACAACATGCAAGGCAAACACAGTGTCTGAAGTGTTACGCGTTCCAAACTCCGTTCTGGAATATTTTGGGTGCACCTATATGAGAGAGGGAGAGAGCCCCACCACAAACACTCAGCCCTCTGCAACATGAAGGGAATTGGAAACTAAGAGCACATGTGTTCAGGTTTGTCATTATTCAGTGTTGTCAATCAAGGCTCTATACACCCCAGCCTGAGATAACCGCCGAGTGTTAGCGTCCCTCAGTTTTACAGAGAGGTTAATGGAGAGACTCTTGGAAAATGTTCTACCTTTGGTAGTGTTGTGTTTTGGGGTTTTTTTAATCTCACGATGCAAATTATTTGATGGTTTAAATATAGGAGCCATTATCACTCTAATGTTTTTCTTATGAGGAATACGTAATTGGAAATTGCTTCCTCTCCTGAAGAGCACAGCTTTCTATACGAAGTATAGAATTCATACCCAACAAAAAAGGATACGGTGAGGATGAGTTATGGCAACAAAGCAGTGAGGGTATTTTTAAGCCCAAATGTTTATTTGCTTTCACAATACGGTTTGAAAAAGCTGGACAAAATCTGGAATATTTCAAAAGCAAACACCGTTCCCCATTGAAAGCTGTTGTTGTTACTGGCTCTCTCACACACTTCATTTAAAACCTAGGATTATATTGCATCCAGCAAACACATGCCGTTATTGTGACCCGATAAAAGCTGGGACAGGCTGTGCCCGCTTTGTCGAGGAGTGGAAATTTTGAAATATTCACATTCCTATGTCCGTAATACAGAGACCCGTGATACAGGTGGGCCAGGTGTGGTACAGGCTCATGGTAGCCTAGGGGTAAAAAGGAACTGCCATGTTATATCTTTTGAGGTTAAGGTACTTTGAGCACACTTCTTCAAATAATGTGAACGCCCAGCGGTCTCTTCTCATTTTACTAAACAACACGCAGAACTACTGTGCTCGTGCCGTCTTCTTTACGCTGCTCTTGGCTGAGTTTTCAGACTTGGCTTGGCTGATGGTTTTCAGACCATTTTAGAGAGCAGATGAGCTAAAAGAAATTATTTTAGAGAACCTGGAGAAGAATCCAGCCCAAGAAGATGAAATGTCCTAAACGAAAAAACCCCAGCAACTAAGCGGAAAACAGCCAGGTTGCGGAGGGGCGGCTCAGAGCGCTGCAGCCAGCAGTGAGCAAGGGACTTACTCCCACCAGCCTTTAGTGCTTGGCGGGATCCTGGCAGAACAGATTCTGACAATTTCTCATTGCTCTTGTTCAGCGCTACCTGAGCCTTCCCTGCAAAATTCCCATCCTGGTTGTAGTGGTAAACAGTGTTAGCAACCTACAGAAATTATAGACGACAGGGGTTGTGATTCTCTGGGATCCCAAACTGGCATCTGTTTGAGCCACTAGGAGAAAAAAAATGGAAGTCCTTTTTTTCCAAGGAATACAGCATTATCAGTTCCTGAACGTGGAAGCTAGGCAATTTCCCCAACAACCTCTGAGACTCCTGAAGTATTATAAAGGCATCAGCTTTATGAATCTCACTGGTAATCCTCGTGCCAGGTTGGTAACTGGAGCGCTTGGGTTCCCACCTCACAGCCAGCCTGAGGCTCAAACGCCTCTCTTCAGCTCCAGGCTCCCTGCCAGAGGCACTGACCTGTGACGGTCAGACCCTCAGGCACCTTGGCTGCTCCGGCCGTGCTGTGAACAGCCTGGTCTTCACAAGGCAGAGACAGGATTTCCTTTAAACTTCTGTATCTGTGGTTTTTGCTAACAGTGAAAGCCTTTAAATGTGCTCATGAGGAATATATGTTTTTTTTAAGCCTCTGAGCACCCTCCTTAGTAAGTATATTTCTTAAAGCTTATTGCGTCTCGCTAATTATGAAATTTAATCTAGTGTGTGAGTGTAGACATTTAACATACACACCATCCTCAGAAGGGATATACTAGAGCCTTTGATTTATGTTGCAGTGACAATTTAAGCCGCATGGATTGTAGGTTTATGTAGGTTTGTGATGATAAAAACATCAACTTTACAAATGATTCTATGATGTTAGCTAACACCTTGCTAAACAAATTAATTTAGGTCACACAACCCCAGTGACAAAATTTAGGTGTCCTCTTTGTAAGTAATATCCTTAACATCCTAAATCATTTTCAGACAGTATTCAGATAGCTCCTGAGAATGGCTGTGAAATTCAGGTCAGTTTATCAATTATCACTTTCACAAAAGAATAGTTTTAAGTCTGTTTTCCCTTGAAGGTCTCTCAGATCAGGCGAGAGAAAAGCTTGAATGAGAGAACTGGAAATAATTTCTCTCTCTGTCTCTGTCTCTTTTTTAAACATTTAAATAAACAGATAGTGGCCATGCTTAAACAGACAAATTCAAATACAATTCATAACCTAAATTTCCCTCTTATGAACATTCTACATCTGATTTTACAGCAATCCCAGAAAACAAGTTTATAATCTATGCTGAATGTTTCTCTGAGCCTTACCTAGTAGTCCTTCCCAGATTTCCTTGTTGCTCACTGGCAGAACATTATATTAGGTGACACATCACTATAGCTGTCATGTGATCTCTCACATACCACGACAGGAAGGAGGTCTATGGTCAGGAGACCTGGTCAAAAATTCAGGCAAAAAGATCTGGCCTTCTGCAACGGTCCTCAGGCTTACGCTTGCCATCGAGCACTGAAAGAAGGAACCTAGAAGGTAACACAGGGAGGTTCCCTTTGTTTTTCTTTTGACTCTGTGTGTAACCAGATTTAGACATCTTTTTTTAACAGCTCTTCAACAAACGACCCTGGGTTCCCCATCCTAGTGGTGACTTGCTTTGTGAAACTCTACAAATATTATTGTAATAATTATAAGTATTACAAAGCCAGACATGGCTTTGTAATAATTATAATTTTAACTGGATAAGCATGTGAGAAAAAAAGAATCATGTTATCGTAGCCAGAAAATAAAGGCAAAACGTTGCTTTTAACAGATGAAATAGATTTGCTATGGTGGAATTCCATGAGAAGTCTGGAATGTTTGCACCACAAAATTCTAGGGGCACAATATTTGCAAATGGTGTTAGAAGTAGGCAGAAATAATTAACTGATCCTGCACATCTACTTTTCATCTTTGACATTAAAAGAACTTATCTTTCTCACTTCATTAAATACATAGGTAAAAAAAAAAAAGTATAACACATAAGAGGATGTTTCCAGCCTCTTTTACAAAGTAACTTTAACCACAATAGCATCTGAATTTTTATGACTGGCTGCTCTGACCCCTGTAGTCAACACAGAAACAGTCACAGAAAAATAATTTCTTAGCCTTCGGCATCTGTCTGTACTGGGAATTTAGATTATTATTCCTACTGGAGCACATGGCAGACTTACCTTCTATTTTACAAGAGAAATAAGGAAAAGATGCACCTGAATTTGGGGTAAGCCTGCAAAATCTTGTCAAGACAATGGTCATATTAAGAAACACAGATTTATTTCCTCGGTGGTGATCCTATGAATAAAAGATTAGTCTGTTATACCTGTATTATACCTATATTTTTAAAAGATTATGGGCCTTGGCAGTCAGGATGGCCATCAAAAGCAAAACTGTCATTTTTACTTACTGACTCTCATGTCTAATTATAATGCTGTGGCATTAAATTGCAAATCCTTGGGCGAATACGGCCTCCCAAACACCAAGCATGTTGCTGAAGTGATTTTTAATACATAAGATCAATTGCAGTGGACCAGACTCCCAGGACAGATTTTTCTAGCGGTTATACCTGTATAAGTCCCAAACTGGAAGCAGAGCTGTTTCTGTCAAACAGGTAGTCCTGGGAACACCAGAGCTCAGGAGACCTGCTTGCTTTCAGTGGGGTCTCCCTCCTGAGGTGCAACCCACAGGGACACACTCTGATGGAAGTCTAGGCTCCCTGGCATCTGACCTCCAGGTGAAGCTTTCTTGAAGTTGGGGCACCAAGTCAGCATCTGGCAGACCATGTGATGTCAACCAGCACGGGGTGCCTTGGGTGAGGGCGCTGATGGCCATGTCTGTATTAGTGAGCAAGTGCAGACTAATAGGACCGGCTCTGTAGAGAGGAACAGGACATCACAGTCTGTGCTATCTACATGTCAGGGTTTTTTGAGCATCCCTTGCCTGGTCTCATGGACTACAGGCCCATACGTGACTGAAGTACATTAAAGACAGTCCTGGAGCGCATCTCCCAGTTCACTTTCACCTGAAGGGAATCCCTTTTGTGCACACTGCGACTGCCCCATGACACGAAATTACACAGAGCAAGAGTGGGCAAATGGGAAATTTGCTTTGAAATTAGTACTTGAAAAAGGTGCCAGAGTACTACCCATACCTATGGTCTCTCTCCTTTCTCACCTGCTTTTTGTAAATGTACAGGAAACTCGCATCTTTGAAACAACTGTCAACTTTTATAAATTCGGTTGAAATATACTGACAGAGTTCTCGACTGTGACGTGTGTTCACGTGTGTTAGAGGGAAAAGGAAATGCATGCACAAAAAGCAGTATCACATACTGTACATACATTAAAAAAGGGGCAGCATAGAGTTACATGGGCTTTCCTGTCACACGTGAGCATAAAAATTAATTCTTAGAGTTAGGTAGGATGTCAGTTTATTTAAATGCAGTGTTTTACCCAAATCAGAGCTTTGGACCCTTGTGCTTACTGAGTGCAAACCCATTCAGGTCAACTGATCTAAGGAAGACTCCTGATTAAAAAGGAGGGATAGCTCTTCATTATGCATACCCACAGTTTCCCAGAGAAACTCATTCTCGGCATCCTGCTGTGACAGAGATTAGTCATTATACAGTAAAGCTGCACTGCTGGGACCACATTTACATTATTAAATGAATTAGAGCATTACTTCAGTAAAAGCAGGCCCATAGCTGTGATCACCGTCCCTAAACCTAGGCAATTGTGGCCAGCAAATGTTACAGGATACCTCTCACTGTTTGGAAAGGGGACTGCATCCCCAGTCATCTGTCACAGTTAATCAGACTTGCACTGGCATCTATAAAGTACAGTATAAGCGGGGCCTCGTTGAAATGTTACCTTAATAGCCAAGTGCCTGTTATCAAAAGCAAAGCAACAATAAATGCGGCTTATGAAACATTATAATAGTGAGTTTTTAGGGTTTTTTTCCTCACTGCATGAAGCCTGAAGCAGCAGCAGCACTGAAACACATCTACATCCGAGCTTTCACATGGACCTTTCTCCCAATGCTGCCCTGATCACATCAGCACGCAGCCAGGTACCGCTCAGCCAGCCAGGAGCGACTGGCATTTGGGGTGCATTCAGGAAAAGCCTTGAAGCGATGTGTACACAGCCATCTCCTCTCCGGGAAGATCCCTCTTAGCAGAAGTTTTAGTAGGTGTGTGGAAAGCATCTTTTTTAGTTTGAACTAAAGGAAACTAGAAGGACTCAGGCAGTCAGCATGTGCTTTGGGAGACCACAAAAAGGAGCTGAGGCATTGCACCTTCTTAAATGGCCTCTTGGCCATCTTAGGACACTTAAGCTTTTCCAGTCCTTTTCAAGGCAGTTTTAAACACAACCATAATACGGTAATGTGTTTGACTTTGAACCGCTGAGAATGAGGAGCCTTCACGTGTTCGGTGCCGTTAAAAAAACTTCCCTGTTTCTACACAGCTACGAAACGCCACCTTTTAGCCTCTGTTTCTGCACGACTGACTATTCAAGCCTCACAGCATGCAGAACATGGGTCGTGGCCACCGTTAGAAATGCTGGCTGAGTCTCTTCCCTCGGCTCTGCACCACATCCCCAAGGAGATTTCAAGAGCTAAACTAGAGCACACCATATTCCGGGGCTGGCAGTGTGGCTGGAGAGCAAATGAGGGCATGTGCTTTTACTCAGGTAAAGGCTTAGCAGTTCAGGCATCATGTGCAGTAATTCAGGCAGCCTGGAAAGCCATGTGAGGAAAACCAGGCAGGAAAACCCTGCTGCGAGCACGTCCCAGCCATACAAAGGCATGAGAAATGGGTGATGGCCAAATGCAACGAGCTGGTGTATTTTAGAGTACAAATACCAAGTTCAGTAAGATTTTAGAAAAAAATGCCTGAATCATGCACTCTGGAAGCACAGAGTCTGTGCTGTCTGAAATGAAGGTGGCTTTTTACCCCCTACCGTAGCTATTAGCGCAAGCTGTGAGCAAACAGGTGACTTGGAACTCAGTTCCTATTTTCAAGGTTATCACCATAATCATAATTCCACAGATCCAAACACAGTGACGTATAGATCCTGGCTGCTATGAAGCTCTTTGAAAAGCATATCAAAAAGGAAGTTGCAAGTCTAGCAGAATCCCAGGAGCCCAAACATTTTATTAAATCTGGGCCTAAATGTTTGAACTGTGAGGTCTTTGGGCTATTGCAAACCTACTGTAGGACCCCCCGGGGTCCAGTCAAACCAAATAGGCTGAACTGATCCAGCAGCTCAGGGCTGCTGTAAGGAGCAGTCCTTCTCCCCCTCCTCCTTTTTGTCACCAGCATTCTCCTTCTTCCTCTTACCAGTGGTCCCTAGCTCTTCCCTGGGCTGTCTTGGTGCTATCTGACCTTTCAAGGAGGCAGCCGAGCTCATGAAAGTGGTAGAAGTTAACCCAGGAATAAAAAGAAAGAACTATTTTTTAGCAATAGCAAGCTGTGAAGTCAGCTCGGCCATCTTATCTGATTTCATCCTTATTCTTGCTGAATATAACACAAGCAAACACTGGTTGTTCTTGAAAAAAATACGCTGAGTTTTTCAAACAGCAATATATGGAATTTGTTACTCTTGCAAAGTTGTATGGAGGTGCGAGACAGTCATCTGGCTCAAAATTTGTACAGTTCGCTTGTGCTAATTAAAAGTGGGTTTTCCTTGCACTAGTTCCAAGATGCTGCCTGAAGTCTCAAGTGTTTTTCAAGACAACTGCAATTCCTCACTTGAAATGAAGGGCCAATGGCTTAATATTTAACCTGTAGCTGTTGTCAGCTATTTAACCTTGTCCAGAAGTGAACGGGTAATTCCCCTTTGCTAACAGAAGTGTAAAAAAAAAAAAATATTAAAATGACCTTGAGCCAATTTTATGGTGAAAAGTCACACTTCAGTAAAGTTACACAGCTAATAACAGTGTCGACCTTTTGTTCTTAGACATCTAAAGACATTAACATCTGACTGAAACACGATTATGCAATCTTAGACTCTAAGTGTAGTTAAGTGAACACATATGCTTAAATAAAACCAGGGGATAAAACAAGGGAGGGCGGGAGGGACATGGCAAGCACCAGCCGGGCAGAGGCAGTGAGCAGAGCCCTGCTCCTGGCAGCCCTGAGGAAGAGCTGTTCTAATTTTATCTGGTTGATTCTTGGCTGGTTGTAACATTTTTGTTATCAGAATAGATTTCTTTATTTGGACAAAGAGTGACTAAGAAGGGGTGATTTATTCACATTAACAGACAGTCAGTACTAATGACTCGTTAGCATATGATCAGAGAGGGTTTGTAACCCTGCAGGCCTAAGAACAGGGCTGAGCAAATCAATAGAAGAAGAAAAACCAATGGGTTGGCGTTTGAAAGTTTGTTTTAGGGAAGTAAGCCATGTAAGAAGATCATTAGTTATTAGGAAACCAGACTGGCTAGTGGCTATCCCTGTTCAAGAGTATTAAGATTTCTCAGACTGCGGTGTCTTTGCAGTCATATGAAACCTGAAGCTAAGCTGCCAAGGAAAAGCAAAGGACCTTACACATGGCCCATGGAGCACTCCTGGGCTCTTAATGGCTCCGAGATGCCAGCCCAGTTACTCAGGCATCCAAACGAAACAGAGGAAATTTTGTAAAACACAGTTCATCGCGCCCTGTTCATGGCCCTGAAGGCTGAATCATGCCCCTTAACTTCACTCTATCAGGGTGGGACCTACCTGCCGTAGCCCTGTGAAAGCAATAAGGGGTAATTGGGATTTTAGCCCATTGCTCTGCTACAGCCTCTTGGTAGTTTTTAACACTCATCTGCACAAGGAATCCCCCTTCTTACAACTCTGGGTCCAGCAGCTCTTCTGGTTTCCACTCAGTGCCAACCGTGCAAGACACTGCTTCTCTAAAGGAAAAGCTGTACATCTCTCTACAGAGAAAATTGCACTGCCTTCTCACTCAGCTATCATAAAAAAAAAGAAAAAAAATTTGCTTTCCTGTAAAATTGTTCCTGAACACACTTAAACAGGCAGGGTCTGAAATTTTGGTGCAGAATCTGTCCTTAGGTCACAGTTTACTGTCTCTGGTATAATTATGATTTGAAATGCTTCATTTCGTTGTACTTGTCTATCGCTGGACTGGATGAAGTCCAAGCGAGCTCTTATCCTCTCCTCCTGTAACCAGGCTGGACTCACACCCACCATAACCAGAGCGGTGGCTGTGCATTTGAAAAGAAGAGGAGCTACTTTCAATCTCCTAGCTCATAGGTGTTCACTGTCACAGTCTCTCCAACAGCCAGAAGCAGGATCACACTGCAAATTTAATGTCCTCAACATTCAGCCTGGGGAAGGATTGCTATGGGAAACAAGGTCCCACTTAGCACCGCGGGCTGGAAATCCCAGCTCTCTCCGAGGGCAGCGTGAGCCCATCGAAGTGATAGACCCAGCACCACGTTCAGCATTGCCTTTGCAGGCAGCCTCCCAGCCTCCCACCGCTGCGAGGGACCGTGGTGCCTCTGCCATGCAGGCACAGCGGGAAGGACTGGAAATCACTGCGAGGCTGGCACGGTCCGTTCCACAGGCACAGTAAATAAACAGAAAATCATAGCTGGGAGTTTTCATCTGCGTGCGGGAGCTTTAGCGTGACCTGCTACAGTCCAGGGTGCGGGGAGAAATCTGTGTTTTCATTGTTCAGGCTTCCGAACAGCTGCTGTAAACATGACGTGCCTGAATGTTTCTTCTGGGCGAATGCTGGCGGCAACACAGCTCACAAATTCTGCTAAACCAGATAATCTTCCATCTTCCTGCTAAACCCTTCTTAGGGCTAACTGACTAGTCATTAATCCTCGAAAAGTTAAAACAGCAATAGGCCTCTTTAACTTGCACCTAGCTTCCTCTAATCCAAAATGATTGTTCCAGAAGCCAAAAATAGCTGCTGCACATATCCAGCTGTCCCTTTATTTTACCAGGAATGACCTAAATACCAGTGGGGACAACAAGATGCTGTGTGGTTTCTTGCTATGTATCTGTGTCCCATCACATTCCCTCCCCATTGACAAGATTTTCTTGGGGCCCATCACTGGCTTCAAAGCTCCGTGTGGCAGTGGAGCAGCAAAACCAAATTGCAGCAGAAGGGAAAGTTCAAACTTGGAGGACACGAGACCGACACCAAACTCAGCTATTTACACAGAGCTTAGTCAAGGAGGGAAACGCAAAGCTGTTTGTCAATGAAGGTAATATTGCAATGCAGAAGGTAGCTCTTACCCCGTTCCTGGATGGTCAGCAGTGCTCTTGTTTGCAAGCAGGGACCCTGTTTCACAGCAAAGATGAGCAGGTCGCTAACATACACCAGCAGTAACCCCCCGCTTCATTCAAGCTGGGGCCAGCACACATGCTGCTGCTCTCTTTTAAGGAGGTAGTGAAGCGACCCATATTTTTAAATCAAGTTTTAAATTGCAGGTCTTTCATGAGTTCCCAACATCCAGTCTGAAAGCATGTGCCTGTAGACATCGTGACTCGGACACAGCTTCATTAAAGACAAAATCAAGCAGCTTGGGGTTTTTTGGCTGCCTCAAGGCTGTAGAGTATCCTTTTGATTTCAAAAACTATTATGGAAACACAGGAAGCATGATGACTAGAACCATGAACTCTGACCATAGGACTTTGCCACCCAAAAGACATTTTCCTCTGATCTCTAAAAGCAAACATCTCCACAGCTCTCTCCTGCCAAGGCTACGTCTATGTCTACATCAGAAAGTTGTGTGATGCAGCTGGAGCAAATCCAACTTTGTGGATCGCAACCCAAGACTGCGGTGATGAACTAGTGTTGAAATTAGATGCGTTTCAGGTTTTGTCTAATTGTCTGGACAGACTGCCCAGTAGTGGCTGGAGCACCCTTAGTGACGTCCTGCAGCACACCATTTGGTGAAACTCAAAGGAATTTTGTTTTAGGGACCTTGGGAAGACCTCATCCACCCATGCCGAGACCATTCTGTGATGCAAACCAAAGTGCAGTAAGTGGGCGCAGAGGAATCCCTTCAAAAGCATAATTCTGGTCTGAAATACATCATTAATGACAACACGTTCTGCGTGAGCCAGCATCTGCCTGGGCTTAGCTAACCAGAAGTAGGTTCTAAGGACAATGTGAAAAAAATGGGCAGATTCTGCCTCAAGTCTGTAAGGACTGATGACACCCCACGCGTGTCAGCACTCCTTGCTGGCAGGAAAACCTTTTTCACCATGGGTGCACTCCATCTTTAATTGCAATGGACACCTTTTTTTTCCATTCACTTGTCAGAAGGACGTGGACGTGGCGGAATGATTAAGTCACATGATACTGGCATGAATTTTGCCAGGCAATAGCAAGACATCTAACTGTTGGTTAAAACCTGGTTCAAGCTGGAGTTCAGCCTGAGGAAATGAAATCTTTCCCCCCAAAAAATCTAAAGACAAAGCCTAGAAAAAATATAACTGTCTGTTATTCTGTGGGTATCCTGAATTACAGATGCCATATTTCAAGTTACAAGTGTGGTGTTGTGTTTGAGCTGCTGGCCACTGAAAACTGATTTTCCCCCACACTTTCATGTCTTCATTTGTAACCCAGTTAGGGAAATGGCATGCAAAAAAGAAACTTTTCAAAAGCTTCACATAGGGTTAAATGAACAGAAAACACTTAATGTTGTTTGAAGTCTAGTATGTTATATTGCATGTATTTAGGGAGTACTGTGGGAAGGACAGAAACATGAAACAAACCAGCCCTTCTGGTTTCTATATATTTTATTTTAAAGAAGTGGCTTTACCAGACCTTTATGGAAGTTTCATAACAGGCTCAGCGTCATATAAAATAAAGGAGAATTTCAGCAACTGGGAGTTCTGCTGTGTCACTGATGTATTCTCCCACACACACCATCACACTGCACAAAGAAGAGTTACTGCCTTTTGAGGGAGCCAGAAAGCGAGCTGGGACCCTTCTGAGCTTAGGATAAAGACCACATGAGCGTTCCAGAGACAGCAGAGGTGGAGCACAGCCCCCTAAAAATATGACATGGAAATTCTTCCTGTTTTCTGAACACTAGGAACAGTTGAGAGAAGTATGGTGACTGCTTACCACTAGAGAGGCTTGTGAGTGCTTGAATTAAATCCTGAACCCCAAATTTCCTAGGTTCGTTCATACACTTCATATGAAAAGCTCCAGCTGCTGCTGAAGTGTAAGGAGATAGATTAGGTATCTTCCAGAAAACGTCTAGTCTACTTTCAAGACCTTCAGCTAAAATTGGCATGTATAAAGACTGTGCTATTATACCTGCTTAAAATGTCATTACAATCGTATGTGATGTCTGTCTATCCAATGGATAGGTATACGGGCACTACAGGGTGTGTAGACAGTGCAAGTAAGTGATTGTGAGTTAGCGTTGGCTGTGTTCCTCATGTATGTCTATTTTTGTTTAATTATATACCTATATGCATGATGGCCATGACTTTAAAGATTACGAAAGCACTCCATCAGCAAAACCAGAGACACCCCTTCACTGTAGAAGAATTCAGCATAGATCAGAAAAGGTAAGAGCTTTCCAGTTTTTCATGCTGGATCATCACACATAGAACAGCATAGTAAAGGAGAAAATCATAAAAATCAATTCCAGCATTTCTGCTAAGAAAGAATTTACTTTGTTGGTAAGAAAGAGAAAAAGTGACTGCTACTGAAGCAATCAAAAGTATGCCAAGCAAAGAAATCAAGATTGTGACAATCGGGTATTTATCTGAAGTGAGTGAGTCTTTCATCTATAATTTGGAAGGAAAAAAGCTTTATATATTTCAAAAAAGTATAATAGCACCTGTTTTAAAAGTAGGAAATAAAGACTTTGAGGAAAAGGACATATTTTTCTCAGTGACTTCTGATACTTTAGATAATTGGAATGAAACAGTTCTCATAGTCATGTTAATACAGGTTTACAAGGGCAATATTCTAGTACCTACCTGAATAAATTCAAGAATATTTGCTCCTATCTAATTCCTCGGCTCATATGCTGTACAAAACAATGATGTGCGTAACTGAAAATTCTATACTTGAAAGTTATGCAAAAAAACCCTTTCTAATCACCTTCATGTGCCAGAAAGTCTAGGATTTGTAGGGTATGTTTTATTTTGTTGGCAGAATACACAAATATCCTGAGGCTTATTCACTAGAAATGGTTGCCTGTGTATAATGGCATTGAAAGGAACTTAAAAACTTTTCCAGCTTCTGTAAGTCACGTCCGTATGTTAGGTGAGGATTTCTCAAATGTGGTGTTTATATTAGTTAAAAGTGATGAAGGTGTAGATGATGGAAAACCACTTTTGGTAACTGAATGCTACTTATATTTCTTTTATAGTGTGCTAAAAGTCTTTTATGGTGTAATCTTAGAGCAGTTTCATTTTATATGCCAAGGTTTCTGAAATGATGCTTTCTCTGCAGAAAGTGTTATGACAAAGGACTGATGACAAATTCTTTTGTCATAGTGGTAACTTTTATCTAAGAAACACATCAGAACAAAGCACAAGGTGTGAGAAGGGATTAATTCAGTAACATACCTTGGCTCTCAGAAACCTGATTTCACATTTTTGTATCAGTAAACAAATTTTCAGTCACCTCCTGTGGAAAAAACACCAATTTTCAACATGTCATAAGTATGATTGAAGGGCTGAAATGTGACAAAAGGCTGGAATTGGGTTGCTTCATAATAATATGTATGAAGAATTATATGTGTTGAGAGATTCAGCAGAGAATTATATATCTGAGGGAACTGTGGACACATACCTCAAGCTTACAGAGTCTCTGCTTAAAACATTTTCTGGTGGTTTTGCATAGTTATCCTCTTTCCTCCCATCCAAAGGTGGTAACATCGTTTCAATTGCTCTTGTTAAAGTCCAGAGTTTTTAAATCTTGCCTGGCAATTTTACCTAAGACCCACCACAATGAGTTATTATGGTATCCCTGCAAAACATAATATGTGTCTGGTACTTTGGACTTGGGGAACAGATTAGAGGTGGCACACAGAAAGGACATTTGGGCTCCACCTATTCCTCCCTGCAAAACTTGGACATCCTAGGCGTCTGAATACTTCTGTCAGGGTGGGTATTTTAATCGGGTGTTACTTGGGATGTGAGAACAAGAAGTTCATGAGGGCAGCTCCGGAGTTGGTAGCTCCTCATTAGTATCTCATTGAACAGTGTACATCTTCAGACACAGGACAGGGGGTGGCTGCACTTCATTTCTTATTGGACAGTCTTCCTCAGTAGTAGTACCTACTGGGGGTCTTCAAATGTGCAACAGCTGTTTCTTGCACATCTTCTCCACAGAAAAAGTGTTGTTTTCTCTCAACCCAGCTGAAGTGCTCTCCAGGCAGCTCATCACAAAAGAGCTTCTTGTCACCCAGGGTTGCTCATCCTACAGGCCAGACCCAGAAGTGGGGTTTGGTCATGAGAAACTCTTCTCAAATACCACAAAACCCAAAAGATGCGTATCAAAGAAAAAGAGCATGAGACAGCTGTACAAAATAATTTGGCAGCTGTTTGTCTCAGTTCCCAGCTCTCTACCATTTCGCCCTACTTCCCAACAGCTGCTGCATGGACCTTGTGGCAGATTTCCAAAATCTTCAACAGAAAACATTTTACCCTATGAGAAAATCATAATTTCATTCTTCTTTGCAGTTGCAGAAGAAAACTCCACAGGTTTCTGGGGGTTTTAATCCACAGTCTCCTAAATCCTGAGGCTTTCTAAAATCACCTGGAATTTGCCATGGAGAGAGCTGTACCTAGAAGTTTGGCACAACAGCAACAACGGCGTAACCCGGAACAGTGAGGACGTGAGGCAACAGTGCAGCTAAAACTGCTCAGCTGTGACATAAACATCGCACTTCCCATATCCTGACGGGTAGCAGCCTTTCAGACTACTCAAGCTGGGGGAAAAATCTGAATGCAGGTCAGCAGCAACTAACACGGAGTAGAGGATGGGTGAAATTCTCTTAGCTGAGCAGTTCCTGTAGGGATCCTACCTCGCATGTCTCAGACATATCCCTACCGAACGAGAGCAGTAGCTGCTCATCTCATGGGTTATAAGCGACTTCACACTTATTATCCTTGGCGCTTTGCATAGTTATGCCATCCATTTAACTACTTAGCAGGATTGTTCACCAGGGGAAGGGGCAATGACCAGTAGCAATGCTTTGACTTGGAGATCCTTCTTAAGCATTGCTGGTGTCCTACCAGAAGCCACTAACAGGAATATTATTTATTTCTAGAAAAGGAGAATGGTGACAATATGACACAAAAGAACATTGGCAGAAAGGCCTTTAAGGAAAAAATCCAAGATTCTTCAGAACAGCACTAAAAAGGACTATATATTAAAACAGACACTCAAATGCTCCTTCAGAATGGATGCTTATCATTACTTAAACTGTCTTTTATCATTAATTTAGGTTTATGGTTAACTATTAAATTGTAGAAGGAAGTATGTTAGAATCATATCGAAACACATTAGACCTAATCTTAAAAATCTTAACTGATGAAACACCAAAAAATAGTATTTACATGATTCTACTCTACTGTAAGGTTTTCCAAATGCTACAGCAGTGAAAAATGGGAGAAGAGGACAGGAATGTTTGGAAATGGCAGTTCGAGACCAAATACACAAAAAGATCTAAATATGCACATTAGGGAAAATTATGTGAATGCATAAATTAGTGGGTGCTTGGAAAATTGCTGTGCTTCTCCTAAGTGTCCCAGTGCCTTATCCACAGAGAACCCAGAGACCTGTGTTTGTGCCCTCTCTCTGTCGTAACAATACTGAATATCTCATCTTTGGGTAGTTTGTTTACTCTTTAATCTCACAAGTATAAATAGTCAAGATGTTGGTGTTTCAATGTAAACAGGTCTAGGTATTCAGCAAAATAAAACCGCAGGCCCCTTTACCCGAGCCTCAGGCCTCTGACCAGCCAAAGCTAATTTCAAAAATTAATATGGACTCTAGACTAATCATTCCCTGGAGATAGGAAATGTCAGGTGTCACCTCCAGCATCTTATAGAGTACCAGGAAATATTTTTGAAAAAAAAAATTGATACAGTACCTGGCCGCCTGGCTGATCCCTGTAAGGTCTGATTATTTCCTATTCTGTCTCCCCACGCTCTGTTAACCCTTGTTCTAAGGTTCAGTGTACATCCACAAAACCATTTACATGGGGTGAATAAAAGGAAATGAGAGCATGGAGAGTGAGTGGAATTTGTTTTGTGGGTTTGAGAAGCAAACTAGAAAATTATGCTCGGATAAAACACCAGTGAATTTCAAGCAGTGAAGTGACAAATGCCTGAAAAAATGCTGTTGAACGCAGACAGCAGAAAGATGGTGAGAACAGTTAACGTAAAATTAAACTGATCAACCAGTAACCCCCACAAACATGCAAACAAAGGCAACTTGTCTTCCCCCGACACACTGTGCCAGTCCTAATGTCATGGTTCATTCTGACCTCTCAAATTTACAGGACAACGTACCCTGTGAATCATATTTGAATGCATGAGCTCGTCTGGCAAAAATCAAACAAGGACTCAATCTGCTTTTAACAGACTAGCCTAACTTGTTAAGTTTCCAATTCACTACTTCATTAATTCACAAATTCCATAACTCTCAAACTCACACATTCCCACATGCTTATGTGCAAGACAGATCCCAGCCCAGGGGGAGAGTATTCATCCTTCCTCCTATGTCACAATGTGGGCACCCCAGGGTATCTACATGAGGGAGCAGGAAGGCCTCAGCAGTCCTGCTGCTCTTGTACCCATTCCAAAATGGTTTTGGGTGAGCTGACACACCTCCCAGCCTGGAAGTTTGGTCTGCCTCTCTAAGTCAGTGGACTCTGGAAAAACCTGCCTGCAGGGTTTGTTGCAAAAATGCGGGAGATGATGGCTGCAGGACAGCCCTTATCTCTTCCTGTTCATTGTGTCCGGTGTACAAGGTGCTCTCGCTCTGACCCGAGGGCACTGCTCCCAAGCTTGTCAGGCTTTAGCATGAGTGATGTATTATGCCAAAACCTGAGCCATTCGGTGAACATCTGCACATTCTCCTTCCCTTTCTTTCCCCTCACTCTTCATTTTCCTCCTCTCTGTGATCTCTCTCTTGCTCCATCTTCCCCAGCATCTCTCATTCTCAAAGCCAACATGTACCTCCTACTCCAAGGCTTTAATATTTTTTCTCTTTTGCTTGCCCAACAGTTTGCAACTCCTCTTCATCCACCCTCTACCTCCTGACCACAGCCATCCTCTGACCTTTCTGAGACTTGGCCCAGCCAATCTCTCAGCTGGTCCATACCCAGTTGTCCTTTTCTCTCTCCTTGGAACTTGGGCGAGCGTCAACCTGTCCTCACTACCTCAGTCCTACAAAAGTCACAGATAATCCAAAGAGAAAGGAAGTCAGTGTCTCATGTCCAAGAAGAAGAGAGTTTGCTAGCATCATCTCTTAGAAACCAAAAACCTTGGCCTTGGAAGAATAAACTGGCATTGGGCTGGAGTTTGTCTTTGAGGAGACTGTGAAAAACAGTGATGGAAAGGTGGGGATTCTTAACAGTGACTATGATAATGCTTAAAAAGAGGAGTCCAAAGACACATGCTGAGTGGAAACAGGGAAAATGAAGCATCGTTCAGCCAGTGGTGGTCTTTAATAGCAACATCTTTGAACATGAGCTTGTATTGCCGTACATATTAGAAAGTTAAATACTTGGAAGTATCACATAGGTTTAGAGGGAAAATTCTCCAGAATAGGATTTTATCCATGTCTAGTAAAGCTTTTCTTATTTCACATTGTGGGCTGTGCTCTGGTTCTGCGTGAACAGAAGGATGCACTATCCCCACACCCAAATGCAAACTCTCTGGAATAACACAGAGTCCTGACTGCGCCAGCACAGGAAACTGTAGAAATTGGAAGGCCTTAGAAGAAAATGAAGAAAGATGTATTACGAAGAAAAATACTCTGAACAGAAAATTATTTCCATGGGATTCTTTTCCTTGTAGCAATGACAGCATTTCTCTGCCAAGGCACCAGTCCTAAGTGTTCTGGGCCCCTCCGGGGACTGCTGTATATGGAGTACTGCTAGCTTGTCCCAACAGACAAGGCATGCTGGCTGTCACCATCGTGGATAAGAAATTTATCTTACTACAAATGAAATACAGGCTTAAAAAGCCAGCAAGCAGCCAAGCCTAGGAAGACAAAACTGGAATCCAGATCCCCTAAATCATAGTCCACCACTTTACATAGTGACCTGCCATTTTATCTCAGCCTAAATTCTCACACCATCCCAATCCCTGCAGCGTTGGTGTCAGACTCACAAGCCAGCCCAGCTGCTCAGGACCCAAACTGTCACCTCTGAAACAGCACTAGCAGTTGAGTAATTTGGAAAGCTATTACTCTGGTGCCCCTGTGACCTGTAGACTAAATCAGAGGATGTTCTTGAGTAACTGTTCACGTGAAAGGTATTTAAGAGGTCCACCACACACTTTAGTTTTTAGTACAATTTATTAAAAATGACAATTTGTAGTTCAACAGGGAAATCCACTGTTGAAAAATGGATGACTTTTAATATTGAATAACAAAAAGCCAAAATACTGATTTATTAATTTTCAGTTAGCAAATTTCAGTTGAGAAATGTAAAACCACATAATTTTGTCTTGGTTTGAAACTAACTTGTCCCTTGACATTTCCTTCGTACCTCAGATGCAACTCTATCCCCATTCTTCTTCAATGGTCTGGGCCTCCCAGACAGATTGCCTTTGCCATTGCCCATGCTCCCTCGCCAATGCACTGTATCAGCTTAATGAGGGGGGGAGACTGCCTGACTGAGAGTAATTTGAACTATAAAATAAAAACATTTCAAACCAAGATGTCTGATTCGAGTCAGCCACCCCTGAAATCTCCTAATGAAATAAGAGTAATTTTTTTGGCCTAGATATTTTTAATTAAGAAAAGAAATCATGTAAAATTTTTTTACTAGCCTGACCTACACTGAGAAAGAAATGCATGTCTGGATGGGTGTTTCATTACTGAAGTTTAACTCAAAAGTAAATCTGATAATTTTCCTTTAATCTCTATTTTCTTTTTCAAAAAAATATTCAAAGGAATGATAATTTATACTAAAGTGATGGAAATCCAATAATTTAAAAGTTATCTTTGGAGAGCAAATCTTTTGTGAAAAGTTAGTGATTTAGAACAACTGTGACATAGTTCATATTCATATCCACCATCTATTAATTTTTCTGTTTCCATTTTTCTGTCATGTATATTACCCAGTGCAGCTGCCAAGTACAGCTTATGGTGTGCTCAGCTTTCATGAATTTTTCCTTTTATGTTCATGACAAATTTATGAAGCAGTTCATAATAAAATTCACCATAAGAGAAAAACTTACAAGATATTTTTATGGAGCATGTCAGAAATTTTACAACTTAAACTGGGAAGCAGTAACTGTGAAGTCATTGTCATACCCACGTTGTGTTTTAGTCATCTGTCCACAAGATGCATAAACTGGAAGAAAAAGGATTTTCAAAAATGCTAAAGGAGATTTTCATGTTCTCAAGAAGCAACAGAAATAAGATTCTGAGATTTGGAGGCTACCAGTGATACCAACACTCCGTGAAGATAACAGCAATGGAATATTGCTGAAGGAATTGATTCATTGTTTGCTGTCTCCTTGGGTACGTAGACATAGATTAAAAGGAACTGTAATACAACCATGGAACTAATGACAGCTACCACCATCCTTGAAAATCCCCTTCCAAACAAGTATCAAGGGCACAAAGAGCACGGCCACTAGATGCTTCAGCTAAAAGTCTCTGGCTTGAACATGGCAGTTGCGAGGTGGCACATTACTGGAGAAAATACAGTCTCGGGAAAATAAGTCATAGGCCAGCTAGAGATGTATGTATCTAAAGCAACACTTCTGAACCCCCAACCATAATCCCCAACTAGCTGCTGCAGAACAGAAAGCACTAGTACCCTTGCTCCCAGTAAAATATCCTGCTTAATGAAGCAGTCCATCTTGCAATGATCTCAGACTCTCAGTGGGTTGGAAACCCAGTCTCGACTGGGTTGTTGCCATAGTCAAGCTCTGAGGTGCACAGGCGATGTGTGGTATTTGCTGGAGGAGATCACCATCATCGTTTGATCTGCCCCTGGTTTGATTCGGTGCATAAACCAGTGGAGAGGAGAGAGGGAAGTTGGACTTCACTTAGGAGGGCTTATGAAGGAGTAGGACAGAAGAAGGGAGTGGAGTAGATTCTTTCCTGGGTCACAAACTGGAGGACAGTTATGTTGTGTTTAAAACTAGTTTTGGAAGGAGAGTGCTATTCCAGAGAACCACGGGATCTGGGTCGATTTGCAGCACCTTTCCCAGTGCTTCCACTTTGAGGAAAACAGGAAGATGGGTATGCAATTCATAGAGGTAGAGGTCCAACTCAGCATCAGAGAATCATAGAATATCTCGGGTTGGAAGGGACCCGTAAGGATCACTGATCCAACTCCCAGAACTTACAGAATGGGACCAAATGAAGGAGTGTGCTACAGTCTGTGTGGCTTGGAAGGCCGGCTGACAGTGATGTTTGTGCCACAAAGGCACAGTGGCTGAGCTCATGATGCTTTACTTGACCTTAAAAGTTAGTTACAGCAGAACTGAGAGTGTCCCCTTCAATTTAGTTTGTTCCATGAGTGCGGAGGAGAGGAGACCAGTCAAGCAGAACTGAAGGTCAGGGTTGGGAGGGCTAGCGTAAAAACTTGTTCACACACTCAGGCTCAGCAACCTTGTTGGTGCATTTAAGTGGTAGGTACTTCTGACACCCTTAGCAGAGTACCTTTGAAGTAAACTGAACAATAGAAGATCTCACTGTACTGAAATTGCTGAAAATGTGCCAAAGAGTAACAGTAAATTCACTACAGTATTTGTCAGATTAGTAACATTTCAATTTATTTTGTGAAGTTAAAAACATCACCCAAAATGTCAACATTTGCACAAAGCTCAGGAGCCTTCCAGCGAGCCCTTTTGCATACGTGCTCAGAAGAGCAAGGACTACCTGCTGCCCTGTATGAGACTGCAAGGAGCGGTTGGTGGACTGATTTATCCTCTTTTTGAGGCAGGCAGAGTACATAAAGGGCAGCAGCCTCATGGGTCAGTGGGCTGGGCTGCGTCCCGGAGTGGAAGAGGAGGAAACAGGCTGCGCCAGGAAAAAGGGTGGTGCAAACCGTTTCCCCTCCGCAACAAGGAGGACGCCTGACACTGTGAGTCAGAGTTCCCAGGGCGGCTTAGCTATGCTTCTCCTTTATATAGGTTGAACTGCTTGGTGGAAAGCCAATGTTCTGGGGTTTGTTTTAGAGAGAAACAGTTAAATCCTTTTTTTAAAAGTATCATCTGCTCTGGGTTTCCTTTGGTTTAGGGTGGTAAAGCTTCTTCACTGTATTATGCAAGGATCGGAGCAATTCCCCATGAGATCCAACACCACCAGTGTTTGAAGAGTGTTGTTCCATTTAGTACTGTGTTACAACAAAGTGTAACTGTTGTATTAGTCAACTTTCCAGTTTGCCTGACCAGTAAAAAACCCTGCCACTCGACTCAGCCTCTATGCTGCTTTCCTTGCCCTCACCTGTCTCTGTGATGATCCTTCTATTTTTTAACTATAAAATCTTATTAACTGTCTCGGAACTGGTAACTTCTCCAAGTTTTTGGCTGGTATAGTTTCTCACTGCATTAATGGTAATAATAGTCAGTGTGAAAGTAAGCCTGAAGCATCCTCAGGCTTTAATAAATATGCCTATTAAGGAGCCATCTACTACTACTACTGTCTTCGTGTGCATATAATGTTTGGCATATTTTGCCTCTACAATCAGAATTATATTCTAGATATAAATGATGCCTAACTGCCTCTCAGGTAGCTCTTAGGTTGCTAGCTCCTCTTAAGCAGTATATTATAATATCTTAAGAGATTTGCATAAGTAGTGGAGCATGCTGCAGAGCAGCTTAGAAACGCTCTCTGGCAGGAACGGAGTAGAAGCAAATGAATGAGCTACAAGGAAATATACAGCCAAACTGATGCTGGGTAGAGGGGATGGCAAGACAGTGGTACCAGATAAAATTATGATCCACAGATGACTGAGCTTCTACTTGGGCAGTTTCCCAACTATTCAGAATGCTATGGGTTCGAAAACCATGGCCTACCACATTTGTATTGGCAAAAACACACGGTGAGTCTCATGGTGAGAGCAGGGGACAGGAGAACCCATGCGCCTCTTTCTGGCTTAGCTACAGATTTGCTGCGGATGTCTAAGTAAACAGAACTCTCTCTGTTCCCCTAACTCGGTCTGCAAATTTGTGACAGAAAAAAAAAATCAACTTATATTGCAAAATAGAAGTCCTGCCTGTAAGGAGTTAAAGGACAAGGAAGTATGTTGAAGTTAGTCCTAAATCACTAGCTCTTTTTGCTGCAGCTACTAGTAAATTCCTCCCTGTAAGAAATGCCGAGATGAATTTAAAGTTCAGTCTCTCCTGGAAGTCTCTTGCTTTTGAGAAGGAAGGGAAAGGAAAGGCACCAGCCACATAAAGGCATTCACTGTAGAACTGCAAATGAGTCTGCACAGTGTTTTATCCTTCACCAGTCCCCTTTGTCTCCTTCTCTTCTGACTGCATTCTTGGAACATCTTGTACATGAATTTATAAGACTATTTGTTTTATTTCCACATTTTTAACTGCACAGAACACACTGCAGCCTGAGAAATTAATTTGAAAGGAATGGCAAACTGTGTTATTTTGGTTAACAGCAATTCTAGCCAAAACAGAAAGCTACGTGCTTTTCTCACATTAGAATTAAAAATAAAAAAGGGCATTACTTTGGCAGAATCAGGACATGAAAGGTAACTGAAAAGTTGAACTGTGTAAAGACCGAAATGCTATCAAGCAGAGATTAACTGGAAAGTAGAGGATGCAGCATCGATTGCAAGTACTCAGGAGTTTTACACATTTCAAATATACAAAAGTCACCTCTATTTTCTTACAGTGAATAAAAGTCTGTTGTAACTTGACAATTACAAGAGAACATAGTAAACCTGTTGATAAACAGTATTAACATTGGTCAGAAATATTTAGAACTTGAATAATGTTTTTATTAAAAACCGAGCTGGGAGTCACAAGCTGTGCCTGAGAGAGAATGTGTGTGAGAATCAGTCCAGCACCGTGGGTGTAAATGGCCCTTTGCAGATAGGGCCAGGTTGGATGGGGCTTTTCAGGGCCAGGTTGGATGGGACTTTGAGCAACCTGGTCTAGTGGAGGGTGTCCCTGCCCATGGCAGGGGGGTTGGAACTAGATGGTCTTTAAGGTCCCTTCCAACCCAAACCATTCTATGGTTCGGTGATTCTAAGGTCCCTCCAGATGTGTCACTTCAGGAGGCAGCAGCACCACTCACCTACTGAAAGTGATGGATGTGTTGCTCATCTGATTGCCTGAGGGATGGCAAGGGATGGAAGAGCCGCAGGCATGGATCCTCCAGCAATCTTTTTGCACCAGCTAATATTTCAGTTGCAATGGGTAAATTTCATTTCATGGAAAAAGTGACAAACGTCAGAGAACTAATCTAAGCACAGACATTTCATCAGCAGGCTTTTGGCTATTGTGGACTGCATTATTGGATGACAGGATCCATAAAACTACATGGTAACTAATAAAGAAGTTATCATTAAAACGGTGATAAAATAGAGTCTACGTGTTTGAATTATTCAAATTCCCTTGAGATAAATGACATCAAAAATTATTACAGAGAAAATACAGAAAATAATTACAGGGAAGAAATATGGGTTAGACACATTACTTGATGAAAGCAACTAAGTTAAGGCATTTAAAAAATATATTTAGGAGAAATTAATAGGGAAGGCAAGCCTAGGAGCTGTGGGGCTGTACTTCATGATGTAAAGACATGTTTCTTCAAAAACATCACTCCAATCCCTAGCCAGAAAAGTCTGTGGGATAGGCATATTTTTATGGGAAGATACAAAATCTGTTGAAAAGAGTACCAGATAATTTTTTTCCCATAAATATTTAAATTAATTAGATGAACCAATTTTATGCATTATTTTCTACATTCATTCATTTGAATGGTACCATCTGTGATATGTTTGCATAAAAGGGATTTCAGTCTTACTATGAAATATTTGTTGAAAGTAATTCTAAACTTACTTTGGAAAATATTCACTGTAGAAATCTGATAAAAGCTCTATATTCAACCAAGTAAAAGATATTACCAGGGAATCTATAAACAATGTTGTTAGCCTAATTTTTGGCTTTCAAAGGGCAAACAGCAGAGTATAAGGAATTAAAGAAAACCTTGTTTAATGTTTTTCAGAAAAGCCTACACTGGTTAAAAAAAAACCCAACCAACTCAGATTTAGTGATTCACATCTTCTCCAAGTATTTAATTCCTAGGTCAGAAGTGGTGATAGCTGAAGGTTCCTTGCTCTGCCTTATACTGAAGCAACAAGTTCCATGTATATGCAACATACAGCTTAGCAAAATACCTTAGAGAAATTGTTCTAAAAAGGAAGCTTTGTCTATTAAACCTGCTTAGTCTGCCTGCCTTGCCTGTCCCCTGTGCTTCAGTGCTGTGGAATAGAGGAGGCTTAGCTAGCTGTTTGCCAACAGGCTGAGATTTTTAACGTGCCTCTGAAAATACTGAACTCTTCCATGGAATAATATTAAAGTTGGCTGAAGAATGCCATCTCACACTGAATGGTTACAATGAACTGGTTAGTGCTTAACAGCTGCATGGTTGGAAAAGTCTGAGGTTTAAATGTCCGTGTCGGATCATACTGATATTTTTTGATATGGAAGCATATAACCTAAACTGCATGACTTAGCACAAAGAGAGGCAGCTATTAACAATACAACCTTGACCTCAGATAAAAATTGAAAGGAATGGGCTAAATTTAGCCTTTTTATCCTTGATCATAGTTCCCTGTATTGTCTTCTACTAAGGCTGAACTTAATACAGTCTTACTTTTCCACCTAACAAACTCTTCTGTTTCCCTTTAATTAACAGTTTCAGTATTTTGTCTGTCATCCATTGGGAAAGGATAAAAGTGTACACAGCAATGTGTCTCAACTAGAAATCATTAAAACACCTACTCAGCTAAACCATGTGTATCCTTTCCTTTTTTGGAGCCGTATGAGGCCCTGTGGGACAATAATACCATTCGCTACTTCTTCTGGCCTAGGATGTTCTCCAAGGTTGGGATCTGTAGAAACGAAAAGCCAGAGAATTGAATACATCAGTTCTTTCAGCAGGCTCATATAAACAGTCCGGAAAAGGGAACACTAACTATGGTTGGATCAGCTTTCAGTACATTCTTAGGATCAAAGGAAAAACTTTGAAAAAAAAAAAACCCAACTCAGAAAATCTGTCACCAGTTCTTCTGAAGGAGAACTACCAAGAGAGGAAAAGAGGAAGGTACTATCTCCTTACTGGGAGCAAATCTACTTCCCCTCTGTCAGAGGCTGTCTTTGATCTTCGACTAGAAGAGTCTGGATCTCTGAAAAGCAGAGGCATAACTGATATTCATCACTAGAAGGCAAAGTCAGTTCCTACAGCTATGGGGGTGCTTGATGGTCAGCACTGTTCGGGGTGAGCAACTGCATCAGCAGAGAGTAGGGAAGGGTTTCCTCCCTGCCCCACCTTTCCTGACCCCCTCAATTTGCATCCACCTCATTAGAAAGGAAATAAACATAGAAAGAGGTGAGTAAATAGGGACGAAATGTCCCTCATTATCAACCCTAGAAGCAGAGGACAAAAGTAGAGTCACGACAACTATAAATAGTGTAAGGTTCAGTAGGTGTGTTTTCCCTGTGCCTAATTCCTTTTAGCAATCTTTCCACATTAGCCTGCCAAAAAGCAAGAGCATCCATCGTGCTGAACAGAGGATACCTTGATAAGTAATACAAGTTATCAGGTGGTAGGAAGCCAAAATAGAGCAGTCTCTGAAGAAAAGAGCTTGGGATTACTGGAAGACGTGCTCTAGGATGCAGTAATACACAAAATTGCCTTTTATTGGCTTGTGCCTGACCCACGGGACTCAGATGACAGCTGACTTGTACGGGAACAGTTCTAGGGCGGTGTCTGAAGGGTTTTAGGTCTCACCAAAGAATTTTCTTCAGTGGAATCTGAATGAGAGAAGTGTAAGGCACCAAAACAGTTTGCTGGGGTTTATTCTTCTTTGGTAGAGGATTGCAACCAAGTATAGTGGAGCCAACTGCAAGCAGGTTTGCTTACAAGGAATATGGCAAACTGGTATTGTAATCACATAAACGTTTTGCTCTTTAAAAGCTGGGGAAAAAAATCTCCTAAGGGATAACAAACTCAAGATGTAAATGAGGATAATGTTAACTGGAAAAGAGCAGTGATAAGAGCTATAAAAATAACAGTCTAATACAAACTTTATGGCTGTATCACAATTCCATCATGCACATTAAATCTACTGGGATCAGCCTCTATACACAAAATCCCTGTCTGAAGACAGATGCTCCTGACTTTCACAAAGTGCCCTTGGAATGCAGAAATTCTCTGAAACACGTATTTCAGGTATGACTTCTTTTTAAAGAAAGTTTTAAAAAGAAGAACCAAAATGATGCATGAGTTAGGAAAAAAAAGTATTCATTCAGTTTCCATTATGAAGGTGTCGGAGGGAAGTGTCATGTATCTTCAGATACAAAACTATCAGGAGTGAAGAAAGAAACATTTATGCTGAAGTCCTTCCGTTGACTCTAGCACCATTTCTTTGGGATGAAAGGCAAACCTGCAGGAATATTGCTAAACATAACATGAGCTGCTCGAGATCACATTTTTTAGTCCCAATTCTATTTTGAAATAAAAAAGGGCAGTAAATCATAAGTACCTTAGTAAAATGTAAAGACTGAAAAATTCCTATTGAATCTATTAATTTTTCCTAGATTTAGGTAAGAATTAATTATGGGGAACACAGCGGTTTCTGATTTGTATCAGCATGAAGACAAAACCTGAGACTTCTTCAAAAACAAGACACCACCCTGAACCATCCACAGCAGAACATGCACGTGGGGAGTGGGAATCTAGTGTCAAGACCAAGGTCTAAAGCCGGCAGAGTAGGGATTTTAATCAGATTCTGTATGCTACGTATGCGACCCAGACACCAAGCTACACTCATCTATGTGAATTTTCACTTTCTGTCTTGTCTCTGTTGTGCCCATTTAAAAAAAAAATAGGAATCCTAACCAGCTGTCTTTCAAAGTCAAGGACGAGCTCTGCTAGAGCTAAAAGAATATTATCACTTGCTGTATTCCCTCAGTACCTTGATCATCAGTTTTGAGAAGGACAGAGAAGTAGGTAAGTTGCACCGTCCCTGCTGAAAGGGCTGAGATTCTCTACCCAATGAGTGTCAGTATTTGAGCATGACAGGCAGAGTAGGGAGCAATTCCAGCGGGATGTAATCATCAATATTTCTTACTCTGTGATATTTTAATTTTTTAAAAAATACTGTTTTAAAATAGAGTGATATTTTTGTAATTATGCTGTTCTGTTAAGACACATAGTATTGTAAGAAATCAAAATGAGTACTTATATAGGTATAGACACTTAATGAGGTCCTGAGAATCCTGAGGCCACTTGTGGGCTAAATAGCTGACAAGAACCCCGAAGCTCCGAAAACACAAATTGTTTCCTATTGATTGATTTCCCTTGTCTTCAGAGAAGCAGGCGTTCTGCTATTCCTTATAAATAAACAGAATAAAAGGAATAATTGATTAGGAAATTATTTTCTCCTTATCCAAAGCACACAGTTAGATTCCACATTGTGAAACAAGAACGCTTGGACTTTGAAGTGACCTCCACCTGTGACTTGCAAACTTGCTCCTATTAGAGGAACGTGTCCCGTGTCCTGAGCATACCTAAACACGCGGTCCTCCTTTGGCATCACACCAATTCACATCGATAGAAGTGTTGCCAAGTCAGGACTACTGTTAGTGAGTACAGCAAAAAAAAATAATCTGGCAGCGTGCTCCTTACACTCCAACACCTCATTTTGCTTTCAAAACTTTTGCCTATTAGGGCCCATCTACATTACGATATTTCAAAAAAACTGGTTGGTATTGCACTGGCAATTCAGTACAAATGTCAAGTTCTAAGAAATACTTGTACTTTGAACATGACTGAAAAAGAGAGATTTCTAAATTTTCAGTTATTTACATTATGTTTTCTGGAACTTTTTATATTTAGTATAAACTCACTGAATGTACTTATTGCAAAAATCCTTGTGTTCCCTTGGCAATAGCTTGCTGCTTCCCTTTCCATTTCAGCTGCACTTACAATTTTCTGCTCCAATTCTGATACTTCAGCATGTACTTTCCTGCTGCCAGAAACAGAACTGAATCCTACCAGCTGCCTGTAAGGGTTTAGGCTAATGATTTCTCCAAATAGAGCAGTAGCCTAATTTAGCAACAATACACCGTCTATATCTTAGCATTAAAAGTATTTTGACAGTAAGGCATATCAGTAATGTCTCCATTAAGTTGGTTTATTAACTGAGAAACTATGATCTGTGTTTTAAAAAGAACATATTGAAACAAAGTTATTTTAAGTACCCTGTTAATAGGGACTTTTAAGCAATGCTATGACCACGAGTCTTGAAGCTATCCAATTTTTTTAGAACAGATCCAGGTTAATTAAACGTCACATGGGTAAAACTCCTTAACAAGTGTCAACAGTTTGGAAGTCTGGGAGGTATGAAAGACACAGTGTCATTGGATATTCCCAGTTTCTTTCATCTAAGGGGGTAAAAAAAAAAAAAAGGAAGAGAACAGAGCAACTGAGATAACTGATATCCAGTGAAAAATATACTTAAATGTTGCAAAGACTTATGCATGAGAGCAATCAAAGTAGAACCCATGTGCATTAGCATCTGTGTAATTTTTTCCTGCTATCTCATTAGCATCACAAAATGCAGACCAATGGGATTTTGATAGCCAGCCAGCTCATGCATGTTGCAATTACCCTTCCTCTCATATAATTCCCATACTCTCCTCACATATCCGTGCAAACTAACAGAGTATCTGTATTTTTAAATCGTTAACATCTACAAATGGTATATTCCAAAATAATACACAGATAAGTCAAACTTTTCAAGGAATGTGGTATTTATTGCATGACTAAGCTAGCAAATGCAAATTTGAAAAGAAAATAGCTTCTAATCTAAGTATTCATTTGCTGATGAATTAAAATCACCAAGTTATTCAACACAATTCAAAACGAAAAAGCTGACATATCATTTATTGTAAAGGCCACGGCTATAATAGGAACGTCATTGTTTCCCTTTCTGCTGGTCTCACACATTCTTTTTAAACTTGATTATTTGTCACCCTGTTAGGGGACTTCTTATGGTAATGAAATCCTTTTGTCAGTGATGTAACTGGAGCCTTTTGCTGCATTTTCCCTTCCTACGTAAGTTACAATTGAGGTTATAAACACTGTGGAGGTTTCTTCTGAATCACACAATTGCAGATTGTTCGAAGGAGACACACGTTCCTGGCAGTTGCTAGGTGGCAAATGCTCTCAAAGATTTTGCAGGCTAGAGATTTCTTCAAACCTTTAATCCTCCATATTTATTTTATAACCCACAGCCACTCAGTGAGAGGATGATAGAAGATTTGAGAGAGGGAAAACGTTTGGCTTCAAAACTTAATCCAGTCCCTAACTGCAGGCCAGTTGAAGACTCCCATGAGGGATGATTATCATATGTGTGTGTATTGCGAAGCCGCTCATACCTTCTTCCAAAATCAGTGTGTTAGCTCCTGTTTAGAACAGGCTCCTAGATGTAATGAATAAGTCTCAGCCACGGTCCTATGAAAACGTACATGTATGGAGGAAGAACTTTACCGAGTGCAAGGAGAAAACCCCAAATCATTCCTTAGCAGTTAGGAACTGATCATTTATGAGCTGACTTTGCCGGATACGTTACACCAGCACTGGGAGTTCTGAAGAGTATGCTAACACATTGATAAATCTACAGTGTGTTAGTCTGAAAAGTGTCCTGTACTCTGTCATTGCCCGGGTATGATGTTGCAAAGCTGCCTGTTAGCTCCTACTGACAGTTCACCATGAAACTGTGTTTTTCAGATGTCCCTTTTGAAATAAGGCCAAATTCACAGCTGATTCTAAACTGATGAGACTTTTCACCTCCAAAAGCTCTCACACCAACTCAATAAGTGGTAAATGCACATCCATATACCAGTAATATTTATTAAAGGGCAGCACAAGGAAACTGAATAAAGGAAAAAATATGAGGCTTCATTACAGAACACCTTCATCTTCTCCTCAGTACTTCAGACCTGTGCAAAAGTCACAAGTCCCTGATGGCCACACAGGCAAGACCTTGTGCAGGTAGTTCCTGCAGCTGCAGAGCACCAAAATCCCTGACTAGCACAGTACTTGCTTCCGCTTACATATCTTCCTCACAGCCTGGCTGTTTTTCTCACCTCACTTGCTGTGCCCTCCTTCAGTCTGCCTTTTTCTCATTTACTCCTACTCCCTACATGTGGCCCTTATAGTAGGCTTTCAAAAGATAGTCCCACACAGTATATGTGAAGGTGTCAAAAAATGTACTTGTTAGTTTACAGATAAATTCATCAAAATATATTAAAAATAAAAGTTTTCAGAAATTTGTTATTGAGCTAAATTTAGGAAAACTGTCACAGGGACTACAAAAGGCATTTCTCCGACATGTCATTGAATTACACACATCATTAAATTTCACCTTTGTGAGCCAGCCTGGATCTTCTCAGCAAAACAATGGTAAGAATTCTTCAGTTTTGATAAATGCCTTTTTTGCCCTAACCTCCCTTCTTTTTAGACAGAGATATGCCATTTCTTCAGAAAAACAAAAGAATGGACCATTCTGAGACAAACACCTGTCTCACCACACCAAAGTGTTGAAGTTCAGCATATTCATACACAACTGAAAGCATGGGTCTGGCAATGGAAAGACTTGGGCAACGCTAGCTGTGTCCATTGGTGTCAATTTTTCCTTGCCAGTAAAGTCTTATATTATCATTAGAAAAGTAAAGTCTTAGAGGACTGAAAGTTGTTCCCTCGCTGTTCCCTACCTCAGACACGCATCTGCTACAAATGTAGGTGGGTTGGGTGGGAAACATCAGTGAAAATCATAGAACGGTTTGCGTTGGAAAGGACCTTAAAGATCACCTAGTTCCAACCCCTGGAAAGCAAAGGTAGGGTATATTCTTCAGAGCCTGATTTCAACGATCTGTCTTTAATTCTGATCGGTTGACTAAAGCTTCTGTTCTCTTTGCATTCAGCATGTCACAGGAGAGTTACGCTTTATACCTAGATGTATTCTCAAAAATGAGATACTCGTTGCAGGAATCTCTTGATAGATTTGTGAAGCCCTCACACTTCTTGGACAACTAGCATCGGTAACTACTCTTACATGCTCTGTAAAAGAGGCAGCCAAGCCACAATGGATTATCAATATCTGACCACCCACACAAGGTTCCTTATTGTCTTTGTGACAGTATTAGGGAACAGAAGTGTTTTGGAGGGGTACCTCATTTGGTAGCATTGCCAAACAGCTGTTACTTGGTGAATATTTTGGGGGTTACCACCTTGTAAACTTACAGGGAGCCAGTGCTTGCAATCACCCCCTGGCTGTATAGGCACACAGGCATTCTGGATAAACACTCAGAATGAAAATAGACACTAGCTGTAGCCTTTTGGATGTGTCTATACATTATTTTTACATCCCACTCTTCTTCATGGTTCTGGTAATAACTATTGCAATCCTATTGTGAAACTAGTAACTCACAAAATGACAAAAATACATAGTCACATAAAATGCTTTCTATGTAAAAAAGATAATGTTATCTTTATAAGGTGAAGTATTTCACTCTGAGAAATAAAGTAAACATAAAAGATTGTTTGGTTTTATGAAAGAGTGTAATGTACTTTGGAGTTAATAACCACTAATCATCAGGGTTAGACATTTCAAGCAATGCTTGCCTTCCATCTTTTGACATTTCTCAAAAGCCTAACGTTTGTAGTCATCTTTAAAATTACTGATTTCACAAGTTGCCTGCGAAACATCTCCACTGAAACAAAAAGAAATATGACTTTGTCAAGTTTTAGAGGAAACTGGAGGTAATCAAGGGAAGAGTTTAATCTTAGAGTAGATTTCTAAATTTCATCTGGAAAGGTGACTGACGTGCTTTCCCCTCCCATGCTCTGCTCTAACTTATTCTCACCTGGAGGAAAGAGAAAGGGAGCAAAGTGACACTTAGCCCACTGAGCTCTGCTTTCCAGACTGCAGCTGGGAGATAAAGAAGCAATGGAGGCACTGCTTTCTCTCATCCCTGGATATTTGGGATGCTCTCTATGGGAGGATAAAGAGCAATTAACTGCTCTTGGAATTCATCCTCAAAGTGTTATTAATTTAGATAATTCCTACGTCTTATCTGATTCATTATAAACATGCATGGAGAAGAGCTCATTATCAAAACGTACTGAAAAGCCCTATGATCCCATCAGTTGGCCTTTACCAGTACTTCCTTGGTCTCCCTGCAGTCTGTGTTTCCTAGAAAAAATGCTCTTTGTGGCCAGAAACTCTTAGGCTCCTCTTCACAGCACACAAGTTCAAACCTGTGTCATCCCCCTCAAAGCCAAGAGGCCAGCAGCATCCATGGCCAGAGGCCCAGCTACTCTCAAAGGCTCAAACCAGACATCCTTCTCAGGAGCATTGTCCCTATCAAGGTGTGGACATTCGGGCTTCAGCCTAGAAAAAAGTCTGAGAATTTTGGCGCAGCACTGTATGGGATGGTAATGTTTTGTCCCACAAAAGGTGCTTCAGATAGGAAAGACAAAGGTGAAGACCTAGATGAGAGAAAACTGGTTTACCTTCTGTGTGCCAACCTGTCACCAGTCACAGAACCCAAGTTTCTGGGCAGAGGAGCAGAAGATGTCACGTCCTTGAGTGAAGTCTGCAAACAATATGAGGAACAGACTGACATGCTCATAATGCTATGAGGATATTAATCACTTCCTTCCCCTTGACCACTGACAAAGTTATGAAGTTAGAAATACAGTCCATTAGGCATTGCTCTCATCCTCCGTCCTTATACTTCAAACGCTTTTCAGATGCAAGGCAGAGCTAAACAGCAGTAGCTTGTCTAAAGACTGCCATGGCCAGTGCTCCTCACGTCCTACAGGCATGAGGAACATCCTTTTTGGGGTGATGGGCTACTGCTTTCCTGAATCCATCATGTGGGCTGGAAATGATAGTGTGCAAAATATTCTAGTGCTGTGCACGGCACATTTAGAGTGCTCCCTCAGAAATGTGTTGGCATGCCAAAGGTGTGGTTGCAATCTATCACACGGGCTCATTCAAATTGTCTTAACGTAATTAGAAAGCACAATTAAGCTCCAGGCTATCATGTTTGAAGATCTCCACAAGGTGTCTTTAAAGATGTTAGTCTGCGGCATGCCAGAGCTTTTCAATTGTGTCAACAATTGAACACGCATTCTGTTTGCCCGGCACAGGACCCAGAAGCAAAGCATGTGGTTTCCATGTTTAAACTGGAAGCACCTGAAGAGGAGAAGTGGGAGAACTACACAGTGTTGTCACTAGCACCACCCACTAATGCTGCTTCTCTAGTGAAAACAAAATGAAAGCAGGAAAAGAGAGTAGTAGATTGGGAGTAGAATTTCTGCCTCCAGAAGGGCATTGCAAAGTTCCCACCATTTGTCCAATCTGTGTAGAAAATTATTTTTAAACTACTATTTTTGCCACCAACTTTTCATACTGAACTTGTTTTCTTTTTCAATGTGGAGTCTTTAAAATTAATTATCAACTTCTGCTACTAAGACTGCTTTGAGTCAGAAAATGTCACCCCTGGGAAGCCTGATCCGTTATTGCACTGGGACAACATGTCAGGGCACAAGGACTCCAGGAGGTATTGTAAAGTGTTGATGACAACTTCCTTCTCCAAGTGACAGAGGAGCCAATGACGAGGGGTGCCATGCTGGACCTTGTTCTCACTAACAGGGATGGGCTGGTGGGGAATGTGATGCTCAAGGGCAGCCTTCGCTACAGTGACCATGAAGTGGTGGTGTTTGAGATCCCTAAGGAGGTGAGGAGGCTGCACAGCAAGCTTGCTACCCTGGGCTTCAGGAGAGCAGACTTTGGCCTCTTCAGGGAACTGATTGGCAGAGTTCCATGGAATGAAGCCCTGGAGGGAAGAGGGGCCCAAGAAAGCTGGCCAGTATTCAAGGAAGGGCAGTTGGTATCAAAGTGTTTGACACTGTCCCGCACGACATCTCTAAATTGGAGATACGGATTGGATGGGTGGACCACTCAGTGGATAAGGAACTGGTTTGATGGTTGCACTCAAGAGAGTTGTGGCCAACAGCTAAATGTCTGAGTGGAGACCAGTAACAGGTGGCGTTCCTTAGGGATCAGTATTGGGACTGGTACTGTTTAACAATCTTGTTGGCAACAAGGACGGTAGGATTGAGTGCACCCTCAGCAAGTTTGCTGATGACACCAAGCTGTGTGGTGCGGTCGACACACTGGAGGGAAGGGATGCCATCCAGAGGAACCTGGACAGGTTGGAGAGGTGGGCCTCTGCCAACCTCATGAAGGTCAACAAGGCCAAGACATGGACCTGTTGGAGCGAGTCCAGAGGAGGCCACGCAGATGCTCAGAGGGCTGGAGCACCTCTCCTGTGAAGAAAGGCTGAGAGGGTTGGGCTTGTTCAGCCTGGAGAAGAGAAGGCTCTCTAAGTATAAGGGGACAGGGGAAAAAGGGCAAAGAAATGCACCTCCCTGTCTCTGGTATTAGTGACGCTTTGTCTAGTGTATGCTTCAGCTCATATGATCCAGAAGTCCCCTGTACCAGTGTACAGTCCTGGGGAGGCTGCAACCACACCCAATCTATCTACTCTACCAAAATAAAACAATTGTTTCCAAAGGTTTAGAACCTGGGTACTGAGAGGTAAAGGGAAAACAAATGACCTGAAAAAGAATGAAAGATGTAAGAAAATTAAAATTTTAGGAGAAAAAACCCCAAGAAATCTCAAAAGTGCTCTAAACCACTTTGATCAAGCATGACTAGCATTTATTTCAAGTCTACACCATCATTTAGATGTTTTTATGCCGTGGCAGATTTAAGCCTTCAGTTCTCTCCTGTAACACTTGATGTTATATAAGATGTCATTTTAGAAAATATGAGACCGTGTTGGAAACCAATTTCCTGAAGAGCCACAAACAGGGTCATATCGTTATCTAGGGTTATACTCACAGTTCTGGCAATTTTCTTTTTTAATAAATATGGATAACTCCATAGGACTCCAAAGGACAACGAACACTGTCCTTTATCTTACAGCTAGGTTTGCACAATTGTGCAAAAGATGCTTGGTGCAAAAGAGGTCAGAAATCTTCCTGAAGGCAGAAAATGATCCAAGGTCCTTGATCTAACAACGTTAAAAAGCCAAAGATGTGGTTACAGAGTTGTGTTACAGAATCATAGAATGGTTTGGGTTGGAAGGGACCTTAAAGCCCATTTAGTTCCAACCCCCTGCCATGGGCAGGGACACCCTCCACTAGACCAGGTTGCTCAAAGCCTCATCCAGCCTGGCCTTGAACACTGCCAGGGATGGGGCACCCACAGCTTCTCTGGGCAACCTGTTCCAGTGCCTCACCACCCTCTCCGTGAAGAATTTCTTCCTGATATCTAATCTAAATCTCTCCGCTTTCAATGTAAACCCGTTACCCTGAGCAGACAAACACGCATCATTGGTTCTGACCAGGGAACAAAGTAGTTATGCCACAGCGAGTTACTCGCCTGGACCGTGGGTAGGGCTCGTTGGGTCCCGCGCAGCCACTGCACTGAGTTATCCCAGTTCCGGGCTAGAGCTGCTTTGCACCTTGGTGGTTTGGACCGCAGCCAGAAGGGCTCCCTCCTGTTCCCAAAATTCTGCGTAGACAAGGCTGCCGAGGAACCAGCCGTACCACACACGTGCGGCCGGGTTGGCCGAGTTCATGCGGTGCTGCCTCTCGCACACCGGATTTCCCGCTTCGCCGGGATGCTGCCCGGTGCAGTTCAGTTCCAGACGGCTCATCAGCCCTCCCCCACGCTATAAAGTCCACGAACCCTCACTTCAACGCTGCTCCAGGAGCCGCAGCTCCCGGGCTGGCTCCCTCTTGTCCCCGCCGTCCCTGACTCCCCCACCGGGACTACCCTTCCCCGGGATCGCGCTCCCCGCCGCCGCTGGAGCCCAAGGCCGGTTACCGGCTCGGACTCCTGTCTCCTTGCGGGCCACCCGACCCCCGCAGCCTGGCTTCACCACCCGGGCAGGGACCATCCGGCCGGACCAGTCCCGGTTTTCCCCCGCCGCCGGCTCTGGAGTGAGGCGGGATGGGGTTTCCCGCGCCCACGAGATGCGGGATAGGGGAGGGTGAGGGGACACAAGGCGGCCCCCGAGAGCTGCCGCTGCAGCGGGGTTGGGGGGGGGGGGGGGGGGGAAACAGGCGCTGCCGCTTTAAATCCCGTCCCAAGGGGCGTGGAAGGGGCCGCGAGGGGGGCTGAGCGCGCGCGCGCGGCATCGCCTGGCGCCCCGGCGAGGCAGCGGTGCCCCGGCGGGCGGGGGAGGGGCGCGGCGGCGGGCGGAGCGGCGGGAGCGGAGTTGGCCGGAGGGGAGCACTGGCGGCGGCGGTCCCGGTCCCGGTCAGTTCCCTGCCATGGCCACGTCCCCGTGCAGCAGCAGCGGCGTCTCCTCTTCGTCGTCGTCGGGGCTGGGCGTGGACGCGGGGCTGGAGATCCGCACGCGCTCCGTGGAGCAGACGTTGGTTCCGTTGGTGTCGCAGGTAGAAATGCCGCCGCTCCAGCCTGACCCACCCTCCCCCTCACCCCGCATCCCCCAAGGGCCGGGAGCGGGGCGGCAGCGGCCGGATCCCGCCCTGGGGGGCGGGTGGGGGGTCACGCCAGCCCCGGCCCGCCCGGTGCGGAGCTCAGCCTCTTCCCAAGTTTGCGCGCTCGGGTTGCTCGGGCGGGGGGCGGCTTCTCTCAGCGCTCCATCCGTCCCGGGCCCGGGGTCCCGCCAGCCGAAGCGGAGATTGTGTGTGTGTGTGGGATGCTGCTCGCACGTCCCCAGTTCCCCCGAGAAAGGCTCCGAAGTTCCCCGCAAGGTCGCGGTGCCGTTGCGTAACGCCGGTGGCACCGAGGCGCTGCGGTGCCGTCGGCGGCTTGAGCCTGGGGGGGGGGCGGCGGGCACCGTTCGGGCCGCCCCCTGCTTCCCCCCTCACGGCGGAGGGGTTCCCCCGGCCTCCCCAGCCTCCCGCCCGGTGGGTTTACCTAAGGGGAGCGTCGGGGTTGTGGCGGCGCGGCGCGGGGGCGATCGGCCGGCTTGCGGGGCAGCTGGCGGAGCTTTGTGTTTTCGCGGTCCGGCCTGAGCGTTGCAGTGATTGGAGCTCTTGTCACGCCGGAGGACGGTGCTCGCCTTGTAAGAAGTGAAATAACGTGCAAACTCTGTCTCGGTGGGCCTCTTAACGTGTCCAGCGCTGTGCTAAATGGGCTTAAAAATACTGAAAATCAGGCTTGCAAGCGGTCGGCTAAGTAATTACACACCAACCGCTTCAGTGCTGGGTTTTTTTTCTCTTTTACATCTTTGTTTACAAAACTGGCATCTGATATGCCCAATAAGGTTTTCCTTTCTTGAAAAATAATGTAAGAAAAAGCAGCACAGTGTCCGTTTTACAGCATTTTTATACTTTGAACGTGCATCTTTAAAGTTAAGTCTCTGTACAAAAACGTTAAACAGTGTGTAACAGCTATACAGAAGTAACGAGTCCTGCCGGGGCCAAGTTATGTTTACACCATCATAGCCCACCTGGAAACCAACCGTTGTAAGCCTTGTTTAGCATTTGTTCAGCTGGGCTGCAGGAAGGGTTGTGATGAGTAATTGTGTTTTCTGTACTTATTATGGTAATTTGTCTTTCTCTGTTTGAAGAAATCGAAGTCAGTGCAAAGCAGTCCATCACAGGAAATAAACCCCGTGTTTCAAGCCAGAGTTAAAATTAAAGTTCAATGAATTTTCTACTCCTGAAGCAATTGAGAGAGGTAAAATATGGAGACCACTTTTAAGAAGCCTAAGAGCAAACAGAAACCCCTCCAATTACGAAGGTTGAATTTAATTCCGTGTGTTAAATTCTCAACTTTTCACAGATGTGCACGTTCTTATTCCTCTGGAATGCTCTTTAAGAAACAGTGGTCTTACTTCTCTGTGGATTCATTGCACATGTAATAGGTCACGTATAATTTTTCCTATGACTGCATCTTCCAGAAGTGCAAAGCATCTTTCATTTCCCCTGTATACTGTGTAAGGTCCCTGAGCATTTGTGAACACTCAGAGCTTACTACTTTCCTGTAAAGTGCTTCAGAGGAGCTTGTTCCCTTGAAGAGCGAGTGCTGAGCTCTGTTCGGATTCAGGCTGAAGTTGCTGATGGTATCAACGGCAGCTCCCTGCACTTGGCTGATAAAACACCCCACCTACTGTACCGGTTTATCAGTTCTGTCTGTACTGTTTCCTCTAGGTTGTGCCGTGGAGGTCTCGCTGGCTGGCTTTGTTTGGGTATTTATGCAGAAAGGGCCTTTATAGAGTACTTAATCACAGAATTTGCTTTTATATCCTGCATAAGCAACGTATCAGCAGTAATACGCTGGACTTTGTGCTTCTGCTTGTGCGAAATACACTTGCAAAGGGATTTGTTCTTGCTGTGAAGTTTAGCCTTCTGTTAAAAGCTGAGAAGTGTTACTTGTATGCTACTGGAAAAAAAAAAAACCAAACCCCCCAAAAAAGAAGAGTTAGAATGTTGCTGCTTTTCACTACTTTAAGCAAAGAGGAAACAAAAGGTGCTCTGTCTGACAAACTCATTTTCGACCTCTCTTGTGGAGCTTAATCGATTTTCTTTAAGCAAAAAAAGCTGAATTGATTCTTATTTAAATCCATGTACCGTATAGTACATTGTCCTAATTGTTGTGCAGTACTGTAACCGCTTGCTCTTAACCAACATGAGGGTTGCTTTGTTTGTTTGTAATTGCACTTTGCAGCCTGATTTTTCTTACCGACTACATAGTCTCAGAGTATGTTTGCTGCCAGCAGTAGTATACGATTACTGTTTTCCTGGCAGGAGAAGTTAGCCGTAAAGTCATTACTGGATATGTTTATTCATAAATTTGTTTTTAGAAGTTAACTTAGAGTTAACAGAGTTGAACTAAGTCTTCATTTTCTTCATTCAGACCCCGATGTGGCTCCTGTCTAATAGTGCCACAAAAGACAACGACAGATTCAAGCAGCAATATTAAGCATGTTTGCCACCCCTTCTTTTTCACAGTCTACATATCTGTACAGTGAAGAGAATTATTCTACAATACTGTGCAAAGCAGGTGGCATGCTGTTTAGAAAATGCAGTTTTGGGGGTCAAACCCCACAGTTTTCTTTAGAACAAGTAGACTTCTCTTTTCCTGGTTAGGTATCTAGTTCAGTATTTCATGTGTAAATAGTAGAGCGTTCTTTAAAATCTAGACATCACCTTCACTGCCGCTACCCGTTTCCAGTCTAATTATGTTGGGTTTTATTTTTTTATGGAAAGTTTTTGGCAGTGCAAGTCAGGAAGGGTGTTTAAAGTGGTCAGTGCTGACTCATTTAATAACAAGTCATTTAAACAGTTGAGGAAAGGCAAAGACAGGGGAAAAAGCACTTTCCAGGATGTGGCTCCACCAGCGACTTCCTGGGCTGCCATTAGGTACCTGTTTGCTGGTCTAGCAGCAGTTGGGCATCTTCACAGCTGTAGGAGTGTGCCTGGATCTCTTCTAAAGAAGCACTCTGAGAAACTGCAGAATTAGGTTTTTGTCAGCCTTCACAGTTAGACACTTAGGAAAAGTTTACTGAGAGGGAACTTTGAGCTCTGTCTGTGTATGTTCCAGAAAGAACAAAGTCAGTTTTCATAGCTTAAGGTGACCTATCCTCCCACATCCGGAGTGTAGACCTGTGTGATTACAGCTTGCTGCTCAACCTTCAGAAAGCCTATTTTGTCATCGGCGCTTTGGAGAATGATTGTGTGCCCACATGTGTTTCCAACTCTCTGGCTGCAGGAGATCATGTCAGAGGTTTTGGAATTGGCTTGACCTGTATAGTCAAAATAAAAGCTTAAATAACTACAAAAAGCCTATGATATCAGTATTTCTGCATTTTGTTACTATCAATCTTAGACCCTGAAGAAGTTAATAGCCTTGAGGTGGATAAAACAGACCTTTTCTTTACTATGGTATTGTTTCTTTGCTTTGTCTGAAACTAGCTAAAATAATTCCCATTTTGGTAAACATTATATAACATTATGTAATGTTCTGCTGGTATTGTGTTTTTCCAGAAGTTGCTGGAGTTATGTATTAGAGCCCAAAGAAGAACTAGCAGCTGATGTTATCCTATTTATGTGAAAGGCTTACTGTTGTAGTTTTCAGATGGATGGCTTGAGAATGGCCATACTGGATCAAGCTAGAGGCCTGTATATAATCAGTGGCTTTCTATCTGGTTTTTTTGGGGTTGTTAGGTTTTTTTTTTTTTTGGATCAATTACCAGTGGTGTCCCTCAGGCACTGATAAAGAGGCCAATACTGTTTAATATCTTTATTGATGACCTGAATGTTAAAATGATGGGCCAGTATGTTCAACAGACTTGTCAAATCCCCTACAGTAAGCTGGAGGGTGTCTGATCCGCTGGAGGACAGGTCTGCTAGACGCAGGGACGAGCTGGAAACACGACCTGACAAGAAGTTTCTGAAGTCCAACAAAGTCAATAATACCAAGTCCTGTGTCTGGGCCAGGGTAACGCCACGCAAGAGTACAGGCTGGGCTCAGCTGCCTGAGAAAGCCTTTGCAAGGCAAGACATGGTGGTCCTGGTGGACAAAGAGCTGAACAGGAGTCAGCAGTGATGTTGTTAGCAGGAGTGTAGCTGGCAGGCTGCGGAAATGGCTCTTTCCTTCTGGCTGGCACTGTGAGACAGCATCTGGAGTACCATGTCCAGTCTGGGGCTCCTCAGTATATGGGAAAACATTGAGGTAGTGGAGCATGTGAGTAAAGAGGAGAGGTTGAAGGAAGCATGTTTGCTGTATCGCAAGAAGAGAAGACCAGTGGTAGAGTTTACTGCAGTCTACAACTACCCAGCTAATGGGCAGGGATGGAGAAGGGTGACAGACTGACCCCAGAGGTGCATGGTGATGGGACAAGAAGCAATGGGCAGAAGTTGGAACACAGGGAAAGCCTGAGATAGGAGAAAAAGCCTTTTCCAATGTAGGGGTGGTGAAGCACTGGATGACGTCTGCTGAGCCCTTGCAAATTCTGCAGTTTTGGAGGTGTTCAGAACCAATTGGATGAGGCCTCGAGCAACACACTCTAACTGGACTTGGTTTGAGCAGGGAGCTGGTAACCCTGGAAGTCCCTTCGTCATAAGCAAGTCTGTGCTTGGTAGTGTTTTGTTTTTTTTTCATTCATGGAGGTATGTATTGTAATGAAAAAATCTTGCTGCTGAGGAGCAATGGTTAGCTGGGACCTGGCTTTAATACAGCAGGATGGTACTTTCCCAGGTGTACCACTTTAATCTGCAGTGGTTTTTCATCTGACATTTTGTTCCCTGGTCAGTGCTGCAAAATGTTTCTGCAATTCTGTAGTCAGATCATATCTTTACTGTCCAGAATAACTTCGGATCACCAGCAGATTGTCATCATTTTATTACCTGCTTATCTCTCCTCCCTCTTTATGATTATCTAGAATAATCCACGTCCCAGCCCAGGTTTCTGTAAACTCCATTGGTCATCTCCTTCTATTAAAGTAAGCAATCATTTACTTCCTGCATCTTCCTTCTCATCATTCTGTCTCTTAATTAGTTAAATGTTCATATAGAGAGAGTTGCTTGGTGTCCTTTGAAACCTTTGGTATGGACTTTGTTTTGTGATTTTTTTTTTCTTTCAGCAGAGTGCCTCCTTATCCATTCAATCAGTGATCTCGACAGAGAAATGTGATTATTTTGTGAGGCAGGAATTACGTTGACAAAAACTGTGTTGAGTCTTTGCCAGAAGCTCTCATTTATTTGGGTGTCTGCTACTTCTGCTCTTGCTAGGTTTTTTTATTGATTTGCCATGTGCAAGTGTTAGACAACCTCCATACATCAACTGTCCATCAAGTTTTAAGCAGGAGACTGCATGAGAAAGTTGATATAATCCATTGCATCTTTGAGTTCCTTAAAATCTTAGAGAATAACATCTCTTTTTTTTTCATTTTATCAAATATTTTCGTAGGCTCTTCTGCAGTCACTTTGATTCGACACAGATGCTCAGAGTACATCACACAAATACATTCTGGAGTAAGGATTGCTTCACTTATCTTTGCTCAGTTACAAAAAATAGATGATCCTGCGCTGTTCTTATTTTCTGTCAAAGGGATGGGGCAACGCTGTGTTAAGGAAGTAACTGGGTTATATCAGGGTTATAACTCCCGAATAAATGGACTGTAATAGCTGGCAAGTTACTGTATGTTTTAGTGGAACTGATGTTGTTCTCCATGGAACTGAATAAGAGTGTCCTATCAAAGAGAGATTTGAGAAGTGTAAAGCTGTAGACATGGAGTTCAGTATGCTACCTTTCCGTGACACTGGTCTTTTTGAATTTTGTCTGTAGGCTAGCTGTGTTTTTGGGGAAGCTGTTTTGTGGTGTCGTTGGCTTCAAAGTCCACAGGTGACTGGAAACTACGAGGTTGCTTGTGTTGTATCCAGTAGCAGCAGAACTCCGAACAGCAGCTCGTGTTCAGTTCTTCAATATACATCTAGATATTAGCATGTCTTCTTATTGAAGGGTATTTTGAGGATGCATGCGTGTGTGGCACCAGTACTGGCCAGAACCTATGCAAGAGATTTATGTATGGTAAGTGACATACATACATGATACCTTTCAGTGAGTGTTCATTTCTTCTAAACTTAGTAGCTGTAAAACTAGTATTCTTGGGAATTATTCAGTTATGGATTTGTCTTAATGTTGGGGGGTTTTTTGCTATCAGCTTTAAAGCAGAGTCCTCTGTTAAGATGTCATTAGCTTTTCATTCTTGGAAGTCTGCAAAAACTGGAGAGCAGGAGGGAAAACCCCAAATGTTCGCCCTGGTTTTGACTCCACATCATGCATCAGTCTTTATATACAAGCTGATGTTTGAACATCTTGTATTGCAGTACAGGCTCATTACATATCTACTTTTGAACTTTTGGAAAACCAAATGGTCTCTTTGTCCTTCAGAGACTAAATAGAAGGGTCTCTCATACTTTCTCATTCCCTTCCTGAACTTCAGCATTTAGTCCAAGCTCTCATCCATTTCAACTTATTTGCATTTCTTATGCAGCAGATGCACAGAGAGATTTGTTCCAGCAAGTCCTTTGGCTGCCTGGTTTCACTAGACATTTTTTTTTTTTGGTACTTCTAGGTCTATCTCTTTCCAGCCTCGAAGGTGCTATAGGGTTCTTATGTTGTTGGCTGTTCTTGCTCCAGTATGGTGCCAGGACTTGCGCTTTGCCCCTTATGGCTCTTTTTGGAGGGTGTGAAAGTGCCTTTTTGGAAAAAGTAGGGTAATCCATATTTGTCTTAAACTCATTGCATTCTTTAGTGTATCTGAGGAAAAAAGACTTATTTGAGTGTTCCTCTTTTAAAATCCTTCTTGACACTATTATTTATCCTCTGTCATTCAAAAATTCTGGTTACTAGCAAGCTTTGAGAAGCTGTTTCTCCCCTTTTCCAGGATTTTCTTCTTTGTGAATTAATTTGGTACTCACTTTTTAGACCTGAGACTTGGCACTAGTGTTGAGTAATAAAATTATGAATTGCAGCGTAGAGGCTTGCGTTATAACTTGTACTGAGGGAAGCAAATCTGCTAAACCCTTTCTAGCTTACATCCAGTACTGCAGAGAAACCATGCCGTGGGTGCGGAGCCACACGCACAAACTGCTGTCGAGCCTGGAAGCATATGGTACCCTGCCTGTGTTCAGGGTTGTACCTCATTAGTTTCAATTAGTCACTACCTCCCTGACTCTCCTCCTCCCTCTGGTTCCATAGGTGGTGTGGGTTAAGTTGTGAGCTTGCGTTTTGTGTTACAAATAATCCTCCACTTGACACAAATTCAGTTTTCTTGGAAAATGAAGCTTGCAGCAGCTCAACTGTTACTCAGCCCAAGGGAGCTTGATTCTTTCTCTTTGATTTATGCAGGAAAGTTAGTCTTAGGAGTTTGTCATCTGGCTGTAGGTAATGTGATTACTTCGGTCACAGAATCGGTGGTATCTCTGCTCGGATGCGATTGCAGGTTTCCCTTTACTGAGGCTAGTTTTTACTTGACAGCTATTTAGTCATTGAAGCTAGGTTGTTATGAAACAGTGAAAAGGGAATTAGCGAATCATTTACAGTTGTGATTTTTTTTTTAAGGTATGCTGGGGAGAACAGGTGTGCCTTAGAATGATTTTTAATATGAAAATAATTTTATTTACCTATTTAGAATAATGATCTTAACATCACTAGTGATATTCTGCTTTACACGAAAAATTACACTTGAACATTTTATCACATGAGCAAGAGCACTACTGTGAAACAGCTGTGGCTTTTTTTTTTTTCAACCCTTGGATGGTGAAATTGGCTTTGAGTTAAGCTTGGCTCCTACTTTATAATGTTCAGTACCTTTGTCTTTGATGTGATAAATGAGTCAGAGTAACATTTCAAGTAGCTGAAGAAAGATGCTTCTTACTGGCATAGCTGAAAATCAATTGCTCTTTTTCAATGGAGTCTTATCTTTCACATTTATGGGATCTGATTAATGGCATTTCTATAGATTAAACAAATATTTGTAGTTCTGCAGCAGAATGAGTATTAAATCAAAACTGCCTCACCGTGATCCTGCACAAAAAGAATTAGAGCCGCTGTCTTGCTATTCAGCGTTGTTAACAGATGGTTTTAGATAGATTAGGTAGGGAAATCCCCAAAGGATGAATTATGAATTAATGATTGCAATCAACGCTGATTATAGTTTACTTAAAACTGCTGTATGGTACTATAAGCCTATGACTTTCTGCGTGGATTTTTTGTTTATTTGTTGATGACAAAGCATAACCCTTGCTAGATAGAGCCTTAAAAGGATAATTTTTACTCTGAGTTGTATTGCATTCCATCAATAGCCTTATTTAAAACCAGTGGAGTAAATGGGTAGTGATATAGACTCTAGTGTCAGTCTGTAACTGTTAATCTACTCTAGATACTGAATGGGATAATTTCCTTTTATGTATAAAACCAAGAATTCTCAAATGGTAAGGTAATGCCTAAACACAAGTTACAAAAATCATGTATGAGCAAATCCTAAGGTCCTTTCATATGTATATAGAAAAATACAAAAAAATTATTCAGTTGCTTTTTCTTACAGAAACATTTTTGTATTGACTTTTTGTATTAAGAGAAGGAACATAAATATTTGTAACCACACATAATGTATTTTCAAGTAACAACAAAGTAAAATTGTGCTGTATTAAGCATGGGTTATGGGGTGTTATTTAATCAGTAAAAATCGTCCAGAAGGGTAATGCTGTCCAAAGTTGCAAGTGCATACCATAGAACCATAGTATGGTTTGGGTTGGAAGGGACCTTAAAGACCATCTAGTTCCAGCCCCCCTGCCATGGGCAGGGACACCCTCCACTAGACCGGGTTGCTCATAGTATTACCTTGTAGGAGTTTGATCAATGTAGGGACTATTCTCTTTTAGAGATCAAAGGTTCTGTATTGCATCTCAGTGTTACATTTAAATATTCTTAAACTTTCCAACTGAATGAGGTTTTTGTTGCCCTTGAGCTCTTCAAGGATGCAATCTGAAGAATATACCAGCTCTTTAACATAAGTAAGATAATAGTTCCTGGATTATATGAAGGTTTTGTTTTGTTTTACACTCCCCTAGGTGGGTAGTAGTTGGATTTGCATAGCCTTTTCCAGAGCACACTGTACTTCTCTACTAATCCCTAGGGCAGGTATGTGCTTTTCAAGATGGAATACCAGGTGTTGCTCTGAATTGAAGTGGTATGTCAAAATGCTGCTAAGGAAGCCTTCCCTAAAAAAGGCTGAAGGAACCATCCTGTCTGCAACACGGGGGTGAGGTGGACTGGCTGGGTGGTATTCGTGCCAGTGAAGCTGCCTGTTAATGGCACTAACGAGCAGCTTCTGCATCTTCCGGAGCCAGTTCTGATGCCAATAGAAAGAGTTCTCGATTGCAGGTGGTATCAGTGCATTGTCCTTGTTACATCCTTTCTTACAACGTCTGAATTTTTAGTTCCACAACAGTGGCTCTTTAGTGAATAAGCAGCTTAGAGCTGGCTCAGGCACTGTTTGCACAAGCAGTAGAAGGTTAGGTCCATTAACAAAAGCAAGTTAGGGAGGAAAGCCACAATAATTATTTGCCATTCAGTCTCTGGTTTGGGGGTTATCTGATCATGTTAGTAAAATGAGTTATTTTGGAGACTTGCACCTCTCTGCTGCTGAAAACATGTCTGCATCTGTTTTGACCACATCTGAAAGTATGCTCTAAACAATGGACTTCCCTCAGAGTTGGTTTTGTTTACTTAGGCTTGCTCATGCCCAGGATTTCGGGGTGCAGAATGAAAAAGGCGTAATAGCATTGTTTATGAAATCTACCCACTTGGGTAAGAAAATACTGAAGTGGAGGGTAGCAGAAGGGGAGGAAAATGCACTGGCTTGCACACTTCGAAAACCAATTACTGGGTCTTTTGGCTCACGCTTACTGTGTGTAGTGAGGTAGTTGTGCATTTCAGCAAACCTTAAGACCGGTTGAGTTAGAAGGCCAGTTCACAAAAAGTGCAGTAAGGGCCATTCTATTTTTTTATGCATTTTATTGTAGGTAAATGCGTATTTTCTAATGTTTAGTATACTTGTTGATGCACAGATCATATAACCAGAAGAAGTTAAATTGGACTTTCAGTTTGAAAAAGCTGGTTTTGCCAGATTGTGTCAGGTTGCTCAAAGGTGCAAAGTTCAGTCTGTAAAGTGGAGAGAGGAAAAAACCCCAACAAACAACACTCCCCCCCAAAACCAACCAAACACCAAACCCCCACAAATCCCCAACCTCCCCCCAAAATAACACACTGGAGGAAATAAATTGGTGTCATCGAAGTACTACATCTCCATTGAACAAGTTCATCTGTGTTACATTTTGGATAATCGTTTTCTTGATGGTGTTTGGTTTAGGCCTTTACATTTCAAGGGCCCTTGGTTTTCTAGGAATGTGTTCAGCACAAAGAAAGGGTATTCACTGCCACAGTAGAGTCTTGCTGTGAGTTGAATCTTTTCTTTTGATCTCCTAACAATTCCAAGAATGTGTAACAAGTACATAGCAAGGGTGCTAATAACCCGAGGAGGTGTGTATTCGAAGTTGAAGTTGTGTACTCTTGTCTTTCCTTGGCAAACTTTACAAAGAGGTCTGAAGTAGGTTTTGAAGCCTAGATCTGAAGGAGGTGAAGAGGGCTATTCTCACCCCTTCCAAATAGTATTTTCTACCTGTTGAAGCTATTGCGCTTGTGAGGAGCGCACAATTAAATGTTGTGGTGTTTCAAAACTAAATGTGTGATTTGCATTTAACCACAAAGCTGGTTACAACTGCAGTATCTAGTCTCTCATTTGCTTGTTGTATTCTTACACTCTTTCCTAGGCACCCGTGCTTGGGTACTATAGGAGATAAGGTACTAGGCTAGGTATACCAGCGATCTGATGTGGTAGGGCTGTTCTTGGGTTACTTGTCGGCTTCTACTTGTGGCTGCAGGTCCTGGAGTGTTCCTTCTTCCTTTTCAGAGGTGGCTTATTGGTTTGTTAGACATTACCTGTGAAAGATTGCCTGAGGCTCCTCTAAGCATGTTAGCGTTCGCCTGAGGAGAAGTCAACTGGCTTACAGGTTGTTCAAGTAGTTTATTTCATGTGCCTCCCTGAAGGCTGTTACGGAAGTTGTGTACAGAAGCAATGAGAAGATGCTTTTAAAAAGCCTTCAGGTAAAAGTACAACTGTCTCAATGCCACGAGTGTAACGGCACTCGGAGTCTTGGACATGCGGTGTATTTTTACTGCCCTTCTAGACATCAGTGCATAGGCAGTATGAGGAAAATAAATATGGGGTAGCAGGATCATAGCGCTCCTTGGAAGCTGTTATTTTACAGAAATGGCGACTCAGGGTCCTCAGTGGTGTGTTGAGCTCTGTGCGACATCCGTAAGAAGGGGTTGGCTGACCCTTTTGAATAACGACGTGTAGAAGAAACTCTCCTGGTTCAGGCATCCATAAAGCAGAGGTAGTTGTCTGAAACAACATTTTCAGCATAAATAGAATATGGGTTCGTACAATTAACTGGCACGTGAGTAGTTAATGCAGTTGCATTTAATTTTGGTTAATCTTTTCCAGCCTTTGAAAACTTTCAAAGCTGAGTTTCTACAGAGTTTATTTGTGGGATTTTTTTCCTACTAAATGAAAACTCTGAAGGAAGATAAAGCTTTCCAATTCTAAAAATCTGCACATAAGCCAGACTTCTAAAAAAAAAAAAAAAATTTAGAGTTTGAAATTGTAGAAAATGCTTAGTAAAACTTTGATTAATGCCTGGACAGGCATCTGATCTTACCAGACTTTTGATTTCTAGGACAGGTGAGCAGGCAGTCCTTGTTCACTTCTCAAGATCCCCGAGGCTTGTCTTCTGTGATGAGAAGTCTGTGTGACAGCCCTGCTTGTAGCCCTTATGGACTGGAACTGAAATGCCAGCTGCTGTTTCTCTGCTCCCTCTCACGTACGGCTGTACTCTGTAGCAGATGTGGGTGTTGGAACAACATGTGCTCCTCTCTGGCTAAATGAGGCTGAAGACCTGTTTGTCTTTAAGTAGTACACAAGACCTAATGAGAGACAGTACCTAAAATGTAATATTAGAAATTCCCCCTTGTCCTGAAACTCAAGATGAACTAATAAAAATGTGAGCAGTGTAGGAAAGGCCTTTTTGACCCAAGTTTTTTACATGTCCTATCAAATGCAACTAAATGTACCTTACAGCACCCTTCTACTGTAGGGGGTTGTAGCTTCCTCCCTAGTGTCTAGTGCTATTGCATTTTCTTACCAAAGGCTTTCCATTCCTGGTCTTACAATTTTTTTTCCAGAAAGGCATTTTCTACCATTATGAAATCAATGGAAGGTCAGAAGCAGAAAATACACAAAACGGAAAAGGATCTGTTTACTCAGAGGGTGCTAATCCTCGTTGCATAGAGAAAACATCTTGAATAACTTTTTTTCTAGCAGGAAAACTCATTAGTGTGAGGCACTGACAAATACTACTCTGGAGAGTCTAAATCACCCTGTGTATAATGTGAGTACTTACCCTGTCTACCCTCCTCCCCAGGTATCTTCCAACATGACTTCTCAGTTTAACTCCTGTGTTTGTAACAGCAGCTGTGAAATAGCTATGTTTCCTCTAGTTTTAGTTATAGTTGTCTATAAATACTTCCTGAAACCCAATCTCTTAAGTATCACTTAATTCTGTCATGCAAGACTTAATTATACTGATAATAACTAGACATTAGAATATTTTTAGCTAAGCATGCTGTCATGATGCTTCCTGTGCATGAAGCATATAACGACTTAAAAGTCAGTATCCAAAGGCTCTGAAAACAGCTGCTTGAAAACTGTCACAACTGAGCTTGTTTCCTTAAATATAAAGTACATCTTGATACGTCATGGCTATATATGTTAGTTTCAGTAAAGTGTGTGGGGAAAAGGCTGTTTTTTCTGGGGTTGCTCCTAACAAGTGACAAAAGATTGTACTTGACCGTTTCTTGAGGCTGCACACTCCTTAAAACGATGGTCTCGAATCTCAGATAAGCCTTCCATGAAGATAGGGTAAGAGCCCACATGAAACAGAGCACGAGTACTGTCAAAAGGACTGTTTCCTTTCTAGGACCTGGTCAGTAAACCCTTGAGTAAACAGCATGTAACGTATTTCTCTTGCTCAGAGGAACTTGCAGGCAATCTTTTCAGCTGTTAACTCCTGCCCAAACAGCACGAGTGTTAGTGACTGGGTGATATGTGATCAGAATACAATAGATTAAATATCTGGGAGGTGTTAAGCTTAAAGGAAAGCTTAGGTAATGTTCTTGGAGTCACAGGGGTTTTCTTTAAAACAAACAAATCCTACAAAACCAAGCTGAAAGCAACACAACAGTAATAGTTCTGGTTTGGTTGCAGCGGGATGGGCTGCAAGGGAAAAGCGATTCTTTGTAATGTGAAATATCCTTAAACACTGCAAGTTTTCACTAATTCAGGTTTTCATAGGCTGTTAGGGTATCTTTGGAGGAAGGAAGTTGTTTGCTGGGGACAAAGTTCCTTGTTAGGTTTCTTGTGGGTCTTTGCTTTTCTCCATTTAACTTGTTCACTTTCATATCCTTGTTTTAAGTGGTGTTTACAAGAAGCAAAACCTTTACGTATTCTTTATTTTAGAAGCCTAGCTTATTGCCTTTTTAATGCTCACTGAGTTATCTCTATCCTGAGGCGAATGGTATTGCATGCCTCTCTAACACCCCTGTGCTCCTTATTAACATCACGGTTTCCCTCAGTTTGTCACTTAACATACTAGTGAAATTCCTCTCCTTGCTCAGTTAAGATCTTGCTTGTTAGTTTTTTTTAACCTTGACTGTTAATTGTGAGTTTGACTTAAGTCATGCAAAGAATCTGAAAAGGCAGTTGCTATTACTTCTGCTTTTTCATAACTTTATTTTAAATGGAGGGTATACGTAAGTGTATATGTATCATTCTTAACAGTTCATGAAAGAAATAGGTATTTCTCAGAATTATACGTTCCCCTTGTTTGCACAGCAATATTTTCTGCAGGTGGCAGGTTAAGAGAAGTCCATCTCTATCTGCAGAACTTTCCTCATGCCTTTGATGTTGTGTTTTATATTTGGTATATGTGTAACTCCTGTTTCTACAACCAAAGAGTTCTTTTTCCTTTAGCTGATAAATATTTCACATCTTCCTCTAGCTCTTTTAGCAGGACTTGCCTGCTCCTATTTCAGGACTGTTTGTTACTTCTTTTATAACAAACATCCTGTGCAAACTTTACAGTATTAGGACAGGCTGCATGTGCTACATCTAATGTCATAATGTTGATCACACTTGAAATAGGTGTTATGTGAAGCTGTTTGTCTTTACACGTTTCAAGCTTTTTGACTAACTTCTGGTTTAGTTCTTTTATGTTTGTTTTTAACTGGCAATCCACATAGGTTTTGACTTCTCTGGAAGAAAATGATGGAGCACAACGAATTTCCCTCCATTCTAATATTAAGATAGCTACTGTAGTTGCCCGAAGTTATCCAGTCTGAGAAGAAATTATATTACCCAGCTAAGAGTTCATTATTCCAGGAGGTATTTGCAAAACCTCAGATGATATGCATAACCATAGTTTTCCAAACTGAATTTAATCTGCGTATGCAAACTACTCCATTGAGTGTCTAGAGTAGATCACAGAACCATAGCGTGGTTTGTGTTGGAAGGGACCTTGAAGAGCATCTGGCGCCAACCCCCCTGCTGTGGGTAGGGACACCCTCCACTAGACCAGGTTGCTCAAAGCCTCATCCAGCCTGGCCTTGAACACTGCCAGGGATGGGGCATCCACAGCTTCTCTGGGCAACCTGTGCCAGTGAAGAATTTCTTCATGATACCCCATCTAAATCTATTCTCTTTCAATTTAAACCTGTTACCCCTTGTGCTATCACTACAGGCCCCTGTAAAAAGTCTACCCACAGCTTTCTTGTAGGCCCTTTTCAGGTATGGGAAGTGCTGTAAAGTCTCCCCAGAGCCTTCTCTTCTCCAGGCTGAACAAGCCCAACTCTCTCAGCCTGTCCCCATAGCAGAGGGGCTCCAGCCCCCTGACCATCTGCGTGGCCTCCTCTGGACTCGCTCCAACCAGTCAATAGGATTCTGATGCTGAGGGCTGCACAGCTGGACACAGCACTCCAGGTGGGGTCTCACGAGAGCAGGGTAGAGGGGGAGAATCCCCTCCCTCGACCTGCTGGCCACGCTTCTCTGCATATAGCCCAGGATACAGTTGGCTTTCTGGGCTGCAAGCACATGGTTTCCAGATCATGTCCAAGTTTTCATACACCAGTACCCCCAAGTCCTTTTCTGCAGGACTGCTCTCAACCCATTCATCCCACATCCTGTATTGATACTGGGGGTTGTTGCAGCCTAGGTGCAGGACCTTGCACTTGGCCTTGTTGAACCTCATGAGGTTAAGATGACACTGGTGATAGACCTGCCAACACAACTGCTGATTCTTGCTTCACCTTATGAGGTGGAGATATAGGGGTGTCTTTTTCTACAAAACTGGTGATCCCCTCTGAAGAGAGTGGTGAAGGAGTTACAGAATTGTAAACTTCAGCCATGTCTCAAATGGAGAAAGGATTTCTGAAAATATTTTAAGACTTTATTAAAGTAACTTAAACTGTGACATCTTCATGATTTTTATAATTTTCATACCTCTACAGTAACATATGGGATTAAAATGCCCTTGATGGTTTGTAAGAGACAGTAGGATTCCTTTCATTCTGCAGTGTTAGTTGCATATGCATTTTTTTTCGGGATTATGCAGAACATGTTTAAACTTATACGGGTATAAAATGCTGTGGGAGGTAAACTTGCAGCCAGGACATGCATCCAACTAGTATTCTGTTTGTTTTAGGCCAGTGTTATTTATATATACTTTCGGTAAGTCAGTAACTCTATGAATGTACTATTAGTTTGCATAGCACTGGGTTGCTGTTTGCTTAAAAATCAGTTCAGGAAACGAAGTTGTGACCCTTTGTCAAATTGGTTTTCTTCAGCATTTGGTCTAGTACTCTCTGTAGGCTTGCTGCCTGTGACTAGTCAAGAACTTGCCACCTGGGATTGTTAAATTAACTGCTGTCAGGTATTTGATAGTGTGGTATACCTGAAGCACCTACAATGCAAGAGTTAATCTGAACTTCCTCTGAATTAATTGTGTCTTTTGGGGAATGTCATTCCTTCTTTGGAATGAACCTGAAGATGTTAAGATGTTTGCTTAGTTTACTCTTTAATAGGACTCTGTTTTCATCCTAAGGTGGTATTTTCACTGGATGAGCATCAGGGGTTCATAGGCTTTGGGTTGAAGTTCGGTGAACTGGAAGACTCTTACAGGGACAGATTTGTTGTATGAATTGCAGAAAGTGGCTTTTCTTTAGAGCTTGTGGCTTAGGTACAAGTTCAAGAAGGAGGGCGTATATAAAAAAGCAGTGGGCGGATGATGCATTTCTCTGGTGTTTTTCTGTGGTGGTTGTCTTTGGCAACAGTGATGGCTTTTATGCTGGTTTAGGATGTTCAAAACTACAGTTCGACATCTGTTCGGTATGTTGCTAGGAAATGGTTATTGTACCAATAATGTAAAGCTCCTATACTGTTGGTAATGCAGTTTGTAATTAGTTAATTCTGAGTGGCAGGATTGCACAGTGTTCTCATGTTTGTAAGCCTTGGTTGAGAAGCTACTTCTGCATTACCTTTCTCTTTGGGTGGGAGAGGGATCTCTGTTTCCTTGTGTTTACTGCTCTTCACCCATTTTTAGTCTCCTGCAGCCTGCGTGAATCAGAAGGTGATCTCTGGTTGTGGTAATACACGAAGAAATATGTAGCTCAGTGTAGCAGAGGGCAGAAAAGCTGGGACAGGATGTGGAGTTCAGAATAAGAATGCCCTCACAAATTCTTGTACTGACACCTTGCATCTAAACGGAAAAATTTTCCTAAATGCTAGAAAACACATGTAAATGAGGATGCTTAAGTTATGAGTACTGTGGACATTTTGATGTGGGGAGGGCTGGAATACTTCAGATTGTTTCTAAAAGATGAGTGGTTCTTTTTGTGGAAGGAGTCTGATAGTGCTTGGTCTTAAATCCTGCCTGAATCAATTGGACAAAACATCATTTAGAAAGACTTATTTCAGTAAAAAGAGCCAGAGCTCCCAAATGATAGTTAATGAGTGTGTTTAGTTACCTGGCAGCACAAAAACATTGCAAGACTTCCAATGCTGGCAAACCCAAAGTGATGTTATGTCTACTACTGGATTCCTCTTACTGTGTTTCATGTGAAAACCTCTTGAGAGATCTAGGGCTGCTTATTTTAATATTGCAAATGTGTGTGTGTGTGTGTGGGGGAAATATCCCTCCATTTGAGATGAGAGAAGCTGAGATCACAGCAGATGAGCAAACTTATACTCCAATTTTTGTTTTTTTCATTCTCTGAGAAGTTAAATGTTACCTCATGACTCAACACTAAATTTTATTGGAGAAGTATGCTAAATATCTATTAAGTTCAGTTCAAAACTTGCCTTAAATACTAAAGTTAAAATGTCATCTTTCATACAGTTCTAATAATTAACTCTTCTTGTTCACAGATAACTACTCTTATTAATCACAAGGATAAACCAAAGCGTTCAGACAAGACTCTGCAAGCAATTCAGCGAGTGGGCCAAGCAGTTAACCTGGCAGTTGCAAGATTTGTTACAGTAGGTGAAACTATAGCCAACGAAAATCATGAATTGAAGGAGGAAATGAGTGTTGCTTGCATCGAGGCAAGGAGAGCCGGTATGTAGTTACTCATGAAATTTGTAATCTGTTGTGCTTGTGCCGGTTTTGGCACACAATTACTAGCGTCAGGAATAATGTAATAACTTCAGTTGCTTAACCCTCTTCTGTTGGTTCATTCAAGGCCTGATGTGTTACCTGATTTTGCCACTTACTTAAGTTGCTGTCATCTTATGGACAGAGTGTTGGTGTTGTGTGTTGGTTTTGACTTTTGTGGGATCTTTTGCCACCAGGAATTACCTGGCTGCTCTTTGGTTTATGATGTTACTACAGGCAAAGAGCAGAGCATTGAGAATACAACTTCAGAGTTTATTGCTTTCAAGCTAAAACAGTGGTGTTTTTAAAGTAATCTGAGCATTATGCTGTTGAGGTCACTGCATTCTAAATCTGAATGTCTGAATGAAGGTCAGTGTCAACCCATATTTCATCAGGACTCAGTAAGATGACTCACATCAGTCATCTCGTAACTCTCCAGTAAAATGAAAATCATAACATACTTGTCTTTTTGCTGGAACTTTTGTTGCGTGCCTGCTGTGTGTGTGGATTGAATGTGAAGTATGGATAATTGAGTTGTCTGCTGTCACCCTTGTCTTCCCCCAGAAGTCTCTGTCTAGGCACACAGTGGGTTACATCCTCTGATACTGAGAGAATGTCAGTGTCATGCTAGAAACTACTTTCCTAGGTACTAAATACTGTTCCTTGACTGATACTTCAGTGGCTTTTAGTAAAGGTATATTGTATATCTACAGTGCAGCCTTAAAGAAGATCACAGAATGGTTTGGGTTGGAAGGGACCTTAAAGACCATCCAGTTCCAACCCCCCTGCCATGGGTAGGGACACCCTCCACTAGACCAGGTTGCTCAAAGCCTCATCCAGCCTGGCCTTGAACACTTCCAGGGATGGGGCATCCACAGCTTCTCTGGGCAACCTGTTCCAGTGCCTCACCACCCTCTCCAGGAAGAACTTCTTTCTGATATCCAATCTAAATCTCCCCACTTGGAATAATGTTTCTTTTGTTTTTAGTGGTGGTAGATTTTTTGTTTTTTCTTTTAAATACATTCAAATCATGGGAAATCTGCTTTGAAGCTTTTCCTGTTTAAGCAGGTGGAAGTACCTACACGTGTGACAGATTTTTTTGCTTACTGTGGCTTCAGGGAGACAATCTTGAGCTTATAGATGTGGAGGCAAATAAATGGCCCTTCAACACTAATGTCTAACTGCAGAAAGAGGTAGTACTTTACTCCCAGACATGGGTTACTGTACTTAAAAGTGATCTGTTAAGGTAGAGTGGACTTGTGGGTCAGTGTTTGGTTTTTATCTTTTAAAGAAATTCAGAAGCCTGAGAAACTTGGCTTTTGGTGACCTATCCTGTATATTCCTTGCTGAGTCATTGTGCTGGCCTCACACTTTGGGGATACAATTCGTAGTATTTTTGTGATTTAAAAAATATCCAAGCTCAGAAATTGAGTATGGTACTGTAAGAAATCCACTGACAATCCCTCAACAATGTGTTGCCATGTCTAGGGACATGCTGGAGATGAGTGATTGGTTTTGAGATTTGAAGGACTACTCTAGATAAACTTCAGACTGAAAATTCATGGTCGGTCCAACAAACTTGGCTGCAAGCAGAAATGTCCTAATTTGAAAACATTCCATTTGTTATGTGAAGCATGTGTTTTCAGAGATCCAGCTAAAACGCTGACAAGGCAAAGTTGCCAAAGTTTACATCCTTATTCTCAGCTGCTAGAAGAGCAGTGCAGTCTGGATCTCTATTTCTTGACTTGCTGGTTATGCTGTGTCCAAGTGCTTTTACTCCCTATCAGTGTATCCGTGAGGAGCTCAGAATCTAAAAATAAGCTGCAGTATTTTCTCTCACCAAAAGGTTATACCTTTTTTACATTGTAAGCTTTATTTCCTGTTATGCAGTCACAGTCTAGAGGGGTGGATATAGGCTGTTTGCTTTCTTGTCAAAGCTCACATTTACCTTGGCATGGGTCAGTTATTCTCTTTTAATTATCTGAGATCTAGCTGAAGCCTTACATGGGAAATTCAGTTTATCAAATGTATTTCCTGCTGGTTTTTTATTCGGTGGTTTTTTTTTTATTGGTGCCACTATTATCTCTGTGGACTGTGAGTGTTGGACAAGGCAAGAGTCCTCTGTGCAGATAACTTCTTACAGATAACTGTCCTCTGAATTCAGTATTTGAACGCAGTTACTCAAGTGCCATTTTGAACAACTTTGGTGCTCCCAAGCAAGCCAATAAAATCTGTTGGCCAATTATAGCTAAGAATAGTGACTTGTGTAAAAGCATCCCATGTACTGATGGCATGGGCTGTTTAGGACAGAGGATATTGTAGAACTCATCATACTTCTTTTTAGCCTATAAATTAGGTGATGCCTCAAAAAATAAAGCACTTTGTTAGGTTTAGAAGATAAATTTAATCACTAAAGGATTTAGAACATTGTGTCTCAGTTGCTAAGAAAAGTGGGGAGTCTGAATCAATTGCACATCCTGCAGAGGCTTTGAAGGATAACAGATGTTGTATCTATCTCTTATGAGGGCTGTAATTGGTGATCTCAAATGTTTCAGACTTGTTATGAATATTTCCATGTAATAAGCCTTGTAATTTGATTGACTCAAAATAGAATCGTAAAACACTGCAGAGGGTCATGTAGCAGATTTTACCTAACATTAGTCTTGCAATGTGTCAGTGCTTTCAGTGACAGTATATTAGTGGAATGTAACTCAAAGCACATTTTTAGATGCCCATCTGTGACTTTTTTTTTTCTTCTTTCCAATACTAGGAGTGACTGGTTAATTTAAGAGAAAAGACACATCAAGAATGAGTTAGCGTCATAACATTTTCAGTATTCTCTGCCAGTTGACTACATAGCCCTGAAGGAAGACATGGAGTAAAATGGAAGGAATAAATAGCACTCTCCTATTTTTGCCTTGTCTTTTAGTATAGAAAAGAACATCAAGAAGATTGAAATGAACAATTTAAAATGGATAAATGGAATCACAGAATAACTTAGTTCAAAAGAGACATTTAACTCCAAGACTGAAGGCTGTGCAACTTCTTATACACCTCTTAGTGTATGACCACCCTTACAGTGGGAAAAGTATTTTCTTATATTTTGTCCATTGCCTCTTGTCCCATCACCATACACATCTGGGATCAGTCTCTTGCTGTCTTCTCCATGCCTGCCTATTAGCTGCGTAGTTGCAGACTGCAGCAAACAATGCTACTGACCTTCTCGAGATGGAACAAACACACTTCCTTCAACCTCTCCTCTTTTCTCATGTGCTTCACTATGTCAATGTTTTCCCATGTACTGTGGAGCCCCAGACTGGACATGGTACTCACAGTGCCAGCCAGTAGAGAAGAACCATTTCCGCAGCCTGCCAGCTACACTCCTGCTAACAACATCACTGCTGACTCCTGTTCAGCTCTTTGTCCACCAGGACCACCATGTCTTGCCTTGCAAAGGCTTTCTCAGGCAGCTGAGCCCAGCCTGTACTCTTGCGTGGCGTTACCCTGGCCCAGACACAGGACTTGGTATTATTGACTTTGTTGGACTTCAGAAACTTCTTGTCAGGTCGTGTTTCCAGCTTGTCCCTGCGTCTAGCAGCCCTGTCCTCCAGCGGATCAGATGCTCCCCCAGTTTGGTATTGTTCACACACATTGCACATGCTGGTCCATCATCCAGGGAACAGTTTTGATGCCTTGTGTCAGCCCTGAGGGATGCCGCTGGTAACTGTCTTCCCATTGGACTTAATACCACTGATCACATCCCTGAGCCTAACAGACAGGTGCTTTTTCTACCTGCTTTATTGCTCGCTTATCCAACCCATATCTCAGTTTAGTTATAAGGACACCATGGGAGATCATGTTGGAGGCCTTGCTAAAATTGAGATATGCAACATCCATTACTTCCTTTTCTAGAAAGGGTGTCATCTCATCATAGAAGGCCTTCAGGTTGATAAGGAACTGTTTACCCTTGCAGGTCTATGCTGGCTCTTCCTGACTGCCTTTTTCTGCTTCATGAGGTAATGGCTTACAGGATGATTTTCATAATATTCCTGGAGACTGATGTGAGGCAGACTAGCCCATAATTACCTGAATTTATCTTGTTACCCTTCTTGATGGTGGTTGTGACAGTTGCCTTTCTATCATTGGAAATCTGTCCCAATTGTCACAACCTTTCAGATATGATAGCAGAATTACAGTGACACTGAACTGTTCCTTTGACACTTTCAGATGTGTCCCATGGACTTACGTGTGCCTAGCTGGTTTAAATAGTCCCTAGTTCAGTCTTTTTGCCCTAACAGACCTTGCTCCTCATAGCTTACTCTGTTCCTGTAGTTGCAGATCTGCAGGTGGAGAAGGAAGCTTTTGTTTTGTCACAAGTCTCACGTTTCTAGGGCTGTCTGGAGCTTCTGACAGGCAGCTCTTTCTACATTCTCAGATTACTCTTTGTGTGATTAGATGCTTCACCTGTGAGTTGATAATTCATCTCCAAGGAGGTGAATCCCACAGCATAAGAAATGGGATAATGATGTGCATCCTTCCATGGTTACCAAAAGCACTTTACCTCTATTTTAATTGTTCTCTGTGTGTTTTTACAGCATTTTATGTTGTCACATATATTTAGAGGTCAAAGGAAGATACTGGGGTTAATCTGCTGGCAAAGTTAACAGCTCCAACTAGACATTGCCCTGAACTGAAATTATTTGACTGTGGAGAAGTAAATGGCCAGTATGTTTTGCTGTTAAATGATCTCACCTGACTGGAAATTTGTCCTACAGCTTCACTGTGTGTGTGTCTGGCTGCCTTCACTGATTGGATAATAGCCGTTCTTTTATAATTCTTCTTGCTGCTATTAATTTTCAGACCCTTTAGCTCAGCTGTGGAACTCCCACTCTCAGAATGTACTCTGTTTATCATATTTGCATACCTATACTAGAGGGAACCTCTGATTATTTGTCACATGGCCAGGTCATAAAAGCCTGGTCCTAGCAGAAGTACTGGAAGTTCCTTTCCATAGTGCAGTACTGATTTGGGCAGCTTAGGAGCTCAAAAGATTACATTTGTCAGAGGAGGGAAATCTATACGTAAACACTATGAAGTGGGGAGCTGTGTGGTTTGAAGCACTGTCAGGCCTTTCCTTATTCCTTGGTGTTTGTGTGTGGTATTTCCAGAGTAACAATGCACCCTCAGGTTCTTCATATGGGACCTCTGGCTTTATCAGGCTTTTGAAGTATCATGTGTGCTTTAGGTGAATTACCTTAGTTGTGGGGTTAGTTTAGTGAATTACTACCTTGGCTGGGGTTTTGAAGATAAGTTGCGGGGGAGTCAATCCAATGTCCTAGATCTTATATCCAAGGATGATCCACAGGTTAGTTGTGGGTTGACCGTCTTGTCTTGCATGCTAACAAAAAGCATGTCTCGGAGCTTGCCTGAGCTCAGTCTCCCAAGCAGCCCTTCCGTGGTTGTGGAACAGGAAGCTGCTCTGTGCCTTTCCTCTGCTGCACTGTTATCTAGAGTACTCTGTAAGACTTAGTTGGATAGAGGCCTGTGCTTTTCTTGGACAAGGAGATCCATTGGCTGCATTGGACTGAGCATTTTTAACCACATAAAAAAAATAAGTGGTTAAATAGTCCTGTTTAACCATTATCCAACTAAATGGTAGTTGAATAAAGAGATGCTTATGAACTGAAAATCCGTGCTTCTTTGCCTCTTTTTTCTCTCCTGTCTCTGACATCATACAGTCTGGGGGTCCTTCTTTGAACATAAAGCGCAGTAGGCTCACTGCAATGCTTCAGCCCTATAAGCCATAACGTTACTGTTTGGAATCTCTTTATTCTTCATGCCTGAAGACTCCTGCAGGAACAGAAAATCCATAAATTATGAGAATACTAACTGAACTTGGGAAAGTGGAGGGTAATTTGTAGTTCCTTCCTTGCTGCATCCCACTCATTCAGTGGGTTGATGCTGCAAGTGTTGACACTGACTTGACTTTGGCTATTAAAATTGGAAAAATATCTCCCATGGATGTGTTCTCCCTCCACTTCAAATATCTGTAGACTACTGAATGAAAATTAGCATGTGCTGCAGATGAAAGAATGAGGCAGTACTGAATAATAGTTGAAATTTAAATATGGAGAGAGTGCCACCAGCAGTCTGCAGAAGGAAGTGACATAAGGAAGAGTTGTAGGTAGCTCTGAAGTTGTTTTATACCTTAAAGGTGAAAGTTTAGAACACTTAATGGCCCAGCATCTTTTTTTGTAAGTATGAAATATTAATTATTTCTTGTTTTCCCTCTAGGTGAAACAATCGCACAGCTTACGGACGTGGCAAGTTTGGACCATCCAGAATCTGATAGCCACATAACAATCTTTACAGACAAAACCGGTGTGGTAAAAGCTGCGAGGTTGTTGCTTTCTTCAGTCACGAAGGTGCTGGTGCTAGCAGACAGAATTGTGATAAAGCAAATTATAACTTCCAGAAACAAGGTATTTGTAGCTTCTTTTCTGTTTTGTTTAACTGGTACCGGCAGTCAATGCAAAAGAGTGGTGCTAAATGAAGTGGTGTTTTCATTGTATCTCTAGGGGAAGTGCAAAGTAAAGAGGTAAAAATTAATGTCTTACACATGTTCACCTACCAGATATCTGAAAGGAGATGTCTATAAGTCAGGAAGAATAAAATAACAATTTTCAGTGACTGTGTACATTTTATGTGACCTGTTTTGCACTATTGACTTATTATGCTAGGGAAGATGCTGTGTTACTGCTTATTTTAACTTCAAGTTTTCTGTGAGGTGGAAAGTGAATCTGTCAGTAAAATGGCCAATAAAAGCTTCTACTTGCTGGGGACAGGATGTTTGTACTGTCAGGATTAAGGCAAGGAGAGCGTTATGAATGTGTCTAAGGCAAAAAGCTGTGAGGAATGCTGATAAAATCTGTGCTAGTCAAGTACAGATTAAAAGGTTTTTTGTGCAGTTTAACTTACCTCTTCAAACTTAGCTTGAAACTACTTAGTTGACTTAAATAATAGATGAAAACCCATTTAACCTCAAATGTAATCTATTTCATGTACTGCACTGTCTTGACGGTAGGATATTCTTTCCCTCCCCCCACCCCCCTGATGTGCTAAAACAAAAAATAGAAAAACCTCATGTTTGAAAAATGAGAGACTGATAGGGCTTGGGTTTTTTCCATTAATTTTCAATTTATAATCCAGATCAGAGGCCCTCTTTTGACTCCTTGTGGTATCTCTCTTCCTTTGACCCAGTTTGCTTTCCAGACATGCTGCTACCTATTTTGCAGCTTCTACCTCCAAGACTCAAACTATGGTCGTGTATACAGTGATATGAATACAGTAAGCTTAGGTACAGGATTTAATTTTGAAGGTATTTAAAATGAATTCTCATTTTCCAGAGTGTGTCTGACTCTCATAGCCATAGTCAACCTAGTCTTTGTGGTCTTTTGGGTTTTACTGTATTCTTTCTACGCACAGTCTACATGTGTTTGAGAATGTCGCCTTCTGTTTATGGTACTGATAGAGCAATTCACAACTCTAGGACCTAATAAAACAAATGATGGTGTCTTATACAGGCATATCCCGTTATTTATAGAGTATGCTCCTGAAAAGTGTGGCAGGAACTGGTATGATGGATAGCGAAGTAGTTCTTCCTGTAAGGAATGTTGTGATATGGGGGTGATGTTGGCAGGGACTTCAGAAGTGCACGCAAACACTCGGAGGCAGCGTAGTCTGATACAGCATAGAGGATGGAAAGGCAGGAGCAGGATCATCAGTGCTGCCGCAGGTGCTGGCTTTTTGGAGTGGATCAGTGTTCCAGAAGATCTCAGCTGCATTTTCATATTAGAGACTAAATACCCAGGGTTAAACTTAGAGTGCCAGTTCACTTGCTGCCTTTCTGAATGCCTTAATTTTCATTGTCATCATCATCTTCCTCATATGGAGCAAGAGTAGTTAAGCCAACCAAGGGCAGAGGACAGAAAAACAGCTTAGGAGTTGGATGTCCAATTTCATAGACTGATGAAGTCATGGAGATCTTTGGAATGGTGACGTGCTCCAGAACGCAACCTTTGGTTGATGATCCCAGTGGTCCTGCTTCTGCATCCTCTGCACGATACATACTGGCCCTGTGTTCTTAGACTGCACACACTTCTTAAATCCCTGCCCACACCTTTCCTACCTTACAAAATGTGCTTTGCTGTCTGTCAGACTTGGTCACTGCATCAGTGAGCTTGAAGACTTACCACACTTGCTGTCACCAGTCAGGCTAGGAGTGCCAGAACAATGAATTAGGGAAGTGACGGACAGTGGGGGTGTTACCGCACAATGCAGATTGGATCAAAATAGGGATGTGCCCTCGAGTGGTGTCAGCCTCCGACTGCCATCTGAAAGGTGACATTCATAGTGCAGCAGTAGCTGTGTCATACTAAGCTATAATTTAGATAGTAATTAAAACGTACATTTTCAAATACAAGGTTAAAAAGATGTATCCAAAAAAGGCTTAAAATTCCTATTCTTATCCATGTGTTTCATATTGAAGAAAGATTAAAATGAAAAATGATGAAGACATCACAGGTATACTGCATTTTAACAGCTTCTTGAATAAGCTTTAGGCAAATTTAGAGCTGTCTATACGGTTTCTCCCTGAATGTAGTTTCTTGGAATGTCAGCTCTGACTGGAATGTCTAGAATTGTTAGCTGTAGTGGAGATGTGTGTGCTTTCACTGGAATTTTTATTTGACAAGAGATCTGTCATGGCAGAAACACTTGCTCTAGGGTAACTGTAGGAGTTGCTTTGCAACCAAGACCATACTCATGAAGTACTACACTTGCTTAAACCAAGAATTAGCATAATTACTACCATCTTTTTATCCATTCTTAAGAGAAAGCTGGACCTTAACTTGTATTTTTTTTTCTCCTTTCTCCTCATTTACTTTTCTACATCCTCACTTTCCCAGTCCTGTGGTTCTCTGCTTCTTCCACTCTCGTACTGCTATTTTCACATCTTCCTCTTGGTGCAGCTTCCTTCCAAGTCCCAATACCCCAGCCCTGCCCATGCATCAACACCTGAATCACAGAAGGTCCTGTTGCTGCGGCCTTTGTGGAACTGGTTGCATAAGAGAAGATACTCAGACAGATAGTACGGTGTAAGGTTGCACGATAAAGTAGTCAGTTCTGCAGTACTCGCAGGATTTAATGGAACCTTCGCTTTACATACCTTCTGACTGTAAGATGGAGCAGCTGCTCTGTTAGCAAAGAACGGGTACTTCTAGGTGGGTTGTCCTGGGTTGCAGGGAAGGGATGGCTTGTCATAATCTGGTATGTAGTGCTGCTTTTTTAGTTGAGGGGGAAGATATTTTTGCATAGGACAGGAAAATTTTAAGTTGAAGTTTCTCCCTTTCAAGTACAGTTTGTTAAATTTTCATGCGGTATCTGGTCTGCAGTCTGAAACACAATAAAGAACTGCTTTGGCCGCCTTCCCTTCTGAAGGCATTTAGTGGGTTTGAAAGATCACTTTGGGATACCTCTAACCTGGAAAGCCCTAATGTTAATCTCCCTTATAAACCATGCTGTAGTGACTTCAGCAGGGTAGCTTCAGTAATTTATAAGATATATGATAATTTTTGCTGAATGTTCTTAAAAAATGCTGATTTTGCATACTTTTATGTGTCGAGTAAGAATGTGATACAACTTGGGCTCATTTAGTTTTGTTTTATATAGAGCTAATAAAAATCTTTGGAGTAAGTTGTTATGGGAAGTTTAAAACTATGCATTAACTAATCTGTAACTTTTTTGGGTTTTTGTGGAATGCTGTTGCTTTTTTTTTTTTATGCACACAGGCAGTAAAACACCTGACTCTGCAACTGAGATTTTAGACTTTGAAAGTTATGCATCCGAAATTGAACTTTGAAATTGAGAGCTACCACCTAGGGTTATGATCTGTATATTAACTTCAAGTACTTATGTTTTTCAATTTATTATTACAGTCACATTTTTCTTAAAGTTGGAAACTGAATCCTGCAATACTGTTACTCTTGATATCGGGGTCACTGAGGAAACTGTTTTTTGAAGGTTGACAACAAATGGCTCATTTTGAATGAATCATGATTATTAATATAGACGATTTCTAGCTGTTGAGTTAATAATACTTAAATAGTGACAGAACATATACATTTTAAGCAACACGATTTAGAAGTGTCTGAATAGTAACAACGTTCCTACTTTAGTGATAATGTTTTCTGTTTAGCATCTTGATAATCTACGGTATTTTTCCTTATCTTGCAGGTTCTTGCAACAATGGAACAACTAGAAAAAGTCAGTAGTTTCCAAGAGTTTGTACAAATATTCAGCCAGTTTGGAAATGAAATGGTAGAGTTTGCCCATTTAACTGGAGATCGTCAAAATGTAAGTATCAATAAAAAGCTGTGAGAGATGATGTAAGGTATCCGTTCCATCTGATTGACTGGAAGATTTGGATTCGTCTGGGATGAATAATTATTACATAACAATTGCTCATGTCCTGTCCCTGTAACCGAACTACTTCTTGCTACATCCAAAGGACATATGTTGATTTTTAAAGCTCAACCTGAGAAATATCACTGTGTTGTTTAATCTGGGTATCTTTCAGAAACCTGACTGGATGTTATTTGAGATGTCCTTTGGCTTCAGTCACATCTTTTGGCTCTAACTCTTCTGGCTTAATACTCTGGTAGAGAATTTGTCTGCTCTTACTTGGCAGAAACATTTAATGTCTGCACATGGCAAACAGATTAGGAAGCAGAGTAATTATTTTAAAAAACTCCAAACATGAAATCTTTAGATCCTAGTAAAGCATTTACTTTTTAAAAAATCATTATTCTAGAATATTTTTCTAGGTTTAGATCATAAACCTTCTTAGTTTGGGGTAATGGCTTACTTCTTGCATGCAGCTACTCTTTCAAAGCCTTTCATTCACACAGGAAGCTTTTTGCTGCTACTTCCGTGTAAATACAAGGTTTAGGACTTCTGCTGTGAGCTGTAGTTGCTTCCCTTGTCAATCAAATCCTCCATTCAGAATTGAACCAGGATCTGATAGAGATATAGAGAGTCCCTAAGAGCCAGCAAAATGCTGAATTCAATTTGTATAAACAATTGGCCAATCTCATGCATACAGAGGTAGTTTTTTGTGATATGGCACAGCATCTTTCAGATAAAACAGTGGAGAACTTTGCTAAAAACACACACCACCCTCCTTTTACTGTTTGTGTTCAGAGTCTGCTAAGTACATGCTCAATATCAAAGGATTGGTTTGGGAAAAGCTACATATAATTAAAGGAAATGCCTGCTTGGAAATGAACTCTCGTTATCTTACCCCGAAATATTCATAGCAGTTGTTCCTTGGAAAGAGAAAGGTGCACTGCTAGCAAGTGATATTCTTTACAACTCTGTGGTTTTCAGTGCTAACTGGTCTTTGTCTCTGCCCTCCTTGCCTACTTGAAACTCTTGGAAAGAGTGTTTTGTTAGTACTTTTTAATTTGCGTCAGGACTTTCTTGATATGCTGACTTTACAGTGTGTAGGCTGCTGTGCGGCATTGTTAGTTTTATTGGGAGGAACTGTTCCTCAAGGTATTTTCCTTAGTATGATTATAATGAAGTAAGCTGGAAACTCAGGAGCTCTTGAGTGTGCTCAGATTTATTAGAATGTAATGTCAGAATTTCAGAAATGAGCTATGGTGGGGTATGTTTTGGTGGTGTTTTGTTTGATTTTGGGGTTTTTCAGGGTGTGTTTTTTTGGTTTGTGTTTTTAACGTGGTGATCTTGATGTTAAAGTTTTTCTGTAGTTGCTAAGTAAGATTTTTATAAAAATGTCAAAATGGACTGCTGCAGTAATTTATCTGGACTGAGGTTTTTTGTGTTTGTGGGGTTTTTTTTGGTTTGTTGGGTGTTTTTTCAGATCTAGAGCAAATTAAGATTAATTCCATCCTGTAACTTGGAATCCTTTTCGGCTGGTCCCATTCAGTTACCTGTGTAACACTCAAATAGCACTCAGCTGCCTTTGCTAGCATTGAGAAGATCTTAGCTGTATCTTTGTAAGTTCATCCTCTTGTTAGGTTCTTACACCTCGAGGGATTAGTGTCTTGCCCTCTTCCCTTCCTCCATCCCTCTTTGGACTCTGAATTCTTCCCTTTTGATGAACTTTTCTGGGGATATAGTTTGATTTTGCAGGTATCTCCCTCTCCCTGGAGAGTTCTTGAAAAGTTCCTGTATTCAGTGCCTTTCTACAGAAGAATTACTTTTTTAGCCTGTCAAAACTTCCTTTATTAATGTTGTATAGTAAATATAACACCCAAATAGAAAAAAGTTTAATCTTATATTTCCTTCACTGCAGTACAATAAAAAGCTGAAAAGCTGGTGTCTCTGCCTTACCCTCCCCCCATTTCAGAAATATTTCTTAGTCAGGTATCTTTTCCCACTTATTTTTTCTGTTTTATGAATAATGCTGTATGATAGCAAAATTAGTGACAGTTTACATAACACACTCTATCTCTGAGATCTTCCTCCTTTGAAATCTGAATTGAATAGAGCCAAGAATAAATGCATAAATTAAAATCTGTCTGAAAAGCAACTTCTAGATCATGAGTTATGCTGAAAATAGAAGTTGTCAGACATAAAGCAGCTTTCTCACAACCCATCCATCTGCAAGAATTTTCCTTTTTCCAGTCTCTCGAGCAATTAACGTTTTAGATACTGTGTAATATTCAGGTCATCTTTTATTTTTGGTGTTTAGGATTTGAAGGACGAGAAAAAAAAGGCTAGAATGGCAGCATCTAGGGCTGTTCTTGAGAAGTGCACCATGATGCTTCTGACTGCTTCAAAGGTGAGTGAATATGTGTGCTCTTATGCAGCTTGGTGTCATGGTTTAACCCCAGCCAGCCATTAAGTACCACACAGCTGCTCGCTCACCTCCCCCCTCCTCTGGTGGAGGAGGAGAATCAGGGGAAAAGACAAGGGAATTTGTGGGTTGAGATAAGAACAACTTGAATATAAATGAATAAAGTAGTGATACTAATACTACTGGCAATACTAATACTACTAGTATGTAATGAAAATAATACTACCACTACTACTAATAATATGCAATGAAAATAATAGAAAATAAAATGAATTATACAATTGCTCACCACCTGCCAACCAATGCACAGCCATGTCCTGAGTAGTGAGAGCCAGAGCCCAAGAGAGATCGCACCAGAGTCAGAGCGCAAATGAGAGCCGTACAACCAACACGACTCCTAGTCCACCCCCAACGTCTTGTGGAATGAAATGTCCCTTTGGTCAGTTTGGGTCAGCTGTCTGGGCTGCGTCCTGCCCAGCTTCTTGTAGTGAAAAAGTTTGGAACACAGGCGCAGTATTGGAACCTGAAAAAGTCCTTGACCTGATGCAAACACTCCCCAGCACTAGCTAAAAACGCCAGTTATCAGTACTCTTCTCACCACAGACCCAAAACACAGCCTCATACCAGCTACTGTGAAGAAAATTAACTCTGTCCTGACTAAAACCAGTACACTTGGATAAATCAGTGTGTGGCATCTGGCAGGATAAGCTGACCCTTCATTCTCAGCCCCACTTTACACTTCATGCTGAAGGGTGTAAGAGTAAAGAATAAGTAACGGAAAATCTTTGTTCTGTAGAGTTACAGTGTGAGTCCTACTTAACACAGTAGCAGTTTAACAGAAGGAATTTATCGTATTCTCACATGTTCTTTTGACTTGCCTTAGCAGGAAGCATTCATTTTGCTATACTGCATGCGTACTCTTTCATAATACTTACTTTGCTTTCTTTAAAAAGACTTGTCTGAGGCATCCAGACTGTGAATCTGCTCGTATAAACAAAGATGGGGTTTTTCATCGGATGAGATTAGCTTTGGAACAGGTAATAGAAATTGTAACTGACTCTAGACCAAATGGAGAAAATGAAATGGCTCCCATCAGTATATATTCTGGCATCAAAGAATTCAAGGTAAGAATAGAAATAGTATTGCTTTCTACAGCTTAATAAATCACCTCAATACTAGAATTTTGAATATTTTTTTTAAATTCTGAATGGTGGAGCGGTATCTTTTCAGCAGTGTAACTTAAGTAACTGTCCCAAAATGTTAGATAATCTGACAAGAGCTGATTATAATTTCACAGAATCACTAAGGTGGGAAAAGACCCATAAGATCACCCAGTCCAACCACCAACCCAACACTACCGTACCCACTAGACCATGTCCTCAAGCGCCACGTCTACACGTTCCTTGAACACCCCCAGGGGTGGTGACTCCACCGCCTCCCTGGGCAGCCTGTTCCAATGCCTGACCACTCTCTGTGAAGAAGCTTTTCCTAGTATCCAATCTAAACCTCCCCTGACACAACTTGAGGCTGTTTCCTCTTGTCCTATCACCAGTTACCTGGGAGAACAGATCAACACCACCTGGCTACAACCGCCTTTCAGGTAGTTGTAGAGAGCAATAAGGTCTCCCCTCAGCCTCCTCTTCCCCAGGCTAAACACCCCCAGCTCCCCCAGCCGCTCCTCACAGGACTTGTGCTCCAGACCCTTCCCCAGCTCCGCTGCCCTTCTCTGGACACGCTCCAGCACCTCAGTGTCTGTCTGTAGTGAGGGGCCCAAACTGAACACAGGAGTCGAGGTGCGGCCTCACCAGTGCCCAGCACAGGGGGACAATCACTGCCCTAGTCCTGCTGGCCACACTGTTCCTGATACAGGCCAGGGTGCTGTTGGCTGCCTTGGCCACCTGGGCACACTGCTGGCTCCTATTTCATTGCTGTTGACAAAACACCTGACACTTCCTGGCTCCTCCTAGATCAGAATGCATTCAGAGCTCTGATGTTTTGTTGAGGTGAAGCCTTCAACGTTGAATTAAGTCAAGTATCAGGATACCAATCAGAACCTCTTTACAGTAGTTGCTGAAGAATTCTTGCTTCATAATTGATAGTATTTTTGAAACTGAACACACAAATATTCATCTAAACATTTAAGAGTGAGCTGTCATTCAGAGGAAATTGTCATTCAAAGGTTCTGAATTTAAATTGTAACTTGTAGCTCGGTCTATTTTGCCTGACAAAAACTCTTCTAAATTTCATACTCGGTTAAGAACAGTTAATCAATAACCGCGTTTCATTGCTTTGGAGTCTGTCACTTTTTAAAAAAAAAAAACAACTTATTTTTTTTATCCTGCACCTTAGAATTTGGTTGAAACTCTTGTGAAGTGCCTCAAAGTATTCATTTGCTATATGTAACTTTTTAGAAAAATACTCAAAATATGTTATATGTATGTGGAAAAACTTGTAAAGATCAAACAAAATCCGAATACCTAATTAATTTTTGAAATTTCCTGAACTTAGAAACTTTTTATTGACAGCATGAGAACAATAATGTATTTGCTGATGGTATTTCTACTTTAAAAAAAAAAAAAACACCAAAGCCTAAACTGGGTGTCTGGGTAGAAGAAAATTGTTGGATTAATTTGAAAATAAGTGAATACTAAGGAAAAGCACTGAGAGAAAAATAAAATGTAAAATGATGCGTCTGCTCCCTACATTTGCGTCACAACTCTATAACCACAAATTCTCAAGGAATTGATATGTTTCCTTTTCAGAATAAAGTGGAGGGTCTTCGTGAGAATCTTTATTTTCTCTCAAAAGAGAACCTTTCAACGATGCTGGAAGTTATCCTGGAACATACAGAGGACTTCACAGACTCTGCCTATACCAGTCATGAGCACAGAGAACACATTTTGGAGCTGTCTAAACAGGCTAAAATGGAACTAGAGCAGCTGGTTTCAGTGTGGATGCAAGCTGTAAGAGCTTTTTAGCAAAGTAAATCTTTTCATCTCTCTTTGGAAAGAAATTTTTAATGCAGTGTTTCTTCAGGTCTAGGAAGAGAGAACTGCGTGTATTCTCTCAGCGCGAGCTGAGCGAGGAAGCCAGTTTGTTCTGTGCTTCTGCATCTTCAGTATGTTCTGTCCATATCTATAAGAAACTAAAAATGTGTTTATCTTGGTGTTGGGGGTTAGCCCTGGTAAGCAACCAAGCCCCACAGAGCCACTCACTGCCTGCCAGTGGGATGGAGGAGAGAATCAGAAGAGTAAAAGTAAGAAAACTTGTGGGTTGTGATAAAGACAGTTTGATAGGTAAAGCAAAAGGTGTGCACACAAGCAAAGCTCAATAAGGAATTCATTCACCACTTCCCACTGTCAGGCAGGTGTTCAGCTATCTCCAGGAAAGCAGGGATCCATCACATACAATGGTGACTTGGGAAGACAAATGGCATTACTTCTAACATCACCCCCTTCCTTCTTCCCCCAGCTTTATATGCTGAGCATGACATTTTGTGGTATGGAATACCCCTGTGATCAGTTGGGGTCGGTTGTCCTGGCTGTGTCCCCTCCCAGCTTCTTGTGCACCCCCAGCCTCCTCACTGTGGGGTGGTGTGAGAAGCAGAAAGGCCTTGACTCTGTGTCAGCACTGCTCAGCAATAGTTAATGGGTTATCAACACTGTTTTTACCACAAATCCAGAACAGCATATACTATGAAGAATATTAGCTCTATCCCAGCCAAAACCAGTACACTCGGGCATTTCTGAGCTCTGTTACAGGTTGAAAGTGATCACCTCTAGATAATTTATGAACTACACTTCAGGTGATAGAAATGAGACTAGTACAAGACTATGCATACATATGATCCATGAAAATACTTGGGCATGCCCGTGTACTTATGTGTTAAGTATTTTCATTAATAAATAACCCAGCCTAGCTGTGACAGAGATGCAGTAAGCAGATAAAACAGCATTGGCTTGCTGAGGTGGCGCTTCAGTTTCCACTCAGCTTTTTTGGAGGGTAAATATTTTCTGGGGGAATTAATGTAATTCAAGTGCGGCTGTTGATTTAAAAATAAAATAAAATCATGCACTGGGGATACATGACCACATTAAAGCTATTGAAGTGCCCAGTTGTCTCCCTTCCCTCTCACCATACTTCCTTTTTGCAAGCAGAATAACTGTGGGTCTTCAGTGAAAAGTGTATTTTAAACCAGAAGTGTCTTGTAACCTAGGCCAAGTCTAAATTAGACTGACATGACTGATCTGTTTTTGTTTGTATGATTGTATGTTAGTGAAAACTAGCTGGAGCACAACAGATAATCTAATCCTGTTGAATGAATTTTAAATGTTTCTGAAATCCTTCCTGTGTTATGTTCGAGCTCGTAAGTTCACGAACTGCCATGGTGTTCTAGGTTTTCCTGTAACCTTATTTTGGCTAGAAAAAAAAAAAGGGAGGAGAAAAATGTGCACATTAAAAGAAGAAAAACACCTTAGTCAGTGTAAAACACTCTGCTCCTGGTGTTAAATGGTTTTGTGATGTTACAATTTTGCACGATTTACTTAAAGCACTAAATTTGAGGGGCAGGTAGCTTTGAGACTTGGAACAGGTAAGAATACCTGAGAAAATGATCGTATTTATTCGGGTGGGTGTTATTCCTTTTAATAAAATGGGGGTCTCTTTTTTTATACCCACACATATATGCGTATGTTAATTTAGACACTGCTAATGTTTTTGCAGCTATGGCCGTGTTAATGGTCCCACCTAGGATAGGTGTTGCCAATGTATTTCGAAGGAGAATGCAAAATTACTGCTACGTAGTACTTTTCCCAGTGCATATCTCTTGACATTTGGGTTGTTCCATAGATAGGTGCTCTTTGCAGAAGTGGGAGCTCTGTCTTGGAGCTAGCTCAAGGAAGTGTTGCTATCTACTGTGCTTGTTTAAATTAGGTAATGATTTCAAATCTTAACAAGGATGCTTTATGTAACCTTCTTGTAATTCAATATAGAACATTTGGTATAATGTTCTGGGTACCACTTTATTTTAAAAGCGTATTTATATTAAAAAAAAAAACCAACCAAACCCTTAAATTTACTCTACTTGAAGATGTTCGGACATCTTTAAGTTGTAAAGCTTAAGGAAACCCTTTTCCTGAAAAAAAGCTCACTGTGGTTCAGAATTATATCCCTGTTGAACCGAAGCAGTCAGTTAGCTTGCATCACTGTTTTTAGATTTGATTTGGTGATAAATGTTTCTATAAAAGATTTTTTTCAAGTAAAACATACCGAGGATGTGCAAATGAAAACATTGAATCTAGAAGGAAAAGGCTATCTTCTAAAACAACCTGCAGTAATGACACATGACGTGAAGGTGGGATTTTCTGGGGTTTTGTGTAATGTTCTGTCGGTTGCTTTCTTTGGCTTGTAGCAAAACCAGAAGACAAAGGATCTCATGGAGGACTTGGAAGTAGCCATTTTGAAAACATGCCAGTGCATGAATGAACTTAAAAGAGAGGTAAATCTAGTTTAAGCAAGCATAAACTGAATAAAAGCTTGGATTTCCTCCTTGTTGTATGTCAAGTTGTAAAATAGGATCCTGTACCCACAAAGGCTAGTATCTATAGACAAGAGCAGCTAAATCAGAATTATATCTGGGGGCTAGTACGGAGTCATCTTCTGTGTCCGTCCTTAGGACTGATGAGAAGTTTGTTGGATATGTAGGTTCTTCGCTAATTCTGACAACGCTTAAAGGGAAGTGTTTGGAAATAAGTACTACATATAATCATTACTTTAAATGTAAAGGCTAAGCTTTCCTTGGGGATGCAGTCATCACTCTTTTAATTTTTTTCTTGTTAGTGTGTGCTTAAATGAATAAATTACACTTGCTGCTTGTTTGCTCTTAACCTGTTCTGTTGATTTCTCTAGCAGAAGTGTGTTGTGATAGTGCCTTATACTCAGGTGTTTTTCTAGACAGCAGCTGTGTAAGTGTGTTGTAAATCATTCTTTTCCTAAACACAAGCATTCTGTCACCTTACGGGTACGAGATAGCTGTTTCATTTGGTCCATGGGATGGACTGCACTTGCTGACCAGGGTCCTTCCCCCCCCATTAATGGCCAGCATTGGTGCCTTGTCTGTTCCACAGATCTGAGCCAAATACAGAGTTTCTGGCAGCTTCTGAGATATTTCTAAATGTCTTTTCAGCTGTTTCATGTTAACATTCCTTTAAACAGATGGAGAAAGGAAGGCAGAGGGCAGTGAGGGTTTGTTTCAGTGCTAGGCTACAGAGCAGTGAAAAGATGTTAGGGAAATACGGTGAACTTGCTTAGACCGAGCTCTCAGCTGCTGTAGCTGGAAAACCTAGTCTGCTCCAAAAATCATGCTGCATGTCTTTTAATAGAGGGAAGATGAGCAATTCTGTTTTCCAGACAAAATTGTAATTCCTGCCGCTGTCCTGCAGGTTCGAACAGTCATTTGAATCTCTTAGTTCCAGTTAAGTGCGTTGTGCTTTTGCTGTCGGGTGGTGTGTTGGGCCCTCAGAAAATGGAGGGTACTTCATTTGTACAATTTGAATAGTTTATTTTATTTTGGTCACCATTGTGTAGGAATTCAGTAGCAGAGCTTTTCCAGAGTGACATTCAGCTGCTTTAACTGTAAGATCATCCCTTTAAGTAACATCGCTCCTGTGTGCTGAATGAGGAGGAGGGTTTCCCAGTCAAAATAGTGTGCGACTATGGCTTTATGATTCATGCAGTTACGAAGGTGGCTAGAATATAGCGGGTGGAAGAAATCATTAATATCTAGTGCTTTCGTGCAGCTTCATAAATGTAAATCTTACCATATTGTCCTGCCCACAGGTTTCTATTTATGAAAATCTCAGGCAACAAAGACTACAGATTCAGCACGCTTAACTAAAGAATTTTGTCAAGTGACTATAATAAAGTTACCTTCTGCAAATCAGGCGGCAGAGGTGGCCTAAAGTACAAAAGAGTGGGTTACCTGTGCCCTCTGAAGTAGCTCCATATTAAAAGCAACGCAGTTGAACACGCAGCACGCTCTTTCAGAAATTGTGGAGCATGTTACGGGGGTGTGGGTTTCTAAACTAACACGTACCAAGTTCTGTGTGACTTGCTTTGATGACCTATAGAGTATGAAAGCTTGCTTTGTAAGAGCTTTTTTCAAATGCACAGGACTTAGTGCTACTTAGTAGAGCAAATTTAGATTACTGTTGATTTTCCTTGTTCTCCGTGTAGTGATTGGGTTGATTCCAGAGGAGCAGTGTTCCTGTACGTGGCTGAGAAAGGACTGTCCTGTCACTCTGACTTTGGGTGCTGCAGTGTGTCAGTCAGCAACCAGACTCTGCTTTGGTGAAATGTAAATACTGTGACTAATTAGAGTGTTTTTTGAGAGCCTGGGTGGCTGAGGACACAGGCAGTCTGATGAGGCTGTAAAAGTAGCAGTTTCACATCTCTGTCACTTTATGGAAGAAACGAGAGGTGTGTTCCTTCCTTGAGTTGATTTTCCTGCTAATGATCAGAGACAGCGCTAAGTAAAATAAATTCCATTTTTAGATCAGGATGAAAAGATTCTCTAATGGAAAGGTAATCCCTGTGTAGGCTGTATATAAATGAGAATTGCCAGTTCCTACTCTAACATTACAAGCCTTGCATGTATCCTTTCTTCAGATCTGACTTCATTTCTGAGATGAGTGGTTTGTGCTCATTTTTAATGGCATGCGAGCAACGCTATATAAATAGTTTCCAACAGGTTGTCACAGCTTTTTTTTTCTTAAAAAATCAGTAGCAGCAGGTTTTGAGGGAACAATTCAGGTTTCTTGCATGAAATTGAAAACAATGACAAGAAAAAACCCTACAACCCCAAAATCCTCTTACTTCTGGACTGCGTAAGAATTGCTGGCAGGGGAATGGGGGCAAAATAGGTAGAGTCCAGTGGAGGAAAAAAATACACATCGTTTTAGTAAACATTCTCTTCCCTACAGAGTCAAGACCTGCCAGTGCCACAATTTTAAACTCATTGATTCATAAAAACTTGAAAAACAAGTTTTTTCTTGAACAGCCAAGTTTGTCGTACATTCAGTGCAGTCCAGCAAAGTGGGTGTGATACTACAAGACTCCTCAGAGTCTTACACGGATGAGGAAAACTAAGACTGCTCCGCTATTTCTAAAACAGGTTGCTATTTTGTTTTTACGGGCGTTTTTAAAACGGGGCTGATTACAGGGCGTAGGTAAACCTGCTGTGACTAGTCACTAGAACTAGCAGAGTCCTTCACAGGACAATTTCAGCAGATCCACGGGGCTGAACATGTGCTTGGCTTTAGGAATGTGTTTCGAAGGGAAGCTTCTCCTTGCTTGTTGGGTGTGGAGGGAGAGTGTCCAAGACCCATCTCTGGCTTCAGTCTCCTTGCAGAAAAGATGTTTTTTACTTTTCTAAGGCTGTGTCACGAGTTGATATATTCAAGCTTTTCTTTGCATCACTGAGAATACAATTTATTCATAGGAACCTAATCATGTTACAAACGCAGGTGCTGTGTGGCTTCAGTCTGATTCTGTTAATGTGTTTTCTTCATGGGAAGTGGGGTGGCCAGTGTGCTTACGCTGAACTTGGTGCCCCCCAAATTCATGCACCGGTGTTTTTCTCAGCTGTAGCACTATCAGAAAGCAGCAGCGTGATAACTTCATGTCCTCGTTCTACCCAGCTGTTCTTTTGTTTTTATTCATATTTGGTTGTGTGGGGTTTTTTTGGTGTGCAGTGGATTTTATCTTGTACTTTGAATAATAATTGAAGAATTAAAGCCCCAGGTAATGTGCAGGCTGTACATGAGCTTTCATGGCAGTAAATTTTTTGCGTCTTGGAAAAATCCATCTGTGGTACTGGGTGCGTGGGATTTCCTTTCTTCTAAGGTTTCTCTCCTTCTTTTAATGCTACTCAAGGTCCACAGTGCAGCAACATCTCTGGCAGCAGATCTGCTAAAATACCATACGGATCATATGGTCCTCAAAGCATTAAAAATCACAGGAGTAGAAGGAAATCTTGAAGCTGTAGCAGAATATACTTGCAAGCTATCAGAGCAGAAAGAACAGCTTGTTGAGGTGAGTTCATGGCTGCTTTTGTTTCGTAAGGCACTTAGAAAACGAGTGGCTGGATTTGTCTTATTCTTTGGGAAGGTTTGGGAAGATTTGTTTGGTAATATTTATTTTATTTTCCTAGTACAGTGTTTAATCTGTGTTGTTCTTGGTATGGCTGAGCCAGAGGGTGCCACAGTGGCACACAGTTGAAGGGATGTATGGTCTTACCAAAATCTCCTCCTGGACCTAGGCTCAAACTCATTGTTTAACTGTATTAACTGTATGCACATACTGGGGCTAAAATATTCATTAAGAATCGATTTCTAGATCCAAGTAGAGATTACAGCCTTTTTCTTTCAAGCAGTAGGAATTCAGCAACAGCTCAACCCAGAGACACGTTTTAAGAATGCTGGAAATGTAACATTAAGTTTCTTAATCCACTGAATTTGACTGTTTAAAGGTTGTGTGTAGTTTTTGTCAGTCAACAGAGTGCCACTGAAAACCTCTTCTCCTTGGTAAAAAGCAGTGTGTGTGTTTCATGCACCGATACACTGATGGTTCCGTATGGTGGTAGCGTTCACACATACGTGAACAAACAGGGCTTCCAAGGCGACTGAGAGATCGTGGCTCTTAGGAGGAGTGCCTGTGGAGAGGATGACTGCCACGTATGCCTTGTTGCACTCTCGTCTCAGAGGCGAGCAGAAGTAACTGTACCGGTAGGAGACATAAAGATACATCATTCAGATCCGGGACACGGTGATGCTGGAAGCTGTACTTGCATGGCATCTACTACTCCTGCATTTCTAAAAAAATCTGATAACACGTGGGGCTTTGAGGATTCAGCCCGTAAGGATGAACATGCAGAAGCACACCCTTGAACTTCCAGGACTGGCAAATCAATGCTGTGGATTTTTAATTTTGGCTATAATGTCCCATTTTTGGTGACTAATTAGTGTTCCAGTGAGACACTGACGTGGCATAACCTGAATCCCATTTGTTTCGTATGTGCTGTCTCAGTCTTACAAATTCTCTTTGTGATCTGAAAACTTTAGGCTGAGAAAGAAGTAACAAAGTTCACTCTTAATCTTATTACTAAAAAAAAAAAAAGACATTTTGCTTACTGTGAAAGCAAACAGTATTTTTTCCCTAAATTACTTTGACACTGCTTTGCTCAAAGATAATTCGGTTCCCTGGATGATGAAAGCCTAAATGTTTCACATGGTTGCTAATTGCTGAGTAATCCCATTCTGGTGAAGTCATGTATGCTACAATTTTTCCAAGTTCCATAGGTATGTGATTGCTTTCAGGTTTTTTCAGTCATAAATATGTGGAATTGCTGTTGGTTTCCTTTTATTTATTAAGCCTTTACTTTCTCTCGGTGATTTTCTACACGTGCCAAGTCAGGATTTAGCCCTGTTTTGTTGTAAATCCTCCCTGAGAAACAGGCAGCTATGCAGTCCCCAACAGGTTTCTGAAAGCACTATCAATAACTTCGTGTTTGCGCATGTGCACCTTTTCTCACTACTAATGAAAGCATATTTTAATCAAAAATATTTAGATGTGTCGCCTGTTGAGGCACGTTTCTGGAACTGAGCCCCTCGAGATTACTTGTATGCATGCGGAAGACACTTTTCAGGTCACTGGCCCACAGGTACGCATAGCTTTTATCTGCCCACTTCTACTGTACATAAATAAACAAAAGAATACTTGGATGAGTTTTTTGAGAGACAATGTTGCACTGTTCAGAGCAGTTCTAAGACAGGCTTACACTTCAGTGTAGCTAAAAGAATGCACATGGAAGATCATCCAGCCTGGAACTGTCAGATGAATACACCGCAAAGCCATAGCAGTAGAATTTTGTGTTCTGCCTGTGAAGGCATCTGTGAACTCACGTGCAACACTATTTATTAGGGCTTCCAATAGAACATGTTGTGTTCTCTGTCCAGATCGTTTCCGCTGCAGAAACACTGGCATTACATCCGTCTAGCAAGATTGCAAAAGAAAATCTTGAGGTGTTTTGTGAGGCCTGGGAGTCTCAGCTGAGTGACATGTCTATGTTGTTGAGAGAAATCAATGACGTGTTTGAAGGACGAAGAGGTAAGAATGCTATGTACAAATAAAAAAATGTAGTTTTCAAAAGATGTAGTCTAAGAATTTTAAGCGTGATCTAGGAAATACTCTTAAGAGTACAGTTAACAGTCCCACATGTTGTATAGTGATGTGCAGCCTAGGTGGCAGTACACAAATATATTGGTTTTGTATAGATGTTGAATTAGGGTGCTTACTGGATTTTTTCAAAGAAAACCAACCAGAAATGTAAAGGCCTGATTTGTGGAAAATTAGGTATGTTTAACTTTCTACACTGATCAGTTGCAGCAAAATCAAGTGAAAGTATCTGACACAACTCTGCCAGCAGTGTCCAGATATGAGGGGTGTAGGGCTCTGATCCCACCTTTTGATTTGTCTAGGACATGTATCAGTTCATGACAAATCAAGATATATCTTGAAGCGAGTGATGTGTTTAATTTCCTGTATTTCTGGAATATGTGTATATGTGTGTTCTATGCTGTCAGCTTGCCCTGTATTCACTTCATAATGTAGTGAATGTAGTTGTTTGATTTTTAAACTGCTGTCCTTTCTCCTGGATGGAATCTGACGACTCTGCACAATCTTGGGATATTTTCTCTGGTTGGTAAGTTTATTGGTATTTGTACAACATGTAGAAGAAAACCTTGGAATCTTAAAGAGAAAAAACCCCAATCTGTGTTTACTTTTAGCATAGGGTAATTTACCTTTAAAAATGGAAGCCATTTTGGCTTTCATTTTTGTCTAACTTAATTTTTTTTTTCGAATGGTGTTTTTAGTGTAGCCTGTCATACTTGTGGCTACGTGTTTGTTTGAGTCTTAAAGCTATAACTGCATAAACAGAATGTAATATATTATAATACTGAATGTCTTGTATTTTTAAGAAAAATCACTCAGGTTTAAAAGTTTAGATTTCGTTAAATACAGGGACTTAATTTTTTTTGTATCTAAGCTACAGAAAAAGTAAATCCTTATTCAGGTTAGATGACACTTTATCAATGATACAATACTTCATCTTGCTATTAACGTGAGACCTTTTTCTGGTTTTAGAGTTTATTTTGTCTGTTTACCTTTGTGTACTTGATTGGGTTTTTGTGTAAGCAGTTATTTTCTGCCAGCTTTGTCGTGAGGACATTAAACAACCAACCACAGGGCAGTAGTATCTTAAATTGTTGCTGCTGGTTACTAGATGAATGTGTGTCTGAGCCTGAGCACTCGTAAAGGGAAAACATAGATTGAAATTCTGAGTGGGTTTACAATAACTGTGTGTAGCACGGGTTATTGGGAATTTGAGGCGTTTGAGACACACATGATTGTTACCCTACTTGTTCCTCCACCTTGGTCTGGAATGCCATATAAAGATGTGTAGCAATCAGCTCCTGTTTATGGGCCTTTTAATGTTTCATGAGGTTTTTTGTTTGTTTTGGGAGCCAAGGACATACTGACATTCTTTAAACACAGCATTAAATTTTATATAATGCACTTAAAATGTGGTATTACTCTAGTATTTGTGTTACAAAAAATTTGGATTTTGCAGGGCTGATAATGCAGTTATCTGATTTTTTTTTTTAATATTCAGACTATAGCAGGGTTAAAAAAATAACCTTTTTATACCTATATATGTCTGCATATACATGCATCCAGATATTTTTTAAAATAATAGGATGAGAATCATGCAGCCATAGCAAAGCATAAACTTGGCTCTCCAAACAAATAGTTCTTGAAGTGTTGCGACACATTCCCAGCCTCTCCTGTAGTCAGTAACCTTCTCTTCTCTTGTGGCTGTTGACAACAGATAACAGACCTTTTCCACAAGTGGTACTTTCCAATTTCTTTAAAGCATCCTTTTGGAAGGCAACCCAGCGTCAGTGCTGGAAGGAGAGAGAAGAAATTGGGTAGGTGTTGCTGAGCATGTTGGAGGCTGTAGCACGTGTGGGCCTGGGTGCAGTGAAGACTCTCTTCTCCTTTTTGGCATAGCCACATGAGTCTCTTCTTGTTTGTCTCATTTCCTTGGCCTTTTCTTCAGCATAAGGTGTTCTGATAACACCGTTGGTAAGATAGCAAGTGTAGCTTGTATCCTTTATGTGGCCTTGAGTACGTGAGGTCTTACATTGCCAAAACGATGCTTAAGAAATCATGTCTCTCGTCTCGTGGCGCAGCCCAGTAAGGGCCTTATCTGAGTCTCAGTTATTTCATATTAACTATCAGTTATCACCTTAGAAATCATTTTGTCTCCTACATCCACCCAACTTCTACTTCCGTGTTGTGGGCTCATCTTTTTGTTTGCTTGTTTTCTCTTGTTGGACTTCAGAGTGACTCTTGTCAAAAACCCCCACCAAAAACCTCACCCAAATACCCCCACCTTTTGCTTCCAGAATATACCCCAAAGTTACCTTGCCACTTCCAACATTTTTCTCTCCTGGAAAATACAACAGATAAATATTTTAGTTAAATTTATTTATCGGGTTGTTTGCTGAGAAATGACCGGTGGCATTTACAAAAATTTTGCCTCCAAACACAGTGACGTTTCAAAATATTTTATAAGATTTCATTCTTCTCATAACTCATGATAAGTTGTCTTAATGTTGAGGTTGGTAAAAATGTCTTTTATTTTACAGACTAAAATGTAACAAGTGCTTTATTCCTAGTAGAATTGTGACTGTGTGTAACAAAAGATAGAATTACAGTAAGAAGGTATATATTTTTTTGTTTTCCTCCTCAGTTTAAAAACTTGTATTTTTGTACTACCAATCTACCAATTTAAATGTTTGGCTTTGGTAGAGAGTTCAGAATACAGCTCAAGAGGTAAAAATTGAATGGTTACTAAATGTGCTGGACACATCGAATAAAATACGCATTTTTCTGATTACACTTGATTCACATTGTTTATACTAATATTTTTTTATTATTTAACTGCATAACTCCATATCCAGTGTTTGTTGCATATCAGCAAATTGGGTATTTCCGATACTGAGGTTCAAAACTCGCATGGATGGAGAGCCAGACTTAGCTTGGGAACGAAGCAATGTTTTACTCAACTTTAATGTAACCGCACAAGATGATGCCCAAATGGAAGTGGTCTCAGCTTGGGGAAGGGGGTGCACACCCACACAGTGGTGGGGGAGGTTGGAGAACGCACGGCCGGCAGCCCAGTAACCCTCACGTGTATGTGGAAAACGCTTCTGTGCTGTGCAGCATTGTGCAGTGAGGCAGAGTTGGAGTTCTTTTGCTTGATCCTGAAACACTTGTTAATCCAAGGGTGAGGAGGCCCGCTCTGCGCCGGGCTGGTGTTGGGAGCATTGCGCGGCCGGTGCGGACTGAGGAGAGGACTGCTTTCTGCCGACTGTGCGGCAAGGGGAGCTGAGAGCTACTGGTTTCAGCAAGATACTTTGAGGCTCTTGCATTACCTCATCTTGCCTGGATGCAGCCTGGTCTAGTGGAGGGTGTCCCTGCCCATGGCAGGGGGGTTGGAACTAGGTGGTCTGTAAGGGCCCTTCCAACCCAAACCGTTCTGTGACTGATTCTATGATTTTGAAATTAATCACCTCATGAAACTCCCTTTCATTGATCCAATCTGTCAGGGGTCAGCCAATCTCCATTTTTCCTTCTAACTTTTTGATCTCTGCATGTTGGGGAAGAAGGCAGATAATCCCCTGGTTGCTTCATTGTAACTTGGTCAGAAGTGAGAGAATAACTTACGAAGATAACTTCCTTTTCCTCTCTCTTCTTTTGTTTTGCACACTTGATTTTTGAGGAGTGAAATGGCCATGAGGATTTGGGAGTGCTGTAGTTGAACGGGACACGTGGCTCAGAATTTCAGAATTTAGAAATTGGAGCTCTAGAAAGAAGGGTGAAGCAGGGGTGCAGCTCTTCTGCTCTCATACAAAAGTGAGAGCAAAAGCCGGATTTAGAAGTTGACATAGAGACATTCTGGAGGGAAAAACATGGCTGGAACTACTAGAAAGTGGAAAATTGGAGTACAAAGGATGAAACAGTAAAAATCAATTTTTATAAGTTAAAAAAAAATAAACACGTTGGAGAAAACACATTAGGAAAAACAAAGGCAGACTAGAATAAATAAAAGTAAGATCATAACATGGCAAAAAAATATTTTGCTATTTTAGCGAAGATCTGCCTTACAAACTAAGGGAATTAAATACCTGAAAAAATATAATGTGTCTTCTGTCAGTGGAATCAAATTCTGTGATTATGCTAATGTAATTAAGTATTTTCTGATGAAGTAGGATTATCTCTGGCCTGAGCTGATCTGTGACCCAGTGAGGTGGGTTTTGTGTGTGTGTGGTGGTCTTTTTTTAAATGTTCCAAGAAATAAATAGTAAGATCTTTCTGAATATGGTGAGCAACTAAATGTTGCAAAGCCACGTAATGGGAATTGCTTGAAGAGCAAAACCAGATTATTTTTCCTTCTTATTTCTGTCTACCATCCCTTTCCATTTGGTTTCCATACTTCTGAATGCCTGTCTTGTGGTATGCGAGTACCGTGTCCTCTCAGGATGTATTTATATTCCATTTGTTATGTCAAAGCTTTCAGTGTTTGAACTTTTTTAACGTGGTTACAACAGGTTTTTGCATAGCACCAAGGAGATCTTTTATGCTACAGCATTTTAAACTTAAAAGTTAGCTATTGTTCTTGGTACGTCTTACATGCCCTTTAGCTGACGTTTTGATACACAGGATGTTGTAAATCACTTCCCCTAATTTATATCGGACTGTAGTGAGAAATGTTGCTTGGATTCATGTTTGGGCAATTAATAGCTGAGTAACTCTGCATTCTGAAAGTAGTTAAGCGGCTTGTGCCCTGATAGCTCCTCTCATCTGTTGCAAAACGGGTTAGGGAAAGGAAGAGGTGATCTTGGGAGGGAAGAATTCCACTTTTCATACTCACCAAGAGTGGTGATGGACACCCGTCAACTTCCTGCAATATTTTGTTAAGGAGTCAGTTGCCCAGACATGGAGCTCGTGATCTTTCCGTGGTGTCAGGGGATAAAGAGCATACTTTCAGAAAATGATGAGTGCACAAGAGAACTGTTTTCTGAGGACTCTGAATGGAATTACTCTAGTAGCTGATGCAAGAGGAAGAAATAGCAGTTGTAGGGGAGGTTTGTTGATTGTCCTTGGTCTGTCGAGATGCATCATCTCTATGCAAACCTGGTACCCATATCCATTATAGCCCTTTGTGTCTTCAGGTAAAATCTGTTTTTCACTAGCTCTTATTTATTTTATTTTGAGTTTTATCTAGCAGGCTTTCCTCTCCTGAATCCATTGTAATAAACGTAAGTCTTCAGAGGGAACTGAGGCTTCTGGTGCCTGGAGCTCCGATCCTAGGCTGTTAGCCCAGGCACTGTTTCCGATAAACTCTTGCCGATAAACTCATCTCACGTGCTTTCAGCTAACACCTGAAAGGATTGGGGGTTTTTTGCCCTTCCATTTGTTTTTCTCAGACTTGGAATATCTAAGGTTCCTGGGGATATAAGAAATAATTCAGCGTGTAAAACGCTGCAGAACTTTTTTCTTTATAAAATACGGTGCACGTGGGATATGTGTAGTACAGTACGACGTGAGGGCATTACTTGAAAAAACCTCCCCAGGTATTTCCTGCTAGTGGCATTGCAAACTTTATACCATCCGACCCATGCCAACATGGAACAACCCTTGGGTGTTCCGTGCTTTGCAGCAAAATGAGCGCCTGTAGCGACAGGCGCTCGGTCGTGGGAGAGCGTTTCCCTCCTCGCTTGCGGACTGCAGGCAGGGGACTAGAAATCCTGCGGAGGGAAACTGTTCAGAGGAGCTTTCGTAACTGGCAGTTGCTGAGAGCTAAACTCTGAAGGGTGCGAAGTTCTTGGCTTGTCTCTCTCTGGGAGCACGAGACAGAGAGGCAATCCTCTAGTACTCGGTGAGGAGGAGTTGGAGGTAAGTAATTTTGCTTCTGTAGTGCTGTAACTTAAGGAAGGATGAAGTAAGGCATGTGATCCCACTGATTAAAATCTGCATACAAATTTTGGTGTAAATGTGTGTGTTCTTCATAGGAGAGAAGCGTGTCTACCTGTCACTGCCCAGACCGGGGGTAAGTTGCTCTTGGGATTGTTCTATTTGCTTTGTATCTGCTGTTAACTAATGGACTTCGTTCCATGTTACACTTGATGAGGACGTAGCAGTATGTTGGTAACGTGCCCCTTGGCTGGGTGGCTGACAGCAAAATATCAAACTTTGTCAATTTCTGAAATGAATCACCAGCATACAGAAAAGTGGGGTGGCTAGTTACAGAATATGCTTTCATCACTTTGACTGTAAGTGAGCTTCAATTCCTGGTCATTAATATGACAGTGTTTTACCGTGTACTTGACTGTCATGCTGTGTAATAAAAAATGCATAGTTACTATTAAAAAAGCAAGAAGGTGGTACAACATACTGAAAATAAGTCTTCATAATCTGATGATGATGGGGTTTTTTGATGTTGTTGACTGAGTTGACCTATTTGGAACAAATGGACATGTTCAAGTCTATTCTAGGCTCTTCAAATAATGGGTTCTTGTCTCCTCCTTTACCTACAATGTTTTTAATGCAGAGAAAAAAGCCACACCAAATGTCCAGGTTTAGTTGTGAGGTAATTAATATCCTTAGCTGATTATAACTGATAGGACATTATTTCTGAGAGCATCTCTGTGTTAGAAACCCCTCTAAACCCTGTTAGTATCATGTAATCTGTCGCTTGATTCACTTGCTGTGTCTTTTTATGGGTAGGAAGAAGGGGAAGAATGATCTCGGAAGGTACCGTAAGCTCTAGCCCGTTTCCTTCTCACTTCCTTTCCTTAACCTGTAGCATTGAGAAATTCGGGGGTGAAATAATTGCCTGTCCCCATGTCTGCCGTTGTGCAACTCTGTGACATCAAACACAACGCAGTACTTCTGAGCCTTAGTGAAAAGGGAAGGAGGAAAGGTCATACGTTATGAACCCAATCTGCAGATTTAGATAGGACCTAAGGTTAAGCTGGGTGAGCATGGGTGAATTTCACCGTTACGGAACTAAATGCTGAGGCTGGAAAATAGGTTGGTTCAGTAACTTTTGATAGGGCTTTTGTCCCTCCCCGGTTTGACTGAGCTACATAGCTTCTGGACTTCGGCCAGAATATAAAGGAGATGTTTCAAGTCAGACTCTTACTGATTTATATGCCTTTTAAAAATACTTCCAATAAAAACTTTGTTCCCAGGATTTAAACAGCTCTGCTTTGTTGTCATTTGAAGGGTTGCTGCCGCCTTTTGAATCTTGCGAGTTGCATAGATTTGGGCGAGTTATGACTAACAGACAGTGTGGAAGTAGGCAGGATATGTAGATTGCATCCATGAGACAACACAGTTTGTTAACGGAGTAATTTCTTGGCCTAACACGCATTAACCTTTTGGAACTGCCTCTTCCCAGTGAAGATGCTCGGTGCTGCCTCTTCTCTCCCTGCTGCCATCAGTGTCTGCTGTGCCCTGCTGAAAAAATGCTAAAAACTGTTCTGAAACAAATCATGTGTTACTGTGTATGTGTGTTGCAGTTGGCAAGCGGTGCGTCCTCAGGTATTCCACTCGTCAGGACCTCCCATTATTGTTTAATCTGAGCCAACATTCGGCTTGCAGCCAGGCTGGTATTTTGGATAGTTCATGTCTTCTGTAAAAGAAGGAAACCCATGAAGAGATCAAAGTCTCGGTACTTGCTTCCAGCTACTTAAGCAAAGTGACACAGTGTAATCAGCTACGTCATCATCACACCAGCATTCACGTGGGTTGTACCCTAGATCAGTGGTTAAATCGATTTCCAAGTCCCTCTTACATCAGTATTATCTTTGATGGAAAAATGCGTGCAGTAGTACTGGAGTGAGACTGTTGATTTGGTCCGAAGTATTACTGAGGATTTAGAGGGTAAGGGCAAGAAGAGGTGGCACTGCATGAGGAAGTGGAGTCTGAGAACTGTGGAAGGGGTCTTTTCCTTGAATCTTTAGGGTGTCCGGAGGCAGAGATCCTGTTTGCAAGTGCCGTTTCAGAAGGGCGGGCAGATCAGAACAGGTTCTCAGCTTCTACTGAGTTGTTTTCCTGAACCACTGGAACTCTCCTGCAAAGTCTACTTCCTCCGATGATCTGTTAGCAATAATTTTACCAATTCCTTTTATTTAAAACATACTGTTTTTTGTTTGAAACAGAAGCATAATGCAAATCTGAAACCATTAAAGCCCGTCAAACTAGATACTGAGGTAAGTTGTCATCATTTTAGTAGAACTTTTTTTTTTAAATCCCTTTTTTCCTCTTATCTGAAGAATGTGTTTTCAACTGCAATAAATGTGGTTCCCATTTACAGGAACAGGCGAAAATTGCAAAACTTGGGTTAGAATTGCATCTGCTCACATCTGATGTGGATTCTGAGACAGAGAAATGGGAGGATCAAGAGAACGAGATTGTGCAACGTGGACAAGGCATGTCGAGTATGGCATACTCCATGTATTTATTCACCAGGTAAGTACACTGCAGCAGCACGCCTTGGCGGGGACAAGAGCAGTAACAGTGTTCGTAAGACAATTTAATTTTCAGAGTATAATGATTAGGACACATTCAGAAAGGAGCTTTAATTTCTATCCTTATACTTTATAAATTCTTGTAAACTCCTAAGCTGCTCAATAATGAAATTAGGGGGTTTTTTTAAGTGCTAAACACCTGTGTTGTTGCAGAAGAGCTATTTAAATATCTCTTGGCTACAGAAAACAATTTAAGCAGCATGTTCATAAATCCTTTCAAAATTAAGGAAATTAAAGCACAGGTGTGCAGCTGCAGATGAGAACTGCTGACCTTTGCTGCACTCACTGGTGGTGTTCTGAAATTTGCCTGTGCAATGTCAGCCTTCTTATCTGAAGAATCGAGGGTGGCTTTTTAATAAGAGCTGAGATTTTTTTCTTACCTACTATTTCGATAATGCTCGGTGTGCCAGAGACAAGGATTTCTGTCCTTGTTCGGCTGATGAGGACTGAACCATCTCTGATTTCCCAGTAGTGCTCTAGCCACTGAGGTGTGTGTGTAACATTTTGAAATGCAGTTACTGTAGTACACAGTATCTTCTGAGAGACTGATATTTTACAGTTCAGTGGTGTGAATTGGGGGCGAGAGACACACTATAAATTGTGCAAGTAGCGGGCAAAATCTGGGAGTCTATATATGGCATATATTCTGTCTTCATTATTTCCCACAGAGGAGAAGGACTTCTGAAAACCACTCAAGATTTATTTCATCAAGCAGAGGTAATGTATTTTTTTAACAAAATGGGTGTTAGGGGCACTGAGTGAAGAACACATTGGAACTTAACCCCCCGGCTCCTGACCCATACGTACAGCGTACCACGAACTGACTGGGAAGCGCGGTGTTGAAGCATCCCAGCTGTGGTACGTCCTTTCTGAAGGCTGCCCCGCCTGCGTTACAGCAGTAGCTTAAGTTGGCACGCGTTGAAGTGCCGTATTCCAGCCGGGAGGAGGAACAGCAGGCCAGCGTTATGGCAGATAGAGTGGACTTCAGTCCGTCAGTAGCGTTCGTTGTGCCACTCAGCCCAGCCCCTGGCAGAGTGAGTGGACACTCCACCCTAGCCTGAGCAGCGGTGTTTCCATGGGAAAGACAGGAGGTGTAGAAGTTTGAGTAAGACAAGCAAAAGACAAGGGGCCAGATGAAGGAACATGGTGTGATATTTCCCAGACATGTGCCTGTGTGTGACAGGAGACGGGTTACCTTTGTCAGGACAATGAACACACGTGGCAGCTGTCGTCTGCCCACCAAACTCTAGTGAGCTGCTGCAGGGCGAAAAATAATTGGAAGCCAGGGGTTTTTTATATGTAAAGGGAAAGCCCTTAAATTTCGATTATCTGGGAGAATGACACTTTGTGGTGTAGCTTGTTATTTCAGAAGTCACTGCCAACTGCTGACACGTCAATTAACAGTGTATACAACTGTCACAGACACTGCCTGCTGCTGTTTTACTTTATGGCACACTATTTATTACAACAAGGAGGAAAAAGAGCCTCATCTGTGGTTCACTTTATGTGCTTTTCTCCCCCTTTCAGATTTTTGCTACGGAGGGCACAAAACTTGCTTCAGCTCTTCATGCCGTTTCTGATCAGGTGATGTATGGCCTCTAAACCCCATTGTTCAGCTTACGACACTAGCGATAACTGCTGAAAAGCTGGTTGTGTTACCTCCTCCCTTAACCTAATATTGGAGTCTTTAACGCAGAGTGGGGTTTGTCTTCCTGAAACACATTTCAGGTACACGATGACGACAAACCTTTGCTTCTGTTGGAGGCTGAAAAACTGATCTCCCTGTGCAAGCAGCTCCAGATAACAGCTAAAGCTTCCGTTCAGGGTAAAAGCGCTACATTTGCAAAGGTAAGGTAAAAATTATACATTCCTGAAAGTAGGAACAAGCTTGTTTTGAAATGTAGTAACTTAACTCCTTTATGCTCCCGTTAAAATATGAAACGGTTCATGACAGCTGAACGTCTCGGATTGGCAGAAGACCATAAAAATTAATAAGCACAAAGTTGAACGCTGTTGTGCAGGCGCTTTTCCACTGTGCAGTACGTCACTGTCGCCGCTCCTCATGCGGAAGAGGGATTTACTTCCACTTGAAGCACAGCTTTGCACTTAACGTGTTTTGAGAAGCTGATGGGCGCGGTGTAAAGGAGGAACCCCAACAACTGTTCCTCTGGCTGAAAATGGCTTGTCTGTCGGGACATCCCTCGCCGGTAACTGTAAGCTGAGCCACAAGTGCAGTCACTGTCTTGTCTCGGGAGGGGATCTTCTTCAGCACAGGTGCTGCTGCTTTCTAGCCGCCTTTTTATTTTTCTCTTCCCCACTCCCAGAGAAGGGCTTCAGCGAAGTTTAGCCTGACCTGAGCCCCTCACTCATGCTGAGAGTTTGACGGGGGGCAGATGTGGTACACTGGCACCCAGCGTACAGGGAAGCCTGCCGGCGGACAGCTCGGACAGCATCACTCTAGAGTCCTAATGTTTTCTTTAGGGAGCATGGATATTAGAGTTTTGTGTAACTGGCCCGGTGGCCACAGACATACCATTGGCATTTGTGTTCTGAGGAACAGTTTCTGTAGCTTATCAGCTCCAGAGCCTAAGAATTGGTAAAATAAGGGATAGGTTTTTTTTTTTTAAAGAGCAGTCCTCACTGTCTTGGGAAACATTTCTGTAAACTCTTTCACTAACAGTGAAATCCAAAACCCAAATGATAATTTCAGTATTTTTAGTAACAGGAAGGAAAAAAGTGGAAAGGTGTCCATAGGCTTCCACTACTTCATGCTGCTTTTTACTGCTGAGAATGGTTTTTGCAGAACTTGTGCCAACAGCTCCCTCAGCTTACCTGCTAGATAGAGAGGTACTGGAATTTCATCGTGCTGAAACTGAAAATTTTCAGCTGAATAAAACAAGATGGAGTAGTACCATATATAATAATGCAGTGATCCACTAGATGACAGTAATCCTACTGTGATCCACTGGAACTCCATTCAGAGAAACAGGAACTGTAACTAAATGTACCTCACTAAGACCTCTAAGACCAGATGAAAATATTAATGAAGGTAATTTGTATTTCCACCACCGTAATAATCATTATTAATGATGCTTAACATAGACTTAACAAATTCCCAACCCCAAAGACCCTGTTACTGAAATACACACTTGCTTCTCAGAAGGCAGAGTCTGCCCTAGACTGCCCAGAGTTTGTTCTGACATTATTCATGGTGTTGTAAGTAAATATGTATGTACAGCTGCCACAGAAGTGGCAGCATTGTGACCACGGTAAGGAGACCTGTGAACCTTAGCGGGGAGCAGAGGTCGGGCTTTTTGAAGAACTTCCCAGTATCCCTGAGCAGCAATATGATCGATGTGAGCAAAGACCGTTTCTGTGCACCTGCATGTATGTGTCCAGTGAGCTATGGAAAAGACGTTTGGGGGGTTTCAGCAGGGGCTGAAACCAGCTGGAACACCCAAGGCACTCAAAGCCAAACCAAGTGCCTCAGGGCTACTGCTCGGTTTGGTTTACACTCCAGCTAAACTAAGTGGCAACTCCAGTCTGTTTATATGGGGTGATGTATCACTGCACAGTAACAACAGGCTGTCAAACATGTTTCTTGAGAGCTCAGACTTCTGACCTGTGCGGAGTGTTAGACTTGAGACATAAACTGAAATGCTTTAAGACTTGGTTAACTTTTAGTGTAACTCCTGTCAAGGTAAGGCTTACATAAAATCATGAACCGTTTGGGTTGGAAGGGACCTTCAAGATCATCTGGTTCCAACCCCCCAGCCATGGGCAGGGAGGGCTGGAACATGATGCATGGCTTTCTAAATCCTGCTGACAGGACACAAAGCAAAAGGAAAAACATGAATTGTGATGAATCATACTTAAATGGTAAAAGCTCCTTTCCATGACACTTAGATTACTATCTGATACTTTACTTAGTTCCTTCTCCTGGGATGTGTGTCATTCCCTTCTGCTTCCTAGCTCAAGTCTTTGGTTAACAGAAGGGATGCTGTTGCTTTATGCGTACTATATAGAGAAATCCCAAAAAGATAGGCAAAACCTTTGGATTAGAAGGAATTTCTGAAGGAAAAAATAAATTCCCATTGAAGCTTGAAAGAGATTATAATCTCATGCATTAAACCGTTGCCTAATAAAAGTAATCGGTGGTCTTACTCTAATTGCCTTGTTAGGTTGATGCATGCATTCTGAAAACAAGGAACGTGATGACTCTGTTATGCCAACTTCTTCCACTTTGCTGCAAATTACTGAGAAAGGTGAGTACTTGGCTCATCTGTGGTATTTTAAAGGTTTTGGGGGGAGGGGGGTGGTGTTTGTTTGTTGTGGGTTTATTTTTGCTTGTTTTGGAGAAATCTCCTTTTTTTTTTTTTTTTAATATACAGAATAAAGCAGGAAGTGGCTGTCTTAAACCTGCTGCCCTGTGGAGAGAAGACAGAATACGAGCTGGCCCAAATGCACACGCTCCAGAAAGGAGAGCTGAGATGTTTGGCATCAAGTCTTTAGAAAATCATGTAACAAACATGACGTTTTTAGAGAGCAAGTAATTACAGCACTTAGAAATGCAGGAACTCCCCTTTGATAGTAACACTTGCTGAATTTTCAATATTGCTTTCATTTGTGGAAAGTCAAACCAGGTTAATTTGAATTAAAACTGTTGACCTTTGTCACATCTAATAGATGTCCCACTACTTAACAATTACAGCACCGGCTAGTCTAACTGTTACCTATTTTTATAATGTGAATGCCTTTCCTACTCATTACAGATACCAGTTTTGTAATTAACGCTTATGAATGTCTTAATGGATGTTTCAACCCAAAGATGCTGCTAATAGATGTTTTATATAAAGAACCTTGTGCTGCCTATGCTGTCTGTAACACTACTGTCCAAGTCTGTAAACTCATCTCTGGCCTGTTTCAGTCTGTGTTTGCTAAAGCAGAATGAGGAATATAGTCTGAAAGCCTGTGGCCTAAAGCACTGAAATGTTACCTTAGCTATGAGTTACACCTGCAATGAAGTAGTTTTAGGGGGGGAAAAAACCCTCTTTCAATAGCTGCCCCACTGAATTCTACTCTTGTTGACATGATTCCTCTTTCCAAAAGTGTATTTCAAAGTGCTTAATACTCGACTCAATCCCTTTTTCTTCTACATCTTTATTTGTAGATGGCAGTTGTTGCTTCCCTTTTTATTAGAACTTACTGAGCAGAATTTGAACTGCATGTAGAACCACTGAAGTGTTACGTAGACTTCACACTGTATGGAAGTTTTTCATAATCAGCATCTATTTTCTTAAATTTTAAATGGTCTGAAGGGCATTATTTGTCTTCAGGATGCCATGGAAATATAACCTGGTGTGAAATATGTATTTCCAAGTTTATCTGCTCTTTGTGCATAGGCTTCTGTTGCATTTTTGTTTTCAATTCACCTCTGTCAAACTTCATATTGGGTTAGTTTGGCTAAACTAAGCCATAGTTAGACAATGTGATTTTTTTTTTCTGTATGTATTCTGCTTGCACTGAGCAGAAGCAAAGCTGCCTGTGGATCATAAATACTCTCCAAAATATCCTTCTGTGCTTACTTAAAAACCTGCAGTGCTAGAATTCAGAGAAAAAGAGAAAGCAAACTTCAATATACAAACTATTCAAACTGGTTTATTCTTGTATGAATCGGGTGTTTAAGTTTCACTTTTAAAACCAGGCAGTAGGCCTTTCGATACTGTGAAAGTTAGTCTATAACAAAAGTAGCTGATTTAGTATCAAACACAGGTGCCAGCTGTACAATTAACTTCATGAAGAAGAATTAGAACGTTTCAACACAACTTCCTCGTACTCCTTCTGCGTCAGAAGTCCCTGAGTGACGCTCTTGCTTTCTTCAAATTTCGGTAGAACCACGGCGATGTATCCCTCGGTTGATGGCTAAAGAGCAAGGCTGAAGCTAGTACCGAAATAAAAGTTAGAAAAATAAAAAAGCAGGAGTGTTTCTTACCTTTTCTTGCAGGAGCGCTGGATTGCTAAGGATGTTCTCATTCACTTCTATCAGTCGCCCTCGTATGCAGCTGCAAAAGGGTTAAGTTTCAGCAGCAGTGTGTGGTAGGGCAAGGTCAGAAGAAAAAGGGAAAGGCTGTACCTGTAAATGGTGTATTCCTCTCCATCTGATGAGGATATCCTGCACAGAGGGGCGAGTTCTGTTAAAAACTGAGCTCCCTGCAGTTTGAAAAAAAAAAAATACATATACATACACACAGTTTTGGTTACACAGGGCTTTTAAAAGTTACTACCCTCAGCACCACAAGCAGCTTGTAAACTTCAGAATGAAGCAAGGAAGCGTGATGGGAACAGGCCCCCGCAGGACACAGAAGGGAACGTGACAACTTAGTTATGTGCACAAATAGATTATGACTAAATTTGTAAGCTCTTAAAAGCCTCTAATTAAATTTCTTGTAGTTTAATCAGACTAAAATCAGCAAAGAGAGGAGAAAACCAGCAGAGTTGACTTCAGTATAGCCAAGCCGAACCACACGTATTTGAAAACCCACTGTGAAACACAGCAAAGTAGCCCATCTGCCACCCAGATCCCTCTGACAAAAACAGTCTCCAAAGCCTTTGCAGCAATTTACTTATTGGAGACAATATTTTATTTACCAAGGAATGTTTAAGTTCCTCTAGAGCATATGAAAAAAATTACCCAGGCTAATGGTCACTGTTAGTATGAGCAACACTAGAAAGCACCAGTGCTGTGAGGCCCTGGCTGGGACAGACAGACACCTCTTGAAAGTCTGAGTTCTTTAACTGTGGAGGGGCTGTTTTTAAAATAAAATGCAAAGGCCATTTGAGTTTCTGTCCTAGAAAGGACAGAAAGTCTCAGGCAGTGTGAGAGAGGAAGGCAAAGCCCAACCAAATCACAAAGCCGTACCCTTTTTGACTTCCCCGAGACTTTATTCTGGAGTCGGCTACAGTTGGGACTGATTTGGTAGTTAACGCTTGTAATTGTTTTTCCATTTTGAAGAAGAGGATGGGCTTCTGCCAAGGTGATCACACAGATTCTGCAACAAGAAATACAGTTATCGCGCTGTGGTCGCGAGAAGCCATGGGCTTAGGCGCTCTAAGCCAGCTCCACGACCTTTTCCGCTTACACTGGTGGGATTTAACGGATACCGACTGCTTCAGCTGGGCTTGTCGTCTCAAACGCTCGCAAGGCGCTGCGTGCTGCGAAAGCCGTTCTTTGCTTACAGAATGAAGCTTCCCTCAGTAGTTCTGCAGGAGAGCTGAGCTGACAGTTCAGCCTGTGTCACGGGGACAGGGAGGAGGCCTGGACAGACAGGGCTGGGTGATGAGCAGAGTTGCCTGAACACAGTTTACCCCAGCTAATGAAGAGCAACAGAGGAGAATTGGCTGCTGATCAGACAAATTTTGGGTTCCCACTTAGAAAATGTCAGATACAGGATCAAACCGGCCTTGCTCTCTTCAGGGCCTTACGTGACGTGCTGTACTGCACCCAGTGAAAATGGCTTTCTGCCCTCAAGCAACCCCCGTGGAAGGTGCTTTATTTGGAGATGCCAGGCTGGATCATCCAACGTGCTATGCTACTTAGTTAAACACAGCCCCAGCCCTTCAGTAAGTTAGAGCTCTTCTGTCTGTTGTACCCCACACCAGCATACTCGGTTCACTTGTGGTAGCTGTAGTAGCTGCTCACTCGAAGTGATCAAGCAGGGCACGGTGTGTGCTTCTGTAGGACAATGCAGCACAAGGCCACGTTTCTCAGAGCAGCTCAGGGCCGACTGGTGGCGAATGCTCCCGTGCTCTGGGCTGTGGTTAACCTGCTGCTTCCCATTTCATCTTTTTCTGAAGGAGGGGTATTTCTCGTCACAGAACAGGAGAGTTTGTGACAAGCCTGGCTGTAGAGACTAAGCCTGCCTTCAGCCCTGGGTTAGAACCACGCTTAACGCACAAGCACAGAGAGCTCAGGACTTGCTAATAAATCAGAGATGAAGCTATCCTTCTGTTTAAGCAGCGTTTAAAACTTAGAGCAAGGCCCACAATTAACAGAACGGTGGCTGTAGAGAAAACCGTGGCCCCTGACCAGAGCTTTCCCTGCGGATGCTGCATCCCCCTCCCTCCGCCGTCACATCTCTCCGCAAGCTCTTGCTGCGCCGCTCCCCGCGAGAGGGAGCTGGACGCTGGCGAATGCTTTCAGCAGGCCCCAGCAGCTCAGAGAGGGACCAGGATAAGCCACCTCCTCCTCAGCCCAGCCTCTTTCTCGGAGAAGACGACAAACCATCTATTTGAGCTGTCACCTATTAGTACTGAGACCTGGCAAAACAAAAAACCAACGGATTTTATGCCGGTATTTCTAAGCAATCTGAGCCACAGCCCCATACGTAGTTCTTCCCTCTGGGATTACACACGCCAGGGATGCTCACTCACTCCAGGGATGCTCAGGGTGCTGCCCAGCCACCCTGCAGTCAGGACAGGCTGCAGCAGTGGGGCAGGAGCTGGGGAACGTAAGGCGTCGCCTTACAGCCCAAACCAAGTACGGGGTTGAGGCGTCCCAAATGTCTGGGTATCCAGCCGCATCCAAGTAGGAGCGACGTATGACATTGTGTTTCCTAGCTCGCAGTGGCTGGCTGTAGTACACAGAAGCACAATTAAAAGCAATCAAGTTGTGTATAAAAGCAGCTAAATGTTTGCTCAGATCGAGCTCCGGTCCTGCTCGGGAGCAGCCGCGGTTCCCGCTCTGAAGCCGGAGGCCTGCCGGGAGCCAGAATTGGTCAGCTCCGGGCCGACAACGGGCGGCTGGCCCCGGGAGGGGGACCCCCACCCCCCTCACCCCCTCCCCGGCCCCGCCACTCGCCTGTTGGAGTGCTGCAGCACGCAGAAGTCCTCGCACGGCCGCCCCTTCACGTCTGCAACAGGGCACAAACACCCGTCACTGCCCCGCCGCTACCGCCCCGGCTCCAACCCCGGTCCCGGGTGAGGGGGGAGCGGTACCTGGCTTGTACCAGCGCGTGAAGTACCGCTCGGCGCCCCCCGGCGCCGCCATGCCGCCCGCCCAGCCGCGATGGCGGCGGTTCCGGCTGAGGCGGGCCCCGCTCCCCGTCCCACCCCTCGGCCGCTGCCCCGGCCGGGCCCCGGTGCCGCCAGTCCCGAAACACGATTTCATATATTGAATTACTCGTTTACCTTCTCAGGAAAAAAAAGAATCTCCCGGCTGTAAGAGGGCGAAAGGGCAACTGGAAAGTGAGGGGGAAAGCTGGCACGTGGATGCGGTTGAGTGGTTTATTTTCTGCAGCACACAGCAATACACAACAGCTCCGGCCAGCGTTGTACACACCACAAATACTATTTTCAATAAACACACGTTTCATGGAAACCTCTTCAGCTTGTGGCAAACATAAGGACCCAGTTCTTCCACAAACGTTTTTGCTAACGCTGCGCTCTGGGGGAGGGAGGCAGCGGGAGACACCCTGAGGCACCCTGAAGCCAGGCCTCAGGGAGGCCGAGGAACCCTACTGGGCCCTGCACCCCTCAGCCTGGGGGACAGGTGGGAACCCTCGCTGCACCCTCCAACTGCACACAACGCCACCTCCATACAAATACAGCCCAAAACCATGCGGCATTTTCTTTCTACCACGTTCTTCGATACGGGCGCTGTTACTACAGGCGCTAAACAAGGCATGCAACAACACGTAAAGTGAAGGTCTGCGCCACAATAAAAGTACAGATACACAGTTCCGTTCATAGCTGGCGTTGACAGGCGCGTTACAAACTGCTGCGGAAGAAATAAACGCATGGAAACACGGCTGCTGAGAGGCTCTGCCCCGTCGCTTTGCCAAACCACCAGTACTTTCAATGCAAGTACATTGCAACAGATGCAGATTCTACTTTAAAAGGCTGACAAATTAAAAAAAAAAACAACCCAAACGGTTGTAAAACAAACCTACAACAGGGTTCACTCTATAAGGCTTCTCAATCGCTAGTGCGGACAGCTGTCAGTCATGGACATCTCTCCATCAAAGCCTGAGGAGCACTGAACGGTGGGAGGTGCTGACGGCTCGCTGATCCAGCCACTGCAATTTATTTTTCACTCTGCTAATGTGTTTCGACATGTGGCTATTTTAATGGCTGGCTTTCGATGTAATTAACTGACAAGAACTGACTGAAACTTGTAGATTTATCTCCATCACTGACTGCAAAAATCTCTTAGGGAACATGCCTGCTTCCTACATCATACCCACCACCCAGAGATACCCAGTTGAACCGGGAGCTGGTAAGGTTGGAGGCTAACAGAAACCACCAGTAAGAAATTCAAAGTGAACTGAGCTGATCCCTCATAACCAAGGCAATAGAGCATCCCCAATTTCTGTAACGACTGAGGGTGTGGGACAGAAGGCGAGACCCAGGGGCTAAGGCAAACAGACCCCTGGCAAACACGGCACGCCAGCACTACAACGCTGGTTGGGATGCAGCCAGGGTGTGCTTGGCCACAGCCTTTCAGCAGAGCAGAGCTGGAAGGGTGCGGGGGTGAGGCGTATGGGGAGGTTTGCCCATGAAGGCACCTTGCTGGCAAGGAGTAGCATAGGAGCACGAACCGAGGCGCATCGTTGTGAGCAATACCGTTACCCCAGCAAAGGCAAGGCTCATCTAAACGGGATAGGGTCAAGTCAGACCCCTCCAAAGGGTGGCACGTTCTACTGCAATAGAGAGGTGTCGGGAAGAGAATTCCAGAGGAAGAGAGATCTGGAATGTAGTGGGACTGCCAAGATGAGAGGTCAGTGCAGGAAGAGGCAAGAGTCAAGGTGCGAAAAATTCAGTTTGAACAGGTTTAGCGTGTGCATTCACGGTAGGGTTGAACATGTTGCTTTTCTAAAGACAGCAGCAACACGCACACACCAGGAATGGCACAGACACTTCCAATGAGCCAAAGATTCCAGTATTTAAGCAAAGGAAGGATGAAGATCAGCAGATGGGTTTTGGCCATAGTTTTAGCTACAACAAAGCCAGAAAATGGTCACAGCACAGTGTCAGAAGATCGTTTGAAGAAAACAGCAGTTACCGTCTCTTCAGGGACAATTCAAATGAACCAAAAGTTCAAAAGCACAGGAGATACAGAAGGAATGGGTAGATAGATAGCCGCTTTCCATTCACACTCACAGACACTACCAATTTAAACATGGGAACACCCAAATACAACTGCTGTAAGAGTAAGAAAAGCACAGGAAGGGTGATCACAAAGATGCTGTGAAAACGCTACTGTGCCGGGGCACAACTCTCTCACACCTCAAGCTGAAGAGCTCCTCTGGCAGATGGCATCTCCCCTTGACTCGGAGATGTGCTTCTACCAAAAGCCCAGAGGCTTCATCAAAATGCAACAGCACAGAATAGAAGAAACAAAATGTGAAGTGCTCAGTGAAGGGAAGGAACACCCCTACCAGTATTCTGTCAGCGTCCCTGTTACAGAAGGAAGCCCAACACCAGAGTAGCCTCTAGTGATGGAAAGTACGTTAGGGAGAGGAAAACGAGTGCTCCCAAAAGAAAAGTCTGTTCTTGTCTCTAAAGAGCTGCACACCGAGCAAGCAAAGAGAGATGCAGGCTCATGCGTGTGCAGACCTGGGGGAGCTGGCAAGACCCCATCTCTACCCCTGGCTTCAAAGAAGGCAAGGAACAGTTCATCACTGTGGAAAGAGGAACAAGTCTCAATCCTGTTAACCTGAGGAAAGGCTGAAGGTGGAGAAAAAGTTAATATTCCATTGGCTGCAGAAACTCCTGCGATTAAACACATCAACGCCCCCACCTCTCATTTCATTCCAAACATCAATTTCTGAGGTGATGCAATAGTTTTGGCTTTCATTTTGTGACAGACCAACATATGCCAGACTGTTTTAACCCGTCAGACATGGTATTACCAAACCCTTCTTTGTTGTTCAAGCTTTTTATTCAGCTGATGATTTGAAGCAGCAGTAAAGCTGAATCAGAAATAAACCAATTAGAACTTATTTCTGGGATTTTTGAAGCTAGCTAGTTAAGGCAGCATAATTCTGTTACTTATTCATTACAGAGAAGTTGCCTAATGTTCACCTTTCCTGCAAATGCAGAACGTATTCATTTTGCCATTGTCTTTTTCATCCTCCTCCTTCCTTCAGTTACTTTCAGGGTGGTTAAAAACATTTAGACTGTAAGGTCAAACGAGGTACACACAGCTGTACTTAACCTGCTGCTTGCCTATACACACTGTCAAAGAAATTTTGCTATACTGGATGGCTCAGTTTTTGTTGCAAAGAATGTGACTGTTTTGCGAGCACAGGTTTGTTGCGTGCAGTCCCACCGAACTGGAAACAGGTGGCTCTCCCACTCATCTCACTGCCCATCTTACCTAAGAAAGCTGTTGCTTGGCCTGTAGCCCTCCTGTCCTTGACAGCAAACAGACTTTAATACACCTCAGCCGTTTCAGGCCACATAAGTGGGATACAGCATTATTTTAAGAGTCTCTTGGATGGAGCTCACACGTATTAGAGCTAGAGCTACGCTTTTACAATCTAATAGCTGTACTTTTGTTGCCAATTTGAGAAATCGGTGAAAAGCAACTCGCATCAGAAGGAATGAAAGAGGTAAAACATTTGGTGCAAACACTTAAAACAGGATTTCACAAGAATTCGTTCGGAGTAGAAACCAACTGGAATAAGACACAAAGAATCCACAAGCTACTGAGAGAACCACCACCGCAAAGAGGATGGAGCGGACTATCTGCCGCCCCGTGTAAACTAGGTGGGTGCAGAAGAGATGAGCTTCTACCAGTCTACACACATGCTACCCGTTACATGGTTTTCCTTGGTTTACACTGCTCACTGTGCTTTGTAGCCACTAATTTTGATTGTGCTAAAACAAAAACCACTGTCATTTTATTTCTTTAAGCCAACAAAACCACTGACGTAAAAAGAAGTTACATATAATTACATACAGTAAATAAATTTACTAAAAAAAACCCCTAACCTCCCCAGACAATAGTCCTTTCATAGATTTGGCACTTTGACCACATTTTACCAAGTACAACTTTCCACGGTACCACATGCAATGCTAAATTCTATGTGAAAACCACCTTACCATGCTCATTCCTGCCAAGGGCAGAAGGGAGGGAGGGACACAACAGCAAAGCACAGCAATAAGAATATCTAGTCTAGATCAAACGTACCGCTCCATCAGAGGATTCAGTAGAAAAAACCCCTACCACTTATAATTTAACACCAAGCTCTCTTCCTGGCAACCAGGGTTACAGGTTTATGCTGAATACAATCTTATGTTCAAATACAGAGATAAGTAGCATTATCCCAAAACCCAACAGAATCCCAGCGTTCTGTAACAGGAAGTATCCCCAGCGGCTACATCCATGATCACTGGCATCATTGTGGAGCATCTCGGGCACCTAAACAAACAAGGAAGAGTTAAAAACGCCTTTAAAACAGACAGTTACTTCAAACCCAGTTCTTCAACTGTGAGGTAGCAGAGTCTCACTCCCCTAGTCGTTGCATTAATGCTGCTCCTCGGATTAGGTGTCACTCCAACACGACCAACGTTGTCAGAGACTACTTTCATATTTAGAAAACAGAGAGAATCTGCAATGTGCTAACTGTTGTTTTCATGACAATTATGCTGATATCTTAATCACATCCTGAGTAAACGGCTGGCTTATTTACCGACTGATTTAATCAAGCCACACCAAGAATGTTATTCTTAAGATAGTTAAGCTTTCACCAACATCCACCCAGTATTTTGTACTTGCGTATAAACACAGCTCCAAGGTACATGGTTCTGATGCAACTCTGCCTTCATCCCAAGAAGCAGTAACGATTCGATGCAAAAGCTGAAGCACTTGGGCAGTGCCAACAACGCGTAACTCGGTCCTAACCTGGCTGTCTGCTGTAAGAGCCACTGTCTGAAGCAACTGCTTTACTCTGCTGCTGCTGCTGTTAACTGCCTCTGTTTAAAAACTGAGCGAGAAACGGCTCCTGTTCCTACAGTAATCTGCACAACAGCAATTGGCCACCTGAACACTGAGCACCTACACCGCGTGCTCACCAGTGCCTTCAAGCACAGAAAAAGTTAATTGAGGGAGAAAAGAGAGAAGAATTCATTTTGAGATCATACAATTAGCACAAATTCAAGTAACCCTAGCCACTTACCATATCCACCAGAGCCACGTACATGAACAAGCCAGCAGTAAGCGCAAATATCCACATGGAAACATTGTCTGCGTAATGACCGATCAGAATCCCAGTCGCCATCCCAAGATAGGCCAGCATGGCTGACAGAGCGTTGTACAGCACGGCTTGCTTGACCGTCATGCCGGCTTTCAGAAGTACCGCAAAGTCTCCTACAGCAGGATCAAAACCAAACCAGAGTTGTCACCCCCAGGTAACCATCGCAGTACTCATGAGGTCTCCCCTCACAAGATTACTAAGCTATTTTTATGCTATCGCCTACCTTAATTTTATTCCATCATACAATCAGAAATCACCAGGGGACGGAAAATTAAAAAGCGCACATGTAGAAGAACGCAGCAGCAACCATTGTAAGCGTATAACTTTAAAGTCCCAGGATTTTTGGAAGCAGCAGCTTTTCGTGGGGTCAGCATTTAAACACTGTAAAATACTGTCGTACTCGATATGCATGGGCTTTCCAAAGGAGTTGCTAAAGTAATATATTCCCACTTCATTGCATAAAGCAATGGTGATGATTCCATTTATTCTCCTGTAACTGCACTTTGTACTTTAAGTCTAGCTGTTTCACAAGTTTAGAAATAATTTCTTTATTAATTTCTGGAAATGATCCTTAACATCTTATGTTTACTTGAAGGAATGATAGCTATCAGCCAGAAACAGGTTTTCCACCATTCAGATTAGATCTAATTTATCTAAACAATTAAAAAAATAAATATCTAAACAAGAGTAAAATAATATAAGCTTCTTATGTGGAAATAAAATAGATTCTATATAAAAACATAAGTTATCTCCAGTTAAAGTAAACAAAAGCAACCTTCAAAGCTGAGTTGAGTCATTTGTTACAACAGCTTTTCCCCCAAGATACTGCAATTAAGATGAACTGGTGTGTTATAAACCTTGTACAACAGATTAATTCTATCCCCAGCTAACTTCAGCCAGTCCCATTGGTTTCAGTAGTCCTATGCCACTTCATGTCCTCGGTTAAAGATGATGTTTCTATCAAGTTTTCTGTGCTGATTAAAGAAACGTGATTTACATTTTAAATTATTTTTCTTGCTTCCAATACCAACAAAACAGCTGAACCTAAAATTATCAGATTCATAACATGGATTTATTTTGTCTGTTTGTACTAACAACATTTATTACACGTAATTAATACAAGCTCCACTATTCCTGTAGAATTTATACGAAGATGAACAAGGCTCAATTCCTTCCACATCAGAAAATCAGGTATGTTCTTGCCAGCATAAGGTATTTCTGTGTAACATCATTGTACACACAAATATATCAAACTGTTTATTAAATAGTTGGATGTATACACATGCATGAAGTACAAGCTTCATGAAATGAAACTGAATATTCTACTGTCCAGGGAATTAAACCTTAAAAAGAACACAAGCAAACTCTTTCCTCATTCTATACACCAGGTAGGACTGTGGCCATGGCAGTTAAGAAAGCTGGAATACCAGCTGCACATTCAAAACAATTCGACAGTTGGAAAGGTCATCTTCGCTCCAAGTTCAACTCAGCAGCCACATCCTGTTCTCACCAGTTGGGGTCAAATACTAAACTTACAACATCAGACCTGTGCATTCCCATGAGAAATTACGGCCGTGAATTTAAACCATTTGAGCTTGAAAGACTATTTTAGTAAAGATTTCTAAGTAGGTCCAAATTTAATTTAGAGCTACAGCAGTTACTTGCCAGACTTAATGAAAAAGCAGCAAATGTTATGCAGAAAGGAGTCTGACTAATTGTGACCTTCCTTTCAACAGCACAAACAAGAATAAAATTAGACAAAGATGTGAGCAAAGCAAGTTGACAAGCATTCTTCTGCAATTTGCAATTTACGTTGCTAAGGAGAAGAAAAACAACTGAACTATAAGGAACAAGTAACTGCAAGAGATTGTTTAAAAGAAAGTATTTTCCTTTTAAAAAACTAAATATTTCAGCTTAATTCCATTAATAAAACATTCTTTAAATAAGTTAAAAGTATTCTTGAGTAGACAATCTGAAACAGATGAAGTTTTCTGATCAAATTTTACTGTGCAACAGAAAAATCACTCTAAATCATGTTCCAAAGCACATCCGTAAGTACCTAGGTAGCTGAAGCACATAGAAATACTGGAGTCTTACCTAGCTCATGAGGTAATTCATGGCAAAATACAGCGACAGAGGTGCTTAAACCACTGGATAACCCTTCAGTAAAGGCTGCTCCTATGAAGAGATAAGGGAAAACACAAACAAACCCAAAACATTACTGTATATTCAAACATCAAGTCCAGAGGCATTGTTGCATATGCTCCTATCAGATTAGGATATAGTTGTTTCACTCATTTTTCTTAAGCTTGAGGAAGCATTTAAACTTTAACTGAACAGTTGCTGTTTACAAGTCTCAAAGTCAGAAGCAACATGGAATCCTCCAATTAGTGGAAGCAAACTGAATTTCACCACCTTCTTTCTTAAGCCCAATACCTTTCAACAACACAACCGGCCTAAAAAAATGCAATAAATGAAAACACAGTCAGAAAAGACACCTTTTATGTGAAGGGAAGAAGACAGCTGAACTGCCTCAAGAGTCAAGCACTGGAAAAAGGGAAGCCAGTTCCGCAGAGGCTCTATAGGGTTGTGTGAACTCAACAGTGAAAGACACTGAACTCTAGGCAGCTTGCACACAAGTGAACTCTTACACTTTAAGTGGAAGAAAAAACCCACAGGAAACCCTTAAACCAGTCCAACAGTCCTCATCTTTCTTGTTTTCTCCAATCCTGGTGCTTGCTGTTTTCCTTACCTGACAGCAGCTGAGGGGGAAGCAGCACACAGCAGGGCTGGAAAGCTGAACCCCAGCTCTCACGCAGCACGGGAGGTCCCCAGCTGCACAGGGAGCCTCACCAAGGAGTACAGCCGAACCAAGTCCAGCTTCCGCTCCAGCTGCTACCCGGAGCATGCCAGCAAGCCAGGCGCTGTCAATAAGCTGTCAAAAAGGCATGAGGCCATGTCACAGTAGCTGGCACGCAGAGGACACAGGAGCACTGCTCACAGACGAAGAACCACAGTGGCGATGAGACCACAGGAGACAATTGCCACCCCCAGTACTCCAGCAGCCTCTACCCAGATGTCACTCCCGAGGGTGGACACTGCCTCCAAGTCTTCATCTGCAAGAAACGACTGATGCTGTTCCCTGCAGCGACAGCAGCTGTACCTCTGGGGTGTGTGCTGTAGCGCCCAGCAAAGGAGATGCAAGAAGGGGTGAGCAGACACCTGGATGAGGGACAATGGACAGGGGATTGAGAGGGTCTTCAGGAGAGGTTCTCCAGGGGCAAGAGCCCAAGCCCCTTCAGACTGCAGGGGAAGGCAGGACCAAAGCAGCGCTGCAACAGTAAACATCAGCTCCTAGATGGGTAAAATTTGAAGACAGTGAAGTCTGGCTTCAAATGAATGGAAGAACCCTTCATTCCTCGCAGATTTGCAGGGCCTCATCTAAAGAACACGGTCATGACGCTGGCAGCAGTGAGAGGATAAATGAGTTCTGCCCAGCCCAGAATACTCGCTCAGTGCATCAGATTAGGGCCAGCAATACAAAAGGAAAGACTTTTAGCGATAGGAGATTCCCTCCCACGCAGGAGAAGGGAGCAGGGACAGACCTGCCAATAGGAGCTGCTGCCCAGGGAAGCCCATTGCTTGCCCAGAGTCTGCCTTGATAGTGCTGGGGAGACACCATCAAAGCTCATTTGGCCTGTCACTGACAGGCACAGACTGCCTAGAAAAGACAGACTACAAGTCACACTTTTTCCTGCCAAGCTGCATAATGAGTTCCTAGACTGCACAGAACTCCAGTATAAAACCAGTATGAATGCAGTTCCTCGTGCCTATGGAGTCTCTTAGCCAAGATAACAGTAACACTAGGAATATGGTTACAAACCACCTAACCGAGAAGAGGTGGTGGATGAGGCTCCCTATGAATAACCACAGCACCATTCCCTTGTTTCCAGCTGTGAAGGTAACAGCACTGGGCACACAATCCAGGATGTTCCTTAATTGTGCCAGCAATAGTTTCCCAGTATAAGTGATATAATAGCAGCCAGGATTAGAGTTCCACTTGACCCGCTGCTCACAAATGAGGAAGAACTGATGGCAAACGCAGCAAAAAATTGCATCCTGAGCTACAGCGAGCACGTAACGGAGTTCGGGATACAGAAGGAGGCTGGGAAAGGAAGCAGCAAAATTAAGACTCTAGATTTTAATGAAACAGGCTGACTTATTTAAGGAATTGCAGGGTAGAATACCCTGGGAATCAAAGGGGAAACAAGTGTCCAGGAAAGGTGGCTGGTTTGTAAAAGCACCCTAACAGAGTGCACAAATGAACTATCCTGGTTTTGCAGGAACACTAGGACTTCCACTAGAAGAGAGACGCAGCTAAGCAGTGTGTGCCTTAATGAATTAAAACACAAAAAGGAAGCACACAAGAAATAGAAGCAGAAGGTTGGCAACGAGGAAGATAAAAATCAGTGGAACAACAAGGAGTAAGACCAAAGACCAGCTGGAGCGAAGACTGACCAGACACCAAAGATAACAAGAAAGAGTTCTACAAGAATGCTAGCTGAGAAACAAAGTTCAGGGAAAAAATGGGTCCGTTGATGCATGAGGAAGGGAACTAAGCAGCAGGTTTAAAAGGAGGCTGAAGCACCAGTACTGCCTTCCATCCCAGTCTTCACAGACAAAGCCAGATGCCAAATACCAGCACCTTTCCAGAAAGAAAGGGACAGCAAACAGCAGAGAAGCATCAGTTTAGAGATAAAAAAACCCTTGAAATGCTCAAACGCACCCCAGGATGGCACTCACCAAAGGGTGCTGATGGAGTCAACTGATTTAACTGCACGGCTGCAGTCCGTCTGTGGAAAACCAGGGCTACAGAAGGCCACAGTGGAACTCTGGGAAAAGGATAACCTTATTCCCATATTTAAGAAAGGTAAATAACAGGACCCCAGGGAACAGTCTGCTTCCCCTCAGCTCCTGGAAAGATCATGCTGAATACCCTCTTCAAATCCCTCTCCAAATGCTTGACCCAGCTTGAGGAAAATAACTGGCTATAGAAATGGCAACAGCAGTGAATGTAACAGAACTTGCCTTCAGTAGGATTTCTGACACCATCTCCCACAGCAGTCTCATCTGGGAGCAGAGGAAACATGGGCTTGACAGTTCAATGAGTGCACATTGGCTGGACTGCTGGGCTAATGGGGCTTGATGGCTGGCTAGTAACACGTAGAGTTCACCAGGACAAATTACTGTGACTCATTTTCTACACTATCTTCACAGGCCTCAAATTGCACCAGGGGAGGTTTAGATTGGATATTAGGAAAAATTTCTTCACTAAAAGGGTTGTCATTGGAACAAGCTCCCAGGGAGGTGGTTGAGTCACCATCCCTGGCGGTTAAACCGACATGTAGATGTGGTGCTTAGGAATGTGGTTTAGTGCTGGACCTGGCAGTGCTGGGTTAATAGTTGGACTTGATGATCTTAAAGGCCCTTTCCAACCTAAAAGATTCTGTGATTTGGATGAAACAGACTGTACCATCAGCAAACTTGCAGAAGACATTAAGATGAGGGGCAGTGGGGAGAAAATAAGGGCAGAGTTAACACATCAAGCGCCAGAGCTTTAGACAAGACAGACCATGGTAAATTTAAACACTAGGCCAACAGAAACCTAACGTTCAAAGAGGAAAACCAAGAAGCTCTACACGTGGGGCAGAATAACCTCATGCACTAGTACAAGGTACGGACTGGCTGAAATAGCAACCTTCCCGAAAAGGATGTGAGGATTCTGATGGACAACAAGTTGAATATGAGCCAACAGTTTGCTCTTGTTGCAAGTACAGTGAACCCCAAATTGTGCGGTCATAAGAGAAGCAATTATTTTTTTGCCCCTCCCAAACACTGCGTTTTAGTTCTGAACTCAGCTTTTGAGGGAGGCAGAATAACTACAGTTAACTCCTACTAAGACAGGAGAATTCAATCAGGCTTCAGTTTCTGAGGAGACTCGATAAATAGAGGAAGGCAGGAGGTAATTACCTTCTCCCATGCCTGCATCCACAATCATTTACAAGTTCCTCTGTATTACTGTCTCTACACAATCCTTTCTCAGTCTCATCATTTATTAGAGGAAAATTAAAAATACAAGAATCCAGCTTAAGCACACAAGATAAATCTAATTTTGGGACCACAAAGGCAAGCCAAACAAACACTGGCTGCTTTGCAGAGTACCAAGGTGGCTGATACGGCCATACGTAGTACAGACACCGAGCAACCAAAGCACAGGCTTAAGTAACAGGAACATCTATTTTTCACAGCTAAAAAGATGCCTTGAAACATGAACAAATCAAAGACTACATTAATAAACCATGGTATTATGTCCTCTCAAGAAGATGGTTTAATAGTGTCATGGTATCTTAAAACATATTTTTAAGACATCACTTCTCTCAGAAAAGAGCTGAAGAAAAAAAATATATACGCAAGATTAGTGTAGGAATAAAGTGTTTTGCATTTTAGTTATTTAGCTGAAGCTACATGGAAGAGTTCAAACCAGTGGAGATAATTTTGTACGAATTAGTCAGATGCAACTGTTCCATGCCTTAATAAAAAAAGCACTTTTAAATCTTATTCCTACATAGAGCAGATTTGAGGGAAAAAGGTAATCGATGGAAATTATGAATAACAATCACATGAAGTGAATCATCTTAAGCGCAGGGTTACTCCGATTACAGCTATCTTCACAGAAGCATTCACATCTTCATTTAAATACATGTAAAATACTACACAAGCAGTATTGGCATTTTCACGACGTCATCAAATCCATGTTTTCCCATAATACTTTCAAGCACATCCAGAACTGAAGGAAACCCACATTTCCATTAGCCTGAACAAGCTACACAGCAGGACTTCTGAAAGCTATTGCTCTCACTTGTTCAATAAGCCTTTATTAACCTTCCTCATACTTTTTACTTCATAACTAGAGAGTCGTAGCTCCTTCCCAAATGTCCCTAATGCTAAGAGGTAATTGATTCTGCATGTCATTTGTATGCAAATCCTCCTCCTCCTCACACATTTTCACTACTGATCTCGGAAATTTACATTCCATGCTTCAACTTTCATCAAAAATGAGATTAAATCAGGTCTATTTTCACATTACATTTTGAATTCAGTGAATCTGAACAACTGCAAATACTGCTGTGAGAAAATAGTTATTATTGGGTGTTCTCCTCAAACAAGAATGAACTTGTTTCTACAATACAATATACAGAAAGACTGATACTGCTGAACTGACCCCGGTATGCTATCCAAGCTGGAATTAATCCAATACCTGTACAGTCACAAATACTAAAGTTATGGTGATGGAAGACTAGCATAAGAACTGAGGATTACTGACCTGACTCCACTTTCTATAACTTACTTTAACCCTTTAGATTTAAAATAACTGTAATTTAGCTCTCCTTCTAGAAAAAACAAGCGAGTTCCCAAACCTGACCTCCCAGCCAGAAGTCCAAAACATAACATTCAACCTGTTCTTTTTGTGATAACGAAATATTTTCATTGTCAAAAGAGACTGGACTACAACATATAAGGGAAAAATAGGGACATGAACAAAAAAAGGAACAAAAAGACAAATGTGCTGATTACGTGTAAAATAACTCTTTATAGTGGTTTAAATGAAGAACACACACAAAAATGGACTACTAAGGTCAACTTTAAGAACAAGACTTTGCATAGAGCGTGACTGGTGTTCGAGAAAGTTTTTTTTAAATACTTTTCCAAGAAGAGAGACTGAGCCTCTGAAGGAATCTACTTATGCTACACCCCTTTAATTGATAGAGGCACTCTTAATCAAAAAATCTGCATAAAGGCAACATAGTGACTTTACTGGCATCTTTGCCATAAATCATGTTTCTGACAGGCATTAGCTAACTAATACCCTATTAATTAATGCCCTACTCACAGATTCCTAGGATCCATAAATCAGCACAGACCTTCTCTGGAAGGCTAGTACAAGCACTGGAAAAAAACTGCAATGCTGCTGCTTAGAGGATAGCAAGATCTGAGAATCTGGATGCAACAGGACTGCTATGCAAAAACGTAGACCACCACAATGCCTTGGGCCAATTTCATTAAGGTAAAACTGAATGCATGCCTATCTCCAACAGCACAAAAGCCACACACCTATATACTGCCTAATCTGTTTGGGTAATCTTCAGGCTAACACAGACTGAAAACAGGGTCCCATCTCACCAGTGCGCTGGGGAACCTTAGACCTGCTGCGTAACCAGGGCCCAGTATAGGCAAAGCCAGACGTGCAGAGTACATAACCTGACCTTGCTGCCTAACAAGTGAAGATGGAAGAGAAAAAGAAATAAAGAAGCCAATGATACTAGTGGCCTGACTGCAGTGGGAAAAAACCCAATTATTTTCTATGGGACCAAAAGGACAAGCTTATCTAAAAATAAAAAAATTGCTGGGCATTTGCAGGCATTGAAACACAAAGTCAGCTTTAAGTCCTAAATATTGTTTTATAAGCCCAGCTTTAGTTTTGAAAAATTGTTAGCTTTAACTTTTCTAAAAGTAGGAAATACAGCAGAGTTTATAATAGATTCCCTAAAGAAACAGCTGAAAGCATCTAATTTGTTTCATTTGTCACTGATCTCCAGGTTGCTAAACTGGGGATTTTTTTCATTCATTCAGCTGCTACCAAATAAAAGTCTACACTTCAAAGACCCACCACTAATTAGTTGTGTTCCTAATAAAAGGGGTAAATGACAGCAAGAAGACTTTGCTGTCTTCACAATACAACAAGGCTGCAGCGTCCAAGCTCACACTTACCAATTGCTAGGCCATCACTGAAATTGTGTAGCCCATCTCCCATAATCACCATCCATGCCAGGGTCGCTATCCCCGCATCCTTCAGTTCTTCACGCGAGTAGCGCTGACTGTGACTGTGGGGATGATGGTTCTGATGATGATGATGATGCAGAATATGATGGTAGTCATGATGATGATGACTGAGATGATCTGTCTGTCCCAGAGTGTCATGTAAGTGAGAATGGCATTTGTTTCTACAGCCCCTGGATACGTATTCATTATCAACCTCCTCTTGATGAGAATGAGCTATCATCACTTCTTCTTCTTCTTGTACAGCTGGCTGCTGAGAAATGAAGGGCGATGGATCTTGAGAGTCTGTTCCTAGATAGCCCTCAGGCCCTGTTACAAAAACCCACAGTATGACATTACACATTTGGTAAAGGAAGCAAAAATACAATAAACAAGCTGAATAAGTAATGCAGTGAAGAAGAAACTACTAAGTCTAGAAGTTAAGGCTGATACCACAGCTTCGTGCGCCAGAAGTTGTGTGTTTCAACAACTTATTTGTCTTTAACTGGATTTCTGAAATAATTCCCAATACTTCAAAATAATAAAGGCTTTTAGTTTCTGTCCTCCACTACTGAAGCAGCCCCTACATTATGGCCACAAATGCCTCCCAAAGGGTAAAAAAGCTTTTAATCTAAGACCCAGTGCAACTTGAACACAACAGCATAAGGCTCTATGTCCCAGTTTCACAGGACTTCTCCTTTTCGATCCACAATTAAAAGGCTTAAGGCTTCAAAACTGAATTCACTACTTCCACTCTATCAATCCGTTTTCAAGGAAAGGAGCAAACAGAGCTTGTCCTCTACGTATGAATGCACAGACAGGTCTTGTTTGGAAAGAATTCAAGTAGGGAGCGATCCAATCTACAGTAAGAGGCACATCTGAGTTGCCATCAAACACGCATTTTACAAACTGCGCTGCCACACAATAACAACAGTACGATATCACCGAGACTTACGATCACCTGTATCTAACTTCTCTTCATTCGCTGAGAACTTCTTACTTTCTCCATCATCTTCGGTTTTTTTCTTATTCCAAAAGAAAAACACTGTAGTTATGACTATTTTACTTATTTTTCAGGATATACATGAGCAACATTGTGTTCTTCACATTTATGCAGCCTGCACAGAACGAGGACACCATGGAAGCCATACAAAGAGTGCGGATGAGGAATGTTAGAACTCAGCTGAATACAATAAGATGACAAAGGTCCCTCAGACAAAGGTCCCCACAGAAGGACAAAGAACAACAAAGACAAAACCCTACACACACACACACAACTACCCCACATTTTTGTGCCAGGAATAAGCAGAGGGCTTCATCTGAGAAGCAAAACACATCGAATACGGAATAAAAGTTATTCCACTAATTCTTTTCCATTGTCGTGTCAGTATAATATTTTTCTAATTTACTGAAAAAAAACCATGTGAAATCTCTAATCATTGCTCACTAATGTCTGTATCAAAACAATTTATGACCAGTGACTCAGTATCTACAAGGGCATAATTAGTCTAACAGAAAATCTGCTCCCAGTGGCTGAGAAGGACACAGAAAATACCTGCTTTGCTTGGAACTCTTCACATCCTCTCTTGGCAAATAAATTTAACTAGAGATAGTGAAAGCGATCCTGTCACAGTTTAGCTTCCATATAAACCACATCAATGCAACCTCCCACGACCAAAATCAAAGAGCTTACATAGCATCTGCTCCAAGGCCGCTGCCTTCATGACCAATTTAACATAAAAACTAGGCAGAGATTATTAGCCGTTGTCATAGCTTAGAAATTAGATGGTCTGAAGTTCAGTAATTAGCAGTTTACTACCTTTCTTCAAGTAAAGCTTAAAAAATCAACAACTTTCACTGTATCTTCTTTTTTACGGAGTCAGCTTTCACACCATTATTTATTCCTGGTTATACTAGTCTTTACAGAACTCCATTACCATTAATTGGCAGGTTACCAACATTTATGACCTGCCAAAATTCAGTTATTATTTACCTTCCACATGAAAGACAGCATAGTGGTCTGAAAGCTGTAACTTGGAAGGAGAGAAGGGAAAGCAATGAGGGGGATTGGCACATGGTATTTCCAAACGGAACACTATCTAACAAAGTCACTTTTCCAGTGTGGTCAGATGCTTATTTGTATAAGCACTTACTGCTACCCTTCACCATTTTGTGCAAGTGCCCACCCCCCAGCGGAAGCACATTAACTGTATTCAGAAGTGATCATGCAATACAACATAGCTTCAAAAGTATAGCTCCTCTACCTTTTTCTTCTTGTCTTTAAACTGCTTTATTAAAGTGATCAAGTGTTCCACAAGAAACATGAAATACAAGCCTCCAAGTGCTGTAAGTCCTTTCCATGTAGAATCCAGGTAAGCACTCTCCTCTGTATTTTGAAAAACAAGATGTTTGAACATAGAGCCTTTGTTTTGTTCAAGGAGAGGTTTTTCGTGGTGATGGTGATGGTTTCCATGAGACTAAGGGGAGAACCAAATGGTGAAAATCATTATATTCAAAAGAACTGACAGCATCAGAAACATAGAAAGTATTCTTTGTGTTCTTTTCCTCAGTCTAGAGTACAGACTTAATTTTCATGGGGTAAATGCTTCGGATGCAAACTCAAACATTTACAAAGCAATCTGTTGATAGGAAGAAACATTGCAAGGACAGAGAGCAGACCTGGTATGCATCCTCTCGCTGAAGCTACGTGCGTACTGCTCAATGCAGGATGTACAGCTGTCCCCGTCAAGGAAACTGCATTTTAAGGAGTAGTCACTGCCAGCACACCAGTTAACTTTCCCATCTAAGACAGCTCATAGATGTCAAAGGAGCTTCTTCTACAAGGAACTTAGAAGTAACTTCCTTCTTTAAAGGAAATCTGACACACTTCCTCTCCTCACTGGCAACTGATACGTTCAGAATAAAAAAAAAACAAACCCAACGCCTTCTAGGACACCTCACTCACACGTGCTGATTTACATAACTTCACACAGCACACGTAAAGTTAACTGAAAGGAAAAGGAAGAACCCAACGAATTACAGGCAGGACTCAGAAACCACCATAAGATCTGCAGTCCTTTTTATCCATCTTCTCTGCAAGGTGGAACAAGTTACCTTTTCTGGGGGGAGGAAGGAGGAGCAGGGGGGTGGGAATGTCTCTTTCAGAGCTTCAAGAAAAGGTAGAAATTTAGTAATCGTATTTCAGTTTCATTGTCCATATTACAAAATAGCAATATGTACTCCAAAGTCTATCAAGTCATGTCTTGCCAGGACTTCAGAAATGCTTCATTCTGACCAAAACATTGCAATGGATAAGCAGTCAACATAAGTGGCTGATAACAGAAAACAGTGGATTATTTATTCCCCGTTTGTAGTGTACAGTGACTGATTTTGGCTATCTGTAAATTCATGAACAGGAGGATGAAGGAAAGAGAGGCAGCACTGCAGGAAGGGACTAAAACCATTTATGCAAAATTCTTGCCTGCAAGGAACAATCAACGATTTAGCAGCATATGTGACTGAGAACAGGAAATAGACTGAGAGATAATGGTGTGAAGTTCTTACAGTGTAAGGACTGTTAAATGAAGAATACAAACTGTTCCAAACGGAAAAACTTTCCATCAAATAATCTAACAATCTACAAGGTTGAGAAATGACTCGCCAAATAGGAATTAATTAAAAGGTATTAAAACTATCATTAAGTAATACAGCAAGGTGTCAGTTTTTCTGCTCTGAGATAATGAATGAAGCAGTAATTAATACTTACATGTGGAAGGAGATGTAAGAAAGCATCCCCACTCAAAGTCCCCACAGCCAGCGCCACAAGAAAACTTAGAAGAAATTTGAAAAATACACGATTCATCAGAGGTACCAATATTACACCCAATAAGGAAAGAAAACTGATGACGGAGATGGATATAAAACCACCAATCCAAGCTGGTAAAAAAAGAAAAGAAGAATAAGCCAACAGCTATACAAGATTTTCTTTGCTTGACATTCCTTTTATTAAATACTCCCAATCAGTCAAATAATCAGATGTTAACAAATGGTATGCCTCAACAATTTATCTCTAGATGTGGTCAAGACAAGCGACAAAAGAAAATTACAAACTTATTTCAACTCTGAAATATGTTTCTCAAATTTCTAACCAACATAAATGAATTTCCAGTAAGCTTTTATTCCATATTTAAAAACAAACAACTCACCTATTTGCAAGGAGTAACCTTTTGGAGGCGTTTCAGTTTTTTCACTAGTTGCATGGACTATGCAGTGTTTGCCATCGATCTGATTAATAAGAGCTGGACAGAGGTAACTAAATTCTGTAGCAGTCAACAATACTTCAGTGCCTATTCCATGGGACTGCACCAGTTTTGACGCACTGGAGCACTGTGGAAAGAAGTACGTGTTAGAGATTAACCCGAACCAAAAGACCACGATACAGCTCGAGAGGAGTGCACATCCCGCTCTAATTGAATTGCGGTGGCACCATGCGAAAACAGCTGTATGAACAGTAAGAAGAAAGTGGTAACAAGTCCATTCAGTAAGAACTGTACCTCCACCCTGGCCCAGAAAGCTAGTCTGGGAGTCCTGGTAGATGATGCATAGTTATCATCCATCCTCAGCACAAGGGGGTCAGATGCCTTGCTATGCTATTGCAAAAAGCCCAGCACCTTGAACTCAGCCTCAGGGGCTGTATAAGGAAGTAGTAACGAGGTTAAAGACCTTATTAGAGAAGTGATTCCTACAGAAAATCTTGTGCAGAGCATGTTCTACATACAGTGGAGAACTGTTTACTGGAGGAAGTGTATGACCTACAGCCTCACTGGGTTTAAACACCAGTAGTACTTCTGTTCTGACTGTGCAGAACGCAGGAATGACTTGTGAATTCAGCACCTATGCCCACCTGCCACACACCACCTGCTCCAAATTAACCTGGCATGGCTGCATACGTTAGGACCCCAGAGAGATGCTTGCTTTTTAAAGCCTTGAATGGAGAAGGATCTGATTGTGCAGGGAAACTGTCTACGACACCACTATAGACTTGATCAACACTCATTTTTACTATCTTCAAGCAATAGGCAATATTTTCCCACAATCTTCTTTACAGTTGGTCTCTACATACAAATTTAAAGGAAATATAAAGGTGGGGAGGAAGGATGGGGTGGGAGGAAGAAGGTGCCTGTCACTTCCCTGCAATTCTACATTATGTAGTATAGGATTATCTAACACTTGCGAGGAAGCTTTGATAACACTATTTTAACCAGATATTTTTAAATAATTTTCACCATGTTACTAAGAAAACAAAACCTATTCTGGCTTTAAGGCAGAACAGCAAGCTGAACCAATGAAAACTAGCAGGATTTAATCTAATTCTCTTTTACAGAGAATTTCATGTCAACTTGCATTTATCTAAAATGAGAAGCAAAATAGTAATATAGTTAGTCAAATTCTAACAGCATTCACTTATTTCCAGCTCAGGGGAACGCTTTATTACTTTAGCTTTCTATTATTCAGCACATACACAGCAGGCACACAAGCTCTACACGCAACGACCACAACCACCACATACTCACAAGTTCGTTTCAGAAAAATAATATTAGAGTGTTCATTTTAATCTCACCTTGGGAACCTAATATTTTCTTGCCGATTTCACATGAAGAAAATAGTTTTCTTACAAAGTACTCAAAACTTGTCATATACTTGCCTAAGAACACAAGTTGTGAGTTTAAAAGTGTTCTTCATATTTAATAACATTTTACAATGATATAAAAATAATATATAAAACCAAGTCTATGCTTATACTTCAATGCATGTTCCTTTTAAGGAAAAATTTAAAAATAACTAGATTGCATGTATATTTCCCTCTGAGCTTGTGACCATAACATTCCTTCCAAAGGTTGTGTGAAGGAAAGCTGTCTGCGTGCGTTTTGCTGCGAGTACTGTTTCACTTAACTGCTTAGCAACTTTGCAGTGTTATGCATTTGACAACTAAGCCATAACAACGTTCCTGGTGGATCTGGATTCCCAAGAATACAAAAGAATCAGTCTCACCTCTGTATTTTGTTTTTTCAACTTAGAATACAGGTAACTTGCTATTTCTGCTTCCTTCAGAGAAGCGTGAGATTCATTTGCTTTGCTGTGAGCAAGCCAGCTGGCATTGCTGCCACCTGTGACATTAACGGCATTGGAGCTCGTCAGACCTAAACGAGCAACCGGCTTGACTTCTCCAGGTTGCACATTCTGTAACTCGGAGTGGCCATCCGTGGGAGCAGCGACCAGAGATGCCGTTATTTCATTAACGGTATTCTTGCTGCGTATGAAGTTCTGGGGATGTTCTGCGTTCTCTACTTTATGAGGTTCCTTCGAGTGACTGTTCCTGTGGTCTTTGTTAGCATCAGATTCATGGTTTGGACAAACGGTCTTCTCAGAGTTTTTACTCAACGAAACATGATTATGATGAAGGTGATGATCGTGGTCGTGATCGTGGTCTATTTTAATCTTTTTTATTTTATCGATACCTATGTTCTGGAGCAGTTTTCTAAACTCTTCAATCGACAGAGAGTCATTTTCTCCATAACGATGAAAAAGTTCTTGAAGGTGAAACTTCTGTGTTAATCCTGCCAAGTCAATATTAACGCCAGCTGCCTTTTCTGGAAAAGCTCTCTCCGGTGTATGCACAACAGTAGCTATCTCTACTCCATGTTGGTAACTTCTGCACAGTAGTATGGAAGGCAAGACAAGGAAAGTGACCAATACTGTACTCTCCATTGCAGTTTCTTCTCAGCAGTGGAAAGAAATCTAGGAAAAGAAGAAAGCGTCAGTGGTTTGCATAAAACTGATCACATTCTCCTCCACAATAAATGCTCGTAATTTGCTTAAACAAAAGAAACTGACAAGGCAAAACAAACCCTGCTCACATTATCAGGGCAGTAAGAAGAGCCATTTAACACTTGGTACACATTCAGCACTCTTCCCAGATGCGTGGCAACAGGAGATGAAGCTGCAGACCATAGGGAGGTCACCGGCTGCAAACACCCCCAGGTGTAAGCTTATCTTTGTTTAGCTTGGCCCGAGTCGGTTTTCTAACCCAAACCGAACAGTGAGAATATCCCAGAGGGGGCACCAATTGATTTCTACATTAGGCTTTTCTTGTGCTGACACGAAGCCTTATAATTTCACTCTGAGCAAGGAATACGTACTAAACCAGTTCCCGTTTAAAAATCAGAATACCATCAACAGATTTCCCAGAGCTCTTGGCAAGACAGCAGGGTGAGCTGTCAGCACTCCACAAAAACGGTTTTATGCTGTCACGATCTTACCACGTCCTAACACTGCTATCGTCCCTCTCGTTTCAGCAGACAGGCTCACTGCTGCGGTGTATTTTATTCCATAAACACCCTAGCAAGGCTACGAATTAACTGCTCTTCAGGCTGCGTGCCCGAGTATGCCAGAGACCTGCCTCAGACGCAGCCTCATGGCTTCCATTAAGAATATAATCAGCCTTAAAAACCCAGCACCACCGCCGGAACCCGCAGGAGCTCGAGGTCCCCGTCGCTCCAGGGGGGGAGGCGGCGGCGTCCCCAGAGACCCGCGCTGCCCAGCACGCCCAGGCTGCGGCAGGGCCCGGCCCACGGCCCGAGAGTACAGGACGGGAGAGGCGGCCGCGGCACCACCACTTCCCGGGCTGCGTGTGCCCGCTGCCCGCCGCTGCCAGCGGACGCCGGGGATGAGACACTGCACGGCCCCGGAGCGATGCAGCGGCCAGCCCGGCCCCGCCTCACCCGGCGGCGGTTCCAACAGCGGCACCGTCCGCCCGAGCGCAACCACAAGGCGCCCGCCCGCCCCGCGACCTGCCCGCCGCTGCAAGAGGTTACCTCGCCCGCCGCCGGGACGGGACGGGACGGGACGGGACCGGCCGCCACCGTCCACCCGCGTGCTAGCGGCTCCCCGCCCCCTTCCTTTCCTCTTCCGGGTCGGCGGCGGTCACGCGGCTCCGGGGCGGGTGTCACGCTGGGGTGGCGGAGCGCGTGGCGGCGGTTGCGGTGGTGGGAGGGCGGCCTCGACGCCGGCTGGAGCCGTCTCCGTCGCAGGCCGCGGGGCGGGGAGGGAAGGCTCCGTCACCCGCGTCGCCCCCCGTCCTGCATTCTGCCGCCCCTCGCGGAGCGGGTGCTCCCCCGGGGCCTCAGGGGTCTGTACGGGCTTGTAGGGGCCGCCTGGCCCAGCTCAGCCCCGCCACCCCCCAGCCGCGGGGGTGCCCGCACAGCTCGAAGAGGAACTGTGTCAGGTGGGGAAGGGTAAAGCGGGTGAGAACCTGCGGTAGGGAGGGCGTGGCCTGGGGGAAGGGTGGCAGCATCCCGAAGGGGTCCGTCCTTCTAAAAATACCAGAATTTGGATTTAGTGGTGTTCAGAAGATGGTGGTTAATTGGGTGGTATGAAACACTCCCAAGAGAATTTAATCAACCATAGATCAAAGTCAGTGCAATACTCCCTGAAAACACAAGTCAGGCCCAAACAAGGGTTTGCAAGGGGTTGCAGCTGTGGTTGTGAATATGCAGGGCGTAGTAGTGTCCCTTAGAGCCTTGGAAAGGGTTTTGTACAAGGACTCCCATAAAAGAGTACATGCGTACGCAAAGCCTCATCCAGCCTGGCCTTGAACGCTTCCAGGGATGGGGCACCCACAGCTTCTCTGGGCAACCTCTTCCAGTGCCTCACCACCCTGTCCAGGAAGAATTTCTTCCTGGTATCTAATCTAAATCTCCCCACTTTCAATTTAAACCCGTTACCCCTTGTCCTGTGACTACAGGCCCTTGTACAAAGTCCCCCCTCAGCTTCCTTGTAGGCCCCTTCAGGTACTGGAAGGTGCTATAAGGTCTCCCTGGAGACTTCTCTTCTCCAGGCTGAACAAGCCCAACAGCCTGTCCCCATAGCAGAAGTGCTTCAGCCCTCTGAGCATCTTCGTGGCTTCTTTTGATGCAGCCCAGGATATAGTTGACTTTCTGGGCTGCAAGCGTACATTGCCAGCTCATGTTGGGCTTCTCATCAACAAACACCTTTGTTCTTCTCCTCAGGGCTGCTCTCGATCCATTCTCCACCCAGCCTGTACTTGTGTTTGGGATTACCTCGACCAGTGTGCAGGACCTTGCATTTGACCTTGTTGACCTTCATGAGGTTGGCAGTGACCCATCTCTCCAGCCTGTCCAGGTCCCTCTGAATGACATCCCTTCCCTCCAGCATGTCGACCGCACCACACAGCTTGGTGTCGTCAGCAAACTTGCTGAGGGTGCACTTAATCCCACCGTCCATGTCACCAACAAAGATGCTACGCAGAACTGATCCCAATACTGACCCCTGAGGAACACCGCTGGTCACTGGTTTCCACTTGGACATTGAGCTGTTGACCACAACTCTTTGAGTGTAACCATCTAGCCAATTCCTTATCCATGGAGTGGTTGATCTGTCAAATCCATGTCTCTGCAATTTCTCTCCAGTTCTCCTTACCAGTCCCGACTAGCTTTGGAATTTGGCCTCTCCTGTGATTGATTGCCAAGGTTTTCAGGCTGCTGGCATCTGAAGGCAGCACTGCATCCTGCCCTAGGTTTTGGCTTTCCTGATGGCTCCTGAATGTTATGCCAACAACTTAAATGTACCAGCCAAAACTTCTCAGCCATCTTTCTCCTTCTGCTGTCAGTACCACCGTGCTTGTGAGCCAGGAGGTGACAGATATGTCTTCTTTATGCCTAATACCTCTGACTGAATTAAACCTGTTTGTTCATGAGTTCAGCTGACTGGAGCACAGAAGGAAACTGTGTGTTGTGAACAACTCTAGAAGCAGAGAGCAACATGTCAGAAGTTTATGGATTTGTTCCATACAATAGCTTTTGAAGTCTTGAAAAAATACTGTGTGTCAGCCCTGGAGGAAGAGAGGGAGGCTATAAAATGCTGGAGTCGGTGAGTTTTTGGTGTTTTTTTTTCCTTTAATGCTAATATTTGCATGAATACTGTTTACGAGATGCCTTTGTAATATTTCAGTAACACAACATTTATGCCTACGATGCTAATGTTAGGCATATGATTGTTGTAAATGGTTAAAAAAGTCGTCTTTTCAAATTACAGCTGCTAAATGATGGAACCTGTTTTTCTAGCCTCTTGAATGCATCCACTGTCTCCAGCTGTTTCATTGCGTCAAATCTGCAGTCTCCTCTCGCATCTTGTCAAGGTTATTTACAGATCTGAGTGTCAGAGGTTAGGTCACACAGGACAGGTTTTCAGTGCTAAAATGCTATCTTCTTTTTTCTTTCTAATTTGAGTAGTTAACATACATCAGCTAGGAAAAAAAAAAATAATGCTGGTAAAAACAATTCACCTAGAAACTTGTTTGCAGTAAAACCTGAGGTCAGATCTGGTTTACAGTACCTGAATAGATCACAGTAAGTTTGTCTCGTGGTAAAATGAAAGTGCTTTAGTTGTTTTTGCACTTTTGGTTACCCAGTGACTTAATCTGAATAACTGTCCAACCGTGAGCTCCAGAGTAGCTGTGATCACGTAGAACAAGGGTCTTGGTGTCCCTTGTGGGTGGTTTAATGGACGTATAAATATCTCTCAACCTGTGGACAACTATGATCAGAGGCTTGTCACCATGAGGACAGAGGAGCGGTGACAGGCAGTGAAACTCCAGTGACCTAGTCAGGGAAAACACCCTGACTTGGGCTGTCAAGGGGGGAGCATCACCCTCTTGTCCAAGTGTGAACTGCGACAGATGAGTCAATGGAAGTGCCTCCGTGGGTGACTACAGACACCCTGCCATACTGGGAGAGACAATGGAGTCATTATGGGGTGCGGGGATAGATGCAAGACTATGTTTAGGGGAAGGGCCATGGGGAAAAGGGCGATCGATTTGAGTGCCAGCAACCTGTGTGGGGCCATGGGCCTCATGGCCTTGTATGTCCAGATGCCAGCAACTGGAGACACCAGAGGATCTAGAGGCCAGTCACTGGACAGGTGGAGTGTCTAAGAGCAGCTGCTGGAGGGATCTGTGTTGTATCCACGTACATGTTCCTGCTAATGGGCTTTCATCCCCATCAGCCGAACACGGGAATAGGATGTGGCTGCTGGAGCTGTTGGTGATTGTGTGAGGACTGTGTTTTCTGATGGTGTGTCTGTGTGCCCGGCTGTGTGTGTATGGGCCGGTGGGGTGTGGGAGGGTTGTGCACTGAGTGCATCTCCACCTTATTGAGACAACATGCTCAGCCTTGCTGCTGCCTGGACCCACAGCAGCCACTGCCTGGCTGTAGTGAGCAACAAGGTTAGGTGACCTCTAGTAATTATTGTTGTTTGGGTATTGTGGTGGTATTAGGTCTAGACATGGAAAGGCTGAGTTTTCTGGAAGGTGAAGAGTATAAGCAGTGGCAAAGTATACTAGAAAAGGACATGGAGAAAATGAGTACAGAAAAAAATAGATAAACACTCCAGAGAGCTTATTCAGAATTGTGGAACAATGGACTTCGTTATGTAAACACAATATATACAATATACACAGTGCAACCATATGCAATCTACAATAATTTTATACTTTATTGTAAATGCTATTGACTGAAAGATGTTGAAGGAAAAGAATAAGAGCATTTATTCATGCATGGGATGCTTTTAAGTAGCATAAGTTATTAGATATCTTCACAGGGGAATCTACAGCATAATTACAAGATATCCCAGGATAGAGATTCTGTTCCTTTGTGCCATAGGAATATGATAGTTAGTGTCTGAGTACAGTTTATCATCTGGAGCCGAGAGCTTTTATTTACTTCTAGAAGTTGCCAAAGAGGTTCTGCATCATAGAACATGCACATTTTATGTGTCTAAAACACAGGGGTAGCAATTATTTCATCAACAAATTTCTGCTTAATGAGGAAAAGTTATATGTGACAAAGACAGAAGTGATAGCTTCCTCATTTGTCTGTTCCTTTTTTCCTCATTTGATTGCTTAAATAGAAGCCTGAATCTCAAGTGCCCTGGCACAGTCAGCAAAGGTGGGCTGCAAATGTTACTGGGATAGAACTGAGCTTTTTGACACTCATTACCTTCATTTCTTTACCTGAGGTGACAATGCCACATTCACCTGCAATGAGAAAAATCATGGTGAAGAATGGTGCTCATGGTAGCAGCGTATTCTGTCCTGTTTCAGGTGCGGTGTCCTGCACAAGGGGTGTTGCACTTAGATGACCTCTGTTGTGGCTCTTTCTTTTGGGCTGGACACAGTATTGGATTTACGGCTGGCCACTTTTCCCTTTCACACAGTCTACGCCTTTTTGGCACCCTGCTTTGCTTCATTATAACAGAAAAATGATGCCACTTTAGTTTGTGTATTTAGAAAATGGATTGTAATAATGGGAGTCTTAATGTACTGTTGGAATAAATTTTTAGTGTTCGTGTTGCTTTGCAGAGCTAGGAGCGTTAAAAGCTGGGTTCAAAAGCATATGTAAGCACAGCAGGTTTTGCTGCGTTATAGGTTCTCTGCTGGATACAGAAAATAATTGGAAAGCATGCATTCGGGAAGTTGTCTTTCTAATCTCAGGTTTAAAAATCAAAGTTTTCCTACCCAAATGCGTTTGAAATCACGGAAGGTAGTGAATGCTCAGCATCTCAGCATCTAAGGCCACTTGTTTCCCTTCGTCACCCTGGATCTAGAGTTCTGACGCCATCTAAAAGGCTGTCTTTAATGAATAATGTAAGTCTAAATGCTGATCAGTTAGGTTTTAAGACTGCAATTAAGGTAATATTTGAAGTAAACGTGTGCTGATGCATGGGCTAGATCACAGATGCGAGTGTTTACTGTGTTGTCTATACATTCAAGTCCTTGCACTGTTTCTCTGGCGCTTTCTAGCAAGAAATAGCAGCACATGTGTTGTTAGGTCTTGGGACATGCCACAGCTGCTTGTTTATGTCCTGCAGAATAGGTAGTGTCCAAAATGGGTTGTACTAATTGTACATAACTAGATAAACTCTAGTGCTGTATATAACATCTCTAACACTGTAGATAAGCTACACCTCTGCAACTGCTTAGCCCATGCAGGGTTTCTAGACGTCTGGCAGTCCAGCACTAATGTTCAGGACTTCCTTTAACATTTCTAGTAGGAAGAAGGAGATGTGGGTAGGAGACCTCTTGTTGGTCTCAAGACCTTGATAAACCGATACTCTGATGTCTTCACTCTTGTTAAATTGTTGCTGTTTTCAGGTGCGCTTGTTTCAAAGCTGTGTTACAAAAATAACCTCATGCAGCATATGACAGATACCACAATATTGTTTAGGATTATTGTCATTCTGGTTTCTTCTGCCTGGTATGTATCAAATTTGGATGGTATAATATCTCTTGTGAAATAGAACACTAGTAGATAACCTGAAAATGTGGCACTGCAATTTCTTCCCCATCAAACTAATTTCCTTTAAACCTGTGTGTTCTTGAAGCAGCATCCATCAGATCTTGTCAGCAGCACAATGAGGCACCTACTGTATATTGTCAGTGGAATACCAATTAGCCTTTAATTTTAGCACATGTCCAATCAAAAGAGCTATTGCTTTCACATGATAGCAGAAGGTCATTAAAACAAATGATCTGGCTGCCAGACAATGACAACAAAGCCGCAGCTCAGTAAGTAGTGTATCTGCTATTGGGCACTGACAGCACACTAAATGCTGTGCTGCACCCGCTCTTTCATTCTGGCTTGTTGCAGGTGATCTGATGGCCTGAGAGCTATGGCTGAAACATGCGCTCCTAACTTAACCTTTTAAGGTACAACATGATTTGCCTCAGACATACAAGTACACGGGTAATTTTAATGTCATAGCTGTCAAATTCTGTAACTCTTCCTTCGCTTTCAGCTGTTGCTTGCAGTTTCAGTTCTTAACAGTCCCTTCCAGAAGAAACAGCACCCTGTCTTTCCGTACCCTGAATGGTGCTTCTTCTGCCCCGTTGAAATGAGTGCTGGTGGATTGCTTAAGATGTTACAGTTTGGGTTCAGTTATCTGGGTTCTCTTAAGTCTTTCACTTCTTATCCTGCTGTGAACCATGACTAGTTCAATGCTTTCTTCTGTTTGGGCCATCAGAGACTTTCCAGATTCTAACTTTCTCGTATTTCTCATTCTGCTCAGTTTCAAACTTTATTCTCGTAAGACAGTTGCCTGTTCTCCTTTCTTCAGCTTGAAAGCAAACCCCTTTGCAAAATTCCAAAGTAATCCAGTTAATACTGTACCATTGGCAAGTGCTATTCACAGTTCAGTCAATCAGCACAAGCTTGCTAACAATGCATTAGTGCTTTTACATTCAAAAAATAACTAAACTCTACCTACTCATAACAGATACTAATTCCCCTACCATTTATGCTTTCAAAATGTCTGTGCAAAAGTAAAATAAGAGAAACAAAATTGGAAATAGAGCATGAGTGACAGCAAAAAAAGTCCTACTCTATACGTAAGAATTTTAGTACAATCTTTTGCCATTTTTTTCTGTGCTGAGTTATTCTGCTGGTTTTGCTCAACAGTACCATCAGCACTGAGATCTCCTGCAGAGATGCTGCGCTAGTAGCAATCAGAAAAAAAAGGTGTTTTATGCTTACTGCACAGTAGTCTAGGAGCCAAGTTTGTGATTTTTTTTTTTTCTTTTCTCTTACCTCCTCTTCCCCTCTCCGACTATGCTTTCTGATTAACTTAGAAAGCACAACTTGCATTGATGGTAAATGGTCCCGTGAGAGCTTCTTGGCCTGTTTGTAAACTGGGTTGCAAGTGAGCATCCAGAAAATGAGCAATGTGTAATCACTGGCCGGATGACCGCATTTCTTCCCTCTCCTTCGCAGCTGAGGATAGTTTATCTTATTCAGTGCCACCAGAATGTTTTTAACAGGGAAGAAAAAAAAATGATGTAGTCGTTTCACAAGTCAGTTCTAGTCTCAGAGCCACCTGATCGTAAGCAGTTCTCTCCTTGAGTGTTGTCCTGAAAAAGGATGGTGCCTCCGGTCTGCCTAATTCACCAAATGCAGAGATCAGAGCTTTGGGTTAGAGACCTATAGATGCATGAAAACCATTGCCTAAACTGTCGGCTGCAGCCAGCCCCGGGAGGGTGTCCTGACTCAATGGAGTGGGAACATGCTAATACAGTGCAGCGCAGCTCTAGTAAGTCTGATTTTTCACCAGTGTAAATCCTTAAAGGTTTACTTGAAGCTGTTGACCCAGTCCCCAAGGATTAACTTTGAGTGACTATTGCAAGTTGGTGAAAGGATGGAGCAAAAGTGAGATCTTAAGTGAGACAAGTCCTTTCCTCAGTGGGAAGTATTTTAACTGACAGTGTAATTGTGGGCAGAGAAAGGTGTTTTTTCATCACCTTACATCTCATACTCCCAACTCAAATTTGGGGGATTCAGAAAAGCCTTCAGGTATTCTCTGTGCTCTGTCTCCTAAGCAGGTACCACTTGGATCATAAATAGGGCAATGGAAAGAGGTAAGAATTTGCATGAGATGTATGTGATGTAGCGGACTTAATACCTACCTGTTGTGAATTCATGACTCCATACTGAATTTTGTTTTTTAATGTTTATTTTAAAGCCCTAAAGTACTGCTTATTTAATCATACTTTTAGAAGAGAATATCAGTGTTCATGTCTTTAAAATATATTTCTAGTTATTGAGGTTTCTGAAAAAAAAAAAAGAAAATTTGATCCGCATGCACCTTAGTATTTCAGCAACAAGCATGGAAAAGAGAAGGCCATGGGTCACTAATCCACTGATCATAAGTATTAGAAAACAGTGAGCTAAATGCTGAAAGCAAGCCTGAGTGGATTAAAGTCTCTGCTCCTTTAAGATTAAATGGTAATAAAAGTAACTTTTGATGTCAGAGGTTCAGCAATCTCTGCTTTCAGTTTTTGCAACCATGAGCCCAGCAACTCAAAACAGACTTTTACAAATAGCTCAAAAAGCTGGACACCAGGTATTTCTGGACCATATTTCACACTTTCTCAGATATTTCTGGACTTGTGACAAAGCCTCCACAATCGCTAGTGCTGCAGTTACCAGCCAGATAAGGCTCCTGTAAGAAAATGCAAAATGCAGGAAGATCTAGTACCGCATTTAGAACAATGATTGCTCTATCAATTCCTGGAAATGCTTCCCTCATCACTTTGTCTTGTGACCTGCTTATGCTGGTTGGTCTTTTCTGACTACTTTCTGCTCCTTATACAAAGTCATTTCTTCATCTGAGTCTTTCTAAAGAAGCATTATATACCTGAAAACAAACAGTCCTTGCACGTGCAACTGCTGTTCTTCCCTTCAGGAGGAGAGAAGGAAAGATGAAGGTGTATGTACTTAACACAACCAAAATATTCCATTGCACATGCAACTGCCTTTTTATTTTTGGGCAGGAGAGAAGGGAAGGATGAAGGAGAGGTCGAACAATGTAAGATGTAATACTGAAGGAAAGACACGTTAGTAATTCTTAATTAGTTTGTAGGCAGCTTTGTAAAGCACAGCTACAGTGTTGTATGGATGGCAGGTAGGAACAAGCTCTCTGCTTTCTGAGTAAACAGCACATGAGTCTCCTCTAGTCCAAAAGCCTGAGGCCACATTAGCAAGTCACTGAGATGGAGCTCGTCTCTCCAGTCTTCTCTAAGAACTTGCGAGTGCAGGTTTGGTGCCATATTAGTGTCGTCACACGTCTGTCAGCAAAACCAGCTTGCATCTGCCCACAAGGCTACAAAGATAAAAAAGGAACTCTTCTTTTTGGGCAATCCATTTCACATGCTACAAAGTATGCTTCGTAGGTCTGCGGGCTGAAGTGGTTTGAACATTGGAATATGTAAGTAAACAGATATGTATATATACGTACATAGAGAATGTGTTGCTGAGAGGCTTAGGATGATTTGGTTGAAGATGTAAAGGTGTGAGTTAAGTACCTTGACTATAGGTACCATCTTCCAGTCAGCTACGTGAGCTGCAAGAGAAGGGCTTAACCATTTAGTCATTATTACTGGAAATTTGTTCCAGCACCAAAATAATGGGAGCGCTACTGTTTGATTTTGTGCTTCCTGGCAACAGAAATTCATCTTGTGCCTTAGTCAAGAATCAAGCATGGCTGGGGAAGGGTGATGGTAATATCAGAAAACTTGTCAAAACTTGTCAAAAGTTGTTGCTTGCTAAGTAGCCGTAGAGATGGATCAGACCATTTACTTAGAACACGTAAAATAAATAAGAGGATAAACTGAGATTAACCACACCAGTGAAGTCTGATAGTATTCCTGGGGCCTACACAGCTTTGTTCTGCAGCTTTTTGATCAAGCCTTTTGTAAACAGAGGTATGTTTTCATAACTTTTTCTCCATGGTTGCCACTCAGTTACCTGAGCTCCTTGGTTGCCTACTTGCGTAACAGCAGGCTGTGGCCATCAGTCTTTCTCAGACCCAGTAAAATAAAATAACATACAACAGTGTTACCAAGTAGAAGATGGAGAAAACTGTTGCTGCTAATAGAATAATGACAACCAAATGGCATTTTAATATACAGTATTATTGATGGAATACCTTAGCTTTCCAAATGTTACTATAAATAACATTGTTAATCGTGAAGTAGCTCATACTTTAAGATGTTAATTTTCGCTTTTCTATGATGATAATTTTGTGCCTGAATGCGTACTCTACTAAGTCCACGTAGGATGTTGTTCATTGGAAGATGAGGCACAATGTTGGGACAGATTCTCAATAATTATTGTTCTATATATATGTACCATTCATTCTAATTATGGGCAGCTGAGAATGCAGCTGCAAAATCATCATATCATTTAGTATACTGTTAGTATTCATTACTGGCGAGGTCTTTTAATTTTTAGAATACAGTATTTTAAGCTGTCTATATTCCTTGTGTCTCTCCACAGATGTTTTGAACATTATTTTCAAAAACTAAATTTTACAGACTCTGGACAAATATTTTTATATTTAGGGTCCTTTTTTTTTTTTGTGGAAAAAATAATAATTTTTGAATTAAGTAAATGCTTATAAGAACAAGTATACAAACATTTTAACAAGGCAGAAGCTTATAATTAGAAACTGACAAGTGGGGACTTTAAACAAGTCTACCCTCATCCTTGAAAATAGATAAATAGGAAGCAAAAGCAGAAGAGCAGCTTTAAAAAGTTGCTAAGTTTGAAAGCTTTAAAAATGGTAAAAAGGTAATTAATTCTTCAGACTTGAAAGCATGTTTCTGAACAAGGAAAACAAAGACACGTATTATGTTCCAAAGGGAAGACAAAAAAAGCTGCTGCCAATCTTTAATATTTTGGATATTGTATTCTTGCAGAAGCTTTAGCAGCTTTCCAGTGTTAATGTCTAAAATTCTGTTTCTTAGAAATAAATCTTCTAAAAACTGTTTATCTGTAGTGTCTTTAACCACATTTGCTAACAACTCTTTTCTCCTAAAGACATCATTCCCTTTTCTGCTGTGACAACTATGTAATTTATGATGTCACTATGTAGAAAGTGTGATGGTTTTAACACTTTAAAAGGGAAGATGCAGTGTTCTTTTCCTTTCAACTGTTTTTGCTTCCAAGACAGTTTTGCTGTCGTACAGTGTGTGTTGATACAAATCTGCAACTCTCAGTTCTGTTGTCATTTTCTCTTTGTATATTTTTACATAGTTCCAACCCCCTGCCATGGGCAGGGACACCCTCCACTAGACCAGGTTGCTCAAAGCCTCATCCAGCCTGGCCTGGAACACTCCCAGGGATGGGGCATCCACAGCTTCTCTGGGCAACCTGTTCCACTGCCTCACCACCCTCTCCGGGAAGAACTTCTTTCTGATATCTAGTCTAAATCTCCCCACTTTCAATTTAAACCCATTACCCCTTGTCCTGTCACTACAGGCCCTTGTAAAAAGTCCCCCCCAGCTTTCCCGTAGGCCTCCTTAAAGTACACCACAATAAGGTCTCTCTGGAGCCTTCCCTTCTCCAGGCTAAACCAGCCCAACTCTCTCAGCCTGTCCCCATAGCAGAGGTGCTCCAGCCCTCTGAGCATCTTCGTGGCCTCCTCTGGACTCGATCCAACCGGTTGATATCCTTCTTATGCTGAAGGCTCCAGAGCTGGACACAGCATTCCAGGTGGGGTCTCACAAGAGCAGAGTAGAGGGGGAGAATCACCTCCTTCTTTTGATGCTTTAATAAAGAAAATTCCAAACTGTAAAATTCACACGAGAATTATGCCGTGTTTGTTGGGCCACACCTGTGTCCAGTTCTGAACCCCACAATTCAAGAAACATACAGAATGATGAGTGAGGGTCTAAAGGAGGGCCACGAAGATGATCAAAGGGCTGGATAACCTGCCCTGTGGGAAAAGACTGACAGGGTTAGTCTGTCCGTGGAGAGGAGAGGGCTTGGAGGGATCTCATCACAATATTCCAATGCTGAAAGGGTGGCTACAAAGAGGATGGATGCCCTTTTTTCAGGAAAAGAATTTGTGGAAAAATTCTTGTCTTAGTCTAAAAGTGAGTTAGAAACATGTAAGTCTTTGGTGCCTTATCAGACTAAATGTAAGCACTACATTTCCAGTCTTCAATATAGATAGTTTTTTAAAGCCATATATTCAAAATTTGCAAGCATATTTTTATTTGAAAAGTGATTGCTTGTCATAATTTTTTCATTACTGTATAGGCATTGTGATAGAAAGAGTAGCAGCCTATAACTCAGGTTGTCTAGTGCTTTCCATAATAAAAAAAGATGGTTATAACTTTAACAGCTCCAATTCCATCATGATTAGCTGCACATTTTAGAAGCTTGTCAGGAGAGAGTCTTTGTGTTAGCGAGGTGCCTCTTACTGGCATTATAAAAATTTCCATAGCATTGGCAGAATTATAAATTGTCAGGAATCATATTTTTTTCCCATGTACTGTATATTGTACAGATTAGGGGGTTTCACTTCCTGCCAAAACCCTGGACAGTGCTGCATGTGTATCGAGAAGATACCCTCAATCTTCATTCCATACAGAATTCAGAGTCTGAATGGATCATGGACAAAATTGATCTTCTCTTTAGAAAGTCTGTAGGGAATAGGAACTGATTGAGTAATAAAGTAATTCCGTACCTTAGTTCTTGTCTTCACGATGATGTGTATCCTTTATTCTCCCCGTTAGTAAAAATGGCTCTTAGTTCACAAAGGATATGCACAAGCTTGAGTGAGAAGATGTCTAGGATGGATAGGCAAGCCTTCTTGTGAAGTTACACAAGGAAAGCATACTTAAAGATTCTTTGTTGTTTAGCCCAGTAAATCAGGGCTTGCCAGGTATAAACAACCCTTTAAAAAGGAAAAAAAGAGTAAACCTCACAGGGCTTGGAAACCTCGTTGTGGATGTAATAACTAGTCATTGTAGGACTTCTTTGGAACATCGAACGGTTTAATCTCCCGTCTTAAACTAATGGCATCAGAAACCTCTGCAGATTTCCCAGTTTATATTCCACTAATATTTATGCCTTTAATACCAAGATGCCAAGTTTACTGATAGGAAAAAATTCAGAAAAAAGACTAAAGAGATAGCAGGCTGTTGTAAGTCAGTCTGACATCTAGACAAATCTGAGCTACACCAGTCAGTGCATGCATCACATTGCAAAATTGTGGTCAATAAAATTGCAATAACAATAACTTGTGCACAGAGTGGATTTCCTGAATGATAGGATTTGGTTTTCATACTTGTTGTGAAGGTGTCAAGAAACTGTAGAGCTGTTGTGGCAGTAAGGGCTTGTGGTACCTGCTGGTACATTTCACGTGTAGTATCACTGTTAAGCAACTGAGGCTGACAAGAAGGAGGCAGGGGAGCTCTGCAGGCTGAACCAGTGTGAACACAGCAGCCCAGGTTGTAACAAGGGATAAAATCACTAGTAGGGGCAGATTGCACTGCCTGTTTTCAGCGGGACCACAGCCAGTTTACTGTTATGAGGAGGGTGCAGCATTCGTCAGGCAAACATTTCTGTACCTAACAAATCACCTAGACATTCATTGTCCTGTTCTACGTAACAATACAGGATGCATGCCATTTTTCTTTCTATGTATTTGTATGTGATGCCTGGAAAAGGTTGGAAGAAAGTGTTAGTATTTGGACTGTGATAGCAAGGCAATCAAATGTCTAGCTGCTACTTCCCGGTCCGGTAGTTGTGAAATAATACAGTATAGAAATGAACACCATAAACGTAGTAAATGTAGTTCTGGGAGACAGGAGTGCTAAAAAAGACGACTAAGATCATTTAAAATGTAAGATGAATTTGTGCAGCATTTTGAGTCCCAGAAGCAGCAAGTACATTAAAGAACAACAAATGATCACAAAAAGTTATGTGAAATGTAAGCAGATAAAACCCCCTTTTGTCACAGATTATATTGGTAATGATATGTATTGAATGTTCAGAACATTGCTCATATCTAAATCAACAGACTATTTTCGAACCAAAGAGATTTTAAACTAGTCTGGACCTTTAGTTACGCGCATTCATATTTGAAAAGATGCACAAGTTTTTAGAAGCTAATCTGAATGAGCTACAACCGGTTTGCTGTTGACTGTTAGAAAAATTCTTGTGTCTTGGCCAAAAACTCACCAGTTGAGAAATCATTTCTTGCTCCTACCAATGAAATTTGTTATTTATGAAAGCACAGGGTTCCAAAAAGACGTAGCTTGTCTTCTACACTGGTGCTTTATTGGCTGATATATTTAACATATTTTTCTTCTCTGGAACATCCCATTTGAGGTCACCAAATAATTTCAATTTTATTTAATTAAGCGTTATAATTCTCATTTAGAGGTATATCCTCTGGCCTACATACTTGTTAAGGGACAAATGGCCAGTTACATTTAGACACAGAGAGATTGAGAGAGGTGTGGTAAATGATTTTTCAAAAGTGTCCAAGCAGCACAGGCACTTAATTTTCAGATTTCAACGAGAGTGACACGTGTTAACACACTGAGGTGCACTGGCAAGTCCAGCTAGGCCCGTCCCTACCTCCCTAGGGTTAGAGTTTCAAATATTGATGTGCTTAAGTGAAATGTCTACTGACATCTCTTTGCCGTAACTGTGTGGGAGATAATAGTAGGTCTCCAGGCAGCTTGTGACGAGACCATGCGTCGCCAGAAACTCAGTGCTAGCTGTTTCTTCTCACAGACGAGCAGATTGTATTCTTGCTCGTTCTTAACTTTTATGATCTTTCCTGTGACTGCTTAATAGATGCTGTTAACAGCTATATTTAAAAACAATAATCAGAATTTGCTTGGACATTTTTAGAGGCTTGTTCTTCACCCACTTCATCTTCTCAAAGAATTATGAAAGATATTACAATAATTAGGTTTATTTTCTAGCAATTTCACCTAAATAGCCATCAATTTCTCTTTACCAGTCGTGTATCACCACAGACTTTGTAGCAGTTTTGTAACAGAGGTACAGCCAGACAAATACAACCCCCTAACTGGGTTCATGTTATTTGCCCTCATACTTTCTGATATATGGGTTTTGCAGGGTGTATGTATTCATATTTTTAAAACATTTTCAAACACAGAAGTTGAATCACATAGGAAAATGAGGAAGTGGTATTGTCTTTCTGCATTTACAGACATCATTCTCTCCACTTCAATAAAGGTTTAATTACAGTGGTGAAAATTTTCCTTCCTACACATAAGATAATAGGCATTTATATAGATCTTATTATTTGGAAATGTCTCTTGATATTCAGCTTTCATCATAATTTGCTTAACCTTATCTCATTTAATAAATTCAAGATCCATTTGACTTTTTCCTATTTTTTTTTGTTTCTGTTTCTTCAGCTTCCAGAGTTTGAAGTACTAAAGACCCTTCATCTTTTATTTTTGCCTTTATTGTAAAACTTAAGCAGGCATTTGATAGACTGTCTCTGTTTAGCTTTGACTGAGGCTAAAAATAATAAGAGACCAAGGGAGGCCTCAGAGCATTGAAGTCTGAACTTCCCAGATAACAGAAAAGGATGTGTTATTTCTCTCTGAAACATAAGGACTAGTTGCTTCAGTGGACTGTTTTCAAAAGCTGGTTTCTGAAATGTAACTCAAGGAGAAGTATAAATTATTCTCTCTTTTGACATTCTCAAAAGGTTAAATTGGAAAGGAAATTGTGCCCTGTGACTGAGGTTCTGGTAAATGGAGGAGGAAGACGAGGGATGAAATAGAAATGCTGTTTCTAGTCTGGCCCAGATCTTGTAACCTACATTCTTTATAGTCCTCAGTGCTTATGGATGTTTACATACCTGATTCTAGTTTAACACCAGCCACTCCCTGGTTTCATAGGAAACAAAGCTTATAAATATAAATTCAAAGCCTTAGTACTCTTGTGAATCTGGTGCTGTACTTCCCTCTCCATTCAAACATCTGTAAAATCGATATTGTCTGCCTTGGTTTTAGCTCATTTCAATAAGGTATATTGATTATGAGTCCCTGTTGTGGAATGGAGATCTGGTGAAAGGATTTCTCAAAGGACTGGAAGTGATATCTCCAAATAACCTTACTAGTAAATTGGAATGTAGCTTGGGGAGAACAGAGATGAATGTAGAAGAGTTTTTAAGCAGCGCAGGGAAAGCAGGTGATAAATGGGCTATTGTAATAGAAATACCAAGAAGTTGTATTCAGAAAAGTCAAATGACAACTGGTGTTAATTTAGTAATCTTTTCTTGCAGCTCAGTAGTGTATTTGAGGCACTTTCTACATTTCTCACTTGAATCCAGCATTGTCACTGACAGTGTGTCCAAGCACATATTTATTTAATCACTTTTTTTTCGTTGAATTTTTCTCAACAAGATTATTCAGAGAAGCCAGGAAGGTTACCTGACTACGTGAGCCATTCACAAATGAAGAGAAACTTCATGACTTTTTCTGTTGGTGTTTAATTAAAAATAAAGTCCTCTTGATTATTTTCCTTGCTATTTCTGCTTTTGCTTTTAAACATGTTGCAGGTTTTATATGCCTTATGCTTTTCATGCTTTACGCTTTGAATCTCAGGTGATACATCACTGATATTTGAAACAAGGGAAATAATCTTAAATTGCATTTATGATTCTAGAATTTCTTTTATTCTGGGCTTTTCCACCACCAGATAAAATGTTTCTGTATTTATTATGGTTACAGTGTCACCTGTAAGTATTAAATATATTTGGTCGATGTTTTATTTAGCTCATTTTGTCTTTTCATCACATCTAGATATAAATCAGCAGTGTTAAGTTTACAGAGTCAAGATTTTATTTTAGTGCTCCCGTGATTTATAAGAAGTTAATTCATTTGCTAAACCACCTCATTTGTATACACGCTGTATAGTTTTTAACGCAATCAAATTGCATATCAGTTCCTCTAGGTTTCAATTGTGGTGGATTCAGTGAAGCTTTAACTATCCACCCTAATTATTTAGAGACCCTTGTGGATAGTTATGACCTTGATTACTGTAGGCGCAGGCAGAATTATAAGTATGGGAAAATCGTGTATGATATATAAGATAAAACCAGGAAATCTGTATCAATCAAATTACACAAAAATTGAAAATGGAAAAGTTCAACTCTGTATATCTGCACATTTATTCCTTAACCTTTTTCCTTCAGTATACTTTTGAATACACCCAGTAAAGGTTTTTTCACTATTGATTGATAGGAACTCTTCTACTACCCGAGAGTTTATAAATTCCATCTACATTTCATTTTTCATTTTATTACTCATAGGATAGTGATGTTGGTGTTAAATTAGAAACATTCAAAGCTGACAAAGGTGAATTGGCTTAAGAAATTTTAAACAAAAATGCATCACCAAACCTCAAGTTATTTTAAACCATTATAACCAGGGGGCTGCCTGCTACCTGCAGCATTTCCAAAGCCATTCTGGGCAGCAGAAAAATTGCAAATTACCTTCTGGGGTCTCCCCAGAGGTCTCAAAGAAACTACAGGGAGAAAGGTCAGTTCTCCTGAGGGTCTACCCTAGGTGTCCATAAGCTAGTGTTATTCAGAAGTACTCTCAGAAAGCAGGTACCAGGCAGACCACTCCGAGTGAGCTCTTTGTTCAACGATGCTTGACACCCCGCCGTTACCACAGTCTGCGTCTCTGTCACAGTTACGCATTCACCAGGGGTCAGTAAGTTGAAGTATTCTGTTTAAAAATAACAAAGATGATTTCTACACCCAAAAATGTGGAGAAAGTGAATGCCATTACTTTAGGTGGGGCTTGTAAGATCTTCCTGCCTTACAAAGAGACTGAGACTCCACTAAGACATAGGAAGTCATAACTGCCTACATGTCTCTTTGGAGGCCTCTCCCATGGAGGATACTTCCCGCTTAACCCATGGTCAGTCAGTTTTACTGAGGTGCTCAGTAGTCAGGGCATCATCAGAGTTTACTCCAGTCTCTGGCTGCAGCTTCCAGTATTGTTTATGGCAGAAGCTCCTCAGAAGTGGAATCAGAAATTTGGAAGGAATCCCGACTACGTGAAAAAAAGACCTCGCCTCATTTCGGAGCTACTGTCAGCCTACTGTTCCATCAAATACAAATTGAGATTTGTTACAACTGCTCTTCAAGCGTGTCCACAGAAATTGAGGGAACGTTTGTTTATCTGGATAAATGTCTCTGTAATAGTACTTTTCCCTTGGCATACACAAAGAAAGGATGGAGCTCTTTTGGCTTCTTTCATAGAACTTGCTTTTGAGAAACTCTGCTAGAAACCATTCATTTGCATCAATCTCCTCAAAAAAAAAAAAAGCATCAGGATCTTCTCGTTTCAGTAGTGCTGATCTCAGATGGGGAATCTGAGGTGGGTTTAATTCACAGTGTTTGTCCAAGAGAGTTCCAGTATTTGTTTCTTCACACCTCTGCTTTACAACCCAACCTTTGTGCTTGAGCTCTGCATTCAGAATGCACAATATATATACTCACGTTTGAAACAGCCGGTTGCACGTTGTACCTTTAAAGGAAATACAGCATTTGCCAGTCTGATCAATGTGTTACTAGTCTTTTGCTCCTGGTGGTTATTCTAAAACTTCTCTGAAGGGTTGTAGTTGATTTTTTTGTGGCCTGCTTATGACCTGCTATGGATGTCTGAGTTTTCCCTTCAGGTTAGGTCAAAATGAATTTTAGTCTCTGTTGTTTCTTACATTTTGTGCTATTTTTGAAAGTAAGAGAGTTGCGTCAGAATGTCATGATTTTGGGACTGGATTTTTTCCTTTCTTTTTTTTTTTTTTTTTCCCTGTGCTGGTGGATCTCCAGCCCGCAGGCTAATTGGAACCATTGATCTATGTACAACCAAAGAAATTTGTCTACCAAAGCTGGCAGCTAGCCTGAAACAGCTGTTTTGAGATGTGAATTGCATCATTCGTGTCAAGGAGTTACCAACACTCCTCTGACGCCGTCCTTTGATAGAATGCTGTGCAAGTGGCCATCTAAACCTAAACCCCAAGGAGCTAAGGAGGAAAGAGGTCTTTCCTTTTGCAGCCCAGGGTAGAGGAATCAGCTTGTTCTCTTGCGAAGTGTAAATAGGAATGCTTTCACACTTTTCTGGGCAGGACAGAGGTCTCCTCTGTTAATGGAAAAATCTTTCTTGAGAGCAACATACTAGCTGCTTTCGATTTGAGAAATTTGATTATCTACATTAATGCAGCATTTCTTAAGATGAATCAAAGTCCAGTTTCTCTACCACATTTAGCCAAAATCACATTGAAATTCCATACTTCTATTTCTTCTCTGTCTTAATGTCTGTAAGATTTAGTAGAAAATGCTTAATTTACAAGCATTACATTTTTTAAAAATAGTTAAACTTTGAGCTCAGTTCTCATAATAATATACAAAGAATTTAAGCAGATAAACTGTTAATACTAATGGGATTAATTCCCTAAGAGCAAGAGAAAGCTTTCAGAAAATACCTTCTGCCTTCATAATGTAATTAAATTGTAGTTAAAGTTGCATTATACATTGTTAATTAGAGGGGAAAACTACCACTAATACCACCAATTAGTTTTTAACTAATATTAATTTGAAGAAAATACCTGCACTTCAATTTCCTTTAATTAAACATTTCAAGCAAGATTCTCCCAGTCAAAGAGGAAGGCTGTAGGCAGGATCCTCTTCACATGCTGTGATCAGTGTAGGAACTACTGAGTCACACTCATGGAGACTGTTTTAAGGGCAAATATGCGATTCATCTCTGTTACTAAAAAGGAGTGTTTACTACATTATTTTCACAACAGTCTAGGTGACCCAAAAAGTTCTTAGAATTTTTTGGAGGGTTATTTAAGTTTTTGAAGGCTAGAGTGTAAACTCTTTGAGTCAGGCGTTGCATGCTGCTTTGGGCATGCACACCTACTACACTGTGAATTCAGCCAGGATACAAACAGCCTCTGAAACACACCCCAGAGAAGTGGGCCTGAGTTGAGAGTGACAACTACAGGACACCCTAAAAAAGCTCCTATGGGAGCTCTCCTTTTTCTGTTTGGTATATGCTTACAGCGATCGACTCCTTGACAGTACCTGCAGTAGTCTCTGCAAAGATACAAGCCAGAAGTCAGGGGGGTTTTTTGGGCCAAAGTTCTGTACTGCCACTGAGTATGGGGGTCATCTTCAATGCAAAATCAATAGTATTAGTTGTGTCATTAGTGGATTTATGGAACAAGCTATTGCCTTTTTCCTGGATCTCATACAACTTTGTTCTTGGCTTTGTGACCTGCTCAGTGCCATAGGAGTCTGGCTGTTTTCTGATGGCAGTTCAGTCTGTAATGGAGCTGGGGACTGACCCGTTAATTTAATTGAACATTAAGATGAAAACATTGCCAGCCTTAGAATCTGACCAGGAATCAGTGAAGAAAAGCTGGGCTGCATTTACAGCAATAGGTTATTTTCATTAGAAATTTCTATTTATCAAAGCCAAAATTTTTCATTGGTAATGTATAAGATTCGGAGAAATTTTGGTAAGCAAGATTATATAGGCGTTACATGGAATTTCTGACCTGATGGAAAAAGTTCAGGTCCTTGCTCTTTTCTGAGACAGAGTCTGGTTATTTTTTTTTGTTTCTGACATTTTTTTCCCGTATTCAGGTTCAGACCCTGAATTGGTAAACCCCTCCAGCACTGGGGAGACAGAGGAGACAATAGCCTAGACTCATGTGTTCAGGTGATTGCGTGGAAAGAAAGAGTGAAATTTCCTGGAAAAACAGACATCATTAGCATCACTGTAGAAAGTTCCCCTCCAGCTTTCTTGTAGGCCCCTTCAGGTACTGGAAGGCTGCTGTATCTTTCTGCAGAGCATCGATGATAACTTTTTGGCACAGGTGGTGGAGGAACCCACAAGGAGAGGTGTGCTGCTGGACCTTGTGCTGACAAAGAAAGAAGGACTAGTTGGGGATGTGCAGGTTAGGGGTAGCCTTGTCTGCAGTGACCATGAGGTGGTGGAGTTCAGGACAGACGAGGGGAGAGAGTGTACCCTCAGCCAGTTTGCTGATGATACCCAACTGGGATGAGAGGCTGATACACCAGAAGGCTGTGCTGCCATCCAGCATGACCTGCACAGGCTGGAGAGTTGGGCTGAGAGGAACCTCATGAAGTTCAACAATGGCAAGTGTAGAGTCCTTCTCCCTCTCTACTCTGCCTTAGCGTGGCCACCTCTGGTGTACTGCGTCCAGTTCTGGGCTCCTCATTTCAAGAAAAATAGGGACCTACTGGAGAGAGGCCAGCAGAGGGCTGTGAAGATGATCAAGGGAATGGAGCAACTCTTGTATGAGGAAAGGCTGAGAGAGCTGGGTCTGTTTAGCCTGGAGAAGAGAAAACTGAGAGGGGACCTTATCAGTGCTGATAAATATCTAAAGGGTGGATGTCAAGAGGATGGGGCCAGACTCTTCAGTGGTGCCCAGCGACAAGACAAGGGGCAATGGGAACAAACTGGAACTCAGGAAATTCCACCTCAACATGAGAAAGAACTCTGAAGGTGCCAGAGCACTGGAACAGGCTGCCCAGTGAGGTTGTGGAGTCTCGTTCTCTGGAGATACTCAAAACCTGGCTGGATGTGTTCCTGTCCAACCAGGTCTAGCTGAACCTGCTTCGGCAGGGGGGGTGGACTAGATGGTCTCTGAAGATCCCTTCCAACCCCTGCCACTCTGTGCTTCTGTGATTCTGTGATATGCAGTGACAGACAAGGGGTAATAGCTTTAAACTGAAAGCAGATGGATTTGGATTAGATAGAAAGAAGAAATTCTTCCCGGAGAGGGTGGTGAGGCACTGGAACAGGTTGCCCAGAGAAGCTGTGGATGCCCCATCCCTGGGAGTGTTCAAGGCCAGGCTGGATGAGGCTTTGGGCAACCTGGTCTAGTGGAGGGTGTCCCTGCCCATGGCAGGGGGGTTGGAACCAGGTGATGTTTAAGGTTTGTCAGATAAAGATGTGGAACTTGGGAGAAGACAAAACTATTGCTAGAGAAAAATCTGTGAGACCATAACTGAAATGGGGGGCAAGAAAGGAAACGGATAGGTGAGAATGGTGTCACACACACCAGAAGATAGTAAGATGTTGAAAACAGTCATCACTGAGCTGCACAAATGAAACGGTTCCTAGGTTTAACTTCTATTCCCTCGGACAAATGCAGTAGCAGGACCTTTGCTTTGTTAGGTTTAGTTTCTCTTCTGTTGAAGTGAAAATCAGTCTGGATTAGCAACTGCCACAGACTGAGGAATATAGGCTTTCTTGGAGGTCTCAGGTGGTGGCATCACTTGGCTTAACTGGGTGGTGGGTGATATTGAAGCAGAGTTAGCATTGGTTGGAGTCACTGAACTTTGATCTAAGAATTTGTTCTTGAAATTGTAGAGTCCTGACTAGCCATTACAGTACGAGGAGAACTGACCCAGATCAAGAATAGTATTAAGGAATGTCTCTTTCTGAAAAATACTATTTGCACTATCAATTGCTTAAAAATTCAAGGTCCTTAAAAAACAAAAAGGTCTCCTAGTTTTAAACTTTCCCTTTGAAAAGCATGAGTAGTTTTCCAGAAATAATATATCTTGATAGCCCAGCAAACTAGAAAAATGGAACTTCTGCAAGTATATTAGCTTGAAAGTCTGTGCTGAGGAGTAAGGCTCTGCAAAAAGGAAAATAAGAAAGTGCCTAGGAAGCAAATGCGTACATGTAGCATAGTGTGGTCTGCATGTAATCTATATCCTAGTCACTTCTCTAAGATCAGAGACCTGAAGTGTATATCCATAAGCTTTCAGGCAGTGCCTAGGACAAGGAGATTATGAAGGTACTTGGTTCTTCTGATTAGTACTGCAATGTAAATTTTAAATTGCATTGGGATAACTCTGTGAAAAGACCATTGGATTGAAAAGACAAATATTGGAAAATTAGAAACGTCCAAAATGCTTGTTTTTAAGTCTCAATGTACCAGTTTAACCCCACAGAGCAAGAACAGTATGGAGTTTCCTAGGCCCTAGTCTATCATGACCTATAAGGAAAGGTCAGGAGGTCTCATGGCAAAGGCTGTTGAACACTTCAGAGGAGTAGATGAGCTTCATGTTGGTGGGCACACAAGGACCAGCACCAGGCATGCCATTTGTCTTGTGGTTTAGCTGTACGTTGCAATTGCTATATTCTGCTTGTGTTGTGATTTCAGCATATTGCCATCTCGGGCTTCTAAATCAAAACCGGCATGTAACGCCAAATATACCACATAAGTAAACTCGGTGTTAAAAGCATTAAACCCTCCTTGTGTGGAATATCTAAAGGAAATTGGTGAGAGACTGTTGGACTCTGACACCATGAGAGGTCTGGAAATAGTTCAAATAAGGCAATTTCATGCATTATTTATAAATGCATTGTAGCGACCTGATGGCAGATTCTGCTCAGCAATAACATATTTCTGAGGTATATATTTTCTTTCATTGCAAAATGGATCACTTTGTTCTAGAACACTACATTTTTCAGGACTTGAGTAAGTAGTAATGGGTCATATAAACTCATTAAATAGACAGGATTCAGCCACAAACTCAATATTTGTAATTCCATACTAAGAAAAGTAAAGACTTTTGCAAAATACTTGAGAATCAAGTGAACCATTATTAGGCTATTTCTGTTTAGTAACAGTCAAAATGGTTATTCTTTCACATATGAAGTGTGTGACCAAATGAAATAGAAACTAAATGATACATTTCAGGTTATTGTCCAGGTACAATCTAAAATGATGCGTCTGAGCGCCTCAAATATTTATCTGGGCTAAGAAAGGTGTGGAATGAGAACAGAGGTTGTCTCTAGAGGGCTACTCCTTTGTACCTTGTTTGAGTTATTTTTTTAGTGTCTGGCATCTCGGCTAGATGACTCATTTGGCTAGGTATTGGAAATATCTAAGTAAAATCGGATTAAATGAAATAAATACTTTCTTTGCTTCTTTTTCTCTGTGAGTATACCACTGAATATTTTTGGTGTTAAAACTTACTTTTCATCATTGGCTGTAGTACAGTTTAACAGTCACAGATTTTCTTTAACATCTCATTTATTTTTCTAAGCTCTCTTTAGTATAATCCTTTATGTCCCTAGAGTACAAATTAATTTTCTTGCGAGGACTGGATTACATTTGGTCTTGGCTTGCATCAGTGATGGCTGAACCAAGTAGGGTAAATTGAAGCATAAATTCACAAATCACAGTCAAATCAGCATCACTTTGTTCGAGAACTTTAGTATGTTGGTCATGTTTATCCACCAAACCACTAGTGATTTAGGACAATGTTGGGAATACAGTTCATAGATATCCATTGAAAATGTATAATCTTAATTAAAGTATATAGGTGTAATGAGTATTACAAAAAGTTTAGAAGCTACAGTGTCACAAACGCAACCATGGCTTCACAAACTTTGCTTAGAAAAGCAATCACATTGCACTGGTAACAGTTATTACTAGTAAGTCGTATCACATTTGTACTATGTATTAAAAAAATCAGCTGTTGAAAAATGTTAGTCATAGTAATAATAAAAAAAACCCTCTTAGCACATGTAATTTATAAGATGTTTGGAAAATTGCTTCATAAGTAAGCCCTTTATCCTGATCATTTGGAATATTCAGTGGCAAAATCTCCTTCTCTCTTTTATTTCAAAGAAATCTCAGAATATATCAAATGGATTTTTCTTCCCTCATTTGCTCTGCAGAAAACATCTTTAGCCGCACCTGGAGTGCTGCCCATATAAATAACACACATACATATATTTATGTATATATTTGTGTTACATATGTATATATATAACCATGTAGAACAAACCAGCAGTTAAATGACCCACACTATCCAAGTGAACAAGCCCATTATACTTCTGAGAATTGACAAGTGACTTTTCAGATGAGAATACAGTATTTTTTCTCCCTTTCATGAAAAAGCTAATAAATCTTGGGCGGAAATATTCACTATCTCTTTACATGAGCACTTTTATTTTCTCTAGTTATGAGGCTAATAAACCTGTCAGCTAAAGACAGATTGACTGATGGCCGTGGATAAGCAGAAAGTTTCCCCAGCACACTTGGACACTTGACCGGGGATCATTTGCAACAGATCTCGATCATCTCTCGTCTCCATGAAAGAAATATGCTGCAAAGCATGATGTTTCTGCCTCTGGGTGAAGTGGTTTGATTTCTTTCCATAAGCTGTCCTTGTTTTCCACCCTGGAATAAATTTTTTTATGGCTTCCTCAGGGCAGCAGTCCAGCACACTATAGGTTTTTTTACTTTTTTTCTTTTTTGATGACAGGCAAAAAATTGGCATTGCTAAAAACTTACACATACTATATATCGACCTTCATATTAATTATTCCTTACCCATTCATATTGGTTAAATATAATTATCCCTGTGTAAGTTAACATGCTGCCTGTTAGCAACTGCCAATGGGCTGCTGTTGTAATGGCTATTCATTTAGCTTAGCTACATGGCCCCATGATAACTGAGAAAAAAAATAAGTACAATTGCAAGTTATCTATATTCTCTGCTTCTAAGGAGGGAAAATAGTGTTGCTGAAGAACAGCTGATTTTACACCATCCGTTCTATCAATTATCCAAAGAAAAGAATGGCAGATGCAGAGAGGGTAAGAAGAAAGCGCCATCTAATTACTGAGTAGTCACTGAAAAGGGTTTTGCATTTCAGTTGAGCAAAAATTGAATAATTTCAAGTTTTTGTAGCACAGCAGAAGAAATGTATTTATATAATTGTGCCCTCCAAACACAGCTCTGGAAAAACACTGTGAACTGAAAAATAACTTGAAAAGTAACTTGAATTAAGTCTTTTTGCAGAGATGAGTTCATTGTTCTCTAATATTCTCTGCAATATAATACTTACAATGAAATGTGAGGAGTATGGTTTTTACCCCCAAATTATAGAGGGAGCCCAAAAGAGAAACAGATTAATGTAGTTTGGAAGTATCTGAATTAGGTAGATATTATTTCTGGGTTTTAAAACTGCACATCAAAAATTAAATCAGAATGCATCAGAATAAAGGCAGTGGGAAAAGTAAAGTGGAACATAATATTTTTATCGTGAAAGAAAACTGAATTATACTGACCCTGACCATGTATTGGGTCAGAGATAAATTCGTGAAGATGATACATGTTCTGGTTGAAAAGGTCCAGAGGAGTTCATTAAAAGATTAATGACGGTGATGTTTTAATGAAATTTTCTAAGAAGAGATTAACGGTGGTAACTTTTAGGAATATAATTTCCCTTTTCCTGGAGCAGACTTAGCGACTGAGTATTGCCAAGGAACACCGAGCAGACACCTGTGACCAGCTCCCAAACTGTGCCTTCCCTGTACGAGAGTTTATAGGCCTAACGGGCTCATTTCCCCATGCTCTGCTGAACAGGCGAGCAAAAGGAGCGGTCCCTAATTTTGACTTGTTCTAGCAGTGATACCTTATCTTTGCCTTTACTGGAAGTTGGAACACAGTTGCAATTGACACTCTGGAAGGGCTGTCTTCTACATCTGCTCATTCTAGCCCTCTTTCCTTTGAGGATGCCACACGCTGTGAGCAGGGAGTGATGGAGGAGGTCAGTGCAGGGGTGGACTCCCCATGGAGTCAGCTGCAAGGTGTCCAAAGAAGAACAGATGATGTTAAAGGTCTGAGCCAAAGATGAAGTCATCCTGCATCTTCCACGGCACAGCATCCTCTGGCTCCCTTCCTACGCGCTTTCCCCTGCATTGCTTTGCACAGCCTTCTCCCTCTACAGGCAGCTGCAGTGGCAGCACGAGGGGGCAATCCGCTGGGTTTTTTCCTCTTTTGCTGAGAGCAGAGCCATGGGAGAGAATTTTAGGTCTTCCCCGTTGAGGTAATGGAAGGAAAGCATGTCCTGCACATCCTTTGGTGGGCTGGTGAGCAATCTGAGGAGTGTGAGGTGAGGATTTTAGGGTACATAACGTACCTACCTTTTCAACAGTAACCTGTGATCTACTTTACTGTTGCAGGGGCACACAGCAGTGCTCTGTCGTAACCATGCGGTACAATACGTACTGTCACGCCTCGTAATGGTAAAGCATATCAAAATCCCTTTAACATTATAGGATAAACAGTAGCCATGACTCTACCTAAGAAAATGTATATAAAGTGTGACTTGCTGTATTGTTAGAGCATACCTGCAGCCTGAATCCTTGGTTCAGATCTGATTATTGTCTTGACAAGCTTGACAGCAGTGATGAAAATTAAGAGCGTGTATGTGAGAGAGGAGAGAAATCTGTATATAATTTGACTTTTAAAAGAGGAATATTGTGCAAGCTCTATGTATCAAATACTGTAAAGTAAGCAGACTTTCTGAACGCTAAGAAAGTAACAAAGCAGAACACAAACTGTGAAAGCAGAATATTTAAAATTGACAAAAGATACACTGAAGCCAACACAAACACTTTGTTACCAATAAATGTCATGGAGTCACAAAGTCCATCAGGCTTTGAAAGGGAATTACAAGATTATAGTGTTACAGCATGGGAATATTATGGAAATAAGGAAAAGCAGGGTGAACCAGATGCAGTGTTTGTTATGTATGTACACTGGTTGAAAGGAAAGTGCAGAACAGCATGCATTACTAATACACCCTGTCTACAATATTACATAATAATATTACAACATCGCAAGAGCATAATATCATTACTGTCTGTCATAACTGAGCTGTACACAAGGTCTGATCCAAAAGTTCGATGCATGTCAGTAGAAAGACCTTCAGTGACTTCAGTGTGCTTGTGATCAGTAAGTGCAGAAATAAGGGAATGGCTTATGCTCCTTCTGCCTCTAATAGCTTATCTAATTAATGCTTGTTTGCAAAGACCTCTTAGAGGTGGTTGCAGCAGCCCAATGATAACCAAAATGCCCCATGCCATAGAAACAGCAGTCTGGGTTTGCCCAGACCCTGACACAATCCTGTGTTACTACTAAGAGAGTAAAAAACCAATTAGGACTCAGCTCCTACTGAAGTACCTGTGAACCAATTCTCATCATCGCTGAGCACATTCATATAGATTCTCTTCAGTGTCCTCACTTACCTTTATAAGGACATACATAAACCCCAGATGAAGCCTGCATTTGAGCCCCAGTTGGCTAATATCCAGCCCAGCAGATACACTTGGGCTTGGGCTCAAGCACTGGGCAATGTGCAGAGCATGATACGTGCTGCTATGTGATTCCTTGTTACTGGCATTTTTGGAGTATGAATGGACTGCAGATGAAACGGGACGTGTATTCAACCCAGATTCCTTACCATATAACCCTATACCGGTTTTAGTTGGGACAGAGTTAATTTTCTTCACAGTAGCTGATAAAAGGCTGTGTTTTGGGTTTGTGCTGAAAAGAGTACTGATAGCGCTGGCATTTTCAGTTGTTACTAAGGTCTGTTTGTAACAATTCAGAAACTTTTTCAGCTTCTGATACTGCGCCTGTGTTCCCAACTTCTTCACTGCAGGCAGTGGGGGGGACACACAGTTCAGACAGCTAACTCAGACTGACAACAGGTTATTTCCTTCTACAAAATGTCATCCTCAGTATATAAACTGGGAGTGGGCTGGGGGGGACATGTTAGTTTGGCAGTTAGTTGGTGGTTTGGTTGGCCTTCTTGGTCCCTCTCTTGCGTGTGGGGCTTGCTCGGATTCTGCTGCGATCGCTCTTGGCTCCGGCTCTCTGATTGTCACTACTCGGGACCTGGCTGTGCATCGTTTGGCGGGTGGTGAGCAATTGTATAATATGTTTTATTTTCCATTATTTTCATTACATATTATTAGTAGTATTGTCAGTATTACTGATATCACTATTTTATTCATTTATATTCAATGATTAATTGTTCTGATAACCTATGAGTTTCCTTGTCTTTTCCTCCAACTGTCCTCCTCCACTAGAGGAGGGGGGAGGTGAGCAAGCAGCTGTGTGGTACTTATTATTGCTGGCTGGAGTTAAACGATGGCAAAACCATAATACCTTGCAGCACCATCATGAGACCAATATTAGACAAGCAAGTCTACTTTAGGATAACTAGACACCCAAAAGAAACAAGGAAATAGACCATTTCATCCTAGTCTGATCCAAGTTCTTTCACAGAAATAGAAATTCATTCAAAAATAGGGGAAAGCTGTTGCATAAATATATGCTCTATATTCAGGCTGAAGCTTTGGAAGGACTTTCCCTCCAGTAGTCACTACAGCCACATCTACACTAGTTAATGAAACAATGCTGGAATACAGGCTTCAGCATGGGCCTGAGAAGATCTGTACTGTTTGTTGGCCTCATACGCCTTTGGCCTCTGCCAACTAGCTCCCTACCATGCAGTGCCTGTACACCAAGGGGTAGACGTGCAAGGGGACAGTCCTCCTAAGGTGGTGCAAGCAAAGCCACTCTGTTTTGGGAGCGGTGAGGGAGTCGAAGTGTGCTGTGTCATTTGACATCACGTGGCCAACGAAGGGTCCTTGGCCCTTTTTTAAAACATGTATCCTGTAAGTATACCACATTTACCAAAGGAAAATCTCTTGGAATGTGTTAGCTGGTGATAAGATAACAACCTGGTATACCACAGAGTTTCTTTAAGAAATTAAATTTATGCTGCAGTTGTCAATGTAACAGAGACAATGTAATGATTAATAGTATAGCTAGAGAAAACACATTGTACTTTCTTGCTTGCCTGCCTTAGATTTATTCTTCTGCTATGCTATGCAGATACATCCTGGAGAAATGAGAATTATGTAAAACTAGTGGCAAAGGAGGGCTCAGCAATGCTACCAGAAAGTTCTCACTGCCGCACAGACGTGCACCTTCCCATTGCACCCAGAAAAGGTTATGTGACGTTTACTGTCATATTACATGGAATGAAAAGCAAGATGCAGCGCTTTTAAATGTTCATCTAGGATATTCTTGGGCAGGAAATGCATAAGGTCTGGATATAATTTTATAGACAAAGGGATGCTTAAAAAGGGCTGTGAGCAAGAAAGTCTTGCAAGCATGCAGAAATACATGTGCTGTTTAACTGGCATCTTTTGAGAGATTAGATTCACTCTTTTCCTAAATGAGACATTTGGTGTTAGATCTCAGACAACATCACTACACATGACTCTAGATTTGGATATAACTTTAGGTTAAAAAAAACCCATTCTTTTTTTTTAAGGATCTTTGTAATTTCCCATTTGCCAACACTAGAAGAACGAAACAATGAAAGAGTGGCAACATTTATTCCTTGAAATGTTTTAACAGTTGTTTCAGCAATTTCATTACACTAGCTGCCCTGTTTTCTTTTTAATCATTCAGGTGGAGACAAAATATTCTTATATTCATAAAAAAAAAAAAAATCTGATGTCTGTAAACACTAGCAGGGATCTCATTTCTTAAGCTGTGAGTTCAGCATGCTGAGAGTTTTAATAAAGCCATTATAACCGGCTACTCTGTTCCCTCAAGTGTACCATTTTTTTCTTTTAAAATGTTAATAGCAACGTTTTTATTGTGAAGATTCTCCTTCTTTAAAGTACTAATATTATTCTCTATGAATCTGAAATGGTCGGTGCTATTTGTCACACAACAGCAGTTACGGAGACTGAAAGGCACGCGGCCTGCAAAAGAGCCAGTCTTACCTGCAAGGCCCAGACATGCTAGAGGCGAGGACTCGGCATCTAACATAATGATGCATCAACATGGGCTGTCAGTTTAAGCACATCCCCCCATCGCACATTACTTGCTGATGTTCATTGGGTAACTGACATATCTAATTCTCAGCCGGAAAAATTTGTAAGAAAGACCCTCATTTCCACAGAACGTGTTTTGTTTCCTTGAAGAGATATGGGTTTCTAAGAGGAGGATGCTCAAAAGCCTGCACTCTAAGGGGGAGTCACTTCATCTAGCCTGTAGGAAACACAGAAGTATTTTAAGTAGCACCATCCTTAGCATTTAGCCGCCTAATGCTAGACTGCAGGGATTTAGGGTTTCATTGACCCAAAACATTTTAACCTTAATTTTAAGTGCCTAAGCCCTTTCTATAACATAGAAAAAGATGTAGAACAGGCTCTTATTTCAGAAGGCTGTAAAAGGAAGGTGTTGTGCTTTCTCTTTTATGCAAACCTGGAGGAGAACTGCAGATGTTATGGTCTGCACAAGAGAGCTGGAAGACCAGAGGCCAGTGCCCTGCTCTGTCTGACTTTTCCACAAAGAGAACATTCTCCTTGGCCCAGCAGGTATAAAATTATTCTGCACCAAGTTATTCAAGGAGAAAGATGGACAAGAGGGAGCAAAAAGGTCCCACCCCAGAGCAGTTTAACAAGGTTGCACAGCTACACTGCGTGGGAGAGTGCATGAAGGACCCTGACCCCCAGAGCAGTGTTCCAGCTACCAGGACAGATCTGCCTTGCTCCATTTTTGTCCAGGGATGTAAGATCTGTTTTCTAAAAGCAACGTATGTGGAGAACACTAGGCATATTTGGAGTTACTTTTATGTCAGGCCTTTTAGACGTCTACATAGGTGTCTGACAACACCCCACTGTAACAGCATCTGCTCTGATCCCAACTCTGAAGCTCCCGTATCCCTTCCCAATCCCTCTGGCTACTGGAAGCCATACCAGTCCTTACCACTCCACTGTCCAACCTTCCAGACCCTGTTTTCCAAGGGCGTGCTACCACTTCACATTTCCAAGCCCCAAGGATCCTTCCTTCTTCTTTACTGCATACCCCTACCTTCTTAGCCTCACCTTCCATTTTACACAGCCTCCTGGCCAAAATTCATTCCAGAGAAAGACTGGAGCTGAAGCCACCCACTCCATCTCCTGCAATCCTCATAGAATCATAGAAGCATAGGATGGTTTAGGTTGGAAGGGACCTTAAAGACCATCTAGTTCCAACCCCCCTGCCATGGGCAGGGACACCCTCCACTAGACCAGGTTGCTCATCCAGCCTGGCCTTGAAGACAGCCAGGAAGAGCCAGACAGCAAATTCTTGTTTCTTTTTCCTTCCTGCCTTCCTCTCTTGTGCCAGCAACCCTGTCCTCTTCATCTCTCAAACCTTCTGCCCCACGGCCTCATGCAGAAGTGCTGGTGTCAGGATGGACCCAGCTGCTCCATAGGGCTTTGCTGATATTTGTGGGAAACCGTAGCTACTGTACTTGGGAGGGGAAATTACAGGTCCAGGAACGACTTGCTGAAAGATAAGAAATCATCATGCATCAACTGCTCTGTGACAGCGACTCTGGTTCACATTATTTCCTCATGGTAAAGAGGAGATGGCTTGCCTCTTCATAAAAGCCTGTCAATCACATTTCCTCTGGGGTAGGAACGTGCCCCTGGGCAGTTACCATGAAAATTTTCTTCATGTGACCACACAGCTTGCTTTATTGTCAAACCGTATTATTATGCACCACATGACTGGTAAACTGGTGATGTCAGGTACCACACTTGGTCTTAGTACCCTGCTCCTTCTCCTCTGCCCATTACCAGGGGTAGAGTTGGAAGGAGAAACTAGAACAATTCGAGGAAACTAAAACAATTTTCTGGTCCAACAGCCAGAAGAATGATGTAGATTACCACTAAGGAGCGACACAGAAAAGAAATGGCTTAACAGCATGTGAAATGGTTTGCAGGATTGATCTAAATTACCAGCGTAGCTGTACACTTAAGTGTAATTCTGGTCCTAATTACCAGCCGAGCCCTGAGAAACTCGATTTTACGTAGGCAGCTGAAATTATGGTCAGTAACAACTCGTACACCTATGCAACAAAAATTCCTGTATTTAAATTCTGAATTTCATAACTAAAAAGCAAAAAAACCAAGCCCAGAAATGTTTATGAAAGTCCTCTTTCCAAAGAAATCCATTCGAGAACAAGGCATTCTAACACCAACTATTGATACAGATCCAAAATATGTACAACCTGCATGTGGCTATGAGTACTTAGTTATCTCCCTGAATACAGAATATGTTTTTGTTCTGACGTCTCAGTTCACAAAAAGTATGTTATATATCTTTCTTTTCAAAATAAATGGCTTGGTTTAGACAATACGAGAAAGAGATTGTTCATACAATGTCATATGTGTCAGTCCACAGAAAATTTTGTAACGGATTGCCTCCACTGGAAGAAGAGAAAATTGACATTTCATCTATAAGTGAAAAGAAGGCATACCAATCCAAGTAGAATTACACATAAATATCAGGTTCTGAAATATGAAGATGGAAGCAGCTAAAGAAAATTGCATCTCATATGACCCAGAACACTCTGAAACCTATATAACTTTCTTAAAGTATATGCATGAACTGACTTCAGATTTATTATAATTTTCTAAGTCAGAGAAGCCACAAAATCCAGATGGTTTTGCTTTCTTTGATCTAAAATGGTAAAATTGGTGATGACTCACACATAAGAACTGTAATTTTTTTGACTCAGCGTTGAGGATTCAGAAATATCCAACTGATATAAAAGTTAGGTTTCCAGCATGGCTGCAACACTGCCAAGTGTAAAGTGAGCAAACAAATGCAAACACATTTTGTGTGCGCGGTAATTAAAATCTGAGTCTGAATATTCCAGGGCCTTGGAACAAGGGCAGCAATTACAGGATACGTGCTGCTTACCTAGGGATGGTGAGATGCCGAAATTCCAGGTGTAGATCACAAACAGTCACCAACCACTGCTGAGCCCTTATGTCATGGAAGGATGGGAATAGCCTACCTGCAGTTCAGTTCAGCTGGAAACTGACTGATCCCACCGAAAGCTTCTGCCAGCTTTTTCCCCTCAGTTTTCTCAGAATGTTTATTATAAAAACCACTAAACCTTTCAACTGAACTTCAGTTGGTAAACTTTAAAATGTTCTTTATTTCACCACAAAATACATCATGTGCTCTGCTGCTATCCAGGGGTTGGATTATACAGTGCCTGTCTTTCCAGTCATAGGCTCAAGGCAACGCCGAACTCCCACAAACACAGAAGTCATCAGGATTCATCACAGCACATGATTCAGCCCTCAGCTTCCCAAAATTTTCTGATTGCCCCCTTCTAGTGGGACAGGGATGCTTGCTGTTTGACCTCAGCTGGCTGCCAGATGCCCAGCCACCTGCTCTCTCGCTCCCCGTCCTCAACAGGACAGGGCAGAAGATAGGTTGAGATAACTCATGGGTTGAGATAAGGACAGGGAGTTCACTTTCCAGTCATCTTCACAGGCAAAACAGACTCAACTTGGGGAAAATTAATTTAATTTATTGACAATTAAAATAAAGGTGATGGTCAGAAGCAAAGACAAAAGCTGAAACGCCTTCCCTTCACTCCTCCTTCTTCCCAGGGTCAACTTTGCTCCTTTGTCCGCAACTCCTCTACTTCCTCCCCTCCACGCAGCACAGAGGAACGGGAATGGGGGCTGCAGTCAGTCCATGACACTTCGTCTCTGTCGTTCCTTCCTCCTCACGCTGTGTCCATGCTCCGGTGTGGGCTCTCCATGGGCCTTGGTTCCTTCAGGAAACATCCGCCTGCTGTGGTGTGGGGTCCTCCATGGGCTGCAGGGTGGATCTGTGCTCCATCATGGTTCTCCAGGGACTGCAGGGAGACAGCCTGTGTCATAGTGGCCTTCTCCAGGGCCTGCAGGGGAATGTCTGTGTCGTGGTTTAAGTGGTTTAACCCAGCACATTCTGTCAGGAGGCCTGGAACACCCCCTTCCCTCCTGCACTGTCATCTCAGGGCTGTTCCTCTCACATTTCTCCTCACCCCTCGCTGCCAGACAGCATTTTGCCCTTCCTTACACAGGTGCCACCTCGGCTGCAGAACTCAGCGGTGCCCTGTGGTGGGTTGGTTGCAGCTGGCTGGAACCAGTTGGAACCAGCTGTGTCCAGCATGGGGCAGTCTCCTCACAGAGGCCCCTGCAGCCCCCCTGCCAGCCCCTTGGCACCTGCACTTTGTACACATTTTTAATTTATTTCCATTTTCTTGAGGTATTTTTGTCTTGCATATTATGGCCCCAGTACCCTACAATCAATAAGTAAAGTTCAAAATTGCCTGAAGTTGTTAAGCAAAATTCAAGATAAATAAGTTACTTTTATATAAGTATTAAATAACTTACACAGCTCCTATTTAAGAGCCTGATAAAATTCAGATCTGCTCAGAAAAGTCAAACCTCTAAAGCTGTTGCAGAAGCTGACTACGAGAGAAATGTTTACATTGGTGTCACAGCCCAGCACACATCTGAGAAGGGAATTAATTTGTGGGGGAAAAGATGGATCATCCTGCACATCTGCAGGATTTTGTCATCCCATAGGTATTTTGTCAAAACAGAGATCAGATTTTTTTGTGTCTGTGTGTTAACATACTACCTGAGAAATTAAGCACAGGGAACAAACTGGCTCAGAAGTGATACTGCCATCAAGAAGGGAGCGTTGCTGGACTACAGTGGCAACTGCTCTGCTAAAACCCGAAGGGCCAAACCACCCCAAAAGCAGTAAAAACAAGGGATCGATTTCTGCTTGAAATGTTTTTCAAGGCCATCCTTCTCTTCCTAAGTCCCCTGATAAGATAAATAATGAATAGACTTCAGCGTTTCAGCCCAACAACTGATAAAGGTTAAGGGCAGAGAGGGGGAAAGTTAAAGAGAGGAACCAGTGATCCAGGATGATAGTAGACAGGTAAATGGGAAAATAGATGTTGACACAGGGGGTGCATGGCTGGTTTTCTGTCATCTGGGCCCTGTACAAGCAGATCTTTTAAGAATATATCTACTTTTTTTTGCAATCTGACTAATTATGAGTATATCACGTAGGCATTTTCATAATCAGCATCTCACAGTGTTAGCCAGAGTCATCAGTGAGATGTTGCTTTGGATTGTGAAACCTTTTCCTTCAAGTGAAAGGAAACATCCACTTCAGATACGCTTTTCATGGTGGCTGATAAACGCTGGTTCCCCAGACAGCATTCATTTCTGCCAGGGCTGAGCCTGTGTGGTCTTCTTGGGGCCAGAGTGAGGGGTGAGGGCTGTTGAAGTAGGTAGTTCAAATCCAAAGGATGATTTGGCCGCAGCTGCCATGTATTCACTCTTCCATCGGCTGGGCTTTGGCTTCAATAGAAACATGATGATCAGACCTAATAGAACAACTCTTTAAAAGGTAAATCAATACAACTATGCTATGCAGTTCTACATTATGAGATGATCAATAAGGGTGCAGGAGTTAAGAGTGTTCTGTAAACGCATCGCAGTACGCCGTCCCTTTCCTACTGTGTTCTTCGAAACAGAGAGCAAAGCTCAGCAGTTAAGCCATTTGCTTTCTGTGGGTTCATACACTGTGTTACTAATAAATACCTAATACCCAATACTCAAATGTTCAGACTGATATCATTTAGGATGTAACATTAGTTTGTAAATATCAGTAGGTTACCCTTCTCTTAACTTCTCCCCACGTCCCTGGCACTTCAGTTCAGCTGGGTAACAACAGCAACGCGCCAGAACACAGCTCTTCACCTGGCATTGGATTTCCATCATCTTTCTCCTGGAAGCACAGCTCCCTGTGGAGCAGAACACAGCACACCTCCCTGGAGAGAAATGACAACTTTGAGTCACAGAAAACACGGTCATTTACGCTCTTTTGAGTGCATCTACTTCGTTACATGAGTTTGGATCAGTAGTGCAGCCCCAGAGCACATCTCCCAGTCCTCCTTAATGATCATGATGGTTGGACTAGATGATCTTATAGGTCTTTTCCAACCTCAGTGATTCTGTGATTCTGTGATCATGCTTTGATTCACAGTATGGAATGAACACAGGAATTTGATTCCTTTTGCATGAAACGAAACTGGAAGGTGCAGTCCAGGCATCAATAGGCATGCAGCTCTTGGGACCAAGTTCAACCTGGTTGCAGCAAGCCATCGTCAAATGTGTACTGCAAGGGTGGAAGGTCCTCAGAACCAGCTGCTTTACAGATCTGCTCTCCCTGGTCTCTGGTACCTGCTAATGCGAACACAGCCTTTGTGGTGACCTGCCTTGTCCTTAGCAATTCATCACTCAGTTTTCATCTCCCCAGCTACAGATGTGGCTTTGAGAAACTGTGGGCACTGCCAGGTGCTCTGTGAAGTGAGCAGGTATGTTGTGCACAGTGTGTTTGGGGCACGTCTCCCATTGACCAAGGAATGTTTTGGTGATCTGAGGGGACAGACGAGTGGCCGGATGACCAGCATCTCTTCCTCCTCCATGTGCAGTGCTTTCTTGAAATGCTGCAACTGCATTAAGAGCAGGTTTTTTGGTATTTTAAGGGGGTTTTCCAGTGTTTCAGGTAGGACAAATCATATGTGGAAAATGGCAGGGACTGGAAGTTAGCTACTTGGCCTCTTCTGATTTTCATAAAGCCAACAAAAGGGATCCTGGCTTTTTGACTCAAAGCCAGCCCTGGTGCCAAATGGTAAATCATGGAGAAACCATGGTTCCTTAGATACTGCTGCAAGTAATTTTATAATGGAAAAATGCTGGCTATCTTAAATAAAGGTCTCACCACTTCTTGCAGAGTTTAAAATAATACAACAGAGCTTGCTGATTCACTTCAAAAGAAAATGCTGCTGTGCTGAAAGCATAATTAGAACATTACTACCCAGAATAAATTAGTATTCCAAAGTTAGGAGCAATTGAAAGGTGGTGGGAAGATGCTGTAACAGAAGTTGCATTTCTCTGCCAGTTAGAACTGTCTTTGTCACAACTTCTATTTTAAATGGATGGGTGAAGCAGACTCTAAGCACTGGTTTTCCAGAGTTTGGCAAGTCGTTGGCAGTTAGAAATCGAACTAGCTGGACAGGTTTTCCAGAGACCCCAGATCTGGAAATGGCTGGACCCTGGGCTCTTTGAAGCATTAGGGTCACTAGGTATCTGAGCATTTGGAAGTGTTAGTAAAATATTGCCAAACATATCCTAGTCTGGGGACTTACCTGAACTTCTAGATATCATTACTAAATTTCCTACCTTTCTGAGATAAGTGTCGTGGTTTAATCCCAGTCAGCAGCTAAGCACCCCACAGCTGCTCGCTCACCTCCCCCCTTCCCCAGTGGGATGGGGGACAGAATCAGAGGAAAAGGTAAGAAAATACGTGGTTGAGATAAAAACAGTTTAATAATTGAAACTAAATGAAATAAAATAATGATACTATTAATACTACTTCTAATGATAATAATATGTAATGGAAAAGGAAACAATGATGAAAAAAATAATTATACAACCGTTCACCACCCGGTGACCGACACCCAGACAGTCCCCAGACAGCCTGAGACAGAGTCCTTTGGCCAATTCCTCACGCTGAGCATGACATCTTATGGCATGAAATATCCCTTTGGTCAGTTCGGGTCAGCTGTCCTGGCTGTGTCCCCTCCCAGCTTCTTTACAAGAACACAGGTGCAGTATGAGAAACTGAAAAGGTCCTTGGCTTAATGTAAATACTGCTTGGCAGCTACTAAACCATCAGTGTTACCGACATTCTTCTCAGCACAAATCCAAAGCATAGCCTCAGACTAGCTACTTGGAAGAAAATTAACTCTCTCCCAGCCAAAACTAACACCATCAGCTTTTCTGAAGTAGTTTGTGTATTAGTGCGCACAATGTATAGAGTAGTTTCATGTACCAACAGTAGTGAGTAGATCCAGATCTGGATCTAGCCAGGATATGGATGAGGGCAGCCTAGTATCTCCAAATGCAGCAGGTTTTTTTCTAGACAAGATTGGCCTTTTGTATCTCACAAGTCAACAAATTTATAAATATGTTTTAGAGCCTACATTTAACAAGTTCCTATTTTTATATCTTCATATTACATTTCTCATAATTTTATATTAAATTTCCTTGTCTAATTAAATTTTTTGTAATATTAAAAAGATTATTCCCTAACAAAGCTCTTGATGCATCTTATTAGTCAGATAGCTCAAACTGATAATAAGGCATCTGAAATAGAAACATCATGCTATCGTAATGCTAGATTATTTTATTTCTCTCCCCTAGTGGAAAAATACCTTTTCAACATTAGTAATTTATGTTCATTTGTTTAGCCATAAAAATAAGAACTTTTTGGACCAAAGATAAAGATTAGTTAATTAAAAATTTATCTGAGTTCTAATCCTTTCTTGTGAAGACATCTCGCACATCATTCCTCCCAGATATTGCAAATTAACAGGAGATTTTTTTCTACTTCTCTCGCGATAGTCTTCAGAACAATGGAAGAAAATCAGCTGTATTGTTTTCTTCTTAGATGTCCAAGTGCGTGTGATAGAATTAGATGGGATTGTTAGTTATGTATCAGAAGTACTTGTTAGCTGCTTTTCAATTCCCCATCTAAATACTCAAGGGAAACAGAGATGTTTTTTCAAGTGGGTAGTTGTATCATCTTTTAGAAAAACATAAAGCTAAGTCCACATAAATGTTGATTGGAGGGAGATTCTGTAAACGGAAGCCTTTTCTTTTTAAAACAATGTAGGAAAAACCCTGCCACCGACACAGTGGTATTTTAGAAGTGATTATTGCTTACAGGAGTCAGTCAGCAAATAACGAACATGAACAGCAATAGTTTTCTAATAAAATACGTGCTCACGTGCACTTGTGCTGTTCATCATCGCTATGACTACAGTGTTCCTCACAGTTCAGCATCTTTCATTTCAGTCATAAACCGAAATAAATCCGGGATGTGACAAATCCATTTTTCTCCTGATTTGACAAAACCGGCAGCTCTGGAAGCACCAGCTGTGGTACTTCTTGCCTTGCCGTGACCAGCGTCTCAGCCGAGTTTGGAGGTCTGTCAAGCTACCCATCAAGCAGCTTTCAGACTCTTCCTGGCTCCAAAAGCAAAGGCATGTGTGGCAGATGAGGTTTCCTTTCCTTTCCTGGCCCACCATCTGCCTTGCAGAGAGGGTTTTCAGAAAAGCAGCGGCGGATGTGGCTTTGACAGCTCTGGCTACTGCAGGTTCCCAGAAGGCAAATAGAAGTTGGATTTTGATCCTGCCTAGAGGTGTGTATTCAAAGGGGAAGGACACCAAATCACCTCCGAGACATACTTATTGGTTTGTCCTTCTCGGTTCTCTTGGTGGCACACCTGCCCTCTTCACATTCTTGAGCATGTGAGCAGCACGACTGCAACATACGGGTCTTGTCCTGGAAGAGGAAATAGAGCCTGGGATAAAAAAAAAGGGAAAACACCCTGGTGGGCTGGGAGCCTCACTTGTGATGAGGCTATGAAAGAGTGCATATGCACGCTGGAGTTCAAAGTAAAAGCCCCTTGTTTCTTAGTGTGAGAACAGCTTAAACATTTTCTCCTCAATTACACTGACCGTATTTGGCTCTGAGCTCATCCCAGCAGCAGTTACGCTGGAGGGACTGGGATATTGTACAGCAAAAGGAGACTTTAGCAGCCCTTCCACTACTTGTTCCCAGGTATAGATTCTTGCTAAAAGTGGGTATAATGTGAAAAGATGGTATGTACAGGAAGCTATTACTTGAAATCCACAGCAATGCAAGCTGGGTGCATATCCGGGGGTGCTGGAACCTATGCATCCAATACATCTACATGGAAAACATACTTTCCTGCGTGCTGAAATGTATTTCAAAACAATGTATGTAAGTAATAGAGATATTGCACATTTCAAACACCTCAAGTAACAGAGATAAAACCAGACTGTGATATATCCTCTTGCTCAGTTTAAAACATTATGCTGAATAAACAGAAACATTTCTTACTACAAGAATGGAGCCTTAAAAGCGGTTTACATGCTACCATCATCACTGCAAACTCATTTAAACATCCTTTTAAAAATGAGTTATCTCAGTGATACTGGTCACTAATCAATGAAAGATTAAAAAAATTCTCCATACAATTTAACACTGCTAATAAAAGCAAGTTTTTTCTCATTTTCCCTCAGCCTTCATGTGCAAGTTCATTGTGTGCAGACTGAAATTCAGAACACGGTTCAGAACCAGTTCTCTTTCCTTCAGTAGCAATCCTATTGTCAAGCTCCACGTGACATTCAGAATCGTGTTGTGCTATTCCAAAAGGAATATAAATATCCAGAGATGTGTCAACAATAAGTTCACTACGTATTATGCTACTAGACATAGGAAGTGCTTTGGTAAAGTCTGTGTTTTTAGAGTAATCTGCAGTTTTTGTGCTTCTGATGCAATTCCATTTCTCCCTTTGTAAAAGCATGGAGTGTAGCAAGTTCAGGGTCTTGTGAAGTAAAACTCCTTTCATCGTCTCAAGCATCAATAGCATGCATGACCTGATAAAGAACAAAGGGATTAATGATATTCTGAAAGTTAACTATGACTCACATTGCTATCCACAACATCATGTCTTTGGTGAGGGAGGAAATAATCAAATATAAGTAACATTTCATTGCATCTCCTGGGGCTGCATGATAGCCATATAATTTCTCTCTATGTAAGGTGTAGTGCATCTCACTGAATAGTTTTAGCCAGTGCTTTCATTCTGATTGATATATTTCAGCCAATTTAGCCTGCTCCCTACTTACAAGCAATTAGTGCCACTTCCCGACACAAAACACATATATTGGGGCAGGGAGAAGGACTTACTTAAACCTTACAAGCTTAGAAGCATCCTGTGATACAAAAGTTCCACATTTAAAAAATGGTGTGTAATTGATGCTGTACTCCAGTGCCTACAGAATCTGGACCCTAATGCTGCTGGTATTTTCTACAGAAGAATCCTGAACACTAAATACAGAGCAATGCTGCTTCAGGAGCGTATGCAAGCGCTGTACGTTGAATGTGCTTACACCACCCGTGTGCCTCTCAAAAGGAAAAGCCTTCCACGCTCCAGCAAGTGTTTGAGAAACCAGGGTATGTTAGGAGGCAATGGGGACTCCAGATATTTAGGCAGCTTGGTGTTGTGGTTTCATCCCTACGACACGGTCATCTGTGCCCAAGGCAAGTGGCAGAGCAGGCAGAAGAAGGAAAGCCCTCCATCCTGCTGACAGCTGGGAAACCTGGAGGGCACCTGGCCCCCGAAACCCAGCAGAACTGTCATGGGAGTATCCTGCAGAAGGAGCTCAGCCTTTGGACAGAAAGTACTTTTAATCTGTCAGAAGCAGGTGGTCTTTGAGCAAATTGATGCTCATGTCAATATATATAAGGGGCCTACAAGGAAGCTTGGGGGGGCCTTTTTACAAGGGCCTGTAGTGACAGGACAAGGGGTAATGGGTTTAAACTGAAAGAGGGGAGATTTAGATTAGATATCAGGAAGAAGTTCTTCCCGGAGAGGGTGGTGAGGCACTGGAACAGGTTGCCCAGAGAAGCTGTGGATGTGCCATCCCTGGCAGTGTTCAAGGCCAGGCTGGATGAGGCTTTGAGCAACCTGGTCTAGTGGAGGGTGTCCCTGCCCATGGCAGGGGAGTTGGAACTAGATAGTCTTTAAGGTCCTTTCCAACCCAAACCAGTCTGTGGTTCTGTGATTCTATATATCCATCTAAGGGAAGAGGGATAACATTTCCTGAGGGGAAGATGAGACAGGAGACACTGATGCATCCAAACAAACCATGTAATTACAGTAATTCAAGAGATCTGTGCTACCTGCAAAAAGTTGTATTCGTCCCTTATCTTCCCAAGTAGAAATTTCACTACTGATATTAAGGGACTACTTATTAAATCACTGTCAGAGAGATTGAAGCTGAATTCAGACCTTTATTACAGTTGCATAACTGATTGATGGGAAACGCTCGGCTCAGCTAGCTTTTTTTTTAATGGGCATGTCATTGCAAAATCATCTTAATTCACTACAAACCCGCTATTATGTATCGGCCAAAAGTGCCATATTTCCAGGTCCACCCTCGCCAAGGGACACTGCCTGTCACTTGTCAGATGGAGTGACAGCTCACCCAATGGGCCTTGTTCTTGTCTTCAAAACTCCCAGCAGTCAGACAGAAGCACGTGGAGCAAGATAGCTGATGCTCCCGACAGTCTCATATTTCTGGGCACAAATGAGATCATATTAGACAAGTTCCTATGGAAATTTATTCATTTGGCTTTATTATCCACCAAAGGAGATTTCACAAGGTTCTGGAAATCCAATAAACCTCCCATTTATAAGTCATGGCTTGCAAATACTTAGAGATGTGCTCCACTGGAAAAAGCATATTACTATGTTAATGGACACACACTTGGCTTCCACAAGATTTGGAAGTTCTTTCTGAATTTTTTTAGACAAACAAGATAAAAATATATTACTATTTAAGAATGTCACAGTTCTAGAGTCTAAGGTCTTATTAACCTGAACGTGCACTAGGTTAGAGCTGGCACCTTGCCCAATTCTTATTTTATATGCCACAGCCACTGTGCATGTTAAAAAAAATACAGTTTCTGTTTCTCGTTCTTGACAGTTATTTTATTCTAAGTATATAGTTACATATTAACATAATGATAATGTAATTGCTTTTGTGCTTATAAGCATTATATATAATGTGGTTCAAGAACAACGTAATCTGTCTCCTTTGTGTAAACATAATTAAAATAACTAAGAAAATGAAGTTTGACAGTTTGGTAATGATACAGGCATGAGAACTACAGCTATTGATTCCAATGCATATGGCAATGCTTGAGAAGGCTAACTGCATAATGACAGAAATCGACATTCAGCATCATGGAAGTGGTTAATAAACTTTGAAAAGTTATGCAAAACTAGAGTATGAGAACAGCAGAAGGCTGGGGAAAATTAGACTGGGAAATGCAATGCAATATAGCAATAAAGAAAAGCTTATGCAATTCTGAATTACACACTGTCACGGCACAGGGGACTAATAGTCCCTTTCTGCATGTCTTTAGTGGGCTGACAAGCTGTACACTGCATCCACTTGTCTGCCTCTGTAGCAAAAATTAAAACAAAATAAAATTGAAATTACAGAACCCCTTGACAAAAATGTTTGAGAATATTTTACTATATAATGTACTACTAAAACCAGTCATCGGGGACAATTAAATGCAGCATAAAACATGTCATTCTTTAATCTGCTTTTACATTTTGATTAAGAATTGCAGATAACAACGTGAAGGGTATTCTCAAAGCAAGGGGCATAATTAGCAAGAGCCCTAGTACTCATTAACTGAAGATTACACTTAGAGCAAACGGCATACCGATCTGATTCAGAATACAGAGAGCTGTCAGGGCCGTACAGCTCAAGTTCAGTGAAATATAGTCTGTTTTTGCCTTTTGAGGATGCCAAAAGCTAAAAGCAGGATTAAAAAAACAGCAGTGTTTTATGGATACTACAGAAGCGAATAAGGTGTGACCTTCCTGGCACACCGACATGCACACAGGTTGCTGTGCTGCGAATTAGCTTCAGTCTAAATATGATTCACTGGGGTCCGTGCTAACAAAGAATTGAAGCAGTCCGATCAATAAGTGACACAAGCATTCATCAGCATCTGGTAATCACCTTTACTGATCAGTGGTTAGAGTCTGGCTGTACTTGAGTAAGAGAAAGATGTCAACAAATTAGAAGAAACTGAGAAAATATAGCAAACTGATTAATGCACTGAAGAATTGATTAACAGGGAAAGATTAAAAGACCTAAATATGTGAAGGTGCTAAATGACAGCTCGTATTTTATTATATAAGCCAAGAAAGGAGAAAAATTGTTTGGAATGCATGAGCGAGAAGCAAGAACACATATATAATGACAATGCAAGATGGGCAAACACATTTGTGCCAGCCCTGAGAATGTTTTGCAGCTTCCACTACTGTTCCTGCCTCCACTCCATATAAAAGTCAACAGAAGGTGTTAGCAAAAATGCACTGGAGAAGCGTGTGTTTGAAACTGGGTTTCGAAAGGTAAGGATTTCGTTCTGCAGCGGCTGCAGAATCCTTTGCGTCCTGTAGTTGTCGCTGGAAAAGAGAAATCTCTCCTTGTCCCGGTTTTTCTCAACAGCAAAATGGGCTCTGTAGTATTTCTTGATTCGTGGGGACCCTGTGACAGGAAATTCAATAATTTGTGTGGGCCAGCAGACTAATGCAGGGACATGTTTATGATTACATTAGTGGGGAGATGAACTAGGAATGCCACTATGAAGACATGAGAAGAAATGTATCTCTAGCCTAGTTCTTTAAAATCCTTGTTGACCCAAATGTGGTTTTGGTCCTGTCTTTCAACATAATAAAGAAATTCTGGGAAAGGGGAAGCAAAACACCTGCAAGAAGAGAAACAGATCTGCATGGGTCAGCAGGGTGCTACCGGGGGGGTCAGCAAAATGGCAACCTCCCATGGCCTGCATTGCTTGCCCAGAGCCACGATTAAGTTAGACTGGGGGGAGGGCAGGCACAAGCAGTTGTCTGCCCTCTCTTCTCTCCCCTCCTAGGAGCAGCAGTGTCGAGTTTGGCTTTCCTGAGCTCTTGCCCTCATTCTGTCCTCGTTACTGGGCCAGAAAATTCAGTTTGGCCTTAACTGTCTTTTTTTCCTAGCTTTGAGGTGTTAAGTACTTGAATCGCTTGATCAACTTTCTGGACCAAAAGTTTGACATGTGAAAATTTAACACGGGGCAAATATTGATCTGAAACTGGTGCCACATAGTTAATCCTGACCTGAAATCCTGACCTGAAAGGAACAAGAGAAAACTGTGCTAAATGTTCTTTCTGTTCGGCAAAGAGCCTTCCAGGCAAGAAAACATCTCCAAAATGTTGTTGTCATGACAGGTGGGTGAGCATGGCGAGACAAATCTGAGTGGGGTCTGTTGGAAAGGCTCCCGTGTCCTACACAGTGACCTCACTGTAAATCCTGGGCCACGCACTTCGTTGCTGAAGCTCACGGCAATAACACAAGAGAAATTCTGTGGTGCTGAAAAATAATTTTAATGTGAATCAATTAAACATGAAATTTAATAACTAATGAACTATGTATGAAATTAAATGACATAGCCAGTACCACCTGGTCCTTTCTTGACTGTTTTGATTTTGCACTCATTTTGTATTATCAGAATGCAGTGGAACCATGTACTGAGGATCCTTGTTTGTATTACCCAAGTTGTAAATGCTGAAGGTGACAGATTTAGGTAGGTGTCAGTTGAGATTCCACTCAGAAGATGAGTAATAAAAACCAGGGACAGATAAATGAGTTCAACTATGGGACAAACTGAGTGGTTTTGATAAAAAAATCAAAAATGCAGTAGTTTATATGAGAGGACTCGTGTCTTGAGGCTGATTCTAGATTTGGTTAGACAACAAGGTCTTTGGTTCAGAGGCAATGGGCACAAACTGAAAGGCAGGAGGTTCCCCCTGAACATCAAGGAAACTGTTACTATGAGGGTGACTGAGCACTGGCATAGGTTTCTCAGGAAGGTTGTGAAGTCTCCATCCTTGGAAGTATTCAAAAGCCATCTGGACATGGTCCTGGGCAACTGGGTCTAGGTGGCCCTGCTTGAGCAGGGGGGTTGGACAAGACCATGTCCAGAGGTCCCTTCCAACCTCAACCCTTCAGTGATTCTTTGATTCTGTGAACACTTTCCAGTTTATACCCTTAATGGGTTTTTGGTGTCTTCTTCACAACTACAGGAATTGGAAACATGGGGGTTTTTGGTTTTGGGGTTGGGTTTTTTTTTTTTTGGTTAAGAATGACTGTTGAGATGAATAAGTACAATTCCCTGGCAAAATACCTGGCAAGGGCAGGATTCTACTGCCTGATGCACTGGGGCACAGGAGGCTCTGAACAACAGTTTAATGGTTTCACTAAATTACAGATCTCTCTTTGCCATCTTGTTCTCTAAGATGAAATAAAACAGTGCTTTCACAATTAAGTGTATCTGCATTGTATCTAGATCTCTGGCAAATGAAACCACCCTTGCTGGTCTGGCAGCTTCTGTCTGCTCTTGCATATTCCCTGCTTCCCTTTGCTAGTGCATCTTCCTACTTAACAATTACTGGAGAAATATAAGGGAGGGCAGAAATTGTGTGTGCACCAGCAGTGGACTGAAAAACTGCTGGTGGTGTTCAAGAGCTCAGCAACTGGCAATTTTTGACAATCTGTTGAGCTTCCTGCTTTCACATGAGAGCAGTTGGAGGTGAGCAGAAATGGAATTATTGTATAATTGCAGTAGTCACGTTTACTTGCCAGAGATGGAAGGTACCAAACGGGACAGAGCTTAGTGTGATCTCAAAAAAATACCAGATCTGTCATTTCGTCCGTGTGGCATTCCCTCTGCTTGTAACAAATTGTGTCGCAGAAGCAGCTTGTTCAGATTCTTTCAGAGTTCTTTTGCTTCTTTAGCTGGCAGGAAAGTGTTTAGGTTTTGGGTTTTTTTAAATACACGTATCAGAGAACAGAATAAGAATGAATGCCCAGCTGGCATAGTGTGAATTTGCCAATCAAGCATGACTGTATCGTTCACTTAAGACTAGCTGGAGATGCATCCAGGCAGATAGCACAACTCAGACATGGCTTTTCTAGCTAAAAAAATGGCACGTCATCCGTCTCGGGAGTCAAAATATAACAAAACCAAAAAACCCCAAAGCCAAACCCCCTGAGAATTACTTCCAGTCTGTCTGAACTTGTTAAAAGCTTTCATACGATGCCACATAGGGATTGCCTAGTTAAGCTGAAAGAGATGGGAAACGGCAACAAAGCTGCAGATTCGATTGGGAACTCACCACAGATGACAACATACTGCCCTGGAAGGGGAATGTTTAAATTGGGAGAAGTTGCTGTTACTGTAAAGTTTGTTCCGGGACCAATAGTTTGTATGTGCATGTATTTTCATTAGCATGACAGTGGGAGTGTTCTGGAGACAAAGCACTGGGCAGGGCTGTGGATGGAAAGAAGGTTCAGAATATCCTACGGAGATGACTACATAATCTTGAGGACTGGAATAACAGAAATGAGATGAAATTCAATAATGGAAAAGATAAGGTCACGCACTTAGACATTTATAAAAAGCATTTTTATTATGGACTGTAAATGACAGACTAGTAGAAGGAGTTGCCTGTATTAGTCACTCACAGCATGACCCAAACCATCAGCGAGATTTGGTCACAGAAAAAGGAAAGTGGCTGTATGAGAAAAGGTTATTTTGGAAGAAATCAGGAGAGACCACCTCCATTGCAAAGACTGGCAATACTTTGGGGAAAACTGCTACACGTTCCATGTCAGCTGTGCTGAAGAAAGCTGAATTCAAATGGTATCTAGTGCAGAAAAATCTGAGTTACAGAGGCTCTGTGTTACGGGAGACTAAGAAAGCTTAGTGATAGGCGAGACAAGTTGAGAGTGGCTATGACTATTGGCTACAAATCTATTATAGGTGTAAATGCAAGGGAAGGAGAAATGCCTAAGCAGAACGCTGTACAGCACAAGGATGAGTGCCTATGAACTGGTTTTGAATGTGTTCAGGCTGGGCGTTAGAAGGAACTTTCTAACAAAAGGATGAGGGAAGTTGTGGTCCAGCCTTCCAGCAAGAAAAGTGCAGGAGAATACAGTATTTAATGTAAGATGGATCTAGTTGCGTTTGTGGAGGGGGTTCCATGACTCCCACAACAGCAAAGTACTACCTTCAAACCACAAGATCTGTGCCAGTCCCGTGGCCTAAAGATCCAAACCCGCTTAGCAGCCCAAATGGCAACAGGCAGAAGCCTGAGCAAGCTCTGACAACCAGCCAGAGTACCTCAGCAGCTCAGTTACAGCAGAACGGGCTCCATGGGAGCTAACGTACCTCACAGCGGAGCAGGGGTCTCTGACATGCAGCATCACTGCTGGCAAAAGGAGCAAATAATTACAAAAGCATGTTTACTTGGCAGAGGCAGTGCAGTCAGTGTTGAGCTTCGTATGCCAAAAGGAAATTGCTTGCTCAGATTTGGTAATACAGGACTTACTCTTCATCGCCATGTTTAAGACGACAACAATCTGGCTTCACGTGTCTGACCGCTGTGCCGACCCAGAGCTTGCTGCTGGATTTATGGCCTTATTCTTGACTGCTCCAGTTAATGAACTACTCGACGGTCTCCTCACACAACCTTAGAGCAAGCTGGCGGCACGCAGCAGGAGCGTGACCGAGGAAGTGGGCTGTTACCGTTCCTGAGAATGGGATGGTTTGTACAGTGGGTTAAAAAACTTGCACAAAATCTAAGTGGCAACTGAGACGGGAAAAATTCTAGTTGAGTGTAAAGCACTGTCCGGTGTTTTCCCTATGTAAAAACGGTAGCAGGGCTGTCAATTTGCACAAAGCTTTCAGCCACACGGCAAGATGCTGAGGGTCTGCGCTCGAGAAGCGTGCCTTGCACCCTGTGCCCGCGCAGGGTACCCGACCCTCTTGAGCATCTCCACGTGAGTGACCGGAGAAACCCTAGCTAACAAAAGCCCTGTGTTACCGAAGCCACTGCCTTCACCATAAACGTATTTATTTACTTGGATCGGCACAAATGCTCCCGCCGTGCGTGCTGGGCTTCGGTGCAGTCAGAATTAAACGCAACCCTTACAATCAGTCATAGTAGAGATAGATGGTCTCCGCGCTTTCTTCCCCATCCCTGCTCACGCCAGCTTATTAGTGAATCGCAAACCATCCCGCGGGATGACAAACGACGTGCCAGCGGCCCTCCTTCCTCGCCGCCCCCCGCGACCCGCTCCGCTTTCACCCACCCATCAATATCATCCCCGCACGCCGTTCGGCGGTACCGACCACCGGCCCTGCCCTCCGCCGCTCCCCGGGTCCCCCCACCCGCTCCCCGCCGGGGCGGCCCCGCCGTGCGGGCGGTCGCTGCCTCCGCCGCTCGCCCTGCCCGCCGAGCGAGGAGAAGCCCCTCACCTCCCCTCCGGTCCCGGGGGAGGGGGCTGCCATCACGTGTGCTTCTTCCTCCTCCTCCCCCCATCCGCGGCGGCGGCGGCGGCGGCAGCAGCAGCCGCCTCGGCTCCGCTCCCTTTGTTGCAGGCGGAGCGGCGGCGCTGCCGGGCGCCGCGCACAAAGGAGCGCGGCCCGGGGCGAGGCGGCCCCGCCGGCGGCCAGGCGGGCTGCGGGGGCCGCGCTGTAGCGCCGGGGCCAGCTCTGCCCGCGGCCGGGAGGCGGCGGAGGAGGAGGCGGCGGCGGGTCTTTGCGGCCGCCGCGGCGGGGATGCTGAAGGTGTGCTCCGGCGCGGCGGAGAAAGGACGGTCCCGCCCGGGCGGCGCCGCGGGCTCCGGTTGATGCTACGGGCCTGCCGCCACCCCTCTACCGCCGGCGCTGCTCCTCGGCCGCCCCTCACCATGCTGGGAGACAGCCCGGCCGCCGCCCGGCCGCTCCTGCGAGCGGGACCCCCCCTGGCGCTGTGCTACTCCTCGGCCCTCCTGGTGCTCGCCCTCTCCGCGCTGCCCGCCGGCCGCGCCTCCCACCCCCTGCCCGGCTCCGAGTGCCAGGGCGGCGGCAAGGGGAAAGGCATCAACTGCTCAGGTAATGCCCCGCCGGCCCCCACCCTCCTCCCTGCGCCCACCCGTGCGGGCGGCCCACGCGTGCACGTGGGGGGCTGAGCGCGGCCCCTCTCCGGCTCCTCCCGGCGCGGCGCGGCGCTGCGGGAGGCGGAAAACAAAGGGAGCGGCGTCCCACCCGGCCCCGGGTGCGGCGGGCCGGCTCCCCGGCCGGCGGGGCGACCCCCCGCTCTTCGGGGTCGGGGCGTGGGGAGCCCCCTCTCCAGCGGCTCCCCGCCGAAAGGAAGGAGTTTGTCGCCTTCTCCCGGCTTTTGTTGTTCCCCTCCCATTCTCCCGGCAGGTGCGCGCCGGCCGCCCCGGGGGCTCCCCTCGCCGCTCAGTGCCCGTCCTGCCGCAGCCGGAGGAGGGGGCGAACCCGGGGTTGACCCTTCGGTCTGACCGTCGGTGTGTGCAGCCCGGCCCCGCGGTAGCCTGTCCGCCCCATCCTTCTGCCGGCTGCCGTCTGGATTCGCTCTGGACGAGATGTAGACAGCAACATGCTCCGTGATGCGCGCAGAATAAGCTTTTGGGTGATTTTCCCTGCTTTTGGTGGCCTGACAGGAGAAGGCTTTATTATGCCTGCCCATCCTGGGCATGGGTGGCCGCGGGTACAGTACAGCTTCACCCTACTGAGGTGACAGCAGCGCGTTTTCTTACACCTGGAGGGATGCGGTGTCTTTAAAGTAGAACAAAGTAAACGCACGCGGTGTAAAGTTTACGGTTTGTTAGAAAGACTTGAGGTTTTTTTCTGCCAAAACTGTTGTTTGGGAAAGGTAGTTCTTTTTTTTTTTTTTTTTTCTCTCCCTGAAAAATCTCTGCGTGTGCCTCCTGCCGCTTTTGAAGACGAGCGGTTTTATTGCACCGCCGGGGTGGGCGGCGGGAGCCGCACAAAGTGCCTTCTCCAAGGTGATGAACGTTCCTCGTCCTCCGCACAGAGCCCCCCGCTCCCATTGTCTTCAGCGGGATTTGGAAGGCGGGTTGCCACGCTGGAAGGAACTCTCGGTACCTTCCAGGATAGGGCTCTCCCCCCCACACACCCCCCAGCCGTATAACAGCTTCCAAGGAATGGGTGAATGGAATAACGATCTTCCTCCCAATTACATTTGATAATGCGGAGAATGCTGCTAAAGCAGGCCATCACATTCTCAGACCAGCAAGCTGGGGCAAAAACGCTTTTGCAATGTAATAAATCTAACTGCTATTCGCTCTTGACGTGCTCATTTGTTCTTCGTCTTACCCGGTTTAGACATACACTGCGTTTGCGTGTGATACCGCGACGCTACTATTTCACCGTTGCCTGACTTTTTCATCCTATTTGTCGGAATGTCGTGGTTATTTTTGAAGAGAGGTTAATAGGTTAATGTGTCACTGGTGTTAGCGGCTTACCCATCAGAGACATGTGGGTCATTAGACCACGGCATGTGCATAAATCAGTGAGATTAAATATGGAAGGCTGATGAAATATGTGAGGAAGTTTCTAAGATAATGTGGAATGCACGGATACCATTATTTAGAAATCATCACAGAAAGAGGGCTTTCCAACCTAGAATTAGTAGCCCGTATGCTATATGGAAGACATTCAGAATGATGTGGTCCTACTAAAAATAGGCAGAAGCGAATATATGCTCTCTCTATATATGTACGTATGGCAGGCGCTGTTTTTAGTGTAACTACAAAAATATGGAAGGAAAATTTCACTTAAAAATGCAGTAGTCGGATTCTGCTGCATGTGAACTGTTTCATGCAAAACTGCAGTGTTGCAGTTCTCAGCAATAATTTTGGAAGCACTAATATCAACACCTAATATCTGGGACAGATTTTCACCTCACTTACCTCTGCGTAGCTTCATTAACTTTTATTGGGTAAACTACTCCCTGCAAAAGATGAGTTTCCTGTATTTACACGTGGGGCCGGGCGTTGGCGTTAGTACCTTTCTCAGTGGACTGCTACCATGTACGTTGCTGTGTATACTGGAAGTTAAACTTGAAAACACTATTACTGCTTTTTCTTCAAACGTTTGGACTCTCTAAATTACTTTGCATACTCGGTGAGGCAAAATTCATATCTCCACTGTTACTTTGTCATTTTAATATTTGCAGCAGGCTGAGCTGCTGCCCTAGAACAGTTTCTTACACTTTAGGGGATGGTTCCTGAGCTTGTAACACTTTGTCATTGCTACATCATGTAGGTACCTTTATTTTTGTTAAAATTTTAGGAAATGCTGAACTCCTCTCCTATTTCTTCCAGAGTGTCCTGCTTGGGAAAGGGTTGGCTGTAGCAGAAGAACACTGCAGGGTGGAGGACACAGGCTAACATGAAAATTAAGATAGCTTTTCCAGCCTTGATTCTGCCCCTTTGGCCCATGCTTTGCAGTTCGGACTTTTGTTAAATTATGATATAATTGCATCATCGCTAGCCAAGGGAAGACCATATAATTAAGTGATTAGAGCAGGAAACAGAGAATTAAGACGTATCTGCAGTTAATTGACAATGTGGATTTCTATGTGTTTGTTCATCTGTCAATCTATATTTTGCTAGGCTAGGAAAAGTGAAACAGCCACATTTTACTCAGAATGGGGTAAGAACCAAGTTGGTGTTTCTTTCTGGAAAAGAGCACAGCTAATGAACCTCAGTGTTTCCGTTTTAGAGCTGTTACTTACTCCCAGTGCTACCTGTAGTCACCTTCTGTAACGTTTCTGGTACTCACTGGCTCTCTGTGGGTAGGGTGGCGTGACGCTTGCTTCTCTGCTCAGGCTATAAGATAATTGTGTACTTAATAACAACTGTGAACTACAGGAGGTTATTAAGCATCCTGAGTGTAAAAGTGAGTACAAAATGTAGTTAGTTCACGAGCTCCTAATCCGCTGGAACTCTCCGGAGACACACACCGTGCATGGGCATCTTCAGTTTCAGTCCGGTTGAATCTCCAGTGTGGGACACGCTCCGGTCACACGTGTGGCAGCCGCAGGGGTTGAGGTTGGATTACAACTAGCCAAACACTGAGGATTTTGGTGAGAGGTACACAGACTTAACAAGAGATATTGCTCAGTGCACTGGTTTGGATTTGCGCACCCGGGATTTTGGTTAATGGGAGATATGTTTCTGTTGGTAAGCATTTCAGCTTGCTGCTCCTTCACGTGATAAAATCCTCTTGTTTGGGAGGATTCCACACACCTCCTATGAGTCTCATAGGCCATATGCTGCCCACTGGTTTCTTAAATTCTCTTTGAGTGAGGTGGGTAAAGATAAAACTGTTTTAAGGTAGCTTGTGGAGGATTGAATGAGGTCAAGAAAAAATTAAAGACACCTTCTCGTTCGCAGAATTCCTCTTCTGAAGGGTATGACCACTTTCCTTTTATACAATCCTAGCATGTCTGAAATAGTTTGTAGATAAAAGTAGATGGAAATTACCGATTAGGGAGAGGGAAGGGGATGGAGGGACAAAGGAGTATCCATCCAGTGATAGGGTGATGGCTAAGCATATGATGGGCTGTTTATTGAGCATGGAAGCACAAGCTGTCAAAAAGCATGTAAAATTTTAGCCAGAACAGCAGAGAAAGCTATAGTGCAGCCATCCTTCACCATATATATATTATCTTAACTTTCAGTATGCTTTTGAGAAATGGTTTCTGCCCTGAAATGAGTCATGGAGTAAATTAGACAGAGGATGTGGAAACTGGAAAAAAGAAAGAGGTGAAGCAGAGATCGTGTGAGCCAACAGGTGTACAACAAGCACAAGGAAAACTCATGTCTCTTGGTATTTTGAAATGAGGTAGGATGAGAAGGAAGGAGTAGATGTCATCAGTAGGACAAAAGCGTCTGGAGGCTGGACAACAAGAGCGGGTCCTGAAGCGGGGTGGGAGTGGAAGGTGCCGACTGGTACACGAGCAGAAAGGAGTAAGGAAGCAGCATGAGAAAAGATACACAGCTGAGAGTGGGAGCAACTCACAGGGGATGGACAGGGGTGGCAGGAACTGGCTGCATCATCTGCTTTTGTTTTAAAGCATGCCTCTTACCTTTGTGGGAACAGTTTTAGAGGAAGAAGGGTTGTGAAGGATACAGAAGATGTGCAAGATGAGCAAAAGTAGATCCAGTTTAAATGCAGATAAGGCAGGAACGTCCAGGAATGTGACCATAAGTCGGTGTACTATAACAACAGAAGAGAAAAAGTACATTAATTATTGATTACTGCACACACCCAAAGAGGGAGCAGTGCATTTAAAGTACAGCTACTGTCACTGTTACTGGACATGCGTGTGGTACTGTAGAGAAATAATACCTCTTTTTGTCTCATCCTTGTTTCTGTCTCCTTTCCACCCATGATGAAGGTGGTCTCATTCAGAATTTGCACGTCTTTTTCCTCAGCAACTCTTGCCGAGGTCATTGTTCCCTCATATCCTTGATGCAATGGAGGCTGTTCAATTAGGGACTCTTTGTTTCCATTACTTTGTTAGATGCCATGGAATCTGTCCTCCAGACCTTGTAGCAGGGATCCCCAAGCTCTACTATCAATGGATACCAGTGCAGGAGGAAGAGGCATAGCATGCACAGTTCAAGTAAAAAATAATCTGCTCACGTCTTGTCTGTGTAGCACTTGGATGTGGTGCATGTAACTCATTCATACACCTGCTGTAATCAAGGGCTAGAAATTAAGAGCATATCTTCTCCATTTTTTGTGGGGGCTGCCAGTGGTGCGCTCTCGTTCAGTGCTTGACAGCTGGTGGGGATGGTGGGAAACGGCAAAATCTGAGGTCACGGATGCCAAACCAAGCAGGGGAGTACTTGAAATATGTTACCTCAGCAGGAAACCGTCTCTGCTCGAACATTGCCCTTGCCTTTTCTAACTCTGCTTCCTTCCAGAAGGATTTGACAGTGTCAGAATTAAGCAATGAGAGTTTTAAAAGCACTGAAAACCTAAGTGTACAAGAATATGGTAGGGTTAGAAACACGACATTTGCAGCACAAGCTCTAAATGCCTAAGGACACATTTTCCCAGGGAGATGATTATTCAATCGCCTTTGCAAGGGTTTCTTTCTCAGAAGCATCTCAGATATGTCAGCACTGAGGAGAACTTTCAAAAACGCTGTCTGGATTTATTGGCAAATTACAGCTTTAGGCTTCAAACCAGGATGAACTGTCACATCTTTAAGGCATGCTACCTACTACGTATGAGCTGTGGTAGCTGGAAATGTTACCTTTTTCCTTGAGATAAGAATGGGTCTAAAGCTGCTCACACTTGGTACATATACACTTGAAGACTTGAGTTTACGCGTGGGTTGGCCAAAATTACTTCTGTGTACACTCCATCTCACCCTAGGCTTGTGTGTTGGCTGAAGCTTGGGTCCAGACTGTCCCTGCTGTGATCTTGAAGAGCTGAACACAAAGCATGTAGCTGCCTTGGCCCTGCTGATGCCCGATCCATGTGGCAGACATGAACACGGATTTGGGAGGATATAAACCCCAGGCACTGCTGGTCTCTGGAGCTCGGCCTTGGTTTCTGCCTGGGCTCAGTGGGGACTCTCTGAACCAGAATCAGATGTGGCCTCAAGACTGGCTTTCATCTGTGCTTATCTGCTGGAACAGACATAACCTTTGTGGGTTTTTTGTGAAGATTAAGTGGGTGAGGGTATTTTTTTTTTGGTATATCATTCTAACTTACACAAAGCCAAAACAATTTGTGCTAAAGGTAAGAAGCTGCATTGGCAAGAATTGTGAAGGCAGGGGATGGAAGAGATGTACAGGTTCAGGTAAATTAGCCTCAATGTTTTAAGAAATACACATCTTTTTTGGGTTTACATAGATAAACTTGATCTGAAATAGTATATGGGCCTAAAATAATTGATTATTTTATCTAAGAACAATGACTTATGTTGCCGTAAATGAATTATAACAGTCAAGCCAAATAAACTCCAATAAGTGTTTGTGCCAATCGAACTTCTGAAGTAAATGATCTAGACTCAGTCAGGTTACATATCACTTTGGGAAGCTGTTGTGAGGCATGAATGTAAATCAGCTATCAGTAAAAAGTAAAAACAGTGGTTAGAAAGAGTAATTAACTCAGGACAATAACATGCACATGTTTGTTTCCCTTTAGTGCAATTACCTAGACATGAAATGTCCTTGCAGTACAGACTTTTATGCCGGTTAAAGGGCCAAAAGGTAATTAAAGTAGAACCGAAAGTGTCAGAAAAGCAGAAAATCATCTCATAACGGGTCACTCCATCATTGTCACTAGTGGGAACCTGTAGCGTGATGGAGCTATGGAGGCTTGGCTGAAGGGACTGCGCTGAACCTAATTTATCTTTTTTTTTTTTTTTTTTTAAAGGGAAAAAGAGCAGCTATGTTTGTTGTGGAAAATATAGCCAAGAAAACAGTCTTTCTGTACAAAGACCTCTCTGATAATTCCTGTTAAAGGGAAAACAAGAAGTGTCTTTATTAAGAGCAGTCTGGCCCTTTTCTTGCTATTGATGTAAGGGGAAGTATTTTGTACTTATAGCCTGCTGGTTTGCTTCTAGAGTTGACAGTAGACTGGATAAAGGGGACAGTTCATATTTACTTGGACTTGAAAAAAAAGCAGCTGTGGTGAAGGTATTTGAGTAGAGAAGTACAAAGGCAGAGATTCCCACAGATATCGACAGGAGGCTCGATTTACCCTTTTCCTGTAAAGAGATTATCACGTTCCACCATTGATCCGTCAACTGAAAGTGCTTGTGACTTTTCCAGCACGTGGTCAGGCTTTGGCGAGTGTCCACGAAGGAGGTAGTGGCAGTAGTTCCCAGAAAAACAGTAGCTGTAGTAGCATTTGGGGAAGAAAAATTGCTGAGCACCAGGGATACGGAAAAAGCATGCATTTTTATGACTCTGGACTACTGCTTAACCTCCTTGATAAGTCCCTACAGATGCTGTGGAATGAAAGTGGAGGTAGAGGACATGTTGGCATTTTTGAGCTGAAAGCCTGTCTTTTTCTAAGCAGTCTGTAATATTCGATAGAGCTGAAGACCAAGGAAGTTCTTTATAAATTATTCTTTAAAAAATAATTCTATCCCAATAATAGCTTTGGATAATAAGAAATTTATAATTAAATAATGTACTGTAAACTAAATGGTAGTCTCTAATTGCTGTAGGTTTTTTTTTTCTTAGATGATCTGGAAATTCTAACAAATTAGAAATACAGAGAAATACAGGAAGAAATAGAGAAACCATGTGGGAGAATGGAGTAGCATTTTGTGGACCTCCTAAGTGTGCAAAGAAGGGCTTGTTTGACTAAATCCGTAGTAAATTTTATTTTGTGGAACCATTTCTTGGCAAAATGAGTCATCTTTGTGTGGTATTTTTCTTCTAGAAAAGGATAAGAAGATATAGACGAACTCTGGTTAGGACTAAGTTCAGCAATCAAAATTGTGATGTGATGAAATTAGGGTTTCCTGGAGAACCTTAAAACTGTCCCTTTGTGTTGATGAAGAGTTACAATGTATCTTTAGTTCTAATTTAGTTCACTGATGGCTTCAAGGGGCTTTCTGAAAGCAGAATTATTTAACCTTGTATTATTAAGTAGGTATCTAGTAGTGCCATTAGTTGTTTTAATATTTGGGATTTGTGGGTCCTATGTACTTCAATTTATTTATTTGTGTGTTTGGTTTTAAAAAGAAAAAATATCAGGTCATTTTTTTTTTTCCCTTAAAGATTCTTGCCAGGTTACCTTTGTCTTCTTTGGAGTGGGGAGCAAGATGCCCGCGGAGCTCTTTGCTGGAAGAGTACCTAGAAGGCTTCTGTTCTTGTTACCTAGTTACACCTCCAGCCCTGTCTGGGTGTGGGCTGGGAGCCTGACCAGGCTCTGCATACATTTGCATATATATTGCTGATGTGAATTTCCCTGTTTAAGACAGCAATTTAATGTTACACAGATACCAACGTTCGTTTTTTCAAGTTGCTCTGACGCTGGCTCATTGGTCATAGCGCGGTTTGTGAGGAGGCGGTGTTTAACTAGCAAAGCGGGATTTATTTTAGGATAATTTAAATTCTCATTATAGCAGACAATTTCTAAGGACTGAAAAGACAGGACTTTTCTGATAATAGATTTTGTGTTACAGCAATAGTGTTTAAAGGATCTAGTTCAAAATAAAATTAAATCCTTGTAATACCTCTTTTTTGACTTAGTATTATAAAAATAAATTTAGTTGCAATTACAGTCTTGAAACACCCACATTATATAACCGTGTTCAAGCTGGCAGGATCCTCATCCACGCTTCAAAAATAGTGTTAATTAAGACCAGCAGGAAAACATGCAAAAATGAAAGAGAAGAAAATCGGGTACAAGACTGAACTGTCAGTGATTTTTCTGAAGGGACCCGTCTTCCCTCGGTAGCTGCCGACTTCTCCTCTAGCCTGTTCCTACCAGGCTGAGACCCCCCTATGCTCCTGTACGTCTTAAATAGGCGCAACACTCTCTGTGCTTTCGTAAGATGCGTAAAGTGTCCGTGGGATGCTACTGAACTGAAGCAGGGGACAGGTGCGGTGTTCTTGACAGACAGAAAAAGGGTGTTCAGGACATGAAATGATTCTTCTCAGATCTGGTCTGGAGGCCAAAACCTCCTGAAATCTGGCTCTGCCTGGCCACAAAGCCTCCGTAGGCAGCCCTGTTCCAGCTGCCTGGCCTTCTGGCAGGCGACAGCCGGGTTCCTCAAGGAAAGGCCCTGGGGCATCTCTGCCTCCCGCCAATCGCATGGGATCAGTGTGGAAGCAGATGGGATGAATGGGGGTGGCTGGGAGAGACAGAGAGCTGGATCGGTGCAAACTCTGGTGAATCTGCCCTTGAGTGACGTAGCGTCTTGGAGATGAACACGAAATGCACAAACTGGGGAGCTCCAGTTGCTTCACTCCAGATCTAGCCCGGATTATTTAGCAGATGATTGGCACATTTCTACCCAGATTCAGGAGTTTGACACATTTCGCGGTTTACCTACTGCTGACCAAAAAACTCCTGCTTCAGAAGCGCTTAACTGGTCTCGGTTATTAACCCACGGAGCACTGCGTACGGTGCTGGAAGAAGAAACACGGAGTCCCCGGAGAAATCATGCTGTCACATCTATCTAGTGTACGACTATAGAAAACCTTCCATAAACCCACACAGCAGTGGGTGAGAAAGTGCTCCATTGCTTAAACCTGAAGCGTACAGAGGAGTTTGTTGTACCTTACCAGAGTTTTACTCGCTCTCCTATTCAGAGAGTGTTTCACATGCAGTTTCACATATGACTACAAAGAATGAGTGATTAGATAAGCATCATTCGAAGAAGTAGCTAAATTTCCTGTAAAATTTTAAACCGAATAAAAATCTTAACAAAAGCAGCATAAAAGCTTGAGGTATGGACTAGGTGAAGGTGTCGGTGCAGATGCAGAAAATACCCCAAATAGGCTAAGCGTTCAGAATGAGCCAGTGCTTTTGAAAACTTAAGTTTTAATCCTCAAGGGTGTCCATAAAACACAAGACCAAGATAGGCCGTCTTTAGCTGGTTGATGGAGACAGCTCAAACAGGCCGTCTTCAGCTGATTGATGGAGACAGCTCAAACAGTGTTTTCAACAGGTATTTCCATAAAAAGTTTGGTAAAAAATAGTAGCTGGATAGCGGTTTGTTGCTCTAAAACTAAGGGAAGCATTGATCTAATTAAATGTTTACATTTTGCTAATTAGTATTGACTCTGATTGTGCGCTGCCTTTATCTGAGCCTCCTGGGAAAGGCAGAGGTCAGTGTGTTGTGCCAAATGTGTTCTCTGAGGCAGAGGAGAGCAGCAGAAAATCCTTAGAAAGGCTAAAGAAAGGGACCCCCTCGAGTGATACCACCATGTGCAGTGGTGGGCAGATGAACTGTTACTTTCCTAAGGCACCGTGTCCCTCCAGCAGCTTTTCCTTCTTCCTCCATCTCTCAAAGAAGTTTGCCTAGACAATTCTGCAAGGCAGAGTTCCTTTTCCCTGTCTTGATTGGAAGTACAGTTTTATGGAAGTATCATTTCAAGGTTATGAAAGTGAAAATAGGCAGGCTCTGGTTGAGGTTATAGAAAATTTTTCTCATATAAAACATGTATTGGGAAGGCAATTTATTTCGTTGTATTTCTTCTCTGTTTAACTGCAAAGGATGTCCTTTTATTTGCTTGCACAGATGTTTACACCTACAAAAAATGTCTTTGCAAAAATAGTTGTATATGTTTGAAATGTGCAAAATTGGTTTTGAGCTGTAAGAAATACTCCTTTTCATGTCAGAAACAAGTGGTTGTGGTAGGGGTGGAGCAAAAATTCTGGTTAGAAAACACAAAGAACAGCTGTCTAATGTGTTCTTTTTTAAGTGAGAAGAGGTATATCATTATCTCAATGCTCTTCGTTAAAACCTCTTTTTGTACCATAGAAGAGTTATCTAGGTGAGAGAACACAATCTCCACATTTGCAAGTGATATTCCTGCTGCTGACTGAGCAAACAAAGAGGATCACTGGAACCAGACTCCGAATTTGAGCATTTTGGGTGATTTATCTACCAGATGGTAAATGCAGTCCAATGTAAAAAATTAGTCTGGGAGCAAGGAATCAATCATCCAGCACACTGATCAGCAAAGGGATTTGTGTGTTATAGCAGAAAAATTAATGAGCTGGCAATCCACTGCAGAGCAGCATTAAAACAAAAAGATACTACACTGTAATAAAAGAGTCCTCACCCACAAGACAAAAGAGATGAACATACTGCTTTATTAGGCACTTGATAAACCTAATCCAAGGCAGTGTATTAGATACCAAAACCCTAATATTATTCAAACGAAGAAGTTCAGTATCAAAATTTGGAATCAGAGTTAATTTAGGAAAGTGAAGTTTTTCACTGCTTTCACATTTGTTTCCCAAATACATAGGCTTTTCTGTCATAGGAATTACTTATTAGTATTCTATATTATAGTAATAACTATTTCTCTGCTATTTAAAGTCACAGAAGAGTGCACTCAGAATTACCTAATGGATGATTATAAGATACCAATACTAGGTTTATGCCATAATTATATCTTTGTATAAAAATCTTGAAAATGTGTCCCTAGCCCCTTTCAGTTACTCAGGCTACGAGAGATCAGCATAGATTCAACACCAAAAGCTCTTCATGACTTTTCCCTTATTTTTCATGGGAAGCCTTCATCTAGAAGAGAGTGCGCTCTCTGCGCTCAATTTCCACTTTTTTTTTTTTTTTATTCTAAGGATTAGGTGCAGGTTAGGCACTTTGGGAAATGCCACTATGTACAGGGTGCTTCTGCAGGGAGGAAGGGCAGCAGCAGGATCTGGTCATGCTGATGTGGGGCTGCTTGACGCACAGGTGGAGAATGTGGCTGTGGGTCCCCTCTCAAGCTCGAGGTATCAAAGTTACTTCGGTGACTGAAGGCAGCTGGAAGAAGTAGATTGGAAAAGCTGTCTTTTCTACTGTGGAAAGCTACCTGAAACTGCTTTTGTGTGTCCACTGTGAGTAATCACTTTTATTTCTGAAAACAGCCAAAGGGATAGGAAACCTTAATGCCACACTGTCCGCTGATTTGGGCCTTTTCTTGTTTGGTTTGGGTTTTTTTCTTGGGAGTGGGGATTAGTAGGTTGGTGAACAGCTAGAGAAGCACTCAACAAAAAATTTCCAACGTCCCTGTACGCCATGCAAATGCTGTCTTTCACTTCCTTAGATTTCCTCTTTGGGTTTGGGGGGTTGTTTGGGTTTGTCCTGTTTTGCTTTTCAAATGATTCCTGGAGAAATATTTCTACAAACACAGGGGAAAGGAGCTGATGGTCTCACTACCTAAACCGGAGAGTGAAGCCCGCTATCTGAGGAGTTTTTCCAGAAGCACTAAGCCTAAAATCAACAAGAGCTCCTAGATCATGGTCTCTGTGAAAAACAGATTTATGTGTGTACAGACTGACCAGTAAGAACCTCCAAATCTTAGTCTCATAGAGCTCCACAGATTAGGGGCGTAGAAACAGTGAGTTTCCATAGACTTGCAGGAGCTGCAGCCAAGCCGCGTACCAAAGTGAAGGACTCGATTGCCTACATTTGTCTGCATCACAAAGACGTGCTTGCCGTGAAATGGTGCAGAGCGTGTGGATTCTGATGCTGTGCTGGGTTATACTTACACAGCTCCGGTGCTAATCCAGTTCAGGCTGGGTGTAAATAGGAACTGTACCTCGGTCAGTGTTTGTCTATCTCGGGGTTGAAATTGGCCTTTCACTTAAGGTGTGTGAGGTGAAGGGCAGAATTTAGCCACGTGCATATTTACATGTCGGGTTTTTTGCCCTGCTATGTATAGATGATGGGTTTTGCTGGCTACAGTTTTTCTGCCATTTTGGACCTGCACAACGCTGCTAAAAGATGGCTGACCAAGGCTGTGGCCTGAGGGTGCCTGCGGCCCTGCATTCAAACAGACAATGCGGATTAAATTCAGATTGGCGGTGACACAAGCTCTGTCAGTGCCACAGCAACAAGATGATTCAGGGCAGGGGTGATAACACGCCTGTGATCCCTGTTTTGTGCCCCTCCTCACGCTGTCTCCCCGGGCCTGACTGGCTGTACTTGGGGGGAGGAAGGGGCTCCACTCCTTGCGCACTGGGCCGGCTGTTGGAAAACGCCTGGCAAAGCCAAGATGTCCTTTGCAGTGTCTAGACGAGGGCAAAATGAGAGCCAACAAGTCAAAGTTCCTTGATTCTCCACTGTAAATCAGGTAATAGCAGCTAATTTATGGCAATTAGGAAGTCTCCCTCAAGAGCTGTAAGCTGACACCAGGCGTATTTTGGCAGTGTCCGCTAGCTGTGCTCCTCGGCCCCGGGAACCGCTGGGAAGACAACTCATGAGCTGGCTAATCCGCCGTTACATTTGCTGAGGGAATCCCCAGCAGGGAACCGTGCATAATTTCCACCTGCTCCATACTGCGTGAGTGGCACGATGGGAACAGGGGGAGATGGATGAATATATTGAAGGAGAGGTGGCCTTCTGTCCGTCCTTTGAATGAGGCTCGTTTCTGAATCTGAAATGCTGGGCATCGCAGGTCCAGCAGCTTTGTCCGGTTGCCAGTGGGGTGGGCTGCAGAGCTGCCGGCGGCTCCGGGCGAGCTGGACTTCATCGGTTCTCCGCAAACCTGGCGACTCTACTAGCCCTGCGATAGCCGTCGCCGTAAGGGACGATGAGGCAGGAAAGCATTCCTTGTTGTATGGATGCCGTGCTGTAGCCCGACGATAAGCTTCCGGCCCCTGAAAAGCCTTTCGAGGCTGGCAGAGGGGGTTAGCAGGAGCTTTGGGAATCGTGTTTCTCCTTGTGTTTCAGTAAGGATAAACAAGGAGGCAGAAAGGAATTACTAGCTATAGATGTAGCTGACAAGAACACGTACGGGAGGAAAACATATTTCAGTAAGCTGAGCAACTCCACGGCCGTGATTTGGTGTTTAGGAGCATAATACAGTTGTTAGTGTCTGAAAGATGCGGAGCTGGTGGCTGACGTCTTTCCTGGTCTGTAACTTACTGGAATTACTGGAATTCATTAAGTAACCTAAATGATCAACCAGGGGCTTGTTTGTTTGTTTTCTCCCCATGACTTTTATGTCGCTGCTTATTATGTTACTTTTCCAGGGGTTTTCTGACTGTTTAATTAGGGTTTTCAAAACTAGCCCTAAATAGTGTAGCGCATGGGTGTTTGGAGGAGAGCGTTTATGCAAGCCTAATTATGTGCCAGCACCATTCACACTGCTTATGTTTCAGGGATAGTACCCAAGAGTTAATTTATTTCCTTTCTCTGTATACAAAATAGGAATCTAATGCTATTTTTACGTAGGTATGTGTGTCACAAGAATGCACCGCAATGATTTTTTAATTTATAGATCTATTCAGGGATTTTAATGAGGCCAAACTGCAAGAGGAAACTGAGTTTTTTGTATTAATTTGGAAACTGCCAGATTTAACTGCTGTGCTTTAATCTCTTGCATGGAAAATACTCTCTTGTTGGAATTAGCTTCTATATAATAGTCTGAAAACAAAAAGGTACTTCATCTTTCACTTGAAATCAGTAACTGCTTAAGATATTTTTATGAATTCTTGATTTTGATGTAGACTGGCAGGGTCCATGGGGACCCAGATGTATGATTCCTTCTAACTAAGTTTTGAAGTGTATCCCTGTTGTTTCCTTCTTGAAAAGGTCTGTAGCTTTAGAAGATTGAGTGCTGGCACTAAAATATTTCAAAAGACAAATACTCTGACAGACTTTTCATTTTTTCTTTCCTGGGTAGCTCACTTTTTTAAGTTGATGTTTCATTTCCTTCATCTAGTTAGGTTCAGTAATTCACTTAGAAATAGGAATTTCTTTCTGTGCTTTTTAATAGAATGGTAATATTCACCAAAAAAAGCTTATCCTGCACACTGACTGCCATGCTGACAGTCTGTCATACACGTGGCTGGAGGAGATCTCCCATGGCATCGAGCCTCCTTGGTCATTATCTCTGCACTCTCAGAACTGCCCATTTCTTTCTGATTGACCCTACTATATACTATTTGCTTAACCATGTCTTAACAGTGGAATTTGAATTTTTGTTTAAAAAGCTTAATATGCAACTTATATTAGAAAAATAGAATAGAGAGCATAGAAATTAGGGACATTAATGTAAATATTCTTAGAATAACCTTACTCGTATAACTTCCGTGTTCAGAAATTTTCCCACCTCAGAAAGATAACTTTTCACTATTTTGGATGTATTTTCAAGGATCTCTAACACTTACATGTGGACCAGACTAGCCTGAAAACTGCCTTATACCATTTCTGTGTTAATTAGACTTTAAGTTTGGGTGAAGACTTGGATGTTAGTAAAGCAGTGGATTAGAGTACTCTAGATTTTTTAAATAGAACTTGCTGGATTCAATGAACAGCTTCCACTGCTGTGAATTATTGCATCCCGCTTGAATTGCTTTGAGAAAAAAAGCATCCAGACAATGAGAAATGTCCAATTAGTGAATATGTCTGGAAAATCTGATTTGAGCAACTCGTCTAGCATTGCACAAGGACATAAAAATTACATTTGCTTGAATAAGATTAATTCAGGAGTCGTCTTGTTTCTGAGTACTTGATTTGCTCTTTTATTATGGCTTTGCTTAACATAAGTTCCTTTAAAGAAAAAAAAAGAGCAACCCTTCCCATTAACAGCTAGGGAAAACACAGACATTTCATAGGATGGGCTGATTTTTAAGTGGCTGTGAGGCAGTTTAAAACCATTATATCCTGTCAGAGACCTCTCAATTGAATTAATGACATAATGGGTACCACTGAAAGTAGTCAACCAGCCACCTGAAAAACAATATTTCTGTCTATGTTTCGTTATGGAAAGAAAAATAATACAAATGTAGCAAGTATGCTGTTTATCTCATAGAAATATCAACTGAATAATATTGTTAGGTAGCGCCGGAAAACACTTTTGCAGAGCAGCAAGGGAAGGTTACAGAGCTTGAGGGTTTGGTTTTGGGGAGGGGGTTGGTTTGTTGGTGGTTTTGTTTTATTTTGTCTTTCAATGTCACACAAATCCCAATTTATAGCATGGGTTTATGAGCCAAGGTATTGAGAACTGACCTTGCCCAGGGTTTCACCCTTGTGCTCCTGGTGGTGTATCCCACCACAGCTCTCGACCTACCTCAGCCTTCAGTGCACCTCACTAAAAAGTGACAGAACAGTAATGAAGCAAAAAGGGGATATTTTCTTGATGTTCTTACTGGCTTACTGGCTGTTGTGACACATACTAGACATGACAGGGCCACGAGGCAGAGAGCAGGGAGAGATAACAAGGAGATGTGAGGCCTCGTCCCCCTTGGTACCAGCGAGCTGCCTGCAAAACCGTACCCTCACCACACCTGGAGAAGGTCCTGGAGCAGGAACGCCTGCCAACCCTTTGCTGCCCGGCTGATGGAGCAGCGTAAACTCCAGGGGTTAACCAAATAGGAAGATAAAGTCTTTAGGAAAAAGTTTGTACCCCTTTGCTTGGATAGTGAGGCCATATATGTATTTTACATACAAAATAACTTTTGAGTGAATTCTTGGTATTTCTCAGTGAACACCCATCACATATTCAGACTTGCACGTCTCCCTGGCTGGGACAGCCTCACTACAGCCATAAATACACCTCATGCCACAGATTTTCACCACAACACTGAAATGACGAATTTCAGTATTTCTCCTTTTGCATAATGGGCAGAAATCTTGTGGAGTAAGGATCCTATCTTTCTGAAAATGGGGAGTAACGTGGTGGGGTATGCAATCAGATTGCCAGGGAAATTTCCTGCAGATTTCCAGTGTATCTGAAGCCTGTCAGACAGAAAAGGTTTGTTCCTTTTTCCAGGGTCTTACATAGCCACTATAGAAGCGCGGCGTATGATTCATTTTCTTGTGTAATTTGCCTTGTTCTTCGTGTTACACTTCACTAAATATATTTACTTTTACTTCTGCCATTCCACATGACAGAATTTATCTGCAAGAATGGGATTTTAACTGCAAGAAAGGTTTTACAGACAGAGGGTGAAGCAGCAAAACAGGAGGCAGGAATCTAATGGAAGATGTTAAGCACCATCCTTCCCAAAATCGAGGAGCAATTAAACTTCTTATTCCAACAAAGAACTTGAAACCTGTAAAGTAATATGGTAGCATAATGGGAAGCGGCTCTTAATGAGCTTATGCAGTTACTGCAAGTTAAAAGCAGTCACATGTTTGGCTAACAAAATACTGGGAATACATTATTGTTAAATGTTGCTGATAATGCAGTCACAACAATAGCAATATACATAAGCCTCAAGAGCTATTAAATTTACTGTATCTTCTATGAGGAGCAAAAAACAAGCAAAGAAAATAAGACACAGCTGTAGGGAAAACAACCCGCAGGATTAAACCAACAAAGCATGGTAGCTAACAAAAAAAGAGCAATCAAGTTCACCTTGAATGGCAAAAACAAAACAACCCCAAACAAAACAAAACAAAACAAAACATAAACCTTCTATCTCAGAGGAATCCTCTTTTTCAGTTAACGTCTCTGGGAACATGCTTGGTGGGAGATTTTAATCACCTAATCAAACAAGTAGCAGAAACATTAGTGATTTCTAACCTGCTGAAATTCAGCATCCCTCAGGGTCTGCTTCATCACCTGAACTTAGAAGAGCTGCATCTGCCGCTTGGCTCATGAGCACAAAACCCGAGGAAAAACAGGCTATTTCTGGGAGCTGTGTGAACCCTCTCCGTTTTAGTAAGACAGTTGATTTGAAACTCTGCGTAAAACATACAGGTTTATTTTCCCTTGTGTTTATGGAAGCAGCCTTCCCAGGCACTGCACGGTAGGGAAGCTGAGGACACGGTGGCTGTACCGTCCTACTTCTGCCACCCCCTGGCCCCGCAATGTGCTGTCACCTGTGTGCTTGCCCATGGTGTCTACTGTCTCAGCACAGGCCATGGATGAAGATACTCGAGGGTACGTGTCCCTGTTGTACCCGGTTGTTACTGGCTACCAATGGCACGTGAAGCCATTGACCACTACGTTTTGAGCCTGACAGTCCAGCCAATTTGCAGCTGATCCGTCTGTCCCACCTGTGTTTCCTTAGCTTAAAAAAGGGACTGCTGTGGGACATAGTGTCAGAAGTCTAAATATATTTCAGCTCTACCACTTTCCCTTTAGACCCTTCATGGAAGAGAGTAAGCAGAGTCAAGCATGATTTGCCCTGGAAAAATCCATGCTGACTGCTCCTGCTAGTTGTCTTCTCCCATCTGTCTTTGTAGATGGATTATGGGAGGATGTTCTCCAAGGACTTCCCAGGGGCTGAGGGGAGGCTGACTCACTGGTTGTTCCCTGAGTCCCCTTCCTTGCTTGTCCTTCCATAAAGATGGGAATAATGTTATCCTTTTCTTTGTCTCTAGGGACCTTCCCCTATGAACTTGATTTTTCACCAGTGATGATGATTGGCAACAGCTTCACAGCCACATCAGTCAACTCTGTCAGGTCCCTGGGTGAAACCTGGCCTGATGGATCTGAACATACCTGATTTCTCTAGGCAGTCTCTGACCTATTGCTATTTTGCTGTCAGCTGGCCCCTGTTTTCTGGATGGGGTTGATACTCGCTGGGTCTTGGGAGTAGGCTTTGCCTATGAAGACTTGTGAGAAAGGACACTGAGTGCTTCAGCCTCTTCTTTGGGGCCTGTTGCTTGTCTCTTCCCCATCCATCAACAGACTCACATTTTTTCTGCCCTTCCTCTTGCAAATGGCATGCTGGTGGAATTGTTTCTTTTAACCTTTATGTCCCTTGCTAGCTCCAGCTGGGCTTTTGCCTTCCTGTTTTTGTGCCAAAATGCCCGGGCGATGCTTTTATTCTCCTCCTGTCTTGCCTATCTTTATTTACACTTGTGTGCTCCCCTTTTGTATTTTCAGCTCATTAAGACTCTTCTCAGTCAAGCGGGTGCTCTGCCAGAAAGGTGAACTCAAGACAGGGAATAGTCAGAGCCATATATATGTGTACTCATGAAAAACACAGCGGGTGAATGACTTCCCTAAGGGAGATACAGATTTAGCCTGGTGAGTGCAAGTACGTTAAAATTAAAGACGTGGTGGTGTCCTTGTTTGTCCGGGAAGAGGATGTTGACTGTAAGGAGATCAGGTTGGGTGAAATGCTCGGCTGTTCATCCTGTTTTTCGGTAAATTTTTCATTTCATGCTATACTACATATTACCGCAGCTGCATTGCTATCAGGACAGTCGTACACAGTTCACTGTGCGGAGTCAAAAGTGGACAGGGCAGCAGGAATGTAAGGAAAGCAGGGAGCTTTCTGAGGAAATGAAGAAGTTGTGTGTCTCTGTAGGAAGAGTCTGCTGAAGATTACTGTATAAGGGGAGGTAGAGAGGGTAATTGGCTGGATGTCAGCAAAGGTGTGGCAGGATGGCAAGCAAGGATAGTTATGCCTCAGAGAAGAGGAATTTGAAGATTAAATAATCAGAGGAAGAGTTCATTGTTAAGCCTGGGTCAAGTAGCTGAGACAGGCTAAAACAAGGGAGAAGGGAAAGGTCTTCAGTCAGAATTGAATGAAGATTAAAATTGCTTGAGTTCAAGCTAAAAGTTAGAGAAAGAGGAAGAGGCAAATATAAGAAGGAATAGTAAAAAAGGGGACTTGGAGATGTCAGCTTGGGAAGAAAGTAAAAAATCTTGCTGGCTTCAAAAAAGGAGAAAACACGGGGTGAGAACAGAAACTCTTCCTAGCCACTGGGGAGCAAAACTGGATGGTCGTGAAGGAAGAGGCCCTGGGTGGCTGTGAGGCAGGATGGAGTGAAGAGGGCACGGCAGTGAGAGCGTGGCAGGAGGGTCATGGGCAGTGACCAGGGTGTTGGAAAAGCGACTGGAGAAAGGGTGTTGGCAGAGGGAGAAGAGGGTAAGGGATGGTATTGCATCCAGCTGAGGAGCTGGCTAAGTGAGAGATAAGTAATTTAATAGGAAAGAGAAACAGAGCCCTGAAAAAAACCCTCCTACATCAGAAAGCAGGAGTGGGGAAAACAGTTCATTAAAAATCTAATTAGTTTCTTTTTCTGTCTTTCTTAAAACAAAAACCCAGAAAAACAAATCTTTCCCCCGCAAGTATATATTTAGCTAAATCCTTTTATCAGTTATTGTGGTTTTCAGTTAGAAATATATAGATATATTCTCTGTTTAACAGACCATAAGGAAAAATGACAGATTAAACCCCTAATCCTGAAAATATGCATGTGCTTAATTCTGCAGTCATATACTTATGTTCTTAACTGTTTTGTTAGATCAGAGCTGGAGTGCTCAGCTTCTTTAAATATTGAGAATGAAGATGCTTTCAAAAGGATTTAATACAATTTCAGACTTAACAGATTTGGATATTAGATCAAGAATACTTAAAAAAAACCCAACTCACCCTGAAAGACGCACATAATTTTTAATTTGCTATGATATCTCTATAGAACAGTAAATTCCATATATTTATCACTCATGAGATTTTCCAAAGCTGAAGTTCCTTAATATTTATTGGTACCTTTGAAAATCTCCTCCTAATTAATTTCAGAAAAATGTGTGTGCAAATCCAAAATTAAATTAAGACATACATGATGCTGAACCTAATCTGCAGTGACTGGATCAAATCTTTAAATTAAAACCGGAGAGATATTGTTCTGGTTTGGAATCAGAAATACAGAACATGCATAAGCTGTTTTTTTCTTTATCATTCATACCTCATTCATAGAATCATAGAATCACAGAATGGTTTGGGCTGGAAGGGACCTTAAAGGCCATCTAGTGCCAACCCCCCTGCCATGGGCAGGGACACCCTCCACTAGACCAGGTTGCTCAAAGCCCCATCCAGCCTGGCCTTGAACACTGCCAGGGATGGGACATCCACAGCTTCTCTGGGCAACCTCTTCCAGTGCCTCAACACCCTCTCCAGGAAGAATTTCTTCCTGATATCCAATCTAAATCTCCCCACTTTCAGTTTAAACCCGTTACCCCTTGTCCTGTCACTACAGGCCCTTGTAGAAAGTCCCCCCCAGCTTTCTTGTAGCTCCTTCAGGTACTGGAAGGTGCTATAAGGCCTCCCCGGAGCCTTCTCTTCTCCAGGCAGAACAAGCCCAACTCTCTCAGCCTGTCCCCACAGCAGAGGTGCTCCAGCCCTCGGAGCCTCAAAATATTTGATTAATGTTTTGAACATCTGAAACATTTGATTAATGATTTGAAACTCTGTTCATTCAGAACATTTGATTAATAATATTTAATTCAGATTTTTCATTGGAACATTTAGTTGTGCTGTCTAGTTAAAAATAATTAAATTATATTGTCTGAGCATACTCTGATTTTATTCTCAGAGTTCCATATTAAAATGAATGGGGTTGATAAGACAGAAGTTTATAAACTAATTTAGAGGCCATTCTATTTAAAGATTAAAATGTTATACTTTTATCCCATAGTCTCTATGGAAAAATGCACAAATGATGGTGTAATTTTATATCTATGAGTTAGAAAAATAAGTCTTATTCCTCTCTTCTTTTATGTAGTTATTATCCAACATAAATGTTATGTTATTACACTGTCAGAGCTTAATGTAGACATGCTGATCTTCGTTGACTTTTATCTTGGCAACTGCAAGAGATTCTGTGAGGAAATTTAGTATCCTGATTTAGGTTCTCAAATTATTACATCTTCCTATAGGTGGGTTTTTTGCATATTTAAAATTATGATGTAAAGTTTAAATAGGCAACTTGTTTTTGAAAGACAGACAATTGAGAAACGATTATAATTTTCTATGTGTTACAAGATTTTTCAGAAAATTATTGGTGCTTTTTCTTCAGGTCTGAAAGTAAAAGGCTCATAATTAAATGCCATTGATATAGTTTTGATTTGGTGATTTAGTAAAATCAAGGTGCTTTGTTGCATAGTACAGGCATAAGAAAATGCATGTTTGGGAAAAAAATGGTTGGAGAATGATGAAAAGAAATGGTTCTATATGGAACCAAGACCCCTTTGTGAACTCTAAATTTACAGATGTATTTGAAAAACATACATTAGACACAGGAGGCACGGGAGGTTCTCATTCTGCCCCAAGAGAAATACCATGTTCTGGTGTGCTGTTCTAGACGCAACACAGGCCAATGACTGATTCATCAGAAAGTCTTCTAGCTGAATATTCCTCCCTCGAATGCAGCTGACAGCCTAAAAAGGGACCTGCTAGTTCTGGAAAACTGACCCACCCTGGAAGCAGAGAGGAAGATGATGTTGTAACAAATGTCTGGCTTTCTTTCCGTAGCTCCAAGTGCTGTGGGTCATACTCTGCTCCTGTAAATGATACTGCACACTGTGAGGAAGGCAAAGCAAATGCTCCATTGGTGTCATCTTGTGCACACAGTGATTTTTATGTTAAGGCTGTCTGTGGGACAACATGATTTAAGTTGTGTGATGTTCAGACAGTGGTTGGCTGAGCTGTCTGACAGATGAATATGACAATGGATTAGTGCTGGACACAGCTCATGTGTGTTATGTACGTATATAATTTTTGTAAGGTTGGATGAAACACATAGTCTTGTGCTTGTAAAGGCACATTTCCATGTAATGTGCTCCTGTAGCAATATGCTAGAGTAGCAGTAGCATTACTCATGTAGTAATGCTAACAGAGTCCTGTAGGCATAGTATGCGAGCAGAATTACTCCGGTTGAAACAGTTTATGTTCTCAAGCAAGAATATTTCTGGCCATACCTTTGCGAGAAATGGTCATGCAGCCCTTGGGAAACAGCTCATTCCTTAATTTAGCAGCTCTCCCATCCTCTGGTAGCAGCCCTATGCGTGACAAACATGCCAGCATCTCCAGCTTTTCACAGTGGACACAAAGTCGAGTTCAGAAACTTCCTCTGCAGTCCATCGCTTTCTTGATCTCGTGGATCTTTGCTCTTTTGTTTTCTTTTTATTGGTTGTCTCGCTTTTTGCCACCCTTTCCCTCTCTGAGATTCTCCTTGTGGACAGCTTTCTGCTCTTCTCTTTTCTCCTCCTCGTTAGTCTTGTGATATGTCATGATTTTGTAATGGGCTTATAGACAGAGGAGATGAAGGCACGCCTTCCACCTCATCTTGTTCTGGTAATACGTTGCTGTGACAAGTCCACAGCTGCGGTATTTGAGTACCAGCCTGCTGCACGTTAAACAGAACTATAGCCTTTCTCATGCAGGATCCTTCCCTTTTCTCTCTCCATCCCCTGGGGAAAATTGGACGCTGATTATATTGCTATACTTAATGAGTTTATTAGTGAAAAGTTGAGGAGCAGGAAAATGAAAACAGGAAAAAAATTGGAGGATCGGGTTTGGCAAGACTCTCAGGCACTGTAAAACTGTCTGAGGCAGAGCATGGCTCATCTCAGCCGGAGATGGAGCTCTCCCCAAGGTGGTGGAGTACGCTGTCTCTGCATCTAAGGACTGTCACAGGCATCAGCACTGGATATGCAAGGGATAATGCATTTCCTAGTGCTTGTGTGTTCAAGCATGCTCTGTGTTCGGCCGAGTGCCGTCTTCTTCCTTCATCAAAACTCACATCTTCCAGTAGCTCTTTGTGCTTTCTGCTCGCTCCTGTTATTCTACTTTTTTTTTTATTTTTTTTTCTGATCTGGTACAGAGGTTGAATTTCTTGTGTCAGGACAAAGACCTTTTACTTTTCACAAACTACATCAGAAGCATCTTCTGTGCTCTGTGTTTAACTAAAAGTGACCCAGCAATCAGGAGGGCACGATAACTTCAAGCAAGACTTTATTTCCCAGTGCTAGGAACGGTAAGGGGAGGACACACTCATTGGGTCCTTGTCCGAGAAGCATTCTTAGTCCAGGATGAGTGAAAAAGCAAAGCCGTAATTGGATCCATCACTTGTATGCAGTGTTGCCTTCAGCTGTTCTGGATGCCACTTTCAGTCCTACTGCTCAAGCTGTGACCTGAGATTGAGTCATTTTTACTGACATCTCCTTCTCCCCCTCTGAAGCATGTGAAGTATGTGCAGGTACTTACAGCAGTCAGCATGTATTGATTGTGGCTGTATGGGGAGGATATTTGGACAGATGGGATTTTTCAGAGCTGTTTGTCCAGGCCGGCCATATCCAGCCTCCTGGAGCGTGTTTGGTGTGTGAGCAAATGAGCGTTACGTCTCTCCCTCTTCCTGCCCCAGGGCTCAGAGAGTTCCAGACAAATTTAACTCACTGTTTAGGTCCACTTCGGACACCATTTTTTGAGTATGAAGGTGGTGTGGTCCCCTGCCTGCTCAGCACTGTTCGTTACAAGTATAAATTACAGGCTCTATCTGCGTGCGACAGTAGGAGAACAAGTTTCTTACCGTTTTAAGACTAGTTTCAATGAACATTTTCGCAATGAGTTTGGCAGGTTTTCCTATTATTTCTAACAAAAACTAAGGAGTGCCTGTTCCTACACTCGGCGCTCTGACAGTGCTTTAAAAGGACAAAATCAACATTTACGTCGGTTTAAATCTTAATATTGCAGAACACAGAATAATGACTCTTTGTCCTCAAAAGGTAGGTGGACAGGCATGTACGCCTTGAAAGCTCTTCTCTAACAGGGCTTTGAATATCCTGCTACTCTACCCAAAACCATCAACCTGCCCACAGACCTCAAAAATCACCCATCTTCCACTTTGCAATATCCTTTTGGGGGAGGTAATGGGAATACCAGAAGGCATAGATTTCAAAGACATGTTTAGATTAAAATACAGTAGCATACTTTGAAATAAAAATATTCAGTATGTTAGTATTTCATTTTTGTGACAGGAGATTTGGTTGTTATTGTCTACATTTTTTACGAAGTATTAAGCTTGCTTTCTCATACATGTATTCATAGTATGGAGAAAAAAAATACACTGCAATTTGTGAATTTAATTCTGTTGTGGCAAATATCCACAGAGGATTTGTGTAAAAAATGTTTGCTTAGCAGGAAATGCAAATGCTTTCTTTAGAAAAAATGGTAATTAAAAAAGATAGACACTTACTAGATCGAAATACTTACTAGATCAATTTACAAATATGTGTGGTAAAGCATCCCTTTTTTTCTAACTCTTCCTTGTAATGTTGTTATTATTTCATGATGTAACAAATGGCCACTCTACTAACTACACTGGGGGAAAATGCATTTTTTTACAGAAAGTACATGGCACAGCAATCCTGTGAGTTTATATTTATTGGATGATTAACATATAGTTCCAGTTGATATAAATCATTGTGTCTGATATGTAAGTATTAGATTAATTCAGTTGTCAACAGAATATGTGGAAAGATACTCACTGAATGATATACTGCAGGGTTTTTTTTAAATGTATGATTACAAAAATGAAACTATTGCAAAAAGCATACAAAGCATTTTTATAGGGCACTTCGTTTTCAGATGACCTTGTAAAACTAATTGTTTGTGGAAAAAGTGGTTTTCGATCTTTGAAAGTCTGCTTAATATAATTCTGTTATTTTATCTCTTTAAAGACAAATTCAAAGGGAATTTGAAAGATTTTCTGTATTTCTTCCACCTTAGTCTCTCGCTGAGGGTAATATTTCAAAGCTGGGTTTTTGAAGGTAGTCTTTTAAACACTGCCACTGTAAATATACAGTGAAATGGAAACAGCATTATTGCAGAGTTGCAAAATTCTCCTGCAAGTAATAGCATTTCAATATTTGAATGCTGAACAGCTTTTATATAATGTAATTCAGATTAAGATTGGTTTACAAACATAAGCCTTAGTTAAACTCCTGTGAAGCACATGACTGTGTGTATTACTTTTTTTAAGCCAAGAGAAAGTACAAACATCACAAAATGTAAAATTCACAGATTCACAGGGTGTGAGGTGTTGGAAGGGTCCTCTAGAGATCATCTAGTCCAACCCCCCTGCCAGAGCAGGATCACCTAGAGCAGGTCACACAGGAACAAGTCCAGGTGGCTTTGGAAAGTCTCCAGGGAAGGAGACTCCCCCACCTCCCTGGGCAGCAATGTGAGGGGAAGTCATCTGAAATTTAATTTTAAGGCCAGAAGGGACTGCTATGAGCATGTGGCCTAACCTCTGCATGCCTGTGGTCCAGACGTTCATTCAGTAATTCCCATATAAATCCATCATTTCTGGCTGAGCTAAAACATGGGTTTTAGGAAGACATCCCAAGCTTGATTTTTAAAGACTTGAAGAGGCAGAGCAGGAGCCATCTTTCTGCTGAGGTGTTTGCGTACAACACCATCAGCTCAGCTCCCGAGCTTCACACTGAGTGAGGTCACTGGAGCTCAGTGCCGGGAATTATAGAGCCTGTTGCCAAACCACTGACAACCGAGATGTAATTGGTCTTCAGTGTCTGTGGATGTGTCGTAGGTGTTGTCCCTACGTCACCATAGCATGTCCCTACGTGTCACCGCACGGCTCTGGGGGACATGATGGCAGAAACTCTCCGAGCAGCCATGTTTAGCGTGTATGCACAGCTTTGTTCTAACACAAGCAGCCAGGGTTCAAGGAATCTGTGTGTGAGCTTTGTCCTTGGAATTTCTAAATACTAGAGTTCCTCTGCGCTAGGCCTAGGCGTGGGGTGCTAACATTGAATTGCCTGTCTAAGGAAAGCCTTTGCAAACCTCCAAGTCACGCTCTGCTGCTCAGGTTCGGGGGCCTCAGCAGCACCTTGAGGTGGGGCGGATGGGCTGGCTCAGGCTGAGGATGCGAGGCAGATGCTGGTGGCCTATGGCCAGGCGGGAGCTGCCGGAAGGGAAACAGGCACCGCAGCAGGGCCAGGGCACCGGGGAGGAGGCTGGAAGTGGGGTGCTGCGGGTCTCCTCCGCTTCAGCAAATCCCGACAGTGGCGGGGGGGAGATGCACGTGATTCGGGGAACTGTGCGGCCACACGTATGCCTGGAAAATGTCATCTACACGGCTGAAGAGTCCATGTTAAGCAGGGCTTTGATGACTCTTCTCTTTGAAAACCAAGGGCAGTTTCCACGCTTACAGGTGGCTGGGCAGAGAAGAGCTGCAGTTTGCAGAAAAATGAAGGCAGTTGTGTTGGTGAGATACAAATAATCATTTATGTTTGCATAAGTACTAATATGACAAAAGCATGAGCCCCAGACAAGTATGTCTGAGGATAGATTATATGTACATACATGTAATTGCACTTTTAAAAGGGCCAGTTTCCCAAAGCTGATAATGCTAACTAAGCTCAGAGGAAAAGCGATTTTCATGGAACATTAATATTGTTTTAAAGTTTAAATTCCAAGCATATTTTACCAAATGCTCAAGTATACGTAGCCATCCACGGTCCGGTGCAGAAGGCACCAGAGAAGCAAAATTAACAACAGGTAAATTAAGCTTTCCACATACACATTAACAGGTCCATTTATATTTTTTTATTTATATATGTGTGTGCAGAATCATGGAGTCAGGGAATATTTATGTTGCAAGCCACCTCCAGAGGTCACCCAGTCTATCATGTGTGTATGTACATGATGTATATGTGTATATATACACTATGAAATGAAAAATGAGGCGATTGATACAAATTCGGTGTTAGGAAGAGTGTGTTGAAAAGGGAAGGAAGAGGATATAAATGAGAAAAAATCAGTGCCCAACACAATGTTTTCAAGGCACGATGGGATGAAATAGACCCTCTAACAAAGACATTTTTTCATTATTGCATGCAAAGAGTAGAAAATTGCAAACAGTTGTACAATAAAGCATCTAACTTAGGGAAACATTCAGTAAATATTTTATTTTGAATTAAAAAACCCCAAATGACACATGTGTATCAAGGAACAATGAGGAGAACAAAATATTTTCCCTTTCAACAGTAGTTAGGGAGAATTTTAACCTGTGCCTGTTGATAATTTTTAGATAGGGAACCAAGGAGTTGTGTCAGTTGCTATTGCTGATCTATAGTAAGAAAATGAGGACATTTCGCCACTATTTAAAAGTTCCAGATAGGATCCTTCCCTAGGAAGTGCTTGTTAACCACCGCAGGACGTTTTTCTGAGCAGTGCACTGTCTGGAGCCCTGGTGCACTGGGGACGCCGCCGTGGCCAGTGCTGCCCAGGAGCGCAGCCTGACAGCTTGCATGTCTCGAAGGTCTTCATGCCTTTTGATCTAGGAGACAATGCGTAAGGTGGACAGCTCAGTAATCGCTTAAGCAGGGTTTTTACTTCACATATTTTTGTTTTACTACTTTTCACCAAACTCTGAGTAGACTTCTAACAGGGTTACCCTTTTGGAGAAAAGTGGGAAGAGGAGTGTCAGTTCCTGTTAGCTACAGGTTTCAAACTCATTTTGGTGACCTCTAAATCCTTTTCTGAGGCATTTTCACCATGACAAAGCTCTTTGTTCTATAGACATGAACAAGGTTCTTTTTCTTTCTCTGGCCGTTGCCACGACTTGGTATTGTGGTATTGAAAGCCCTTTGGGAGTTCAAGCAAGCCTACGCTACCAGGCAAAATAGATCACGCTGCAGGTCAGCCTGTCTCCATCATCATTCACCCTTTCATCTGTAGTATGGCCTTTATTTGGATAAAGACTATATTTTCCTTCAGATCATTAGTAGAAGTGTTGAATGGTGTCAGGCCAAGAATAGGTATCTGAGCATCTAATTGAAAATGACCTCACAGAAATCATAATCCCTGATTTACCATTACTGTAGATTTATAAGTCAATAAGTGGCACAGATATCTGTGTATGATTTTAAAAATAATTCGAAATGAAGTGCTTTGCAAGAGTCTATTTACCAGCAGTTACCCTTCACAAAGAAACTGTAATCTCACCAGAGAATAGTGTCAAGTTTGCTGTCTGTCATAAAACTGTTAATTCACGATAATAAAAATAAATTAAGAAACAAAGATGGCAGCATAGTCATTTCATTGCCCATCTGCTGTTGTGTGATCTTACCCAGGATCAACATCAGCCTTACTTGAACTGTTAGGGGCGTGCGATGCAGTATTATTGGTATAAGGAGCTGCATCTATTACACACACTCTCCTGATTAGCTTGCCCTGTTCTTATTTTTCATTCTGCCAGAGAGAAACAAGATTACCCTCCAGGGCTCTCCTGGCCTCAGCAAATTGAGCCAATCCTCCATTCCAAAGGAGGACCTGATCAGAGGCCACTGTGAATTTTCCCGGAATTAGAATAGGTTTTGTGAAACAACAGAAAAACTTGCTCAACCGGCTGGAAAGCAAATGGACACAGCTTCTCACATCACTCATATGCCAGTCAGCAGCTATCGAAGGAGTTAGTATGTGATGTACAATAGTCAAGGTGTGTGGGGGAAACCAAAGCCTTGCCATCAAGTTGTTTCCAGCAGATGAAAATCAAGATTGCCTGCAGAACTCTTCCAGCATGATCAGGAAAGTGACAATGCAGATATAATGAGTTTAAATGAGAAGAAAAGGGTGATAACAGACTGTGAAGAAGTGCACACATTAAGGCACAGCATGAAGTTAACATAACTAACCAAGTACATATAGAAAATATGGTGCAGCATGGACGCCTCCCCAGTCAGCAAGGAGAGAGACAGAAAAACCATCCAGCCTTTCCCTGATCTCCCAGCAAGGTAGTATATCCACTAAATTTTATGGGAAATGATTTTAAGCTGCTTCCAACAAATGCTTTCAACAACCTATCTGAATTTCTTCATGACCTGGAGACTTAGTAGTTGGGTACTGTATGGACCTTACATCTTAACTTTCATGTGTACTTTTGAATAAGCTTGCATTTCTAGCTAGTCAACAATCACCACCTTGTCAAGACTTCCAAAAACCAGCCCTCAGCAGGGGCTGGAAAATTAAGCATATGGTCCCTACAAACACAGACTAAACCAGCCAGAGACAGCCTCACGGAGTCTCTTGCCTGTAAACACGACACAGGCACTTTCTCCTCAGATGTTAGACCCTCCTTGGTTGCTTCCGTCTGCCACTTAAAAAGGAAACTGTAGCTCTGCAGTGCTGACAAGGTTTGTGATAATGGGATTTTGAAAGTCTCAGCTCTTAGAAGCAAGTGACAAGATGGTCAGTAATGGCCAAGAGAAACTTTGGGAACATAGAAATCCAAAAACAAATGCGTGGAACTTTAATTTATAGCTCCAAACAACATTTCATTAGTTTGGCTGTCATACAGGGAGCCTGCCTCAACGCCTTTATAAGCTGTAGAATGGATGACGCTGCTATTTTTCTTTGCCATCATCTTTCTTGATGAAAACTACTTTCCTCGCCAGTCTTACAGTAGCAGGAAACATGTACTCTTATTTCTAGAAATGAGAGAATGTCCAGAATTGGGAAATTGGGGAAATGGATTTTCTGATCAACTCCTGTCTGGGTAGATATCAGTGGTACTAAATATCTCCAGGGCTGGAATATCACGTGAAGTGTTACACTTGAGATGGGAGGGCAGAAGAGTTGCTTAAGCCAACCAGTTGGGAGAATTTTTTACTGCAAATAACTGCAAAGGCAGCATGTCAGTTAGGACTTTGTGGGTTTTTTTGGGTAGCTACTTACTTGCATAAGTCCGTTATCCCTAGTTTTTTTTTTTTTCTAGGCCACATCTGAGTTGAACATAGTCTGACAAGGGTCTTTGTGCTCCTGCCTTGCAAATCTAATGAGCCGGCATGTTGTCCCTTTAAATGAAGACTGGCTTTTGCTTCTCTAGCTTTCTTCCTTCAGCTCTGATGGTAAATAAATGAACTTCTTGGGGTCTTTTTAGAGCAATCTGAGACTTGTGATGCCAGAAACTGTCTCTGAAAGGAATAAGGCTGTGAAATGAGTGCTCTCCATTATACAACTGTCGTCCTCTAAGTGGTAATTATGATTCTCCTAAAAAAAAAATAAAATACAAAAGCCAGCTGAAATTATGAGCCAGATCAGCTCTTCCTTCTGTTCCACATAACAAAAAGGTGACGATTAGCCTCGTTCGAGCCCCACCCTCCCCAGCCTTCTGTATCAATTTACATTAGTATACCATACAGCACAGAGAAATTAGTAGTCTTAAGTGAATATTTAGATATTACACAAGAATAAATCTGTCAGGAAAATAAGTTAATTATAAATGCCTCCCCTGTATACAAGTTATAATTTAAGGGGTTTGTGTGTAAGTGGAATAATAATAAAGACACTGTGCTCAAATTAGCATTTTGTTTTCTACTTTTAAAATTGAACACCATTGTTCAAAAGATTTTGTTCTCTCCTTTATTGTAACTATTCACCCTGGCTTTAAAAAACAAAACAAAGCAAAAAAGTTTAGTTGTGTGAGACAGGAGGTTATGCCCTTCAAAGCTAACAGCTACTTTTAGGGGACTTCTAGTAAAGATGTTTAAAACTATCCATTCAATAAGCAGGCTGTTCTGGGGAATTTTGATGGTAGGGAAAGCTATGCAAGAGCTGCCCAGGCACCTGAGAAGATGAGAAGAGTCATCTGTGTATCAGAGGAGGGGAGAACCTGCCAGAATTGGTTCGGTTCCCAGCAACGCCGCTGCCTCATCGTGTGGTTCCCTCTGGCTTGATCAGAACTAGAATAATCCATCAAGATTTCTAATCGATACCTCTCAGCCAGCACTACTGCTGCAATTACTAATGTAGAAAATTCAGAGAGGCTTCTTCCAGGTCGCAGATGGCTGCTCCTGGTCATCGTTAGCCAAGTCGAAGACGTGGTGTTACAGGTTGCAGCATGCCTGAAAATCCTAGTCTGCGCAGGCCATCTGCTATTCATTTTATTTATCTATAAATAGGCTTAATAATGCAGCTGACATCTTGAGAGGGAAATGTATACTTTTAAGGGAATGAAGTTTTCAAATAGGAGACACAGCTCTTCCCATGTAGGGCTGAAGTATTGGTCGATGCTTGCAGTAGTGGGTTGCTGTAGATGTGGCAGTTCTTCCAGCATAGGCAAACCGATTGCCTTGAAGTTCGAAAAGATGAGTCTAACTCGTGAAATGTATGAGAGGGCAAAATACAACCATGAAGTCCCTGATCAACATCTTCCCATTTGTCTAGAGCAACACGTGTCAGGGAGGCTCAGGATGCTAACATGCTATTTTATTTTCACTTAGTCATTATTTGCAGAATTGAGTGTCTGCGAGCTAGTTCTTGAGAAGGTGATGGATGTGGCTCAAAAATGAACAGCTATGAGAAAAGGCCAGAGGGGATTACTAGAGAAAATCGGTGTTCGGTTAAGCAATTAACTTTCACTAAACAAGAAGAGAAAAGAGCATTTATAAAAACATTCTGTGAATTTGTAATCTCAAGTTCTTGTTTTTTACCAGCCAGCATTTAAAGACAGGGCTTGGAAGGTTAAATCTCAACCTTAAAATAGCACTAAAATTCAGTAACTGTGTAAAGAAAAAGGCTGATTTCAATGTGCTTTCCTTATCTTCCTGAAGCTTCTTGTAACAGGTTTCCTTCTATCCTCATAGCTTAACCATCGCTTAATTAAGTTACCTGTGTTTGAAATCTCTCACACATGCCAGCTGAGCTTCGTAGTGTCCTCCTGATCATGCTGCTGTGCACCCCTCCTGCGCTGACCCTCCGCCACAGGACCACCTCGTACCCACATCACTCACTAGCAGCTTGGAGGTTGTGTGCAGAATCCAAATCTTACCACGGTAGTTTGTTTTATCAATCCATCTCCTTTGTAGGAAAAGGTTGCTAGGTGCGTAGATACTAAATTTCAGGACTGGTGATATAGGTTTTATTGAAAGCAATAGGAATGTAGTAAACCCAGAAAGAACACAACAGTAAAAGCTGAAAATAAGGATAGTTTAAAATCAAGTTACTCTTGTTAACACCAACACTTAAGGGCATTTGAAGTGCTGGGATACTTTTATCTGTTAAAGTGGGCTGTATCTGTTTTCTCAGCTGTAAACTTGGTTAAATGTTTGGGTTTGTTTTTTTAAAATGCAGCTTTATATTAAATCGTTGAAAAAAATTAAGGATGTAAAAGGAAATAATGGAAAAAGAAATCATATAAAACCTCAACCTCTCACACGTTTTAATGCTTTTGCTATTAAGGTTCCTGCCCTTTTGACACGGGGTCACGAAATACTGAGCCAATGACACATTTACACCCACCCCTTCCACCCTCTGGGGTGGGGACGCAGTCTCTCTCTGACCTCCCACCGTCCCAGTTCCCTCTTTCTGACCACCACCATCTTTCTTTCGAAACTCCTTATTCCCTTCCCACCCACCCCCCATCCCCACCTGCCCTTTCCGTGACCTCCCGTCCATCAAAATCCCTGACATCTCACTTCCAGCCCCATCCTTCCCCTCGCTGCTCCCAGCTCCATTAATTTGCTTCTTGTGTCCTTTCTGCCCAGCCTGTCTTTAACCCTGGGCTACCATTTTCCTCCCTCAGCACTGCATGTTCACAGCGTCCAAGTCTGGCTCGTGCCCGGCATCTGTTTCAGCCACGTGCCTCCACAGAAGAAACCTCAGGACTACCCAAGGATCCGCTGCTGAAAATATTTTCTTGCTTTTTCTGCTTTCTTCTGTCACAGCTTGTATTCTGCACTCTCAGGTCATATGTCCGCATGCCTTTCTACAAAGCAGGCACCAGTTCCTTCTGTCCTCAAAAAAACCCCTCGCCCTCCCCGAAAACAGTCCTGTTCCAAGTCCTTTTGGTCTCTGATACTCTGTCTCTGCTTTACCTTCCCCCTCTTCTTTTGTTCAAATATGTCATTTTTCTGCATCCTTCTTTGTGAATTTCTCTCACTGAGGTTTCTAATGATCCGGACGAATAACCTGAACGAAGCTGTGGACCTGCCATCACGTACTTCACTGCAGTACTTTGCTGTAACACGTCTTTGCTCAAAAAAGAAAATTATTTTCAGAGTATGGCTTCTTTTTTTTTCCTCCCCCAAACCTTTGTCTTCTGATTCTCATCATGCAGTATCTTTTGGTCAATTGTCCGTCTATCCCCCTGCCTCCAGCCAGCTCTATGTGAGCATTACACTCAGGACTAGACTCGTGGTCACACAGTACGCTTCCTCTCTGCTCAGTTTGCTTGCTTGCTTTCTTTCTCACCATGTATCCTTCCTCTTCCCTGAACTTTCTTCCTCATATAGTGTGTGTCTTTTCTCTGCTGTCCCCCAGCGCTTTCTCCTGATGCTTTCTCGAAATGACAGCACCAGACACCGTGTGTGTATGGGTGAACAGTGATGGGCTTCCCTGGGGTGTAGCATTCCCTGGGAACCTTCCTGGGCAGCCCATCACATCCAGGTATCAAGGTCTATTCAGGCTTGGTGTGGGTGTTGGCTTCTTTTTGTTATTACTATTTCTTAAGCACAAGCCCCTCCCCAAACCTGATTTCAGGGAGCACAGTAGGGCTCCCTTTCTCTCTTCTGCTAGTGTTGTATCTGCAACTCTGCATTGTTACCACCACCTCTGTGGCCTGCACATTTAGCGTCTGTTTAAATCCTGATAGTTACTCCTCAAAAACATCTACCCTGGCTGGCCTTTTGTTCCTATTGCAACAGTAAAAAACAAGATCGATGTGTCGCCTCCTGTTTTGCGTATTGTAATCTCTGCTGACACCTCCACCTCCTACTTCATGCTCCGTGAAAGGCAGCCGTCAAAATCCCCTTTCTTGCCTATCATGACGACCTTATTACCTCCCCCTCTGAATCCTTGTGCTGACACCTTTTGCTGCCTTTAGTTTAAATTTCTTGTTCTTTTGTTTTCAGGCCTCCCACAATTCCTACCCGAGCCAAGCGGGCTCCCTTTCATTTTATCCTACTCCTGTCTCTTTCCGCTCAGACGCTGCTGCTGCTCACCCTCTTCTTTCTCCTTCTCACCCAGCCCTCTCCCCTTGACCCAGGCTGCAAATGCCTCGACTCTGTTGTCATTGATTATATCCATTCGTAAGAAGCTTTGCTGCTTTTTTGTACAGACAAAGGAAGAAAGCCCTCTTTTTATTTCCATGTTTCCTCCCATGCCCTGACTGGAGGCACATCCTGGGCTTGCCCTGGTCACGTTGTCCATCACTCATCTGCCGCTGCTTGGCAGCTCCTTGTGGTCAGGGTGCGCTGGGAGCTTTGGGGATGGGAGTCTCTTTTCCTCTGCACTTCGAGGTCTCTGAGAGGCACTTGGGCAATATAAAAGGGGTTTTAATAATTAATCGCAACAATTCAGGCGTACAGATGTCAGGGGTTATTTTGGCTTCAGAGTATTTGGTCATCCCTAGGACAAAGCTGATTTCCTCACTGTCTGCGCTGAGTTCAGGCCTAGGACACCACTGCCACGACTGCGTGGTATTTCCTGAGTTGAAGCCTTTTCTTTCAGTGATGAATGGCTTCCTGGACGCTTTGAAGTATGCTAATCGTGTTGTATGTTTTATAGTTTGTTCTATTTGCAGTTACAAAACAGAGTTCAGTTATGGGTGAGCTAAAATAAATTAATTTTTTTATATTCTTCTGTTTTATTATGCTTTTTGGTCACATTATCATTCCTTGTGTGGGCAGAATTCAGTGTCTTAACACCCTCAAGTAATTTCTAATATATTTGGTCTTTCTGAATGGATGAGTGAAAATCAGAGAGAAAGCTCATCATTTTGCTGAAGCTTCCCTATTATCCCTTTTCACTCAGGGTCTGCAGGAGTCACCGGCAATTTCAGTGTTTTGCTGGTAACCACTTGTATCTTTTCACTGCCTGAGAGGCATCGTGCAAGAATATATTGAACTGTATTTTCTGCTTTGCATCTGCAAATCCCACAGTGTGCGACTTGCAGAGGAGAAGGCTTGGCAGAGATGCTGCAAGGTGGACGGTGGGTGCCCGTGCCTTGTCACACCGGGCACAGCCAGAGAGCTGACCGCGGCGATATGCACAGCACGGGCAATGTCTCTATCCACCGGATGGAGAAATCCCCTGCATGTTGTGATCTGCTGTAGTGTCTGGCTACTGAGCAACAGACACAGGACCTGGTCAAATCTTGGGTTTTGGATGTGGCATCATGCTTGCAGTCCAAGAGAGAGCATCATCTGAGTTTACTGGGGTAGCTGAATCTTCAAGACTGTTGATGTTTTACATTTCTAATATTACATTATCATGCCTGTCCTTTATCCAGTGTGGATTTACTCCTTTGGTTTAGATTTGATCTGTACTGAAAGTCCTGATTTAAAGGATTTCAGCGAAAGGTTCCACAGGATGCTTGCTGAAAACTGATTGTATTTTACAGTGGTAATAGAGTTTCTCCGAGACGCGATGACATTCAGTATTACCTATTGACGAGCTACTGTTTTTCTTGATTTATATGTATTTTTTATGGGTGGTTTTATGCTCTGCCAAAGGGTTTAAACAAAACCAGTATTATCGCTCCGTGGGTGCTGTCCAGTTTTGTAGAGCTAAAAAAACCACTCATTCAGAAAGAGCTCCTTGATTAAATTAAGTCCCTGACATAAGTGAGGTTTTTTACTTATGTTTTCTACACATTTTTTTTTTAATTTATTGGAAGTAATGCTTACAAGAATCTACTAATTTCCTAATTGCCTGTACCTCTTAGAAGAATATTTTTCTATCAGTGACTTGGGATTTTTAAGATAGCAGTCATGTGCTCAGTCACTTTACGGCGATCTTTTGTGTTGTTTCCCTCCTTATTTATTAACAGTCATAATTTCTCACTGGTATTTCTTTCCCCTTCACAGCCGCAGTATATTTATAAGAGCCCTTTTGTTCTCTGTAATCACTTTAGCTAGCATTAAAACATTCTTCTTTTCTGATGCCCTTATCTTTTCTCAGCAAGGCTTAACCGACTGTAGTTCTCTTTCATTTTTCCCTCCTTCTCCGCTTCCCTTTGCACTCGGATCTGTGAGCAATTCCTACGGAAACTGTAGTAGTTACCTCCCATCCCTCTTTTCCAAAACTTGTTTTCTGCCCTTTAACTCAGATTTTCGTCGAGATTTTTCCATCCTTCTTCCCTGCTCCTGGATTTGAGCATCCCTTGCCTCATAGTGAATTACAATAACACTTACTATTTGAAAACTGATTTTCATTTGCAAAGTCCTTTGTAAAAATTAATGGATGAATAGTAAAGCATTGTTGAAGGCATTCTCTTATCAAATCCTGAGCCCTTGGTGGGCCTGCTCCCAGCTCTGAAGTGGTGAAGTAGCTCATGAATGTTGCCCTCAGTGCTTTCTTTTATCGGGCAGGTGTGTTCTTAATCCTCAGGGGAGGGCTAGGTCTAACCTGAGTTTGGGGTGAGCAGCTGTACAAAACTTTAAGAGAAACTCAGTCTCTTTGAGGAGAGAGTAGCCCTTGAAAGCTCAGTTTCAAAGTTGCTTCTGGAGGCAGAAATAGGTGCAAATAACAGAATGAGATGGAGATAAATGTTCGGATAATATACCTGCTTGTGTAGTTTCTGATTGAGCCTTGAAGTAAATGTCTTGCACATTGATTATTTGCTTTTTAATCATCTTATCAAGAATGCCTTTTAGAGATAAAGAAATGCTTTTGAATGAGGATATGAATGGGCACAAATAGATCCTCTCCAGTATGAATACCTGCCGTTCAGGCAGGATGAATTGCTTTTCAGAATTGTGCAGTTTCTCTGATCAGTTACTACAGTTGGGAGCAACCAAGAATACCAATAAAAAGACAGACTTTCTGGGAGCAAGTCAGCAGTACTCTGCCTGTGATTAACTTCCCAACCCTCTTTTCCCTTCAGAGGCACTGAGCAACAGAAGGGTTTTCTCCCACGCCTCCTTCTGTGCCAGTTTTATTTTGGACATTCTAAACAAAAATTGCTGACAACGTCGGAGAAGTGAAGGTAGAATCACTTGTTCTCACTAGATCTCACTAGATTTGGGTTTGTTGTTCTTCTTCCTTGCTGTAGATTTGATATTTGTCCACAGCATAGGTTTTGGCTGGAAAATGATTTATTAACTGAATTAAAACATTTTTGCAAACAGGCCATCATTCTGAAGAAAACTTCCATCTCTCCGGAGAGGGCAGGCAGTTCTAAAGACAGCGAGGCTTCATCCAACCCTCGGAGAGAGAGAGAAGCTCTCAGCCGAGGATGTCCATCTGCAAGTTGACATCTGAGCTCAGAAATGGATTCCTGGTCCAAAGTGAATCCCCAGGTTGTCCCTTCTTTCAGTGCTTTGATTTACATTGTGGGCTGGTTTTGCTGAACATGCACTGGATTCATTTCAGAGACAGCTGAACTGAAATGCGTGGTTAAGGGTTGCACCTACCATGCTCCAGGTGCTAATGGGCATTCCGTATGTGGGGCCAACCCTGACCTAGTCTGGAGTGGTGTCTCCAGGGCAGGCTTCAAGTCCTCAAGACCGCATGCTTTGTTTTGCAGATCCTACTGGTGCACCACTCTGGAAGACTGAAATTTAAGACAGTCTCATCTAATAAAAATGAACTGGATACTAGCCATGATTTCTAGAGTTTTGAACTTGGAAAAGAGCATTTTGTTTCCAGTATGCTTCACAGTCTGTCTTTGCCATGTCTTGTGTTTATGTTTTTGGAACAAAGGTATAATACGCAGAAAGGTCCGGCAGCCCAGACTTGGAAGTAGTGCCGCATGTAGATGACGGTATCTTCTAGTGCTATCGGGACACCGTCTAGGCTGCTGGTTTGGGATATTGTCACATTTCGGTTGAGGGCAGCAGGCACTTTCTCTGCAATTTCTGACCTGTAACAAGTGGTTGGACTTCTGGCAGGAGAGACAAGCATTTTGTCTAGCACGTGCTTTCTGAGACATGGAGTGTCTAACTCATCTTCTGTGTGAGATAACAAGTTCATTTTTCAGCATGAAGTATTTCCAACTTTACTAGGAACAATTGCTTTTCACTGGCTCTCACTGTCAGTTCGAGGGCTCCAGTGTATCTCAGGACCTCTTGAGTGGTTCTCCATGATCCATCGCTGAAACCTGCCTACCGTTACTTATTGAAAATTAAGGCACGTACCTCGCATACAGGGTACCTATTTTAGTAGTGGTTCTAACAACATTTCTGCTTTCTACTTAGCAGCAAGTTTAAGTATCTTGGTATTACAGAGGACGCCTGCTATTTGAACATCCGTGTTCTCAGGATGTCCACCTGCACTTAAGGCACTACACCAAAAGGGCGCAGTACTCCTGTGAATCACATGGTTTGTCTTTCAGCCCCACACAGATCTCCCAGGTAACTCATAGCATCTAAACTGGCACTAGAAGACCGTGGTTAGGGAGCTAGACCTCTAGTCCAGCATGCTGTCATGGGAGATGGTGATGAAAAGCACCTCCCAAATCTCTCAGCCACGCTGGGAAAAGGGAGGTATTGCAGGGTAACACAGGGATGTAGGAGGTGGGCATCAAGGTGAGTGCATTACAGGGGAAAAGGAGAGAGTGATTATGTTCAGATTCTGTTTCATATTAGATGAAACATTTGGCAAAGGCGTTGCATGAGTCACCTGGGAGATGTTTATCCTTGAATTGCCCAGAGATTACATAGTTTGGTCTCCTTCTAGCTCTGGTCATTCACTGCAAGTGGATCACGCGCAGCTTGGTAGCACCGGGATATCCCCTGTAGGTACTGTATATACATATACTGTATGCAGCATATGAAGACTTTAGTTGAAATTAAGTTTATGGCATCATAATAAGCTACAGTGTTTCTTTGCTAAAAGAGCAGATGGTGCCTTCTCAAAGGAAACAGAGCAGCAACTTCACCCGCTAGCGGAGACTCGCTGACTTTGCCGCTCCGTCTCGTAGCTCTGTTCAGATTGACAGGGAGGTCAGGGCTTCGTCTGGGAATTAAAAAGTTTTCTTGCTGGGACTGAGAGAGGGAAGCAATGTTAAAGACGGCAGCAGATGGAGCATGTATCTAAGCAAGGTTTTGGCACACCTCGTTTTAGCGTTTCACAACAACATCCCCATAGGCAGCGTGGGGTCATAGATGGGATGACTGCAGAGTGTGCCTGTGCAAAAGTGCCCGAGAATGACTCCGTCGGTTCACGCAGGTGTAGGCAAGGTTTTAAATTCATGTGCTCTTCTCCGGTGGGTGCAAATCAAACCCCTTTTGTTTCAATCACAATGGAAGTCTTGAAAAAGAACATTTTGCAGAAAGTACTGATTTTGATTATCACGGTCGCTTGATCTGTCTTTTATAGTTTGATCCTGAAAGCGAAAGAGAGCTAGCTTAGTTGTAGTGGAATACCGCTACGTTTTGATTATGTTTGCTAGAAATGGGGTGGGGCGTCTAGATTTGCACTAGAAAATTCCACAGGTTTTGCTTGCAATTAAATGCACATATGAGTTAATTTGAATTTTTGTAAAGCAAGTTCTCAGACACTGTGTAAAGAAAGAGAGAGAGGGGCAGAAATAGACTTCTCTAATAAAGACTTCTTTATCTTACTTATTTTGATGGTGTTTTGCAAATTTGTCTGTCGTTCTCATACCCCAAGAATGCATAATTAGGATCTCTGTATTTCTGCTCAGCCAAAAAATTAGTCATATTTCAGGGAACAGAATGCCTTAACGCATACAATTCACATTCTGTATCAGAAGTAACAATTTAAGTATCAGCCTACTGCCTCAAGGTGCTTCTTTCTTTCTCTGCATTTCTCTCCATGTGTACCTGTGAAAGCAGCTCTGCCCTTTACAAAGTCATTTTATTGTGCCTTCCAGTTCATCAGCTACTGGGAATATGCAGGCTAGCTAATATTCCTTTTGCTTTACAAGTGGGAGAGAGAGCGTGCCAACTAATAAGGGCACAGTATCAGAGAATGAAAAAGTAATAAGGGAAAAAAATATTTCTAGCCTTGCAGAAAAATCTCATGCAAATGTGATAGAGAAAGAAAGGAAAGGAAGAGGTAATAAACCAAAATGGGTCCTTGAAAGAAAGGAATTATGCAGATACGTGTCTTGATTTTCACAAGTGTTATTAATTTTTTTAAATTAAATTGGATCTTGTAAAATATGCAAGATTTACAGTTCTCTTATGAACAGCGTGATCAAATGACAACAATTTTTTCCCCACTTTGTACTCTCCATAGAGCTCAGCAATAATGTAGTTTCTCAATTTAAAAGCTTTCTTACATCTTATCTCAAAGATCAGCTGTGGTCAGCTGGAAAAAAATATCAAAGAATGCTTAAAATAAGGATGAATTGACATGCATTTGCTTAAATTTTCTTGAGAGTGCTGCTTGCAAATACTGTTTCTTATGGTAATGATAATATATTCCTGAAAGAAAACATTTTACTGCTACAGCGGTATTAGTAATATCATCTGATGCTATATCAGGATAGCTAAAGACCACTAGTAATTTCAGCAGGAATGTAAAATATGCTATTGGACTGTGAAAAAGAAGAAAACAGATGAAAACTTATTGAGATATCTCAAAGTTAAAAGCAGCTTATCACAAAGCTTCTTTTAACGGAAAGAAAGGGAAAATGTTATGAAGTATATTTACATCATTATGGGTAACCTTACTAACATAATCAGTGATGACTTATTTCTGAGGTTAATTCATCACTCTTACCCCAGTTCAGAAAATCACCAGAGATGGAATTTAACTTTCAAATGCATTGATATTTTGCACTGAAGTCCACAGACACATTTGTCTGTGTGTGCTGAGCCTGGAGCAGCCTGAGGATTGAATCTTAAATTCTTGCTACAGTGTCATGGAACTCTTCAGTTTCCAGAAACAGAAACTGTCCTTTATCTAGACAAAGGAATTTGAAAACTCTGAAAAAAAATACTGAAAAGGGAAAAAGCCGCAAGAGTTCATGCCTTCCAGAAGAGTAATTATATGACTCTTATTGTTATTCCCAGCTGTAAGGAGGTGTTCTTTGAAGGTGGCCCAAGCAGACGGCAACTCGTGAGCTGCTTTTGCCAGCTTTGGCTAGCAGCTGAACAAGACCTTCATGTCCTCAGGTTTGGGGTCTTTCACAGCTTGTCACTCACAGTTTCACCTCAGCTGTCAAGGACGTTGTGTGGGATGAAGAAGAGTCACCTAGCAGCTCCCACCCTCTCCTGTGGAGCTCAGGGGACTTGCGTACAGCAGCCAAGCAGGAGGCACGCCTGCTCTCTTTCTTTCCCACCACCCGTGAGCGGGATGGGCTGAAGCGTGTTGGACTACGCGGTCTTCTCAATCACAGTGGTTTGTCCCAGGAGCAGATTAGGAGGACCATGCCTGGAAGCACCACAGAGCTCAGAGCAGGTCTGGGGCATGTTGTTGGCCACAGTCACAAGGCCACCAAAACCAGGGAAGTGCTCCCACGGATTTGTCCCAGGAGCAGATTAGGAGGACCATGCCTGGAAGCACCACAGAGCTCAGAGCAGGTCTGGGGCATGTTGTTGGCCACAGTCACAAGGCCACCAAAACCAGGGAAGTGCTCCCACGGACATCAAGGCGACCAGCAAACATTTTCATGTTTCCTGTTTTTTTATTCACTGGGTACGAATCAGCCTAAGTAGTGCCAAACGCACCAAAAAAGACAAGGTTCAAAAAGCACTGACAATATTACCCTTATGTGACACCATAAAGCATCATCTACGGTTTGCTTCACTCCACTCTTCCATCCCACAGCATCGTGGGGTGCAGATAGGCGAATGCTGGGTGAGGAGGTGGATCTGTCGTGGCAAGGAGACTGAGTGGTCTGGGTGGTTCCCTGCGTTAACATCTGATACACAGACACAATGCAAATGTGCGCTGTTGACAGAAATGGCCAGCTGGCAGAGGATGTGTCTGTGCCTCTGATATTTTAAATTTAGGATGGCTACCGCTCCATCCTTATTCATGAACATGATGACGAGTTTTTCAAAACCCTGATTGTTTAATATAATCTGTTTACTACGAAACATCTGATAGCTATTATAGAAAATGTCAGATAATTTATGTTCCATTTTTCCACCCCGAGCTAAAAAAACCCACCACATTTTATATCAAGAAACATTCAATAGCTTATAGACAAATGGACAAAATGCACAAACGTCAGATGCACAGCCCTGAGCAATGGGGACATGACATGAGCTGAATAAAATTCTAGTTGCATTTGCTAATGCCTGATAATTGACGTGATAATAGAAGATTACAGATACGGGTATTGTTTGTATTCTAACCCTATTTTCTGTGATTTTCACGCTGCAAAGATTATTCCAAAAATGATATCCTTTTGGTATTGAGATTAGTTGTATAAATTGAGATTTGGGAATGACACTTCAAATTAGCACTAAGGTAATGTTCTGGGGGAGCTGGATAAAATGGATTCTGAAAAACCTATTGCATTTTCAATCTGATTATAGTAATTTACCCAAGATAAGAAAGAAGCATCTCTTTCACTTTTCTGTAATTATTATAGGGTAAATTTTATATTGTAAAATGCAAAGATTTGCTTTCCAGTCTTACGATTATGGCAAAAATGTTTGCTTGTCTTTAAATAAAATAGTAGGCTCTAAGAATGCTTTTATTTTCTAATTAGGAGACACAATATGTAATAGCATGATACTTGAATGATGGGATTTTATATAAAAGACATTACTGTCTATGAGTCTTTTTATTTACAGATAAACATGAGAATTCCTGATGAATTTCACTGGGGTTTTATAGACACGTAATTGTTTTAGTTTAACCCTTCCATTTGTATTTTCAGAGGTACAGAACACTAAAACCAAGCCAAAATATCAGTACTTTGTATATTTGAGAAAGAAAATAAATTGTTATTCAAAGGCAGCTTTTTCAGATGAGTCAGTTAAATGTGAAAGGAAATTAAAAGCTACAATTTAAAAGCATTTTGTGAATTATACTCTTTGAAAAAGGAAAGAACCTGTGCCTTTGACAAGACAATTTGTAGGGAGACAGATTTTCCATGGCTTCAGTTATTGTGCTCCAGGAGCAACAAAGAGGCAGCCGGTGTCCTCTTTGTCAGTTCAGGGGCTTCCAGTCTCTGTGTGTGGCAAAACACTATGAGCAGCACTCACAAATATTTCATAAGCTAAGAAATATTGGCTGAGGTTCAAGTGAAAGGAATTTCTTCATTTCAAAATCATTGACATTGTGCACAGTCTCTGTAGGTTCAAGGGAGTGATTTATTATTAGCCAAACCAATGCATTTAAAAAAAACATCCTTTATTTGGGAGTCTGACTGCTTTACCCAGACCTGTATGTTTCTGAGAAAACATTACCTTTGCTGTAAGCTTCTTGCTTTATAAATGAAGAGTGAGGAATTCTGCCCTGTTTTCATAACAGCTATGCATACAACTTCATCCTGGAGAGTCAAGAGATGAGAGAATTTCTTCCTAGCCTGTAGTCCCTTTCTGGAGCCTTACGGCTTGCCACAGTTTTCTTCCACTGTCATCACTGAAATATTATGCTTAGAAAGCTGATTTATTGTTTTACAGTGGATTTGGTTCCCTTTGTCTAAATGTAAACAAAAGGATTCCCCTATTTTCTCTCTTTCCACACCCAATACGACTTATTTTGCATAATTAGGCAAAGGAAAAAAAGCTGGTTTAGAGAAGTCTTGCTATTACAGTTGCAATGAAGGCAACTGAAGTCTTGTCCTTCAAGTGGTAGGGTTTTTATCTCCCTTCATGTTTTATTTACGGCGTTTTGGCTGGCCTACTTCTACTGCCGTTGGAAATTCCCCAGAACACGCTTTATAATGCTCTGCAGATGAGGAACTGGCAAGCTGTCTCTCCGTTAGCTGTAGCCAACAGAATATTCTCAGTAAGACTTTAAGTTTCTCTTGAAATGAGTGATTAGAAGAACATTTTCGAAAGTTTTTGCCACAACTCCTTAATCACAGGGTTAGGTAGCACTGATGCTGCCTGTGCTTCTCCTGTGTGTTTTTAAAGGAACCGGGATAGCACACTGAGGCATCTACTCGTTTAATCTTAATTAGCTCCCTGCCTCATGACTCCTTTCATGCAAATGGACATTCATGCCAGCTGCCTGGCTTTCACGTTTGAATCCTGTGCCACCATCTTGCTGTCAGCCCTTTCGTCAGCAGGCCCTCCTCACTCCTTCTCTTTTACCATGGTCTTCCCCCAGGCCTCTCTCCTTGCCCTTCCTCCTTCATGGGAAACACAGGGATACCTTCATCACTTCTTTGTCTCATTCTCAAAAATGCGTTGTCTTTCAGTCTGTAACTTGGATATGGGTTTGAAAAGTGAGTTACTCTATGTTAAAACAGAGCCTTAGGGTGAAACGTTCCCAAGTGACCTGGCTTCTATGCAAACCTACAAAGAACCTTATTGAATAATTATTGCTGATGATGGTGGCACCAATAACTGACTGTTTGTGTCTGTGCTTAGGGCATATATTCATTTACCACTTCCCACTGGCAGGCAGGTGTTCAACCATCTCCAGGAAAGCAGGACTCCATCACGTGGAACGGTGACTAGGGAAGAAAAATGCCATCGCTCTGAACCTCCCCCCTTCCTTCTTCTTCCCTTAGCTTTATATGCTGAGCATGATGCCATATGGTATGGAATATCCCTTTGGTCAGTTGGGGTCAGCTGTCCCAGCTGTGTCCCCTCCCAGCTTCTTGTGCACCCCCAGCCCACTCGCTGGTGGAGTGGGTTGAGAGGCAGAAGAGGCCTTGACTCTCTGTCATCCCTGCTCAGCAGGAATGAAAACATCCATGTTATCAACACGGTTTCCAGCACAAATCCACAACATAACCTCATACTGGATACTGTGAAGAACATTAACATTATCCCAGCCAAAACCAGCACACTCATCTTTAAAGCTGAAAGAAAATGGAATTTATTACAGAGGGCCTGAGTACCTCATGGCTTTATTTCTAGTGACGCTGGTCAAGCAAAGCCAAATACTGATAATGCCATGCTAACTTCTAGTTATCTAAAATAACTTTGCTGACATTAAACAACACTTAAACACAATAATTAGATCCTAATGTCTTTGGAAAAAGGCACAGGAATTCTAAACCCCATTTTTAACATCTGGACACCTCAGAGTTAGCTAGAAGCTACCTTATTTGTACATCCACTTGGCAATTACTCTGACAAAGCACTCACTATTAGCACAGGGTCTGTCTCCAAGACTAGGATTAGGTTTTAATTCTGAGCCAGAAACTTCTGAAGAACATCATCGTTTCTTTTTAGAGCTCTAGAGAAGTATTTCTTCTGCCAAGTATCTCTGTTATTACTAGTCCTGAGCAAATGCTTCCATTTACACTGAATTGTATGCTAGCTTTCTGATTTCAGGACACAGCACCCTGTAACAAAGGGGTACATTTCACTGGAAGACAGTGAGTCTATAGCCAGAATATAACCATATATTCAGTGGGGAGAAAATGCTAAATGAAATTGTATTATTTTACTGGAGAACAGGTTTCAGAATTAATTAATTTGGATTTAATACATTTGCAATGGAAGACTGCTCTACAGCAGACACGGTGAATACTGAATTATTTAGATGGGGTCAAATTATAAAGCATTGTCATCATTTGTAGTTCTTACTTGTAAATGAGTAGACATCTTAAGCTTTTCAAGTAGTGTGCAACCCACTTCAGCCTTTTAATTATGATGACCTGTGCTTCTTTTAATCCCTGGGCTTTTGAAAAGGGCTTAGTTACTTCTTTTTTTCCCCTGAATGTTACTTATATGGTAAGAGATCTCAGATGAAATATGTTCTTGTTCTTCTTTGCTTTTTCCTCTGTTTCTGCCTCACTGTCTTTTCTCAGCTGTCCTGTGGTAGGCATGGAAATGAGTGCAGATGCTTCCTCAGAGGTGGGATACTGATTTTCCTCCTTCAGAGCCTGAAGGGGATGGAAGGGGGAAGAGGAAAGGAAAGGAGAGATATGCTTTCTTTTCACCTCTGCATGTGAAGGCTTGTTTTTGTTTCCACATTTGTCCAGGCAAAAGAAAAAATGGAGTTCAAGGCCAAACATCTTAGAGCCTTTAAAATGGTGCTATTGATTTGTCCTTGTACTTCTGTGTAACAATACATGCTGAGCAGGCAGGGCACTCATCCTGCCTGAGACGGACCGGAGAACTTTTAGGCTCATTTTCTCACACCTGAGCATTCAAGACACAATCAGTGGTATCCACCTATATATTTTCATAAAGAAAATTGAGTCCAACACGCATCCCAAACTGTTAAATATGGAAATAATTGTTATCAGGATGGCAAATGTATTCCTACTGTAACTGGATACAGCTTTCAAATTTGGCTCAATAACTTACCCTTTTAGTCAAGTTTACTTCTAAGACGGGATCTTCAAATATGCTTATCATTCTGTTTGTACTTGAAGTCAGTGGGAGTAAATGGGCCAGTGCAGAGCTCTTGAAAATCCTGCTGCAATCCAAAGACAGATAAATATTAAAGTTCTGCCCCAACAGAAAAAAATGCAAACAATGAAATTTATTGTTGGGCACTTAAAATGCTCCCCAGCACTTCCTAATAGAAGATGTGATAAATGCTTTACTGTTCAAGGAATGCAAGTGTCTACTGTGGGATCTTAACACCAGTGTTACAGAATACAGTTGGAGAAGCAACTTCATTTGGATGGCAGCAGTTTGATTGTGAACATCACCATTTGGGAGGGAAATATGTTTGGTTTATTATGCTTTTTTCACTTGTTTCTCCTGTCTTGAGAATTCCTAACACCACAAGACAGTGAAAAAAAGAAAGAAATAAAGAAAACAAGAATGAAAGAAAAATGTAAGCGGTCACTGCAGGAAATCATGCCAGTTGAAGCATTTCTCCAACAGTTTACTCAAACAAAAAGGCAAGGCACTGTTTCAGTTCTTTTCATTTAATTCCATTGTTTGTATGCTGACTTTACAGCATAGGTCCTGTCTTCTATATTGTTGTTGCTTTGGGATATCCAGGCAATGCTTCGGCAGGAGTCTGGTCTTTCAGAAGGGACTCTGCCCCAGGCTGGGTGTGGCAGGGGTAACACTTTGGGGCCCAGGTGGTGTGAACAGTGTTGAGCTATGTCCCATTTGCTGCAAGTTGTCTGAGGTGGGGACCATCTTCTTCTTCTGTGAGAGTCTTTGCCTCAAGCTGACTAGGTAGCCACATCCCAGGCTTTCATGGATATCCCTTTCGTTTTTTTCTGCCCAGGTCATGGCTGGTTCAGCCTTAATGTGTCATGCATCCTCTCCACCACCACTCCCCCACAGATTACTATAACAGGCTTCAGCATTTGCTTCTGTAGGGCCCAGTGGACTACCCATCTGTTGCTCCCTTTGCTTTCTTCCTGTGCTGCATCATAGGGTGCTCAGCACCTGGTGGTGTGGGTAGCAGAACATCTTCTAGTGGTAGCAAGAAGAGTTAACCACTGCCATGCTCACAGGGGGAAGTCCCCTGTTGAAAAAGGAGATGAAAACATAAAGGGTGTTTTGTGTTTGGTTTTTTTTACCTGATAAACTGTCATGGCATTTTATTTTAGTATCTCTCCCAGTATTCTACAGTTATGGTTGAGGTAACATTGATTTTATTCCCTTTGTCTTCAGGTGCTCACAGCTCTTCAGAAAATTTACCTTTGGGCTAAAAGGTGTTTATAGCAAAGATCTCAAATGGCTTTACTTACGGTACCTTTTTATACCAAGAAAATCTCATAGAACCACCTGTCCTACTGTATAATGTTCTTTGACCCTTCTATGATTTTAAATCATACTACAGTTGCAATAGTAACTTAATTTGCAAAACGATGCCAGGAAACTATCTTCATTGCTTATGCAAAGTGGTTTAGTTTCAATAATTTGTAATGTAATACTGATGACATTTTTTGATGGATCTTTATGTATGGATGCTTTTCTGTGTAGTGCCTCAAATACTGGAATTTGATACAAGCATTTGCAATCTTAAGGACTCTAAACTTCAGACCTCTTGTCTGAATTTCGGGAAAACATGATCTCAGTCACATTTACCACCTGGTGTTAGCTTTCAGCTTTGTGTATAATAGCTGCCTGCTTCTCCTTCAGTCCTTCCCATCAGGTTTATTCCATATAAAATCCTTAGCACATTCGTCTTAGAATGTAACATGTGGCCCACATAGGTCACAGGCAGCATGGAGATACGTCCCTGACACTGAAGGTGCTGAACACTGAGGTAACCTGGAAGGCTGGAGCAAAGTCCAGCTGAATTCCTTCTTCCCCACATTGGAAGGGGAGGCAAGCCTTATTTACTATTGCCTGCATCATTATGATGCTGGAAGAATACTTTGATCATACTGTGTTTATCTGTGGGTAAATAGAAGACTTCGCTTGATCATTCTTGTCAGCTGGACTTCATCAACCAGGAGTGGCACAGTTTTGTTGTGAAGTATAGCAACAGGGGTTGAGAAAAGCTGTCCAAAGCTCAGGGCACCAGCAGGTCTGACTCGGGTAAGGCATAGCTGCGGTGAAGCAGGAGGATCCATGGCTGCAGCTTCAGCTGAGAATTCGTCTCTCCCTCTTCCTCTTTGAGTCCTTCTCCATTTTTCGTTGTCTGCCTACAGAAGAGGCATGATGGCTCCTCTCTGCCAGCTTCAGGAAGTCACTCTGACATGCCACAGTCAGCATAGCAAGGGAAAATTTGTCTGTCAGCTTTTTGGGATGCTCTGTCAATGTCAGGCAGTGTACTAGAAGACAGGGGAGACGTTATAGCACCTTCCAGTATCTGAAGGGGCCTACAAGAAAGCTGGGGGGGACTTTTTACAAGGGCCTGTAGTGACAGGACAAGGGGTAATGGGTCTAAATTGAAAAAGCAAAGATTTAGGTTAGATATCAGGAAGAAATTCTTCCTGGAGAGGGTGGTGAGGCACTGACACAGGTTGCCCAGAGAAGCTGTGGGTGCCCCACCCTGGCAGTGTTCAAGGCCAGGCTGGATGAGGCTTTGAGCAACCTGGTCTAGTGGAGGGTGTCCCTACCCATGGCAGGGGGGTTGGAACTAGATGGTCTCTAAGGTCCCTTCCAGCCCAAACCGTTCTGTGATTCTGTGATTCTATGAAGACTGCAGGTGTCTGTTGCTATAGCGTATAGCAGGGATCTAGCCTGAGTTGGGGGAAACCAGTGGGGATGGACAACCGGGGAGGGTTATGTCAGCGCTCCTGGTGGGGAAGGTGCAGGAAGACCAGGGAGTACAAGGTCTGCCTCACATGGGTGTTGGTGGGATGTGTCTGACTGAAAGAGTCACTTGTAGATCTGGGGTGCTGCACTGGGGATTGGCACAGCAAAAGAAGCAGTGTGGTGGTAGCTTGAATGTTGTACTCCTCCAGGACCAAATTAACTACCTGAATTCCTCTTGGGAGGCAGCCAGAATGCTGCCAAAATTATGCCAGGAGGAGACCATGAAGTAACATGGATTATATCCCTAGACCTATATCCCTTTTGCTCTTTAATTTCTATAGCGAGAAAATGCTTTTCTCAGAGTTGTGCTGAGTGGTGGGGATGGACATGGCTAGAAGCTAGGACTACGTTTAGTAGAAGAAGAATAGAAGTAGTAGTTTGGGGGTTTCTGTTTATCTCAGGAGGAAGCTAAACAGCCTTGTTAGAGAATGTGAGACTCAGAAACACAAATTGCGTAGGATAATTTAGAAGATTGTGCCTTTAAATTTAGTTTGAGACAAAACTAAGACTTTGCAGTAGTTTTCTGAGAAGTTTTTCCTCTTTCTCATTCAAAAATACTGGATAATAATGTTATTATCTACATGGTGATTTTCACCCAAATGTCTGTAATTGCTTTACAGCTATAAACATCAGGAGTCTCATTGTACAGCAGCTGCAGAAAAACACACTGAAGTTTGTTACGTATTTAGGAATATCTTTGAAAAGGAAAAAATCTGTGTTTGGGCTCCATTTTTCTTACAGAAGAACCAAATTTGATGTTTTGCATCTTTCTTTTGTCATCTCTGAACTTTTTTCCGTTCTGCTATGTCCTTTTTGTGATAATGGACCAGACGGCACACATTATTAAAAAGGCAGGGTACACTCTAGATTATATGGTGGCATAATAATGTTCTCTGGTTTATTCTTTGTTCTACTCCTAATACTTCATAACATTCAATTTGCTTTTTTTATCACTGTTAAGTACGGACCTGACATTTTTGCAGAACTGTCTATTATGATGCCAGCATTTTGTTCCTAAATGGTAATAATAATCTCAGGACCTATCACTAATAGATAGGTGTATAGAAAGTTGGGGTTTTCTCCCTATGGGTTGTTTTACATTTATCTGCATTGAATTACATCAGCCATTTTATAACCCAGTCACTCAGTCTCATAAGGTTCCTGCAGCATTTCTGCTAGCCACCTTTTTTAGCATCCTGAGTACCACCAGACAGTCTTTTCTCCTTACTGTTCATACCCTTTTCTGATCATTTATGAACAGGCTGAACACAGACCTCTCTTGGGCTCATCCCTCTGACCTCCAAAGTGACTATCTGTGCCCTAATGTTTCTTTCAGGTTAGCCAACCCTTTCTCCATGCGAACAGGACTTTGGTGCATTAGCTTATTTAGAGTTTTTGATGAAGGCTTTTAGCAAATGAACATTTAGGTGCCAGAGGGTCTCCCTTGTCCATCCCATTGCTTACCTTTATTCCTTCGAAGGACTCCAGGTTTCTGAGGCACAGATCTCCTTTGCAAAGTCACACTGGCTCTTCCACAGTCTACCATATTTATTTTGTGGGGTTTTTTCTGCTAAAGTTTTGTTCTTCTGACTGCTTTTCTGCTAATTTGCCTGGGAATGCGCTACAGGAACCCTTCACAAATTAGGAAACTGAAAGTTTACCAGTGATGGGGTGCCAAGCTTTTGTGTATGAGGAAGAAACCTGAACCTCTGCCCATCTCACAGTGAAGACTGAGGCAAAGAATCGGTTTAGTTCTTGTTGCAGTTTGATCTTTTCTAAAGGCGCTTTCTTGCTCCTTGGTCACAGACTGTCAGCAATTGTGGCTGTGGACAGTGTCTTCCACATGACTGTGGTCCTTTCCTGCTACTTCAGCTGTAGTTGTATTAAATAATGTTTAAAAAAATCTTAATACTATGGTTTGTGTTTTCCCCATTGCTTCTGTGATATACACTGTTCTGGGTCATGTACAACCTATGGGAGGGATCCTCGCCCAGAGGATTTTGGATCTAAAATAATCTGAAATTTAGCAACCAGGTATAATATTCATTTTCATCTTCTCTTTTCCATGACTTTTCACCCAGATGACAAGGCGGAAGCACTCATGACAACTTCTGCAGTTGTGAACCCCTGGTTATCCAGACTGTGGGGCTGGTTAGAGAATACTGAGAAACTCTTTTGTGTCCTGTGCTCACATTTCCTTCTTAAGCAGTTGAGACATGTCTGGGGCACTCACGCAAATGCAGAAGCTGGAAAGTTTATGTTAAGTGTAAATCTGACTCACATATCAGAAAAATACAGTTTTATTTTTAGCACAGAAAGTATTGATAGCTATGGAGTAGAAAGGTATTTCAAAAAGATGCTAACATAATATATTAATGAAGTAGTTTAAATATAAATAATACAACAAAAAAGTTTAGTACTGAGCAAGCATCACTCAAAGAATCCTCTTCAAATGCCATTAAAAAATCAGAGCACAAGACCTTTAAGATCCTTTAAGAGAAATTTGAAATGTCAGACACAGGAAGCAGAGATGCCATAATGATGAGCAAGGAGTGTAAGAAGTACAAAATTCTCTTCTGAAAGAGAGAAAATACTTCCCTGATGACTGAAGCAATGTTTCCGTATCCGAGTTTGGTACTATATTGTACAGGTCCCTGCTTTCAGAGACCATTAAAGAGTTAGATCCCAAATGAAGATACTTGAAAGAGAAATGTTACATTTATTTTTAAAAACTTATTTAACAAATTGTTCGAACCATATGTAATAGGTGAGGAAAAGGGCTCAAGAGACAGAATCGGGGAATGTCACCAACTTGCTGCTCAGATAAAGTAGCTGGTGCTGGGTCTGGGCAAGAAAAGTTGTTTTCATTTCTGTAATACATACATATCTTATCAATGCCAGTATAATTTTTACCCGCTCATGTAGAAAATATAAGACGCTGTATTTGCAGTTAGTGTTTCAAAGACAGATCTACTGTCCCATTGTTGCTTGTAAGTTTAAGGTTACCTGAAGTAGATTCGTGCTGCATAACTGGATTTTCATATGATTGCGTTTTTGCTTCAGATTTGCTACCATCTTTATTCTCTACCTTTGTTTACAAGGAGAATTGATCCCCTGGTCAGTTTAAAACTGTAGGGCAGTTGATATAAGAATAGCCTACAACAACCTGTAATCCATTTTTATACAGCTTCTTATTTATTTCCTTTGAAATTGTTATATTTACTTTTTACACATTCTCAATGTGGATGCTGCTTTTTGCAATACCCACCCAGATCCAGTTGCTTCTCCAAAGGCTCAGCTTCCAACTTAAATATAAGTTCCAGGTTGAAAGCTGACCCTAAGTTACCATGGAAATTAGGAAATGAGGTGGCAAGTCTAAGAGAAAGATAAGAGGTGGGCAAAGAAAGAATACTTTGGATTGCTCACAGGTAAAATGGAATAAAATTTCCTTACCCACCATGGTAGGTTTTTAATTGCTGATGAGTTCTACACAATGCTTCTCAATGACAAACTTTAGCCCATTTTGTTTATATCTTACATTTTAATACTAACATTGAAGTACAGATCTTTTCAGCAATCTTAATTATGCAAGATCATGGTTATCAATGAAAATGTGACTTTGTCAAAGGCTTCTTTTTTCTGTATATACGAAATGGGGAAGATGCACATAGTACAATGGAGCTGGAAACAGAAAGGAGGATAAGTGAACTCTGAAGCTGGTCACTATGTCTTCCAGATGCGTTATGTTAAAGGTCCTTTCCATCATTTCCAACGGTGCTGTCCAGCTGAGCCATGCAGAATGACTGAGGTTAATATTCTGTGGTGAGAAGGAAGAAATGAATAGGATAAGGGAAGAAAACACATTTCTTTGGCTCTCTCTGGGGCTTCACACTTTCTGAGCTAGTTAGAAGTGGTAAAGTTCAGTCTGGTGTTCCCTCTCCCCTGTGTCCTGAAGGAGTGATCCCAGGCCAGCTTCAGTTCCTGTGCTCGGCATAGGAGCTGCTGATTGTTCTTAGTACAAAACCGTAGCTCAGGCACGTACAGTGAGACAACCTTGGAAATCTGCAGTGGGGTTTTACATCGGCGCATTGATAAGTGTCGTACGGTGGCATTCGACACAAAGCCTTTGGTTTTCACTTTAATGTGTTGGTTAATGGCTGTTTCAAAAATCTGCATGAACTGGGAGGAAAGGCATGAGGGTCTAAATGCACAAAAAAGTGTAAAATTGCATGGCACCAGGAAAAGACATTATAAAAGATTCATGCTGTTCTAAACAGTGAGAGTTTCTAGCCCACTATTTTCCCCAAAACCTTCTCAAAGCACCCAGCTGTGAGCCCTTTGAATGAAAGTCTAAAGTCTAAATTTAAAATAAAGATGTTAAATTTATGTTTTGAAATCAATTTTAAAAAGATTACATGGCCACTAAGCAATGCTGAAAACTCCTATTATGTGGGGCAGCTAAGTGTAGCTACTGAAGCGCTCCTAAGAGCTTTTCTTCTTATTTATTGTTAATGCCTGCCATCCTTTTTCTGACTCTTTCCACTGCTCTTTATTATCTATTCTTTTTTGTATTTTGATCTAGCTGAATTACTATTTACCTCACTTGTGAAATTCGTGTTCATCTGTTTTAAAGTCCTGGGGACATCTTGGGTATTACAGGGAGCATATTAATAGAGTTTTCGAAGCCCTGCGGTGGCACAATAGCAGATTTTTGTGTTTGATATCTTATTGTTTCAGACAGCCCCACGTTTCTCTACAATCACCAAATCACCAAGATCCAAATCAGTTTTTGTGGGAAATCCGCCCACGATGACAAAATTTTAGCAGGAATAGAAAGTTGATAAAGTGACTGCATAATTACTCATCAGGATCAGGTATGATCTGTTTATAAAAACCATGTACTAAAAATAAGACTTGGCCAAGTTTCTTCGGCCATTTCCCTGTAGTAATCCTAAAAGGTCTCTTCTGTGGAAATGTGGCTTCTTTGTCCCTAAACAATATCTGGTCTGTTTATAAAAGTTTTTCTGATTGTATGCCAGCTATGTCCTCAGAATGCAAAGATCATTAGTGAAAAAGAATATCCACGCAGCAGACATTGCAAACACCTTTGCTCTGTGCAAAAGAGGCCGAGGTAGGGCTGACTTGGTGCTGCTAGGGATTTAAACACGGTTAGAGTGTCTCTGGTGCCCTTTTGGATCGGAGAAGGGAGCTCTTTCAGCCTCTTCATGGGTTTCTGTGAGCCTCTTGGCTTTAAAAATGTGCATTTAATGGACCCAGAGGCCCCAAACATTTTTCATAGACCATTGTGCAGGCGGAAGCAGAGACTTGGAAAGAAAGAGGTGGCCCATGGGCAGTGCAAATTTCCTGCAGAAAGTCTGCACCTTGGAACCATCTGCTGGTCTTTTATCTGCTGTGAGACTCTGTGAAAGTTCTTTTTTTTTTTTTCTTTTTTAAATCATGTTGACAAGTCCAACCGACCTTGAAGTAGCTACTGAGTCAATACATGGCTCTACATGTATTCAGAAGCTTTATTCTTCCCCCTACTAAATACAGCAAAAAAAAGAGGCAAACTGATCATTTGAATAAGGGGGGGGGGGGGGGGGGGGGGGGATTATAATGGTGTATACTATTGAGATTTAGTATTAGTATATACTCTTAACTAGAATGTTTTATATAGTCATCCCCAATATTGGTTAAACGAGATACTGGGGTGTACATTTTAGTGGCAGGACCTGCGATATTCATCTGTATTCCAGTACACAGTGTGTTTTGCCATCTATGAATGTATAATGTGATGCATCAGGTCCACATTTATACCTTTCTATCATTCTTGTAGGCTGTGATGTAGATCTATATAAAAGCAATATAGCCAATATTAATGTAACCATTAATAAATGTTTCCAGTTATGTAGTTATTGAGAATTTAGTATTATTTTTGTATGAGGTATAAACACCAAAAATATTGTTTCCTATCTGAAGAGAGTCCTCCTTCCATTTTTTTTTCATACATCTTAAAGAATCATAGAACCATAGAATAGTTTGGGTTGGAAGGGATGTTAAAGCCCATCTAGTTCCAACCCCCCTGCCAGGGGCAGGGACACCCTCCACTAGACCAGGTTGCTCAAAGCCTCATCCAGCCTGGCCTTGAACACTGCCAGGGATGGGGCAGCCACAGCTTCTCTGGGCAACCTGTTCCAGTCTCTCACCACCCTCTCCGGGAAGAATTCCTTCCTGATATCTAATCTAAATCTACCTACATTAAGCTGTTAAACAGTTTACCTTAATGTTTAAAGATACACCAGCTGTAACTGTTGATTGAAAAGCTAGTTAGGATGAAGGTGATAAAAACATTATGTTCTTCTTGTTGAACTTTGCCTGTTTCAAGTAACAAGTAAGAAAACCTAAGCAGATTTTATTATAGGAAGTATCCCAAAGTAACTGGAAATTTTTGCACAGTATTACCCTGCTCTGTTACAGGTCGAGTAATAGCAGAGCAAAATGCAATTTAAGAATGAATTCCAGATTCTCTTCAATATTGAAGACATTCCAGTGCTTATCAGTTGCAAATAAGAAATAGTTGGAAAGCATATGGCATCTGTTGTACACCATGTCATGCATTTCAGGACCAGGAAAATTACAAGACTGGGGGAGGAGCCTGCGTATGAAAACCCTTTTTTCCCACCTATAGCAGATGGTCAGATTTCTAATTTAAAATTTTCTTGGAGTTTTGGCATACTGCCATCTGTCTCCACAGCTGCAACCGTGCAATAACTCTGTCACCTCTCTTAGAAAATGTTTCTTGAGAGTAAATTTAATGCCTAGCCAAGTGTCGAATTTACAGCTGCTGGGAGCAGAATATAATATGTAAGAGTTGGCCATGAGGCCCTGCTGATTTCCCTTACCTGGTTACAAGTAAGGTTGTGTTTTTATGAAACTGTTGTGAACAGCATTAAGGAGCTGCAGGGAAGATGCTTCCGGTTATTTGTTTTCACAAGCGCTTCAGTAATCCTGTGTACAAAGAATCAATCAGCAGCATCAGTGGAGGTCTTGCACAAAGAGCTTGACTGAGATTATGAAAAACATTCATAATCATTATAATTGCAAGAAGACTCTTTTCTGTAAGTTTTTTCTTTGTCTCAGCTCTGTCAGTGTCTATTAACATTGAAAATACTAGTGCAGATGGGTAGTTGTAATGTTAAATACCTTGCCAAGTGTTCAACCCATCTGTCTGCTTAGGCATTCAGTTGGAGATGGTGGCCCACCTCTGCAGAGCTGCCGAATTAATTTTGGGATGTAGCATTGAACAGGTACTTGTGGCATGGGATATGCTTTATTGATGTTCTCTGGTGAAGGCAAGTCAGGCTCTTCCAGAGAGAAGATGGGTATCGGGCACTACTAACTTGAATTAGAGTTGAAATTCGGTTCTGGGGTGAAGATCTTCCTATCCTGTGACCACGCTCTGAACCATCAGGTTTGATCTGTAGTCTCTGAGTTTGCAACAATGTGGAGATTATGCGGACACGAAATTTACCTTCTTTCAGAAATTTGTGTGAGAGGTTGGCTGGCTCTACCACTTTCGTAAACTTGGAAATAAGATTTATGACAAATCTACAGTTTCCAGATCTTGTGAGGCTTTCAAACCTTTGCTACCCCTGTCACCTTCAGGTGATGGGTGACTTGCTGGCATTTTTGGAAAATGTCAGCTAGATACTCTGGGTCCAGCAGGTTTCTCCCCATGTTTAGTCAGCCTTGAGCTATGCTCATGGTTGAGGCTTGCAGGAGTGGTTTCTCTTACGGTTTATCTGAGGAACGGATCAACTCCTGGAAAACTTGGGTAACTGGAAAGAGAGGAGGTGATGAGATGTCTCCATTAGAAAACTGGTGCTGGGTGCACAGGGACGACAACTGCTCTGTCAGAGGAAACTGCACAGGCCGGAGCTGCTTGACGGTGGGAGAAATTGCAGAGCAGAGATTTCACACCCTCACAAGGACAGTGTCCTTCCTGAAAAAACAGTATCTATGTTTGATTTGAGACCAGCTTATCCACTTATTTGTCTTCTTTCCCCTCTGTCTCACCCTCCCTAGGGCAAAACACACCCCAAAAGTGTGTTCAGGCTCCTCCGTCTTCCCACGTGTTGCCGCTCAAGAGCCAACGCCACACAACGCTGTGTCTCTGAATAAACAGGAGTTTTTCCCAGCGGGGCTGTGAGACATTTCTGGGTGTGCATGGCGCTGTCTGCGTGGAGCTCTGGGATAGCGGCACAGTGTGAATTCTGAGTGGTGATTATCAGCTGTTTGAGTACAGCAGATGAGTCCAACAAGATGCATTAATACATCAACATAGCTCTCTTGTTAGCATTAGTGGCCTTAGCGAGTTAGCATTCATTTGTCTCTCACTTCTTAAACTGACCGATACTCACACCCTAAGTCTTTTGTGTCTGCTTCATTTTTGGTGATTATAATGATTTTCTAGGTGTAGTATTGAAGACCTTTCTGTTAAGGGAAAGGTGATGAGACTGAGGGAAGATAACCTTGTTGTCGTGGCATCCTGCCTTGGCCTCGTGTTGTAGCCTTGGATAAATCATTTTATCTCGCTATACTTTTCTTCCTCATCCAGTGAAATGGACACGATAATATCTCATTTTTATCACAGTTCGTATGACTTCTCTGCCTATACTGTAAGTCATGGACTGGCTCTTATCCGTGTCTTTCAGAAGGGGCATCTGATATTCACTGCAGCCTCTAGGTATTATGATATTTCACCTAGCTGTTAATGATCATGACTGGAAGAGATAAGTAATGTTTAAAATTTAACCTATTTAGAAGCCACATTTTAAATTTCAGCTATCAAATCATCTTGCAGAGAGCAGCATTTTCTCCTTAGAGGGTGAATAATTGAGAGTAGATTAATACACTATCATCTGACAAATTTTTTTGTCAGATATTTTCTGCTGCTTTTAAGGGAAGGTTTCAAACATAAGGAATAAATGGTGTCTTAAAATACATCTCCACACTGTAATTCTGCATGTTTGTCTGCAATAGATGGAAGGCCTAGTCAAGTTAATTATTATTTGCATAAAAAACAGGCCCTCAAAAAATGGCTTGTGTCCTTGATCCTCCAAGCACTTAAAGGCATTCCTAATCTTACACATGATCAGTTCCATTTAGTTTATTTAGATCACACAGATGCTCAAGGTTAAGTCTCTACCCAGGCATTTATAGGATTGGAGCTTCAGATTATGTATCCTAAACGGCAAAACATCATTTCAAATGAAGTTGTTCCTCATTGAAAACCGTTTTGTAGCAAATAGTATTTTTGTAGAAAATTCACCAAAAGCCACCATGTTTTGTTGGCTTTGTCGCTGAGATCTGAAAGGACTTTGCCATCCAGATAGTTTTCTTTTTCTTCTGTCTTTTGAAGTCTAAAGGAAAAATGTTGGGATAATGGGAAGATGGGAGGGGAGGAGAATAGCATCGAAGCCAATACTGAACACTGAAAATATTATTACTGAATATATTTGGTTTGGAATGTATGCATGTATACATTTCACATTTTAAAATAATTTCTGATTTTTCCCATGAAACATACCACTTTTTACAATCATTTATAATCTGTGTAATACGCAGAGTATCTGTAATAACTTGAGTCATGCTGTATAATCTACATTAGTACTGTGTTGGTTTATCCCCAAAAGTCCATGAAAACATGTTGGTTTCTCATAGTGTTTTCCATTATCCTTGGAGATTTTTTTATTTTAAAAAAAAATAATTTTTTAACTTATTGCAAAGCTTTTGAAACAAGTTACAAACAAATGGCTCCCAGAAAGACAGTGCATTCCTACATGTATTAGTTGACAGCCTGGGAGGCTGTTCCACAGCTGGAAACATGGTTGCCTGTGGAGTTCTGAGGGATCAAGACTCAGCTCCTACTTAAACATCTCTCTGACACTGAAACCACAAGAAGAATAAGGGAATGGGAAGGTGGTGAGGTTAACATAGAGTTTATAGTTGGCTTTGATTTCCCAGTTCCCCCAAATGTCTTTATTTTAACAGAAAGACTCTAAGCAACTTCCATGACTTTCCTTAGAGGAAAGTGTAAATCCACATAAAGAGCCCAAGTCTCCGTGTTAGGACTTCCAGGGCACTGAAGTCAAGCATATGTTGACACGACCCCGAGAGCAAAGAAAACATATGGGCTTTGTGGTAAATGGACACAGCTCTGATGTGCTCAAGCTTCTGCTGACCAGCTCTTGTTCCAACAACAACCAACTCATGATCAGGCCTTTTTACTTCTTCCCCTACTATTGCTCACAGAGGCAAAGGTTCCTTTTTCTGACAGCGGTACAGAGGTCTGAAGGCGGTGATCGGGCAGGGAAGATGACTGAAACGGTTATAGAAAGGCCCCGTCTTCTTTGCATCTGAGCGCTGTTCACACCAGGGCCTGTTCCTCTTCTGCTGCAGAGGAAATTAAAGTGATAGCAGGCAACAGAAAGAACTGGGCTTTTAGCTCCATGGCTAGGTATGTCTGTTGACCATCCATCCCCCATCTGTAAACAAATACTGTAATTCTGGAGGCTTGACAAAACATAAAACCTCTCTTCCAGCTCTTAATCTGGCAAACTGATCCCTAGTCTAAAGCAATGACAGAAATGATGATTCGATGATTCTATGAAATTCCTATGATTCTATGAAATGGGATCAGAATTTGGCCAGTGTAATTTTGCAATTTAGAATCAACTTCAGTTATGTGTGTCACCTACAGACCAAAAAATAAATTCTCTGTAATGTTTATGGAAGCTTATTAGTTGCTTTGGTGTTGCTTTTTACCACCGTTTTACTTTGCTCCGGCCTTCAAGTTCTTCAGGAATATGAATGAGAGAGCTCTGTTGTTCCGGAGTGTTTGAACAGCTTGTCATTCCTCTACAGGCTGGGGGAACTAACTGTCAGATTTACTTTATGAACAAGACTAAGGAGTTCACCTTGTTTTGTAATTGGCATAGAAAGATTTGTTCAGGACAAAGATTCATTAGCCAAAGCTATAGCTTCCGTGGGAGCAGTATGCTTGCCTGCGTTGTTCTTTCACAGGCAATATGCTAGAAAGCAAGTGAAGCTCCCCAGTTTGGGAGCCAGGGGAGCGGAGAGATAGAACATCCTTAGCAAGTCACTTGGAATTGTTTTGGCCCTCTACTCTGCAGACTGAGAGGCAGAGCAAGTAGGCATTAAGGGAACAAGGACAAATAACATTTTCCCACTGATGGTAATTGCACATGCTGCGTGACTGTCAGGAATTAACGGTATAATTTATGCAAATGCAAAATTTCATAGGAGTCCCACTAGTTGAAAAGGGCTGGCGAAGTGTTAGAGCACCACATTTAAAGTAATCCCACCAGGATGCATCCATTTGTATAGGTACTACCATTCAGCACGACAAGTTATACAGTATCTTAAAAAGTCCATGTGTTTGGAAGTGTTTACATGATCCAAGTCTAAATTTCTAAGTCGCAGTATGCAAGGGCTGTAACAATGCCAAGAGTGGAAAACAGTCAACAACCACTTACTGGCGTGGTTGTGAAAAGATACACATTGCGTGTGTTTGTGATTTTGTCACATGAGCCTTGTCCCCATGTACAACTCCTCCGATTAGCATGACTTTGAACCCCTTTTCTCCAATCAGCCGCTGGTTTTTCATGAACCTGTAGGAAGCTCGTTGTCCCTGTCCTCTGCTGCTGTCAGATTTGGCTAGAAGTGCCCAGTGAGTGCAAAAGTTATTGGAAGAAACCAGCCGAGACACATTTGGAGAGTCGCTGCTCTTGCACAGCCTTGGTTTCCTTAGAAACTAAAGATTGATAGTACGTGTTGTAATCAATCTTGCTGTAAATATGCTACATGTGCATGTTTCTCTCCTAAGATTTTAATTTTATGTAAAAATATGCAATAACATACTAACTTCTTTGTAACAGCCTTGCATAATAACACTCAGTATATTTTTTTCTAGTAAGACAGACTCTGATTTGTAAGCAGGTTTTGAAGTCAGTGCCCTGGATAGCTGCTGGCAGAGAAGCACACCAGCCCTGTGTCCTGAAGGCCAGATTGCTGTACTGCCTAACCTTGATACAAAAGTGTTTGTGAGCGAGAAAACCATTTCACGGTCTCACTGCATCTTTACCCCTTTCCAACCAATTGCACAGCTACTCAGTTTGTACCGTTTGCTGAAATACTCACCTACAGATTATACATAATTTCTGAAATATTTTCCAAACTTTTAATATAACAAAAAACTTCCTCAACTTTCTCTACAAATACATTATTTTTTTTTTTCTGCATGACGGAAACAGAAATGCACCATGGGCTGAATCCAATATTTTGACAGAACTGTCATCCAAACACTCATCACCATGACACTTCCCTTACTTTTTTCACACTGAATAGAGTTAGTCTGAAGCACACTGATAATGTGAATAATTGCAGTGTGGGAGACTCTCGGGTTCAAAGCCAATCCTGTTACCTTGCTGTGTGAGTGCTAGTTGTTACAATTTGCTATGGTTTCCTATTGTGTGCGAGAATACTAATTGCTTTAACAGCACGCATGCATTCTGTTTTTCTCTGTTTTAAAAGGAGACTACAGTGACTAGAAATGTAAAAGTATAATCTTCCTAGGTAAATTGGATAGCACTTAAGCAATCAAATGTTAATGCAGTCTTGTAAAAGTCGTTTTAGGGAAATATTGCAAGGTTTATTCACTCCAAGAGTATTCTCAAGAGCCAAAGTACAGCTTTTTTTTTTTTTTTTCTGCACGATTGAGTCTTAAATATTGCATCAAGACACAACAAACCAGGTTTTACTAGCCCTATAATACTGCTTAAGAATGTTTTGAAAACATCAGATTTGCCATCAGCCACCCAAGGCATCCATTAATGGACCAATTAAAAAAAAATGTCTGGGAGTATCTTAATTCCATTTGACTACAGTTGTCTATGGTTTTTCAGGGTAAATTAATTTTAATGATTTTGTTTCTTTTTTTCTTCTATAACCTCTAGGCTGTTCCAGCGAAATGTCTTCTTCTAATGCAAGCATGAAAGAAAATGATAACATATCACAGAAAAGGCATTTAAATGAGTTTTAACTGATTTAGTTTTTTCAAAATTATAGTTGTTTCAGATTGTCTTGTGTTACATACTTTAATTTCCCTCTTTTTTTTTCTCTGATTGCTTTTCTTAAACAGCTTTTTCCCTCATTCTTCACTTTACACACTCTGCACCTTCTTAATTTCTTATAAACTGTTTCTTGCTACAATGTCACCTCAAAGTAGTGACAACAGCCATCTTCAGAAGGGGATGGGCAATGTCTGAATGGCATCTTCCTTATTCCCAAATCATTTCCCAGTAGAGTTTGTCTTATTGTCTCATTTATTTTCTGAAAAACATACTCTTTCCTATGAAAAAGATAGTATGATCCATTCTGTCTTTTGACTTGTGTGACACGGGCAGGTATTATTTATTTGGACAATGAATTGCTTCTTTTTTCTGAGGGGCTTGTATGCTCTCTTACTTCTCTCCCATAACCTCAGAAGTTTCTGAGAAGAAAGTCAGCTGACATAAACTCTACCGTGCAAATCATTATGATTTTCATAATCCACAACTGCTGAAACAGATGGGAAAAGCAAAATGATACGGATAACCTAATGCAGAGACTGTTTATTAACTACCGAATAAATGGTATTTTGGGGTGTTGTCAGTGACACATCCTTGTTTTGGAAGGTTGTGGTTCTGAGGGCACCATGTCTTAGCAATACTTTGTGCTCTAACCAATGAAGCCAGAAACAGTACTCGCTCCTTTGGTTGCAGTGCTAAAGCCAGGGATCCTCATCGACCAAGGGACGGGAAGCAGCGGCTGCTCCCTCCCGTTCTGCTAGGATGAGCTATGTTCTGGATAAACACTTTATGATGATGAGATGAAGAAGAAGCAGGAGTAGATACTAGGTGTTTTCTTCAAATTACATCGGTGGCAGGTGCCAAAGAAGTTGATGCAAAGCCTGGGGGCTTCCTTTCCCTGAGAACTGTTTGTGTACATGTACTGTCTAAGCAGTAGGTGCTGGCTTGTTTTAAAATAAACCATCACCGCACAGGTATAAAGCAGGTGTAACAACACTTCACCTTCAGCGTTTGGCGTATTTTGGGTGAGGTTTGCTCTTGGTTTTGCTTTTTGCTAGAGAAATGGAGCATGAAATTTGTGTTAAGAGGTGTCCGCGCTGGTGGATGTGGCACACTGAAGCTGGTAGAATATAAAAGTGTCCTTCTGTGTCCACCACACAAACAAGAACTGAGATGTGTGTCTGTGTCCGTGTCCCTGCTTCATATTTCTACTGTACAAACTACAAGTCCAACAAACTGCTTCCCTGTCTTAAAAGAAGCCACAAAGTCTCCAGAAAAAAAGGCTATTCTTAGCTAATCTCACTGTTGGAGTAGCGTAAATGCCGGCAAGGGAATTGCTCCTTCTCTCCCGGTGCTTGGTCATTGCTTCTTCAGTGAGTCTGCAAATGGAACCTCCTGCTTCAGAGTTTTTGTATTGGGTTTGTGTGGTGGGGTTTTGGTAGCGGGGGAGGGACTACAAGGGTTGCTTCTGTGAGAAGCTGCTAGGAGCTTCCCCAGCTCCAAGTCAGACCGGCCTCTGGCCACGGCCAAGCCAGTCAGTGCCTCTGTGGTCAACCTGTTTAAGAGTGGTGGGGGGAAGGTGTTTAAGATCTGATTTTATCTCTCATTATCCTACTCTGATTTCATTGGTAACTAATTAAATTGATTTTAGTTCCCCAAGTTGAGTCTGTTTTGCCTGTGACCATAACTGGTGAGTTATGTGAGACAAGGAACTCCCTGTCCTTGTCTCAACCCATGAGCCTTTCCTTGCATTTTCTCCTCCCCATCCCACTGGGGGAAGGTGTGAGCCAGCAGGTGCCTGGTGCTTTGTTGCCAGGTGGGTCTAAACCACAGTAATGTGCTTGGGAACAGCTGGGGCACACGCCTGCCTCTGGGTATCATCTTTGCTGTGGGGCAAGGTATGTGACTGGCAGGTGAAGTTTTATTCAAGAGTTAGATTTAAGACACAGGTTATTACTGTACTTGTCATGTAAGCAGCTCAGCTTCATCCTTAAGGGAAAGATTTTTTAAAATTTTTTTCCCCTCCATTACCTTCTCTTCTCTATGTAATTTGCCAAAACCAGAATGATTTGTCAAAACCAACAAAAGCCAGTGATAAGGTACAGCCAACCCAGAGTCATAAGGCTGACTCCTAAAATCGAGTAGGTTATAGGTTTTCTGCACATCACATTTTGACTCTGTCCTGATGGTCATGAGAACTCATCCAGTCAAAATGCCACTATCTCCAATACACTTTGTAGGCTGTAACGTATGCTCACACAACATAATTTCTATTAAGAGGCCTTTCCCAAGCTAATCTTGACACACCTCATCTGTTCTTACAATTCTGGAGGTTCTTTTAACCTGTGGAGTAGCAGACCCTTTTTGAACTTTCCCAGGTCTCTGTGTGTGTCTGTGTATGACCTCCATGAGTGGCCTTACATCCTAATTTTAAGCTTGGCTTCACAAAGAACAAACTGTCTGGAGGACAGAAAAGCAGCAGTGAAGTGCTCCACACTGCTTTTCCTTTTCCCTCTAGTGAGGTTCAAGCTGCTCCTCCTCTTGTACCAAACCCGTAGGTCAAGAGGAAAAGGGGGAGAGGGATCCGGGCACCTCCCCTGGTTGGGGTCTTACCCATAGGAAACAGAAAACAGGCAGGAAGGCAGGCAGAGAGAGTTTTTCCCAGTCTCAGCTGAAATGTTCAGGAGGGCCAAAGCTGGCAGCACTGCTACTAAACCCACCTGCTCGCTTCCACGTGGGAAAGGGTTTTTTTTGGTTCCTTATATCCATTCATCATTACTATCTACTACTGCCAACCCCAGGAGAAACATGGGTTTTGAGAAAACAAATTGCTTATGAAGTTAGCAGATTTGCCCACCTTAGATTTTATTTTATTCTGGAGGTATCCAGATGGAAGCAACATGTTTGATGTACTTAGACCTACAAATTTGATTTCATCTTCAGGTTCAGCATTTTGACACATGTAATTTAGCTTATAAGAGAGGTTCATGCCTCAGAGCAATGCATTTTGAGGTCACAGGCAAAAAGCCAATCTCCAGCTACTTGTACTGAACTGTACTTCAGATTCTCTGAAAGGAGTCAAAATGGAGGTGGCTTTCCTCATTTTTAGTGATGTATCAGATTCTCACAAGGTGAATTCATTTCAAAAGAGGAAAAAAATACCCCAAATGGTCTTGATGGGGGTCTTTGAAGCCAAATTCCTGCAAACTGCTCTGTGCTGGTCAGCTCTCACACCACCAGGAAGCGCATCTGGCTGCACAGATACTCACAAATCATTTTTAATACCTCATTGCAGGTCTTTTGAGATTAATTTTATCATAAATTTGGAAGCCTGATTTAATTGCGCTAATTATATTTTCTCCTGGGAGTTGACGGATTACTACTTACCGTCTTCTTGCTGTACATAATGAATCACACTGAGGCTTTCTCTTATTTATACCTGCTAAAAGTCCAGGAAATGAGTTGCGATAGGCATTAAAGAAACATGTAAGAAATTACCCTAAACCATTTGCTACATGTTCATATTCCTTTCATAGATCTTTTCTCACGTAGGATGATAATGATTCCGTTCTTCTGGAAATAATTGCAGAAACTCCGTTTTAATTCTTTCTCTGTGGGGAATCCACTGAAGAGAGAGTATGTTTCAGACATGTGAGACATCCGCTGTTCCTCAGCGCATCCCTCTATTAACACCCATTCTCATATATCCATTTTTAAGCCGAACACGGTAGATGTGGGAGTCATTACGGCCACCACGCTCCCTGGTACTTGCGATTCCATCAGATGCAATTGCGCGCATGTCGGAGGCCTGATTTCGTGGTTCCTGGAATTTGCCACAGAACGGAAGCAGGAATTAGGTGACACCCTGTCACAGAATAAAGCCATTCTGTCATGTTCAAGACGGAGGATCTCATCTTTTGTATGTTTTTGGAAAATCGTGTTGGTTCTTCCTGGTCTCTGAATGACCTTCCCTGCTCAGTGTTAATCTCGTGCAAAAAAGCTTGTCATTGGTATTTATTGTTCATGTGGAAAGAAAAACAGTCCACTCCTGCAATTAAGTAGCCATTAAAATGCTGTGCTCTTTGTCACCTTAATTCCTCCTGTGGATTTAAAAAAAAATTAATCTTGGTTTCTTGGGGTGACGAGGGTTCACAAGGGCAGATTCCCCACCCCCATCTTCACGTCTCCTGTTAGTTTTGTTCTGAAATCTTTCCCTTTCTCACTGGCTTTTGCAGCCAGAGCGACATCTAAGTTAGGAACAAGCACATCTCTGGTTCAGCCTTGATGCTGAACTGCTAGCTGGGGACTGTTCCTGATCCCCCCGGGCCCCTCCATGAAGAAAGGTGAGGTCCCTTGCCCCTCCCCATGTCGAAGAGGCTCCTTCCTGGGCAGTCGTGTCCTCACGACACAGGGGTTGGAGGACAGTCTGCACTACGCTGCTTGGGCAGCTGGACGTCGTGTAGACCCTCAGGATTTCAAGCACGAGTTGCAGCTGCCAAGGGGTTTCTTCTGCTGAGGGGGGTATTGGTTAGGGGGTTGCAAACCACAGAGTCAGTCCAGTGTGCTCAGCTGAGAGTTGGGAAGGGGCGACCCACATCTCTCTAGTTTCCTGAGCTGGTGAAAGCAGGATTTTGACAGCTGTTCACGCTGTAATTTGACTGGTTACTCCCTTTTATAAACTGCATTTTCTCAAATGCGCTGTCACCTAAAGGTGGAGCCTTCTTTCAGGTATGACAATCATTTCCCCTTAATTAATCTTGATGGTTTGTTCACCTTTGCGGAACAGATCTCCACGAGGAGAAAGAAAGGCATGTTTCCTTCAGAGGCGAGTTATGAACACACTAAATTGAAAAGCCGCGATGCTCTGTCACGTTAACTCCGTCCCTACAATGCAGCAGTCGCGTTTGATAAATGGCAACATTAAGAACAGCATTAGAGAACACGTGTGCGGGGTTGTGATGGCAACCAGGATACCTAAATACCGGGTGTTACACACATTGCCCTCCTCAATTACACCTTTGGGAATGATGGACAAATGGGGAGAAATCTAAATTCTTCCAGTTTTTCATTACAGTTGACAAAATATGTGGATTATAACTGGACGTTCTGTTGAGCTGTAAACCTGTAACTTTAGTGCTATGAAAAAATGGGTAGTTATGCTATATTACATAGAACTAAATGACACATGGCATCATTTATAACACAAACTATTGTACAATTCTATATTTATTAATACAAACTGTGTGTGGGGGTGTATAATGTTACATAAACCCACAGGAACAGTTTTGCAGGGGGTCTGTCACTGTCATACCGAAGCGCTGACACTGCTGTGAGCAGGAAAGTGACTGCCTGTTTAAGACTGCAGGTGGCAGCGGGCATTATTTTCTTTTGCCTCTGACCTACCTTTCCCCGTTTCTGAACGGCTGGTATTCAGTTCTTGCTTTAAGCCAGTTATCTGGCTAGGGCTTGCTTATTAAAAGTCGCAGACATTCCTTTAGATCACACTGCTGTCAATGTATCTCTTCAGCAGGTCATATTGCTAGAGAGTCCTGGAGGTTTCGAGCCGAAACACAGCTTGGGGTTATATCCTTAGATATAAGTGCAGCCTTAAACAGTGGTAGGGGATTTTTCCAGAGCCCTTGGTGTTATTTTCACCTTTTCATTGCAATCGATAGTAACGGCTCTGTTCCCACACAGCCTGGCGAGGTCACGTTTAGGCTAACACTGACCGCTTCCATTATCCCACCGGTGCCTTCTCTTGCGCTCTCTCCTACATATAGTTCAAATCAAATACTTATTACAAAAGAATAGATTTATTCTCCGTTAAATCTACCCTTGGATGTGCTGCCCTGAAAATCTTTTTGCTAGAGCTAGTGCCTGTGCAGGTGATGTGTACAGCCCCTTGGTTTCCCTCTTGCCGGCTGTACCTCTGCTGCAAGTTTACCCAGGCGGGAGCTGCAGTTGGGCTCCATATTTTTCTGCAGCAGCTAAGACAGAGGGCTCTGGCTCATTACTCTGTCTCCTACAGTGCAGGCAAATTATAATTGTTTAAACACACTTGGGTTTATTTTTAATCTGAAGGATGGGAGTGTGGGCAAGCCAGAGACTGGAAAACCAGGCAGAGGAATTCCAGTGTTTTAGCTTTTCTTCGTCGGGACCTTTGCAGTGAGTAAGGCCAAATGAGGTAGCGGGTAAAAACCACAGGTTATGGCTCATGTGAAGGCCCTGACTGCTGCTAGATGCAGCTTCTGCAGGGGAAGCTTTTGTACCGGGGGCATCCCTGGCAGCGAGCACCTGGAAGGGTATTTGGGCAGTGTAAACATGCATGTGCTCTATATCTTTCTGCGTGGTGAAGCGGTATTTAGCCGTGGCCGCTGTGCCAGCCAGGTCAAGCGGCTTCTGGGGAGCAGGACCTGCCCCTGGGGAGCAGGATGGAGCAGACGCAGGGCAGCCCGGGGAACACCTCTGTCTTTTTTCCTTTGATTTCTGTATGGGGATAAGCAAAGTGGGTTCTCAGTGGCTTTAAGCATGAGGCAGTCCCCAGAATAACTTATCTTACAATTTCTTTTCTGTCTCCTTTCTCTATTTTCTTTCCAGAGTTAAATGTACGGGAATCCGATGTAAGAGTGTGTGATGAATCGTCATGTAAATACGGAGGAGTGTGCAAGGAAGAGGGCGATGGCTTGAAATGTGCGTGTCAGTTCCAGGTAAGGGCTGATCACCTTTTTGTTTTCCATTTCTGACCAATCTTTCAGGTATATTGAAGTATTTGTAGATTCGCCACTTTAAAAATTCCACTTACCAGCAGGCTTCTGTAAACCTCTAACTATAAGCTCCTTTTTTAATGGCACTGATTGGGATGGCCTGTGACTGAACTTTACCAGGGTGCACTCAGGTTGCTCCCCTGCTGGATTTGGTAAGCCAGCCAGCAGCACAGAGCAACGTGGAGGAGAATGGGGGGACACCACATGCCAGGCACCCACAGCCCCCCAGACCCACACGAGCAGAAGTGGGGACCAGGCGACACCCACTCTCTGCCTCCTCACCTTGCCTCATCCTGCCCCAAGACCTGAGATGGGAGGTGAGGTGTCCCAGAGCAGGGCACCCAAGCTTTGTCATGCACACCAGAGGACAGTACTTACTATGGGTTACTTAGTCTAATATCAGTATTTGGAGGATTCTTCCCTGATCTGCTAGTGGCCAAATGTGGTATATTTGACCCTAGAAGATCTTAAGGTATTTTGAAAAACTGATAATAACATGATGACTAGTGATCGTAAATTTTATGAATGAAAATAATGAATTAGTCACACTCAGGAAAAAAAAGGTATGGGAATTTGATTTTAAAAGATCCTTGGAACTTCTAAAACATAGTAAATAGCAAGTTAAATTTGCTTCATTGGTTTTTGAACCTTTAGTTGACAGTTTTTATAACTATTGTGGCAATCCTTCCTCCCCTCCCACCCCTCGCTTTTTAGATAAAAGAGAATACTGAAGTTCTTTCTTTTTACAATTCATAGCCAGGACAAACATAGCAAATATTATGAGACTCACAGAAAAATTGCAAGAGGTAGCAGTCTTATCAACCAACCCTGCAGTGGGCTATCCTTCAGTGTTTTAAAAATAATCTTGTGTTCTGTTTCCAATAAATAATAAATCAAGGGGAACCAGAATAGCAACCATGTATGTGATCTTACACTGGTTTTGAATCCAAGTGTTTCAGAGCTGGCTTTTGAGGCGGTGTTTTTCACGTAGTCACCTATGCTGGGGGTATCCTGCAGCTTATGTCCCATAAGAACAATGGGATCCATGTGCCTTTTAAAGGGAGAAAGTAATTTTAGGAAAAGAGGCTTATTCATCAGCCTTCACACTAGCTGTAACTTTTATTTACAAAAAATAACAAAATCAAAGCCCAAGGATGATTAGAAGAAAGGAGAGGAAATTCAACCTTAGGCTAAGCAAAGGTTTTATTTATTTTCTGTAGGTAGTAAATTTTTACTTCCTAATATCCAGGTCATGAGGACCGAAAAAGAAACTGGCCTATGTGACAAGCTGATATTTTTTCTTGAAGAACCCATTTTTAAACCCAATATTATTTTTAGACTAATCATAAGTTTACCTGTACTTTTAAAAAAATTAATCCTGTAGTCCAAGGAAAGAAGTCTAAGCATGAGGAGAAGGTATTGTATTTTTCAGACACAGCAGGTTGAATTCTTCCTGTAACTCTCAACCTTAATTATTCAGCTGCAAGTAGCACCACCTCGGAGGGGCATGGCTGTTTGCAGCCACCCTTGAACTAAGGCCAAGGCAGGCACAAACAGTCCCTCAGATTCAGGAAAATGCACAGAGATTTCAGTTCCCTTCCAGGCATCACTGCTCCTTCTTCCTCTTTATCTGCCACTACTCATGACCTGGCAGCATTTCTTAACTGTTTGGTCTTCTAAAACTTTAAATATTTATGAGTCCTAGTTTATCCTCCTAGGATCCCCTTTGGAGATGACTGGGTGCCAAATTTCAGTGTCGCCACTGAAACAGTGATAATGTCATGGCAGCAAGAGTTCTGCTGGCCGCGATCTCTCTGAACACCTTGTAGGCTCTCTCTGTCTTTGCCAAGTCATCTAACATAAAGCAAGATACTGAAGTTTAAGTCCCCTCAGCCAAATTTACAGATTAGACCGTGGAAGAGGTGCTGAAGGATTCAGTTGTGCTGTGCTTACAGTGACCTTGATGATATCCTGGCTTTCCGCGGGCCTAGCCAGGAAAAAGGATAACTTCCTTTTCATTAGAATAGAGGTGGGGGGTAACCCGTGTTCACCAGAATTCTGGAAAGGTCTTTTGCTGTAATTTGGATGACGTTTTACAAAACCCAAATTAAAAAGTGATCAACACCTGATGAGTGTGTTATGGATTGGCATCGGGAGGTGAGGTGGGAGCGCTGTCAAGGAGCTCTTTTTCGATCGTAGTAAGAAAGGCTCAACAAAAAATGGTTTAGTAAGGTAACTGCTTTATTAGGACAGAATAGGAAAAAAAATCGCTTCAGATACTGGGCACCCTGCAGTCATGCAGCATTGCATGGAGCCTGGATGGATTTTCCCACAGGATGCTGCGCAGAGCAGATCCTGTCCATGGAGAGATGCTCTCCCTTTTGGTCATTCAAGCTATTAGAGGATTTCCTCACAAGAAAACAACCCTATTCCTAAAGGACATTTGCATGAGAACTTTGTCCTGCGCTGCACCAAATTGCTAAGGTTTTACCAAACTCTAAAAAAGGAATCACTTTGCCACTCATTTTCTATCCTCAGGACAGAAACCTGTAACTTTAAACAATCACACAGCAGCTTTAGGACTGAATAGAGAATTACTTATTGGAAAGTATTGTTCTCCCCAAGAGTCGCCTGTTTAATTACTCCCTAGAAGTGACTGTTTAGTGTGAGATATGACGAGACTGATGGTTGTGGTTGAATGTCTGAGAGCTACTCACTATGGGAAAGCATTACAAAACAGTTAGAAATAATTTTAGGGCTGGCAGCATGATTTATTTCTGTCCGTGTATGCTTAGTTCATTCTCAGTTGGTCATCTGTGGCAGGATGAAAAAAGAGGGATAATTCCCTTCAAAATTATGTTTTAAAAATGGAGTATTTTGAGGTTTGTGTGTGCCAAAGCACAAAGAAACTGTTGTGGTGGAGACTGTTGTTTGGAATTCGGAGAGGAAACTCTTGTCCTTTTGGGGCAGTTTATCTTAACTAATGCTGCTATTTCCGTGTGAACTCTCAGTGGTTGTACTATACCAGTTTAATCACAGCCTTTATACGAATAAGAAATTTGGTGGCTAGTCTGTGTCATTCTTCATGGCTTTTGTTTGGGCTTTTTTGCCTGAAGAGTTTTAAAGATGCACAAGGTGTCTGGAATTACAGTTACCATCGCAGCCCCAAACAGGGCATCGTCTCCTTTTCCAGGCAGTGAAGAGGGGTTTGGATCTCCAGTTCAGCAGGGAGCAGTGCAGCACTCCCAGGTGTTAGGCAGATTGATGGTCTCAGTGTGTTTTCAGAGTTTCAATACACATTATACACACAAGGGGTATATAATCCATCTTGCTTAGAATGTAAGAAAATAGAAAAATAAAGGCTGCTCCTGCCAAAGCCATTCCAAATGATAAATTTTCCTTCCTTCCCTTCTTTTTATCAGATGTACCAATGCTACTGATGAAAGCTCAACGTTTTGCAGTATAGTAATACAGAAGCATGATTATAGTTGCTGACCGAGTAAAACACTCATGATGCTCATTAACTTAATGGGGATGGTGATTGTTTTTCACCTCCCCTGAAAGAGCTCTCCATGATCAAAAAATTAACAAATCTTCCCTTAAGCACTCTTCACCTTAAATTTTCCTTTTCTCAGTTTCATCCCACTGTGCCTAGTCATACATTGTTGTGTTATCTTGAAGAAGTTTTCTCCTTTCTCAGTGTGTTTATCCTTCAAATACTTCTAGATGCTTGTCATATTCCCTCTAGCCATTACTGAGGCCCGCTGTAGTTATTTTGTTCTTTTAATCTTTCCTACTGAATTCTTATGTTCAGCCCACATGGAGTTGGACTGTTATTTCAGTGCTCTGAAAGGAATACATACAGTGATATTGAGAAACTAATATATTTTATATCTTCCTTTAGTGAACAAGGTTATAAGTTATTGCTAGTAATTCATATTTACACAACTATCTTCCTGTATATTAATATGCAGTTGAGATTAATCACATGATTTTGTATGACTGACTTACTTTATAATTTCTTTTTCAGTGTCACACAAACTATATTCCGGTTTGTGGATCAAATGGAGACACTTACCAAAACGAATGCTTCCTCAGGAGAGCTGCTTGCAAGCATCAGAAAGAGATAACAGTGGTGTCAAGAGGACCTTGTTATTCTGGTACGTAAAAGATCATTTTGTGTAACTAATGAATGATGTTATATAGTTAGCTCTATAGTTCCAGAAGTTCCCTTAATTCCAGAAGTTTTGATTTTCATGCTTTTCCTAAAATGAGATAATGTGGAAACCCCAAGTCCTATTTAGCAATGGAATATAATTACAGAAAAGAAATCTGATATATCTTCTGATATGCTAACGGATTAATAAACAAACCTGAAAAGTAGAAATACTTTATCTGAGAAAATAGTTTGTGAATACTTCTGTTGTATGTATAGAGGAGCTTTAATATTCATCAAAGCTTACAACAAATTTGGAGCAGACTCCAAATTAGTAATTTCTTTAGGACACATGTTTTTTGATGTACAGAAATAGTGTGACATGCAGCAACTGACACTGACCATCCTGACTGCCACTCTACCTGTATCCAAGGCATCATCTTTGATTAATCTCACTTTGGGTGGTTACAGTGAAGATAGGCATAGCTCTTAAAGGTATTGTACCTCACATTTCTAATGGACTGCCCTTTTCTGTCTTTCCACACACTTAAGACACAGATTTTTCACATGCTTAAGGTACATGGTACAGGTTTTCTCTGTCTTGAATATTACAACATGCTCTTAGACACAGCAGATTTAGCCATCAGAGGTCTTCTGAACCTCTGGACAGACCCAAATCTGGTGAGATCAGACACTTGGCTGGCTCTCTCAGAATTAAATTAAGTGACTCAGTAGCATCAAAAACTGCATTCTTTGTTACATAAAAACTACACACAAAAAATTAAGTTGTAGGACATCCCCCATCTTTTGATACACTATAGTTACTCGGATTAGTTTAAGCAAGGTTAAATCTGTATGGCAGCCAAAAGCCTGATTACAGATCAGGTGCATACCCCTAGCCAGCTTTACGTTGTCTATCCTGTTACCGATGACAATTTAGAGGTGGCAGCCTGGATGTCCCTGGTAGCTGCAACATCCTATCTGGAAATCAGGGTCAATATTTGGGTAGTGTACCTAGGCCAAGTTCCTCGCTGTTGCTGTCAGTTCCAGAGCCGCCTCACTGAAATGCAGCATGGCTGTGTTTAATGCCTTTGACTGCAGCACAGAGCTGTACTGAGATTTGGGGCTGTTTACCAAGGTCCAAAACGATCTATGACGTTGGTCACAGAACTGAAGGAAACCTGTGTTTTGGGCCCTGCTCAGCCATATAATTCCAGCAGACCTCAGGCAGGTATCTGAATCTACTTTTCTTCTCAATCTCCCACCTGTAAATGATTTCCAAATGCTGCAGAAATAGGAAAAAGACCTGCATTACAGTTTTGGAACGCTCACATATTCCTGTAACAACAGCCAGGAAGTATGAAAGTTTGAACTAAGGATAAGTAATTAATTTTTTTAATTTCATGCCCAAATTATTTTAAGAAACAGACTCACAACATGAAAATTTCTTTCCCTCACTAGAACAAAATACTAGGATAATGTTTTGGGAACAACAGAAAGCTGATTATTTTTATATGCATTCTGCCCTCCTAAGAAAAAGGCATTTCAAAATGAAAAATTGATTCTTCTCAGCCTCAGGTCGCTGGCAGCTAATTGCTATGTTACTCAGCTAGTCTGGGAATTATTTTTTCTTTCACTTCCTTCACCTTTTCTTTAAGTCCTACGTAAACCCCAGGAAGTGCAGCATAAGTTTTAGCACATAGCGATCAAGACATGCGGAGACGCAATTAACCAGAAAGTACTGAGAACACATTTCTAAAACTGAGGATGCGACTCCGGCTGCATTTACACCAGTGCAATTTAAAACGCTTCAGCGGGGCTCTAACAGAACGGTACCTGCCACCCTGAGTGTCTGAGGTGCTCTGGCTGATGTGAAAATATTGGATGATGAAAGCCGTCCCCTGGAACCTGTCCATGGCCTGGTCATTGAGAAGTCAGTATATTTGTACTTTTGATCTGTAACATATGCTGAGAATCGAATGCCCAAATTAAAAATTCCTTTACAGAACCCCACTCATTTCCCTGAGTGCTTCCAAATTTGCTGTGAAAGGGCTTTGTTCTGGGACTTCACTGGGAGCTTGGTATCAATTCACTGGTTTCCTATCAGAGTTTCGGTTTTGCAAAGCAAGGCTTCATCCTGGCAGGATGCACCTGAGACAATAGGGCAAAGTTCCCCTGTTATGTTGTAACAACTATTCAGTATTTAAAGTACAGCAGACTTCTGAATACAAGAATTAAACACTTCCCGTTTGCTAGGGATTGGTGCTTTTTGAAGCTATGGTGCTGGAACAGACTATAGTGAGTGATTTAGTCAGACCTGTTTCTCGGCAGGTAACATTTTGATTAAATTCTTACGGTCATGGTTGATTTAACAGCATCATTTCCTTTGTCCAAGTGCTGTCAGAGTTGCAAGATCCTAAAATAAGCAATGTTAAAAAAAGACTCCATCACGGGTGCCTTAGGAATGAACAAAATGCAAGTTTTGACATTAAAAATGGTGTTCTAGAGAAGGATAAGAGAATGTATGTTTGCAGGACTGCTTATACAGGTCTTAACATTGTCAAAGCCCATTTTTCAGGGAAGGGACATTGGTGGTGGGGGTTTTTTTTTTCAAAATACTGGATTTACAGAGGTGTCTCTCTGCCTAATCACCCCTGGCACAAGCTGTGGATGACAAGGGTCTGCGGGTTTCAGCCAATTATTTAGCTCCATGTTGTAAAATACAGACAAACTAGGAAAATGAGCGAAATGCAGCCTTAGTTTTCTCTTTGTCTAATGCCTTAATATACCTTTGAGAAATGATGGGTCAAATCAAACTCTATACAATTTTCACCTACACCTAACCTGGCCTCCTGCATTCATAAAGAAGCAATCACTCTGTGACTGCGTGCAGACAAACAAGGCTGCAAAGCAATGTCCTTGCTGGTAGTAATTCCCATCTTGCACAGCTTCTCCTCCTTGCTCTGTGGGATTATGTTATGAACACTGTCCCAGCCTTTTCCTTTTGCTTTTCATTTCTCACCCTTATTAGTTCCCCGTTTGCAGTTCAGCCCAGAACCAAATGCAGACATGGGACCGTGCAGCCATGGGGAGATGGCAAAACCTACTCCAGGACTCGCAGCATCAGTGGTCTTGCTGCTGACCTGAAACCTTGGTCAGTTCATAAAGGGTGACATAACACTGAAATTCATTCATGTCATGCTATCCTCTACCAAGAGTTTATCCTGAACTGGCTTGCTAAATAGATTTAAGAGACTGGGTAGAGAGGATGATCAGGGTGCTCAGAGCATTCACATATGTCACCAAGTCCCTTGATTTCTTCTGCCTGCTTTTGTTGGCGAATTTATTGTCTTTTATTAGCTTAAATAAAATAAATTTGTTTAGTAAACAAGAAATAACACCTTTATGATTAACTTCTAAGAATGTGTGTTCCTGTTAGCCTGCACAAAGAGAAACAATTCTGACTGCTGCCAGATTTACATTATATGCACGTGAAAATGTAACCACACAATGATGTAGTGCTTGATATATTGTATTTACAGATTCTCAGTGTACAGGATGTATTTGGAAGGTACAGTCCAATGACTTCCATTGGGATTTCTAAAGTAAAAGAAAAAAAAAAAAAAACTATTCGTAGAAGTAGATACAAACATTGTATCTCTGCTAGGTTTAAGGAATGATTCTCTGAAGAGTGTCTTTAACTTAGTGTTCCTCACTCTGAAGTAATCAAACTCTTACCTTGAATTTGAAAGCACAGGTTCTTACAGTGAGTTTTTTTTCTGTGAGAGGCTTACAATGAAGCATAATTAGATGCACATGTTTTCCTGAAAAGAAATATAATAACGTCAATCATTTTGAGGGAGTTCAGGAAGAAAATCTAGACAACTTACTCCTAGATTAAGAAAGTGTGAAAATAACTTTATACTCTCACAAGAAGAAGCCATAACAAACCTGAAAACCTGCTGTAAAAAGGATTCATTCATTCCGAGAGCTGACCGAGACCCTCACTCCCAGATTCAGTGCAGCACAGAAGCTTTCCTGTCCAGCCTGCAAGGAGCATTTGCGACAGCACAGTGGCACCCTTCTGTCATTAGGGAGAAAATATTTTGGAAGCAAAGAACAAGGCTTACCCAGACATACCTCATCAACACATGCCAGGATTTAATATCCTGTCCTTTTGAGGTTTTTTGCATGGCATAATTAATCAGGAAATGCCTACCAGGATGATGTGATAGCAAATGCCTTTCCCCTGAAAATACCAAGGCAAATGGCCATTCCCTATGCAGGGCCTGGCAAGGGGGAGGTTAAAAGCCTATCTCCAGCAGCCAGCAGCCTTGCAGCTGCTGGCGATTAGGCTTGTCAGCCTTCCTCCCCAAAAGCTCCTGCTGGCGTATCAAAACCAAGTGTAATTGTTAGTGGGCAGCCCTGCTCCTGGAAGGTAGGGGTATCAACCCAGCAGGAGTGAGGCTGAGCCATCGACGGTGGCAGTGTGAGGTGGTTGAGCGGGTGTACTCCCTCACAAACCACTGTCGTGCCGTTGTGTGCGCTCTGCTCTGCTGTCAGCAGTGGGAAGTTGGAGCTTGCTTTGGCTTCTGCTCTGGCTGGTGGCTTGAGATGGGCTGTGCCGATCTGGGGTTTGCTGTGAAACACTGGTCCTCGCACTGCTGTCTGGGGCCTTCAGAGGTCTGCGCTGCTGTGGGAGCTGGTGCAGAACTGCACTGTGCTGAGGCAAGAGTGACTTAAAAGCTCTCACTGGGCAATGCAACAGTGCCCTGCTAGCTCTGATTAGTGCCAGTTGTGGATTGGGGTGGTTGTCTTTGGTAGCAATTTCTTGATAACGTTATCCAATTTTCACTTAGAGGCGCTCTGGTGTACGCAGGGTTAAATTGCAGAGAGCTTGCCCGGTCCCAGTGTGGAGGGGCCTGCTGTGTTAGCTCTGTTAACTGGGAAATCCAGACAGAATATAGTTAGCTAACAGGGAACTGTGACTTGAGATAGCAGCTGCCCTTTCTGTCCTCCAGATCTGTCTCGTATGATGAGTAACGGAAGATAATTGAATAAAAGAGTTAACATTATCCAGGACTCAGGGAAGCTTCTGGAGTGCTGGTGTGGGAAGACCAATTTCTACTTAATGCAAAGAAGTGTCACGTACTGGTTTTGTACCAAAACTACTCCAGCTGTATCGCAGAAGCTTTAGGGGAAAATCCAAGACTTGGGTATAAAGAGTGTAATAACTCTTGGGTGCCAAAGTTCAGTTGCTGGAAATCCCTTCTCAGCTACCAGCTACGCCTTGCAATACCTAAATTCCATAAATACATCATTTTTTTGGCTTTGTTTCTTGGTGAACAGTGTACAGCTTTACCTTCGATGTGTCAAGAGGTGTTCTGTTCTGCCCACGACTGAACAGCTGCTGACCTGTTTCTTACACAGATCTAAAAACTGTGCAGTGTTTTGGCATTTCTTTACCTGCCTGTCTGTGAGCAGGATTGGATAGGTTTGCCCTGGAAGTGCCCACTGGATTACCTGCCCTGTGTGAATCAAGTCGAAGGGTCTGTTTGCTTACAATTTGTCAGTGGACTGTTTGCGCTCAGCAGTTTGGAGCTGTTGCCCTTGATGGGGAAGAGACGGATTCAGTCTTCGTGCTAGCTTTGAGTTAAAAGCCATCCCTCCTGAATGAGAGAGGCTGCAGGCTCTTTTGGATTTGGGGAGTGTGCCTTCCGCTTCTGTACTAAAGCAGACCCATGGTACAGAAATGGCTCTTGTTCAGAGAGAACAACAACAAAAAAAAAGGGATTCTGGCTGTAGTCTACGGCTTACAGCATTCAGATGCTGTGTCTGATCCAAGTGCTGCTTTATGTATTTTATCCAGAAACTCCTTCAGGGATAAGAGCAGCTCACAGCACAAGCCTGTACACTTGTGTATAAGCATATTTTTACAAGCCTATTTGGAAAAGGGTGACTTAAGTAAAGAGAGAAGTTAGTCACTCACTCTCTAATTACTGACCTGTGGCTGAGAGGGAGGCTACTTCTGCCTAGCTTCCTCACTTGTTTGAGCATCTTTCTTGCCAGGTCTTGGGGCATGGAGGCCACTTTTGGAGATCCTGAATTGATGAAGGGCCTGGAAAGAGCAGGGCTGCTTGTTCAAGTAAGCTCGCAAAAAATGCTACTTTTTTAACCAGCACCTGCTTTGGAAGATGTAGCCAAGGCTCTGAAAAAAAAGCAGGAACATGGGCTTAGTTTAGCACGGTTGCCCTGGAGACAAGAGTCCTAGCACAGCTCCCCAGCTCAGAGGGGAAGCATTGAGCTCCCTGTGAAAAGTTGAAAATGATGCAAGTGTTAAAGAGGATGATGCGCTTTTTTTTTTTTTCTTTTAATGATTTCTTGGGATGCGAAAGCCCAGAGAAACAGGAATGGATCTATCCTGTTACTGGGATGTCCTGCCAATGCCTGTGGACTTCAAGTATATCAGCCCAATGATCTATAGAGACGGGTGGTCTGAGCATCACCTCTATCATTTACGTGGCTCTGTCATTACAGGTCGTCCTCTCTGTGTGATGGTACCTCCCTGCCGCACAGCACACACACCTCCTCCTGTGCCTGGAGCCCGGGGCTGAATGTGCTGGGGAAAAGCAGTCAGGGAGTGAGGGTTGGAAATAAAAACATGGAATAAGTCAAGCTTCTTTGAGACATTTTAGCCTTTGTTTCTTTGTATGAATTAGATGTTGAACTTGCTGGTTTTTATGTCAGCCTTCTCTCCCCCAGAACAGCTTATAACACAATTTCACCACTACGAATAAGCCTATATACTTACCTCATAAGTAAATTATAGTCCTTCACATTTCTTAATGAAGCAATACCGCATCATAAGGGATATTTCTCAGTGACTCAACAGTGACATTTTATATGGGATTGTCTGCTTTGTCAGTAAACTGGGTCACTATTGATGGAACAAGCTCTCTTCTGTTTTTGCATTCATTTCTGTGAGGTATTAAGCTCAGTCCGTTAGACGTGAAATAGTGGTATAGGAGGAAAGAAAGGAAAACTTAGACAGAGGAAAAAAAAACCCATGCTATTCCTGATGCTCCTTGTGACAGGGAATTATTTTTAATGCGTGAAATGACCCAGTAGCGTGGAATTTCACACTTTATCCATGCACTAGAGGGAATTATTCTTAGAAATAAAACTGCTTAAAGAAAAAGAGGGGGAGAGAACTGAGCAAAAGAAGGGTTTGCTTTTGCACTGATGTGAACAATGGGCTCATACGTGGAAATAAGAACCCTGCTCTGCTCTCTGTTTGGTCTCCTCCTGCTTTCAGATTTGTGAAAATAAATTCAGCTGCCTTCTCCATCACCAAAGCAAGCATGGAAGGAGAGTTGTGGGACGAGGCACGTCTGTACTCTGCTCCTCTCCTCATCTTCCAGATGGGGAGCAATTCACTGACAGTAATTGCCATCCCATCCTCTCCTCTCCACCTTTGAGCAAGGAAGAGGGAGGGAGGTTTGTGACTCAGTGCGTGTGTTTAAGGGCTTGTCTTTGCTGCACTGCGGGGAGTGCTGCCCAGCAGGATGCCCAGCGCTCTACAAAATCCCTGGCCAGCTCCATAATGCTCTGGAGTGGAGTTAGTTGCCCTGGGGTGGCGAGGAAGCTCAAGTCCTGCTGATGCTTCAACTGCTAATGCAAAGGTGGTGCAGCCACAAGCTGTCACTCATCAGATGCTAATCCAGTCAGTCTAATGTCAGTGAAATAACTATGTCATTAGAGCATCCTTATACAAAAGGATTGACTCAGATGAGAGGAGCTATTTCGTAGTTAGATGGCTTAAGCCAACTTTACTTTGAGGACCAGTTGTCTTCTAGAGGTACTTTGGCAGTCACGTGATTTATCTATTACTCCTTCATGTACCACTCCCAGGGCCCGAGGGTTAAATATATATATATATATATTTTTTTTTTTTTTTCCAAAAATCAGACTCTGTACTTTTCATCTGTTTTGGGTTTAACAAATTTGAATCTCTAACAGTTGAGAAAAGGCTAAGAAAGCAATTTAATTTTCAGTACGGAATGATGCTGTTTTCTTGAGTAAAAATATCTTGACAGGGAAGAGAGAGAGTAGGGCAGAGTGAGCATGGACATACTGCATTAAAGGCTGCCAGACTTTGTGGGATGTTTGTTTTTGCACCTGTCTCATGAAAGGTAACACCTGTGTATGGTTTTACAGTGACAATTTCCTGAACAGCTGCTCCTGGAGCAAAATTTTAATTTGCTTTCTTTTTTTCCTCCCCCTTTGTTTCTTTTTCAGATAATGGCTCTGGGTCAGGAGAAGGAGGTGAGTACTAAACCCCACTTACACTACCTTTTAGACTTTCTTTTTTATTATATGTGCGTCAGGTTTATGTAGATGGTTGCTATATATCACATGAATGAAGGAAAAATTAGGACCACTTAAAAATAAGTTTTAATGTTGCAGTGTTATCTGACCATTTCGGAGCAGTATTTGTGTAGCAATAGGTTGTAGTGTGCATTTGTTCAATGTTGTTCTTCCAGATTTGACCTGTATCATTTTTCATTTGTTGCCAGCAATATAGTATAATGTTTAGAGCCCTATTTCACCTGTATTTTGCTCCTGGAAATGCCCATTCACAATAAATTTCTTTCCTTTTTTTTTTTTTTTTTTTTGCATTCATTTCCTTAGTGCCTACAATGTCCAGTTATTACTTTATCCTTGGTCAACCATGTTGCCTAAAATATATAATGATTATTGTGTGATATCTTTTTTTTCCCAAATATTCTACGTTTCTTTTCAAAGCTGTATGTTCAAAGCGCAGCTGGTACTAGCAGAAACGTCCCTATCTTTGAACACCTTAACCTCCTTCCAAGGATTTAAAAAAATATATATATTTTTTATCTTAATTCCACCTTTGGTACTAGCAAGAATACACATAGAATGAAAAAAGTCTGAGGTATAGATATGTGCAGACACAGGAAAAGCGATCTTGCTTTTAGGCTTTGTATTAAGAAAGTGCTGTTGTTCATACTGATGGGACTGAGGTTTGAAATATGGGAAGTTTTGTATAGGTACATGCAAATGTACCTTTGTGGAAAACGATCAATGGAATCGCTGTGTGGCTAAACACAACAGTTAACTTTCCAAAAACCAGGAGCTGTCTCTCTTTTTTTCAGCTATAGAGTGAAGGGAAGGCATTTCCCTCCCCTTTAATAAGATGCTATCAGTAAATTCCTGGGCTGCTGTTAGCACCTGGCCATTCTCACCTTTGTTTCCCTTGGGAGCGGTGGCTGAAGGAACAGTTGCCTGCCCAAGTACTGCCTCTTGTTACCGTCAGTGGTGACTTTTTTCTGAAGCTCTCCTTCCTGTGATTGCATCACGCTCTTTCCCCAGAAGCTCTCTTCGCTTCTTCCCCCTTCCATACCCTGCCTGTGATTCCACTACAGCTGCTCCCTGCAAACCCAGCGCTTGGCACTTCTTGTAGGAGACAGAGGACAATAATTTGGTCCACATCTGACTTTTGTTCTTGAAACAGTTTTAGAAATGTTTGAATGGTGTTGGGAAATACTGAGGGAAAAGAAAAAAATCCAATCGGATACAAAAATCCCCATTAAAGTCCCTTGTAAATGTTACTGTGTTGGTGTGGAAGAGATTGGCAGCTGACTGACAGTTGTGGGGATTCTCCGGGTAATTTCATGAATGCTTTGGAGAAAAGTAGGATAGAAGATGCTGCATATTGTTGCTTAGGCTGCTCACTGAAGAGGTGAAAGATGCAAGTTCAAATATACTTGTTGCTTGATTTGGGGGAGGAGACTGAACTGGGTCCACCGTCTTTTGGTAAGAGAGGTCCAAAGTGGGTCTCCCTTGGTCATTGCTGTTGTGTTCGTTCTCACTTGAAATATTCATTGAGCCTGGACAAAGGGAGCAGGAGGAAGGTGACAGCCGGGACGTTGGGAGGATGCCTGCTATATAAGGGCTTTGTTAGCTGGGATTCGGTGTGACTGTGAATTTTAATTATCTATGCAAAACAGAATGGCATCGTTTGAGGAGATTGGGTGGTCCTTCCATGTTGCCTTATAGCAGCAGTTAGTGCATCGTCTTGGGAGCTGGAATACGTAGGTTCAGTTCACTTCAGGCAGAAAGAATTGAATCTGGGTCCCGTGGCCCCAGGTGACTATCTGCACTGCCTGGTTATTGAATAAAGGAGGGGCCACGTACCCACTACCTCTTCCAGCAGTTTTGTGACATTAGCCCTTCATTTATTTGACTTTCTTTGGAGTGCCTTTGGGCCAACTGAAGTGTTCCCGTTTCTGCGCAGTGTGAAAAGAGTTGGTTTTAGTTCTTAATTTTAGATAGGAAAAATATTTTAAGCAATCAGAAATTGAAAATCCTGCTTGCTGCTTTCTCTTTTTTTGGATACATCTAGACTATTTGTAACACACTGAATTTGTACTGTCCCTGTCCCCCTTCCTCGCTAAACTGGGTGTTGGGTAATACTTCTGCACAACAGCTGGCTAGTCTTCAGCATGTAGAATCATTTTCTGTGTCTGAAAGCAATCCTCCAAAGGACAGAATGCACTGTTGCTTTGATTAGTGAACTCTGCTCTGGCCAAAAAATCAAGAGTATTTTTGTATTTGGAATGGTTTTGTTCTATTATTCAAGTAACTGTGAAAGTGTTACAAGGAGACATTAAAAACACCAAAGATGTATTACAAGTTAAGGGAATTTAGAATTAAAACCAACTTCTAAAAGAATGCTGAACCTATTAAGGATGGAGCTGCCTTGTTGGGGATCCAGACAAGGAGAAAGCACAGGAACCCAGGGAGAGGGTGACCTGCAAGGTAGGGGTGCTCCCTGGTTATTCCAGCTACAGGACTGACCGGAGCACAGCACAGCTCCTTCCTGGACCAGCCTTCCCCAGGTTTTTTTGGGTTTTTTTCCTGAAGGAAGCCAGGACATGCTGAGGTATAATAATCACCCAGGCCTGATAGTTTGATACCATACCCTTGGCTAAGGGTGCACAAATGAGCACCAGGTTGCATGAGGAGCTGTGACCTCTGGGTTAGGTACAGCTACTGCTTGTAGGTACAAGGACGCAGCAATGGGAGTGGAAAACCACAAGGATAAGTGAGAGAGAACCCGCAAGTGAGCAAACATGCAAGCTTAGAGATTTCTGGTTTCTTCCTAGGATTTACATTTCCAGCTGTTAATCACAGAATTGGTGTTTGCTGTGTTTCTTAAACACACAATTAGCGTGATTGTGTATGCACCAGCGATGCTTGCACACATGGAATAGATGAGTGCAGCTGCTCCTACCCGTTCAGGGAGCATGGCAGTTTTCATGCAGGAGATGTGCTGTTTGCTGGTAGATTTTTAACTGGGAAGGAAAAGTACTGGGAAAGCATCTGAGTTGTGCTCTTCCATTGCTATAGCTCTGGCTGTGACAGTCCCCACTGCTGAAATTAGCTGCTTGCCTCACGTGCAGCTGAGATTTGTGCTAGTGGTTCACACTGTTCTCTTTCATTTTCCAGACGCAGAACAAGCTCATTAATGATTCTCAAACTTGACTTGATGCAGATTTTCCCTCCTACTCCCCAACTGTATGATGTTAAATGCATTCATTTTTATGTCAAAAAAAAGAGTAGATTTAGAACTGATTAAAAACCCACAAAAAGTTGTCTTCCTCAAAGACTATTTCAGACAGTCTTACCTTAGAAGTTGTCATGTACCACAAAATGCTAAAGACCGTGGAACTGCTGCCCCAGGTTCTCTCCCAAGTCATGTTTACTGTTAGATGCTAGATTTTAGGAAAAGAATTGAGAGTGGGAGGGTTTTTTGCAGTATGCCTGAATGAAATGAAGGAATATAATTTTTAAGGATGACACAATTGTCTAGTTGCCCTCTGACATTCTGTATAAGTGATTTCCATTTTCTATGCTCTGATGGCACAGTATTAATAAGGAGTTGTAATAAAAGTGCTCATTTTGGAAGTCTGAACCTTCAATTAGCATAATAAAAATTACCCTTATGAAACCAAGATGTTGATCATATGTGGCAATGGGTATCCCGAAATCACTTCTAAGAAGAGTATGGATTGTTAATTCTGAAATTAGAGAAATTTCAAAAACCTAATTACTCTGCCATTTATGTTTCACCTCTACAGAAATCAATGTCAGAGAGTAGGACTCAGACCTAAAAAAGTTGCTTAGGTCAGTTGAGGTCACATCTGAAGATGGTGGGATCCTTTGGATTTACATTTAAGGCATGGGTTTCTCTCTGTAGTCTCATATGAATAATCCTGCAATTTCCCTGTTCTGAAGAATACAGGCATAAAACTGTTTCCTGATCCACTTTGTTTAAACAGTGATCTGTTGGAGTCTGAGGCACAACTAGTGAAAGAGAAGTGACAGGCTCAGATCCATGTTCATCTCTGCCACTTGTAAATCACAACACTGTTTGACCTTCTGGATGTACTTCCACAAATGGTAGACTGGGACACAAATAATGATCCTCAGGCTGTCATGTGTACATAAAGGAGGTAGATTGCTGGCTTGCATAAAACATTGCCCTTTTTTCAATAACAGAACTTCACATTTCTATTTCTGCTGGAACCTGCCAAATCCTCCCTGTAAAAAGAACCGTGCTGACCCAATAAGGTAGCCTCAGGAAGATTAACTTTAGAAGGTTTGTATGAATGTGACTAAGGATGAGCTTTTAAAACTTTTTCTTCAAGATGCTTTTTATATGCCAATAAGGTTGGCTTTTTCTTTGTCCTTTTTTTTTCACCCCTCAAGTTTACAACTTGATGCTAGCCTAGAAGGTCTAAAAAGAATCAGTCATCTTGGTGATCTTCTTGCTCTCGCTCTACAGAGAGCCAGCACTCAGGACTCCTAGTGAGCTAGAAGTCCTATCATTTAGGTGAAGTAGCCTCCATGTTCAGAAGACCACAGTCTTGTGTTAAAGCCATTGTCCTTGTCAACATTCTAAAAAAGATCCCAGCAAAACATTACCTGATTATTAGTGAGACAACTGAAAGAGCAATCAGGGCCATCAGTCTAAATTCTGCTCAGATTTACAATCACATCCTACATTATTAGAAGAAATTTTGGCCCACTGCAGATGGGAACACTGATTCTTAAAAGAAAGCTTTATGAAGATAAATCTGGTTCCTGGTGGGGTTGTTTTTTTTTTTGGTCAAAGGTATTGGTGACAAAGATATCTTGCTTTCATCTGGCAGTAATCCTTATTCATAAAGCTTTTTATGGTAGTAATTTCCATCTGGCATCCAGGCACAGTGCAATAACTTTTGAAGGAGAACCTTATTTCTTCTGAGCTCCCAAGTCCTGTCTTTGGTAAACGAGCACTTCTGAGATGGTCTTCCCATGTCCCTCCAAGCACAGGCCTTTATTCCTCTCGCTCCAGATGGTCCTCACTGTCTCTGTTTGATACTGCCAGCAAATGGCAGCTGTGATGTTGACTTTGTGATGTAGTCAGGCCTTTGCAAGGATGTGTTGAAAACCATGAGCGTGCGTTACGTACACCATCAAAGAGTTAACTAATGGTTATGACTTGTCAAGCCGGTTTCTCAGAGACAAATTAGTGTCCTAGAAGAGGCAGGTTCTTTGCTCTACTAATCAACCAACAAGAGTAAGGTTTCTAAGTGTCCTACTGTGCCCATAACATTAATTTTTTTATTCCTTTGGTTCAGCGTTTATCTGCATACCTAAGCAGAATGCACTTTTGATACTAAAAAAGATGCAATGGTGGTTAGACAGATGGCACCCAATCATTTCAGGCTTTTAAGCTAAGGAAATAACATGCTTGCAATACATATAGCTAAGTTAATTATTATTAAAATAATTTGTTTTGAATTTCTAATCCCTCTGAAATTTAATAGCTAAAGTATCTTGTGATGAACGTCTAGCAGATTGCATTTAGTAATTAATAAATTGATATACAGTATGTGCTTTTTAGCAGGCTGCCATCTGTTCCTTCCCCTCACTGGGGACAACACTTATCCAGTAATTGTCACACAGTCAGGGTGGTATAAACAGACGCAGTTTAGAACCTTGAATATTTTTTATTTTAATTTGTAATAATGCTACTGATTTGTTTTAATGTATTTTAATATGACTGCAGAAACTTGATGGTGATTAACACCCTGGATAAAAGTAACATCACGTCTTTTAGCATATCTCTAGAACGATGTGTGACTTTAAGTGCTGATTCCATCATGTGGCTTGTCACTGAGTATCACTTTAGCTTCAAACAGTTCTATTTATTTTAGTTGAGATCCTGCTCTCAGTAGGTAAAATTAGCACTGAACTAAAACTTGAAAGAATTACTGTTTTCACCAAAGGTTCAGCAGGCAGGGGCAAAGGGCCTGAATGTTCACGCCTAAGTGAGGTTTTCAGGGCAGCTGGAGCTTGCTTGGAAGGATGCTGGAGCCAGGGGCATGGAAGGACAAATTCCTCTTGCCTCTCATGCAGGACGATGATAGACAGCAAATGAGGGCAGGTTCATCCTATGCCGCCTGAATAGGGCCTGCAGAACGGCCTTTGGTGTGTTCGTGAAATTGTGGGACACCTCTCTTGGTGCCTGGTGACTTTCTGTTTTCCATCATCATCTGCTCGTACATAATTTCCCTGGTGTTTATTCTAAAGTTGTTTTGTCTTCCTTTGGAGAAAGAGGAGATACCTGCAGTTGAAGCACCACCGTTGAGTGAACGGGCATTCGGATTCCCCAGCCAGAGTCACAGATTCACAGGGTGTGAGGGGTTGGAAGGGACCTCTAGAGATCATCTAGTCCAACCCCTTTGCCAGAGCAGGATCACCTAGAGCAGGTCACACAGGAACAAGTCCAGGCGGCTTTGGAAAGTCTCCAGGGAAGGAGACTCCCCCACCTCTCTGGGCAGCCTGTTCCAGGGCTCTGGCACCCTCACAGGGAAGAAGGGTTTCCTCACGTTCACGTAGAACCTTCTGTTTTCCAGTTTATGGCCATTGATTGCCCCTAGTCCTGTCACTGGACACCACTGAGAAGAGCCTGGCCCCACCCTCCTGACACCCACCCTTTAGATATTGATAAACATTGATAAGATCCCCCCTCAGCCTCCCTTTCTCCAAGCTGAACAGACCCAGCTCTCTCAGCCTTTCCTCAGATGGAAGGTGCTCCAGGCCCTTCATCACCTCAGTGGCCCTGCTCTGGACCCTCTCCAGTAGCTCCTTGTCCTTCTGGAACTGGGGAGCCCAGAACTGGACACAGTACTCCAGGTGAGGCCTCACCAACACAGAGTAGAGGGGGAGGATAACTTCCCTCGACCTGCTGGCCACGCTCTACTAATGCACCCCAGGATGCCACTGGTCTTCTTGGCCGCGAGGGCACACTGTTGGCTCACGGTCATCCTGTTGTCCTGCAGTGTAAAAGGTTGTCCAGCTCTTGCAGCATGCCAGCTTTTCCCCCCCATTATCCATGGTGTCACATGCATAGAAGCTAAATAGAAGTTATTGTTGTCAGGTGTGTAAAATACCTAACACATAACAAGAGTAGAGGTGGTAGGGACTCTTACAGTGCACATCCTCAAGTCCTTTGTGTAAAAGTGCACACGCTACCATTATCATAACCACTGGGCAAATATATGACACTGGCTGGGTTGTGATTAGGGCATCAAACTTTAAACTCCCCTCTGCCAGGCACCTCAGTCATAAATAGACCAGGCATCCCTGCGTTAAACCTGTAATGCCACTTCTTGCTTTCTCCAAGCCACCGCTTGCCAAGAATTTGGGATATCTAAGAGTAGTTGTTGAGCTTGTTTTAAATATATTCTTGCAGACAAAAGAGCAAGTTTGCAGCTTTAAATTACAGGGACAATCTCCATTTTAACTATGTATGTCATTAAAGTTGCACTAAAAATTAAGGGAAGAGAGGATAAGTCACTAAACTGTTCAGCCCATAATGTGTGATGGTGGACTGAGATATTTCCAGAGGAATTTCCAGTGCTAGTTGTACTGAGAGAATCACAGTCTAATCACAGGGAGTTTCTTCTGTACTCTAGAGTGCAGAAGGGGGTTTGCTGTGGCCCTTTCCATTTCTCCAAATTCAAGTTGCTCCCATGGGATAGCACATCGGTAAAAATCACTATACTCCTCAAACACGTAGGGATTGGTTTTCAGAGAGGCTTTCCCAGACAAGGGAATCTTTATTCTGCCCATACTTGGCTCCTGTGTAGTTGCGGCTCTCCGCAAGCTCCCCCTGCTTCACTGGGAACAGTGATAAATCCATATATATATACAGCAGAGCTCCTTTTCCAGGCCATGCCTTGGGGCAGACCAAACTTCACCTTGACACAGACTGATGCTCTTGCTTCAGACCTGATTGAAAGCCCTCAGCAGAAACCCAGCCATATTACCATTGTAGGAACACACAAATGAGTTGCCGAGGGAAGCAATTTACTGCTGGCCAATTCTTCTAGCGCTACTGTCCATTTGCAGGCTCCTACCCCGCAGCTTCTGAGATAAAGCTGGCCATCTTCTGCAAAGGAATAATGACTCGAGGAGAAGTGTTAGGGAGCAGTGCAGCTCAGAGAGACAACTGGGAGTCACAGATCCCATCCTTGTGCCTCATTTCTTCTGAAGGCCAGAGCATTAATGAGGTGCTGCTCTGAAATACGAAGGGAAGCTGAAAAGAGAGAGAAAATGAGCTTTCATTCAACATGAAATTAAGATGTCAAAGAACAGAATTAATCAAGATACCAACAAAAGTGAGGAGAAGAAATTCTGTAATCATCTATACATCAACATTAGAAGCCTGCATAATAAACAAGAGGAGTTGAGTTGCTCATTTAGGAGCATATTTTGACTTAATTGATATTACTGAAACCTGCTGGGAAGATCTGATTGATTGGAATATTAAAATTAATGGCTATAACCTATTTAGGAACAATCAGATGTGGGGGAGAAAGGAGGGACAATCTGTCAAGGGATGCATTGCCTATTTGAAAACATTTGCACCAGAGAAACGTGGTCTCAAATATTAATGGGTTAACTTATTTTAACAGCACACAACTGGGGTCCTGAAAATGTCTGTTACCAATTCAGGCTGAAAACCAGTATTTATCTATTCTGTATTGCTGGGAAAAGCTGCATTTTCTTCAAGGACTTGAGTCTAAATTATATGCAGTGTCGCATGCTGCTGGTACTGAAACATCGTGCAGCTAGTAATGAGAGAAGCTTCTAAAAATTATAAACAACTGTCGCCTAACTTGGAAATGTTGCATCAATAGACATTCATCTGTATTACACCTCATCCTGACAGGTCTAAAATATTAGTACCTGAGGTGCAGGTGTTATTGACTTGCACATAGTTATTATATGCAAACAAAATAGAGTACAGATAAATAATTTTACATACATCAGGTCCAGCACGTTCTGATCAAGAAAAAAGGCCAAAAGAAAGAGAGAAGTTTACACTGAATAGCACATAGAAACATAGAACAAGTAGTTGTGGACTACTGTTTATGAAAATGAAAAGATGCCAGGCACGCACAGGGAGCAGAACTAAAGCTGGTGATGAGGGCTGTGCATGCACGTATGCGTCTACGCGCTACTTCTTAAGCTGCATTACAACACTGAAATGCTAATAGTGCAGCAAAAGCGCTCTGTAAAGCATTCTGGTTGTATTGGGAGTCAATTCAGATGGTATACATGGGATATGGTGAAGTATTTTCTGTGGTAGCCTTGCTGCAGAAGGATATTAAGCACCAAATGTCAAAGGCAGGTGTTTTGTAACCAGCAGGCGGGTTTTCTTTAAAAAGAAGAAAACTGAGTGGCTTTAAAACTGGGTGGTAAAGAACTCTCTGGGCTGATGATGACTTTTCTGATCTTTTTCTTCAGTAGAACAATGAGAAATAATGTACAGATATTTTGAGAGAAGATAAATGCGATGATTGAGGGGGCTACAGCCTCTCATTCTGGCATCCATCAGAAGCAGAGCAGTGGAACAAATGGTGAAAGGATCAACCAAGTACAGAATTAAGGGAAGGGAAAATATTTGATGTCAGTCACCGTGGGTTCGTGGAAAACCTTTATTGAGAAATTTACTTTTTAAAAAACTTAATTTTTCCAAGAAGTACATTTGCAAAACAGAACATTTTATGTAAGCGTACCACCTCAAAACTGTAACCTTGCTCAGTCAAAACCAATCTCTCATACAAGTCTAAGTAGAGCGCACAACATCCCCACAGTGCACAGCTACTGCCAATCAATGGATCGTTAAATGTTAAGGAATCGTTACAAGATGAGTTACAAGATGATGTGTTTTAGGGACTGTTCTTGGCCTCATGACCCCTTCAGTTGGTGACCTGGGAGCAAATCAGTCAGTTCCGATCAGGTCTGGGCACAGAGGACAGGTCAGGATTTTAATGTCCAAGGACAGAGTTGTGTGTAGCGAGTCCAGGACCTCAGCGATTCTTCCTGGATGCCAACCTCTCTCCTACAGACTGATGACCCTGAAAAGGACTCATAGGGGAATAAGGTGCATAATAAAATGAGTAATAATGGTAAGTGCAGAAAAATAGTCAAAAATTAATATGATTTTTTGATGTTTTAACTGAAGTATATCTTAGACAGTATTTGGCTTTGATGACAACTCTCCTGAGCAGTGTGTGCAGCTCTTGTACGTGTAACTCCAGAGGGTGTTCACATGCTGGGGAAGGGCATCAAGGGTCATAAGAACAGCAAAAGAAATGGAAATACCATGAATGAAAGCCATGAGCAGTGCCATTTGTTTAACTTACTCAATCTGTAGGGGATCAATTATTGGCATGGAAAAGTGAAATCTGACGCTAAAGGACACTTTAGGATGCCAAACACAGGCATAGGAATGTGGTATATCAGGAAGAAGGAAAAATAAGACGTAGGTTTCTAAAGATAAAAGCAAATGACCTCTACTGCAACTTAGTAAGAGTGGTGATAGAGTTTCTACAGTGAGAATTTTGTAATAACGTTTGATATGTATTAATCTTTAAAAAAATGCACAGCATGCTTTAGACAGAAGTTAATTTGAGAGGCTCACCTGCATTGTTCTTCAGGTAAGCACAGACCCGCAGGTAGGAGGGAGAGATTCCCTTCAGCCAAGATCCAGGGAAATTAGGAAGGATTCTTGTGGATTTTTTGTTTCCCTATTTATATTTCAAGAATGTAAATGCAGCTTTTTAATTGGTGGTGTTTGATTAGCTGTTGCTACAGCACATAAAGCTGCCATGAGAAAGAGAATCACTTTGATCTCTGTCCATCCGATAGCCTTGTGTAGTCAGCCATACACCACCCCGATACTGTCATACGTTAAATGGTTCTCAACTCTTTCTGCAGATTTCTGTGGGTGTTTTACTGCTTTTCAAACATCTGTCTCTCCTTTATGGCTTTGTTAAAATAAAAATTAAGAGTGACTAATGGTAGTGAAATAAGAAGAGCATAGTTATATTTCTCTTTTGATCAGTGAAGAGTTTTGATGTCCATGTCAACAGTAAGATTGGTGCAGATGTCTTTAGGATCAGAATATTTGAGACGCTAATTTTCCCGTTTAGGGGACATCGCATTTCTACCAGCTTCTTGTTAAGATGACTTTTTTCTTCTAGTCTTCTACAGCTAATCAGAGTAACGTGAACAATATACCACAGCACATGTGAGATATGAGCACAGTTTAATCCCATCGTCAGGAAGAGAAAGGGTAAAAATATGCCGGCAGTAACCCTGTATAAGGGTATCTGTAATTAAAGACTGTCAAAGAAAATAGCATTCAAATCCCCACTACCTAATATTCAAGGACATTAAAAGGGACAGGGTTCACGCGTTATCAGTGACAATTAAGATGAAATCTGACTGGGACACATGTCAATGCTAGTTGGTGTCTGCTGGGGTGAGAAAAACTACAAATCACTGAAATAAGAATAAAGGGGCAATCAGTGAAGCATTAGTGTTTTCAGGGATGCTTTCTTGTCACTGGTACAGTTCTCCAATTCCAGCCTCCAATTGCCTGATTTTAAAAAAATGGAACACTTCTAAGGTTAATAGCTTCCGTAAATGATAACTCATGTTGACAGTATACCTGAAGGCAAATGGGTTTAGGTAAGCAAAATCAGAGCTTAATAAGTGTTGTGGGTTTAGCCCCAGTCGGTAACCAAGCACTACACAGACACTTGCTCACCCTGCCCCCAGGTCAGTGCGATGGGGGAGAGAATCGGGAGGGCAAAAGTAAGAAAGCTTGTGCGTTGAGATAAGAACAGTTTAATGATTTGCATAAAATACAATAAGATAATAATAATTATAATAATAATGAAGAATTGTAATGAAAACAACAACAAAAAAAGAGGGAAACAAAACCCGTGAGAAACAAGTGGTGCAATCGCTCACCATCCACTGTCTGAACCCAGCCAGTCCCTGAGCAGCAATCACTACCTCCTGGCCAACTCCTCACCGTTTATATACCAAGCATGACATCATGTGATATGGAATATCCCTTTGTCTAGTTTGGGTCAGCTGCCCCTGCTGTGCTCCTTCCCGGCTTCTTGTGTGCCTCCTCACTGGCAGAGCATGGGCAGCTGAACAGTCCTTGACTTAGTGTAAACATCGCTTAGCTACAGCCAGAACATCAGTGTGTTATCACATGATTCTCATGCTAAACCCGAAACACAGCACTGGACCAGCTCCTAGGAGGAAAATTAAACCAGCTGAAACTGGAACAATGAGAAAGTTATGCTTTCTGTTAACAATACCTTATTTATTTTTAGAGTATGAAGGATCTGGGACAGAAGTTCAGAGAAAACACTCAAAATGTGGAGTTTGCAAATATAGGGCTGAGTGTGATGAAGATGCAGAAAATGTTGGGTAAGTAATGTTTTTCTTAAAAATATCAGTGAACAAAAAGGGGGAAAAATGTTGAAGAAAATAAAAAGTGTGATCATCTGCTTGACTGTGTTCCTACTAATTGAAGTTTTAATGCTGTTCAATAATAATGTGTTTGATATGTGTCTGTAAAGAGCAAACTATCTACAGTTGCAAGGTAAAGGGTGAAAACAACAAGGAAGTATATTGGAGAAACTTTATCAAATCTTTTTCAAACAAAGGACCTTGATTCCTTTTGCAACAAAAAAAACCAAAACCAAGCAGGAATGAAAAATAAATACTGATAATTCATCTCAGAGATTTTTTCTCTATGTTCTGCTTGTTTATAAAGTATTATAGCCACTTGTTTCCACCAGTGCAAAGCTTGGATCTAAACATGAAGTTGAACCAGGGATGTGAGCCAGTCACTTCTTCCAAGCTCACTGTGCCCCTTGCCCTCCCACATGCACCCAGGGGAAAGCTGCTGAAAACTACCAGTCACTTGTCAGAGCTCAAAATGACTGATCAGGAAACAAGATGTTTTTAAAGACAATCCATAATGCACAAGCAGATGCACCAAATTTCCCTACTCAAGGTGCTCGATGGTTAGAACCTACCTGTCTCTGTAGGTGGCTGTCAGAAGGGGCAGAGACATCACGAAGGACAGGGCTCCTTCAGACAGCCCCATGAGGCCTTCAGGTTTGTTGGAGGGTAAAAGATGTCCCATGTAATTGGTGGGGCTTTGTCTTGCCCCAGGCATTGTCCTGGCAGTGACTGACCGTATGCAAGAAGCTTAACTAGGGTCTGGGCCAGGGGCAGGCACTGCGGTCGCAGCTGCAGAGGCAGCACATGACGGGGTTCCAGAGATGGTACGGTTTTGTGTACTTGGAGGGAACAGCATCTCTGAATAACAGTGCCTGAGCATCGCTAATTGGGGAAAGCATCGCGCTCCCTTCTTCAGTCTTCCAGCTGGAATCCATTTCATATTGAAATGTCTTAATTGCACCAACTTTTATTGTGGGATATCAGCGTGAAGGCATCTCGGGCAGTAAAGCAGCTTAGCACTAATATTCAAGATGTGTATTCAAGATTAAATCATAGCGTACAAGGGAAACCAAAACAGTAATAGTATTCATGAATATTAGCACGGTACTTCCCATTTCAGAAATTGTCACAGTACTCAAGTAGGCTTGATCTTTTGTGGAGAGACAAATGAGCTGTAGCTGGTTTTTATAATCCTAATAATTTTTTGCAGCATTGCTTTGGTCTGTTTCATTTATGACTGGCAAGATGGGTATAGATTTGTTTGCTATGCGCACCGAGATGTGCTCTTGGCTTTGGAAAATAAATGCTGAAGCATCCGACTTCCGTAAAAGCTTGCCTGTTCATTCGGTACTTGTCGAGTTGTCGTTCCTGCAGCTATCTAGTATCTGTAAATAAGTTAGAATAAAGTTGAGGAGAGTGGGAAATTTATTCCTTACATCTCACTCACACAAAATGAAACCATGGTGCCTCTTCATGACAACAGGAGAACGCTCTTTTGCCTCTGAGATTTCCTTAATTAGTCCTCATTTTAAAAATGTATGGAAATAAAAATATTTACATAGAAAATACGCAAAAGTTAGAAAATATTGCCATGAGGGTTGATCACAATCTATCAGATCTGTAATTTTTTCGGTTTTATCAGTTTTCCAACCTAAATGAATTTGCCTTTTTTTTTTTTTTTTTCCCCAGTACCTTTGATCGTTAAAATCGGCTTTAGTGATAGTCACTGGCTGTTTAGACCTAGATTAAGTCAGACTCTGTTAACTTTAGATTGCCTTCACACAGTTAGTTTTGACAAGTCATGAAATGTCACAGACTTACGTAAGTGGAAACTAGGAGTTGGTTTCTTTTTTTTTCCCTAAAATCAAACCTGGCAGAAACAAGATGGGGTTGAAATCTTCTGTTTGGGAACACCTAGTAAAGCACCCCTTAAAGATACTTTTTACATCTTATTTTTACTCCTTTTCCTGTTGGGTTTCAACATGCTTTTTAACCTCATAAAACTGCATCATCTTATATAAAATTGGCAGCACGAGTACCTTTCATCAGACTCATATAAACACTGCTAGGTTCATATTCTTACAGAATTTAATTGTGCACCATATTACAAACACTATCACCCCTAGTTCTGGGAAATCGTACAAGCACCATCATTTCGTAAAAATATTCTGTCTTGATTTCCCTGTTTAAGGCATGAGAAAGGCCATTCTAACTCTTTTGGATACTGGGCTATTGTCTACTGAACCACAAACAAGAAGTACATTTAGTTCAGCTCAACCACGCTTCTTAGGCCTGGGGAGCCCTTGCTTGGATTTGAGATGTTAAAAGACTTAATATAAGTGATCTGCATGATTACAGAAAGCATTTTAAGAGGGTTTTGTTTCCTGATAGTAACAGAATGAGTTAGCTGGACTGTCTCCTAATGTTCAGTAGATAATGTAGAGCCAAATTCATGAGATGCTAATAATTACGGTAAATATACAATTATGCATTTTGTCATCCTCTTTTCCAAGCTGTGCAATCTGAGACCTTACAAACATCAGCTCCTTCTGCTCCGAGTGCTCTTGAGAAGCAAAACAATATCTGTACGCCCCTTTTATGAATAGAGAAACTATTGTATAGGTAAAATGATTAGCCTGCAGACAGACAGTGAATTGGTGGAAGGGGAGACGTCCATACTGCAGAGTGTTGAGTTGTGTGAGGATAATGAGCTGGCATTAATGGCAAATCTCAGGACCTGCCAGCAGGCCAGCCACAACAGCCTGGACTGCAGAACAGGCAGATTTTCCCTTGATAATGGGAATCATAGAACCATAGAATGGTTTGGGTTGGAAGGGACCTTAAAGACCATCTAGTTCCAACCCCCCTGCCATGGGCAGGGACACCCTCCACTAGACCAGGTTGCTCAAAGCCTCATCCAGCCTGGCCTTGAACACTGCCAGGGATGGGGCAGCCACAGCTTCTCTGGGCAACCTGTTCCAGTGCCTCACCACCCTCTCCGGGAAGAATTTCTTCCTGATATCCAATCTAAATCTCCCCACTTTCAGTTTAAACCTGTTACCCCAATCCTTCTAAAGACAGTTTTATTCTGTACGGGCTGTGGTTTATCTTTTTGTCTTGCAAAGATGTGGGAGTCCTGTGCAAGAAATAGGGACACCTGATAATTTTAGTGAAAACTGGAGGATGATTCATGCAACAAAGAAGCAGGAGCAAGACCAACCACTTGGCATTTCCCAATTTGTAGAGTGAGTTGGACTTGCTGTTGTCTTTTCTTCTCGGCTGTGCACAGTGATAGTGTGAGGGGCAATGGGTGCGAGTTGGAGCATAGGAAATTCTGATTTGACATAATGGAAAATGTTTCCACCATGAGAGACACTAGAACAAGGTGTCTGGTGAGGCTGTGGACTTTCCACCTGTGGAGATGGTCTGAACTCAGTCAGACACAGCCCTGGGGCAGCTTTGAGCAGGACTAGATGACTTCTACTCATCCCTTCAAGCCTAAACTATTCTGTGATTCTCTAGTTACCAAATCGTAGTGCAGTCCATGTTCCAAGTTAGTTATTTTCATTTTTTGTTGCTCTTAAATTGTATTTTCCCCTTTGCGAAAGTTACTGAATTTTAGTTTCCATGCATGCCATTAAGGCGTTATGGCTGGCTGATCACAGTTTCTACATGTGCTCTTATTGCACAAGTTCATACATAGTCTGAAGAATTCAGGCTTCGCAAAGACTTCTAGATTTGTATCTTCATTTGTTTGGTTTCTCAGAAACATATCTATCTAAACCAGAAGTGGTTACAATGCATAATAAATGGAATGCAAAAATATAAACAATTTCATAATTTCCATTGCCTCTGCAAAAAGTTGCGATGTTGATTTTAAGTGGACTGATTGAGAGAAAGAAATGAAGCCTGGGGATATCGTTGTCATAAACAGCATGCCATACTTAGAAAATTAATGCTCAGCTGTATGCAAATGAGTACATTATTTCTTTATACAAATGCGAAGAGGAATGAGGTTGAGGAAACATCACAGAAATGTATTCCTGCTAATTGGTTTTTTTCTTTTCTCATACAACTTAGGAGGATTTTAGAGCTGGGAGTTTATGGGCAGGCTTTTAAAGAGCATAGAAAATCCCTTGTGGATGCACTCATCGTAAGTTGCACGAAGGTGTGGTGTGCCTTACTGTCCGTACAGTGGTTTGCTGTCGGTAACAGGATGCAGGCGATGGGTTTCACGGGTTTTTCTTCCCCCTTAGTGACAAAACTGAAACACAGATTGCATATGTCGTGGGAAAAGCTGCTGCCTGACACCGATCAGTCGATACCGCTCTTTCCATCCTGCCCATCAAAATGCATCTCTTGCCAGAACCTTCATCCACTGTTGAAATAAGCAACGTTGTATGCATGATGGTGCAAAAGGTGTGGCAGGGGAGTGAAAAAGGACAGGTGAAGTTGGTAAATTTAAACTTTTGTGTGGGAACCTGGCCAGAAGCTTAAAGGCGTAGGCAGCATGAAGGCAGGGTGTATCTTCTGCTGGAATTTTGAACTGGAGGTGCAGTTGGGTTGAGAAGTGGAGGTGGTGGTGGCAGCACACGGCTTGGGGCCACCAAGAGCTGGTGGGGTAAATCATGTAGGGCACCAACCCGAACACATACGGTTGGATGTTGATACACCCTGGGGTAACCAGACTGCAGTTTTTTCTCAGCACACGCTGGGCTTTTCAGTTCTACTGGTCGATCATTCATGTGATAAACAGATCCTATAAACACTATATGTACGTAAGCAGTAGGGACAAACAGTGCTTTCGGTACACAATCAGAAGATGGCATACCAAAAGTATTGAAACACTTAAAATACTACAGTACGAATTCAAAGCAAATGAAAACAGATGTGGTTGTAAAATAATTTTCACCAGTGTAGCACTTAAATCAACTCTTTCTTCAGTGAAAGCAGTGTGTATAAATATTTGTAATACTATTGTGGCTATTAAGGAGTCCAAGTGATTTTTCTTTTTAAATTGAATTAAATAACATTCAGTGTAATTTTTATAAAGCTTCTAAACAACATGATGCCTCATTTTACTGCATATGATTAAAGCTGAAGTTATTATTTACAGACTTTTGGGAGTTGTAAATAAACTTTTTATTATTATTATGCTTTTACAATAGCCACATGCAGCACTGGCAAAGACACTGATAATATAAATTTCCTTGTGTATATAAGGTTTTCTGATACAGTGATTAGAAAGGCAGGCTCCTAAGTATATCTATTTCTTCATAAGACTTCAATTTTCAAATGATCCTGATTTCCTTATGTTTTTTAAGGCTTCTTACTCTTATCTGGTGATTTTTTTCCACAAGTTTCTTCTTACACATACCAAAATTAATGCTCAGAGTAAGAGAGAACATTTTATTACTTATATATTAAGACTAACTATCTAGTAAATATAAAGAATAAATATAGTAAGTATAGATTATATATATATATGCATTTTTATACTATTTTATTATTAATATTTAAAATATACTGAATCAATTCAAGAATAGGGGTTTCAGCTCACTTTTTTTTCTTCAAATGTGAAATATCTTTCCAACAGAAAAAGTAGTATTGCTTATCCTCTGCTCTTCCACTGTTTTGTGTGGTGTGTCTTGTGCTCCTTTCCTTCGGTCCCCAATGCTGGAATGCATTTCATTAGTTTTAATTTAGAATCTAATTTTTATTCTTTTGGTTTGGGTTGGTTTTGATAGGGAAATCATTAACTTAAAAACACTCTCACTGTAAAAGTTCAAATGTGTCATGTTCTCAGTTTTACCTAGATTTTGGTTTTTAACAGTTAAAATATGGAAATGAGATTCTGAGCACGTTTGGTCTTTTTTTAATAAGTGTACTATGCTGTAGAAGATCTGTTTTGACTAATAATGTAGATTTTTAAGAAAGACTGGCAACTGATCCCCAAGTAGACCTTTAGAGATTAACATTTTACGAGATTTACTTTGGAAAGAAAATGTGTCTCAGCAGCGTATTGATTCAACTCTCCCATAATTTACATAATGTCTGTTTTCAAAGTGGCCAAACCAGAAATTCAGAAGTGCAAGTATTTACACTTAGAAATACTAATATGGACATTTTAAAGTCCCAGTCTCTGCCTTGTCTAAATTGTCTTGCAGGGAAAGATTTGGTCGGTTCGAATTATGTCATGCTGATTTATACTTGCCTCTTTTGACCACTTTTTCACTCATTTACCATAGCCAACATGTTCACTTTGGGGGGGGGGGGGGGGGGGGGGGGGATGGTGCCCTTTGTAGCATATGATATCATAGGTAGGTATTCATAAGGAAGGGCATCCTAATCCTGTGTAAATGCAATTTGCAGCTTTCTGGTCCAGCAGAAAAAAATAATCCAAACTATCTGTGTGTAAACCAAAACACAGAGCTACAAACAGTAGAGGAAATCAGCCCAAGCAAGGTTTTTATGATTGTGTTGTGGGACTACTGAATTATGTAAAATTGGGCTACAGGAAATCCTGATATGAAAGGAACAATATAATGGGCTCTTCATTATACTGATTATTAAGAAATTGAAGAGAATCTAGATGGCTAATAATCCAGGCCTGGTTTTTTTCATGTGTATTTTTAATGCTCTTTGCAGCAGTTGCACCAAGTGTTTGAAGGTTTCTCTTAGTCGAAGGTGGAGGGAGGGTCACTCTTGTGAGAACCAGCATCAGTTCACCACGAATGCTGCTAGGAGCTCGCTGCGGTTAGGTACTACGTTTCTACAGTGGTCAGAGTGGCCACGCCGTGAAATTAAAAAAGGGAGTGAAGGGATGGCTGGAAGGTAGCTGAAGCTTACGGCATTTAAAAGGTGTTCTGAATTGCTGGGCAAAAGTAAAAGCTGAGAGGGAGTTCAAGCAGGATGCAGAGAAGCTGGTAGAATTGAAATCTAACTCTCTTGCCCTTATCTCCCCAGTGCTACAAAGGGATTTTTAAAAAGATGCCAAAAAAAAACCCTAGATGTAGTCTAATAGGTAGAGAAATCACTTTGAAATCTAGATTTTCTTAGTTCAGGTTTCATCTGGGAAGAATTGCACACAGGGGAAGAACCATCAAATGAAAGGTAATCCTTCATTTGACATGGTTATCTTCTTAACTGCTATTGCAACACCCCTGCTATTTCAATTCACCTAAATTTATTCCACCAAGCACACACTTACCCATCTGTGAACATTTCACAAACTTTGTTTTATTCTAGTGTTTCCGTTTTACATCTGCAAACAGACGTGCTAATAGTTAGGTGAGTAGCTGAGAGAGCTTGCTGGCGGCTACTGGGAAGGGGTAGCAAGCAGCACTCCCTGCGAGGCCAGCCCAGAAAAACACAGCCATGGACAAATCCCGAATGGCACAATGCAGCAGCCTGGTCTGTTGGTTGGAAACAGCAGCCCCTCTCCATAGCCAAGCCCCCTCCGCAAGTCTCTAATGCTTTTCCTTTCCTTTTTATTCCCTCCTTTCTTTGAGTCTGGCGTGGTTCTTAAGCACACGGAACTTCCAAAAAAACACGTCACCTTGAAGCCTGAAAACAAAAAGGAGCCTTGAAATGTGTTGGGATCTCTGGGGATCTAATTAATTTACTGATAGCAGCAACCTGAGCTCATTTCAAACGTGTCACATCATTTTACTAAACACGTTTTCTTTGTTACACTTAGTAGCCCCTAATAAATGAGTTGTACATTCTCATTTCTTCTTTATTAAAACCACCTAAAATTTTTGTTTGGTTTAATTATAGTGCTTTCTACTTTCCTGAATTCCAAATGCTGTTGTGTTTAACTAATGGTGTTAATGAATGATGGGCACGGAACTTCCAAAAGCCTGTTGTCACAGCAAACTGGTGCCTTTTTTCTTAGGATGTCAACTCTCTGATGACAGGTGACCAAATTAAGGTGTTTTTTCTGTGTACCCTAGCACATCAGGAAAACACCTGAATACATCCTGTTGACTTTCCAGGGCTAATTGAGAGACAAGATCTGTTGTGAGGACACTGAGCAGCAGCCCTCACCAGCAAGACATCACGTTAGAGAACTAGCTACCCGTTTCAATCCTTTTGGTTAAAACCAATAGGAAAGTTACAGTGGAAAAAACCCTCTTGTAGTCCTCCGACTCCTTTTATCCCCGTGTGACTTTTACAACAAGCTGTTACAGGAGAAACATGAAGCACTCATTCGCTTTCTTCTGGTGTGAAACATCAAGCACTTTCAAGATGTCCTTAGTACACGGTTCTGTTACTTCTCCTTAAGCGAATCTTGTCTTCTGAAGGTTGTGCTGATCGCCCACACAGGGGGCTGAAGGGGCCAACTGGTTGTTCTTTCTATTCCTGGGGCACCAAGCAGGATCATGTTGTCAAACACATCCAAAAGCCAACAGCAGAGCGGCAGTGAGGCTCAAGCTGTGGAGTCCTCACTCAGCTTCAAGTGATGGTGGTAAAATCAGTAGCACATATCAGCAGCAGGGCTAAGATTTTGCCATAGTCTTGGCATGTATGGGGATGTGATGACTGATTAGACCTCTCCTATGGGGACAGGCTGAGAGTTGGGCTTGCTCAGCCTGGAGAAGAGAAGGCTCCGGGGAGACCTTAGAGCACCTTCCAGTACCTGAAGGGGCTACAAGGAAGCTGGGGGTGGCTTTTTACAAGGGCCTGTAGTGACAGGACAAGGGGTAATGGGTTTAAATTGAAAGCGGGGAGATTTAGATTAGATATCAGGAAGAAATTCTTCCCAGAGAGGGTGGTGAGGCACAGGATCAGGTTGCCCAGAGAAGCTGTGGGTGCCCCATCCCTGGCAGTGTTCAAGGCCAGGCTGGATGAGGCTTTGAGCAACCTGGTCTAGTGGAGGGTGTCCCTGGTGTCCCTGCCCATGGCAGGGGGGTTGGAACTAGATGGGCTTTAACATCCCTTCCAACCCAAACCAGTCTGTGGTTTATCAACGTGGCATGGCTTTCACAAGTCTGAGTGAAGTTTGGCACTTTGGGGGAACAGAGGAGATTTGTATTGTAGGTGGGGTTTTCTGGTTTTCATGCAGACTTTGCTGTGCTTATGCTCATTTTTATCACCTCAAGATCAGCTTCACACACTAATTTATGCTTGCACCACTGCTGGACTTCAGGCAATTGTTCCTGGAAGTTACTCCAAAAAGCAGAAATCAATAGCTGAGAGCCAGGAGAAAGATACTGTGATGTTTAAAAGTACTCTGACACTTTTGTTTTGCCAGCTCTCAAAATAATTACTTTTCTCTTTGTGAAAATTTGCTTGATTTTGGATTTTCTTTTGCAAGACCCTTCCTGATTCCCTTGTGGGGTCACTCCCAAGGTGCAGACATATCTGTCAGAGCAGCATTTGCCTGAGAGACAGGGCTGAAGCTTCCACACCGCCTGTCCACGTGTGACGCGTGTCACTGACTGCGTCCTGCAGGCTGGCTGCTCACCTCAGCTGCCGTCGGCCCGCATTCGCCTTCCTGCCCTGCCTGCAGCATGGAAGCAGCTCAGCCCTAGCTTTGAACCTCAGTTTTTCCACACTAGAAAGTTAAATATAAGATGTTCTTCTGCAGTTATTGATGACTGACATGAGCATATGCTACTGTCTCCTTGGATTGTGTCAGCCATCCGAACTCAGACCAGCCTTTGGCATTTGTGAAAATACACTGAGAGGTCAAAATAGCAGTGTTTAAGGGGTTCTAGATAGTTAATTTCTCACATGAGAAATTAAGTTACTGTATCTGATCAGTTTCCTATAGTTACAAATAGTGTTGTGTGATGGGTACTGTTGTTTTTCTTTTTTTTTTTTTACTTTTTTTAATGGCAAACCAGACATTTTGGTACATTGTAATTTCCGTGTGTGCCTACTTGCTCACACCAGAAAGCGCTTGCTTACAGCACACCTCATTTTTATTTCTACTGGTAATTAGGGCTGGAAATGCAACTTGCTTCTTTTCTATAAGGAGTAGAACAAAAATGATGCCTGAAAACCAGTGTTAAAAATATTTTAAGCTAGAATCAAAGCTGTGATGTTGCCTCAACAAATGCAGGATGTTGTTTTAATACATCTTTAAAGTGACTAGAAGTAAGGTGGAAGATTCTGTTAAAAATACCTTTTTCATATAGATTAAAATTCTGACCTAAACCTTAGCAACACAAGCTTTCCAATGTTTCCTGTTTTATAAAATCATCTTCCATTGCCTGTTATTTCCCTACTCTGCAGTTGTATAGTCTAATATCTTCATGCTAGGTGCACGCTCACATGGAATTGTATTTTATTTCTTAAAAAATTTCAGGTGAAATTGTGTTGTCATGGGTAAGAAGGTAAGAGGCTAAGACCTGGAAAAGGCTAAGGTGGGAAGCATCCCTCTCATGCTCATGGACATGTCTTAATTCCCTAGCTTGTTATGGGCTTCCAGAGAACTAAATGTAGAAATGCAATCAAAACCTCTGTACCCCTTTGCCCCTGAGGTGAAGTTTTGAGGATACTGCCCATTCGGGGGGCTGGTGGCCACGTGGCCAAGCCGTGCCAGAAAGTGTCCATGGCTGCACAGCCAAGCTTGGCAATCTGCACATGGCACTGGTCTCCCGGACCACTCTATGTGGTGGGAGCTAAGCCAGGAGTGAGAATAAGTGCTTAAAAGGCAGGACATTAGGAATTTTACAATTAGAGTGTACTCTCTCTCCTCCTGGGTGCCCCTCTTGTTCTCCTCTCGCATATTCCCGACCCTCCTTCACGATCTCAGTTTTTTCCTGCCCTCCCTTCCTGAGCAGCCCTCCGTGTTGCCCTCTGCTCTCTTCATGCTCTCCCCCCAGCATAAACGGGGCTTGTCAGGGAACACATTACAATATGGGACTTCAATTGTGTGTCCAGTTTCAGTCAGCTGTGAAGAAAAACAAAGCCCACGGTTTGTGATGCCTCACACGGATTTCCCTGCCTGCAAAACACAGCCCCCCCTAAAGATTTCTGCCCTTGGAGGGCGGCCCCACTTTCAGCTCATGAACGCTGTCTGCTGTGTCGTCTCCCATACTCTGTGTGCTGCTTATGTGGCCCATGGGATGGTTCGGCCCCATGGGCTGTGCTTGATACTCTTGGCCTTTGACTTCTGCCTGGCTTTAGGCTTCGAACTGGCTGGTGGGAGGAATTTGTTTCCTTCAGGAAGCTGGATTTTCTGTCATCTCCTCCTGTTACCTGCCTTCTGACTTCAGGGTGTAACATATTATCCGTATTTCATAGCGGGCTTGTTTGGGGATCTTCCAGCACTCTCCTGAGCTGCTTTCTTGCTTCAGCCTGCAGTGGTGGTCCTGCCCTCTTGCAGGGACTCGGCTGCCAGTCTCAATGTGTTTGATGTGCAGCATCAGAGCAGCAACTCACTCTCCCACAGTTTTACATCCCTTCACAAACACCAAGCAGTTAAAAACAACTTTTATTTCATGTTTTCTGCCGAGAGCAGCACTCCCCACGTGTCAGTGCTCCCATTGCACAATTCAGTGCTACAAAATACAGCAGGCCTGGCTGTGTTTTGGGTCTAGTGCCGGTTGTGAGTGAGGACAACGTCACTGCACCCCACAGGGCCTGTGATGAGTACAGGTTTCTAATGTGTGCTCCTGGCTCCCTCTTTGCTGCCCTACTGCGTCCGTAGAGGCCCTGCTCCCTTCAAAGCATCACGCCCCAGCCATGTCCTCACCTTAACTCCTTCCCTTTCAGCCCTCTGAATGGCTTCAGACTTTTCTGTCGGAATAATGAAGCGGAATAATCTCATTTTTTTAAAGTACATCAGTTCAACTGTTCATTATCCCACAGTATATTTAAACCACCTGCTTTTACGTGCCAGAGAGCCCCGTCAAAGCATCTACACCAGTGACTACATGGCCAGGTGAAGGCCGGTCGTACCGTTTGGCACCATTGCAGCCAAACATCTAGCTAACGGCATCAGGCAGATGATCGGGTGCGTGGGGGCGGGGTGTGTGAACATCTGAAACTGAACCTTTGAACTCCCGAGCTGCAACCAGCACAGACTGGTTGTAAATTTGGGGAAATGCCTGGGCTAAACAAGTGTCACGTCCTGAATCCTCCCGTTAATAAAGAGCCACGAGGCAGGGTCAGCAGCTTCTGTAGACAGACTGCTTAGACTGGAAAAACCAGGGCTCTGGAGAGACGAGCTGTCCTGAAAGGCAGTGCTCTTGGACACAAGAAGGGGTCCTAGAAGGAGGATGGTGTGGATCCTGGAAGCAGGGGCAGATCCTGGAGATAAGGGTCACTAACACGAGGGGATGCCCCAGGAGCCCAGTGCCAGGCGCCGTGGCTGGCAATGGCTGCTCACAACAAGCCAGAAGGCACCATGGTCGCCCACCCCAGCTCCCAGTGGGGAGGGGCAGTCAGGACCCACCAAGCCTGGGGAGAGCGTGGGGAGCAGCACAGGTGATGGATGGGCAGCAGACACGTGTCCCACGGGTAATGGGTGGGCAGCTGGCACGGGTCCCACCAGCTGGCTGGGTCTGGCTGGCTGGCAAGGGCCTCACTGGAGATTTTGTCATGCCTGCAGCCCTCATGCCTGTGGGTGGAAAGCATGTACGTCTGCCGGCTGGTTGGGGTCTGATGTGCCAGTGGGGCCTCGCAGGGGATTCGGTGTGCTTGCAAGCCTCCAGCAACTCCCAGTATCCAGACGGGCAGCAGGCTGGCCTTCCACTGGCTCCCAGCCCTGGCCAATGTCTTGTCCTGCTCCAGTGGCACAAAGCAGCTGCAAGCCTATTGCAGCTGGTCAGTGGCTTCAGCTGCTTCACACTGCCCCAGCCCTTATGGACGTGTCACAAGGTCTCCTCTTGTAGGGTGGGGTTGGGTTTTTTTTTTCCTACTTTTAGATGTAAATTTTAAATGGTAAAAAGAAATTTTTGCAGATTGATAGGATGGTTAGAGCTAAGACTGGGAGTGTTTATCAGGAAAAGAGAGTCAGGAATTCACTCTACCCCTAATGTCGCAATGCTAAGAAAATAAGCATTTAACATTAGATGTTAAATCTAAACACAGTGAAGCATGAAAACAAGCAGTTTCCAAGCAGTTTCAGCTCTGACCTGTAATGTCACTGTGAGGAAGAAAAAGTTATTTTCAAAAGTCACCTTATTTGTCACCAGGAATGACAAAACCTCACAGTAATTATGTTGCTATGGACCTTGGATGGTGACTACAGACAGATGCAGAGCTGTGTGGGCATAGAAATACAGATGGAATTGGTCTGAAGGTAAATACACAAATGTGCTCAAACGTGACAAGGGTGGGTGCACGCAGGCAGTGGTCTTTCCTGAGTGCTAAATCTGAGCAAAGGCATCTGTAAGCACATAGCCAGCATCCTACCAACTAGGATTCGGTGTTCGTGTCAATAAATGTGCACAACTCATTTGTGTCAATAAATGTGCACAACTGCTGAGCCGTGAGCTTTTTATCTGCGTATAGTAAGCCCTCATTAGGCTTATTAGGCTTAAAATCCTGTGGGAGCATGTAAACAAATTAGTACGTATTTTTCTGCATCTGAGGTTTACAACCATTGCCATTTCTAGTAAGAAAAATTACTGTATGTTCGTCATATTGATATTTAGTGGCTTCATGACTATTTTGAGGTAGGTCCTTAAGAAGTACCAACTCATTACTGGGACAGTTTTTCACTGTCAGTACATTCATTTAAAAACCTGTTTGCACGTTCTTTTGTCTAGCAACAATCTGAAGTTCACAGGCATGAAATATTACTGGCAAAATTAGCATCTTTAAATTAAGGTAACAAAAGGTGTGCATGGAAGAAGAGGGAGCTACGCTGGCCGTCTTCAGTGTTTCTGCAGCATGGAATTAGGTTCTGTTGCAAGATTCGTTATTGACTTGAGTCACGCATACGTCTATTTAATCATTTAATTGTATCTGGAGCAGCTGGGAAGAACATGAAATACCTGGGAGGTTGGTAGCTTGGGTTTTTTTCCCCACCCTGTGGCTTACAAGAGTGAGCCAGGATGCAGCTAGCAGCAGCTCCTGGCAGTCAGGCCATGTGCCCCTTGCACAGATTTCTGGCAAGGACAGAACCCCGTGCCCACTGCCACCTCCTCAGAAGATGCGGAGCGTCTCTTCCTGCTCTCACGGCACCAGGAAGAGCTTGATGGAGAGCTGGACTGGGTGCCCAGTGCCGTCCCCTGTCCTGCAGCCACGCTCCTTACTTTTCCCAGTCCAGAGGCAGAGCAGAGCTTGCAGAACAATGTGAAACACACAGAGAAACTTGCATTCAAAAGTAGGGGTCCAGATAAAAAGTAGAATATTCATTAAAATAAACAAGGAGAGTGGAGTTTGGAAAGTTGGAAGGTTTTCCTGTGCCATTCACACATGGAAACTTTCAGGACTTTTTCGTTGGGGCAACAAAACTATCTAACCACAACCAGTTAAGTCACAGCCCTACCTCAGTCTTTGCAGTCCTACATTTGGGTGGTTAGGACCCAGTTACATGCTAGGTGTTCATTTCTCCCACTTTTGTTTTGTAATCCCTAGCTGTAAATTACATGGAAAATGCTGTGTTTAAAACAACCAAAGCGTCGATGGGACGCAACATGAAATACTTGAGATCACGTAATTCGGTTTTAAATACAGTGTAATAAGCCCAGTGTTAACTTTCACAGGTAAGAATGAGTGCCGTGCTGAACTGACACAGTTAACTAAGCACACCGATCCCGTACAGCCTCTGAAACAGAAAAACTCCTTTTACTGCTTAAAAGAAACGGGAGTCCTCTTCTTTCTGTTTCCCTCTCAGGGATCCTGACACCCACAAAAGAAGTAAAATACGTACCAGGTTTTGTTCGCACCTGAGAACAGACACGTCAGGCTGTCGTATCAATGCAGTGAATCTTCCTAGCAATGTGTTAGATCAATTTTAAGGTGTTAATCAATGAGATGATTGCTATCATAGTAAAACCACAAGAAACATCAATACATCATTAAAAAACACGCTGAAGCACTGTTCCATAATCTTGTACGTTCTGCTTGGAAGCCCGAGACATGAAGGAATCCTTCAGCATCCTCACGCAGCGCGCTCTTCGTAGTAGTGTGTGAGCTGGTGTTTGCTCAGGGCTCGAGGTGACGATTTTTGTGCGCTGGATGTCAATTTTGTTTTGCCGTATGTGTCAATTACCAGGTGTGTATGCAATATAGACTGCAGTGGATACAGTTTTAATCCTGTGTGTGCTTCTGATGGAAGTTCCTATAACAATCCGTGCTTTGTTAGAGAAGCGTCGTGTCTGAGGCAAGAGCAGATCGACATCAGGCATCTCGGACACTGCTCAGGTAGGCTTAATTTTGGTTTTCTGGTAAATGGAAATTCTGACAAAAGTGGGCTTGGTAGAGCTTTCCCCTTTCCATTTTGGACCAGAAATCTCTGATCCAGTGATCAGTGAACTCCCCGCCCGTATTTTAGAGTTCCCCACGCAGAGGTACGTTTACACTACGTACACACGGGCTGTGCTTCCATTACCTTCCTTTGGCTGCTCTTACCTAGAAAGCAAAAGCTCTTAGGAGAATCTAAGCCAACGAGTCTTACAAAAGGGGTTGGTAAGAAGGAGGAGAGCAAAAGGAATACCCGTGTGTGGGAAGCGTCCCTAATTGCTGCTGTGGGCTGTACAATGTACTTCCAAGGTGAGTGAAGTTGGGCCCCAGTTGGACAAATATTTATCCACTTCCTTTTCCAGTGGAACAGTCCACTGAAACCCTCTGTCTACCGCCATGTAGTTAACCATGTGCATGACTCTTCTATTTTAGAGTCTTGTAATTAGGACCTTCTCATGGGAATAACAGCTTCCCACCATCTCTTTGCCAGTTACATCTAGATCTTTAACTTGGACAGTTCCAAAACTGAAACCGACTGTCACCAACATAACTGAGGCCCATACCATGGGAAAGTTTTTAGATCAAAGCCTGGAGCTTGAGGTGTGCCACGGGTTGGTTTGGGCGCTGGAGTTCCTGGCTCTGTAACTGAGCAGGTGTGCTGCCAACCTGGCTGCATGGGAGGAACCGTGGGGGAACGTGTCCCGTTTTACTGCAATTAAAATACTTCTGTTATTCTGGCTCCTCAATGACATGCATGTAGCGGTCTGGAAATAACCCTTTCCTAATGCAATCCGTGCACGTGTTTATCGCCTAGAAACAGATGACACCAACGCAGTGGGAAAGAAAGACGATGGCACGCAGTATCGGCCAGAGGTGAAAGGTACTGTGCTGGCTTTGTGCTCTTTGGTTACGGTTTCACAAGATGAGAAAACTGAGCACCCAGATCCCTTCTCGTCTGCCTTACAGCTTTGATTGCTGTAACTGAGACAGACCAGTGAACAGGTGCTTTCTTGCAGCACGCTGCAAGGCTGGCAAGAAGGAGATGTGCATGCTTCATGTATTCCTGCTGCATTCCTCTACGATGCCCAGCTGCTCACCAGCCTATGCAGCAGTAGCAGCATTAGACTTCTCCCAAGTGCTGTGAAAATGATTTTACTGGAAGGCCCCAAGCTGTGACATCCCTGATGAAATGACACAAGCCTCCCGCCCATGACCCCATCTTTTCTGTTAACTTCTGAAACAAAACGGCAGATTCTGGATTTGCTAGGATGTTTTAAAATCTTGCCAGTACTCATATGCTGAATCACATTGGTTGAACATGCTTTACCTTACCTTACCTTTAACAACCTTAGCATAAATTAAATAAGGCGGAGTTTCACTTTCTGCTCAGTCATTTTACATGGTAGTAGCCCATGTGTGTTAGGCAGAGGCCTTTGTCCTGGACAGCAACACTGAGCAAGAGCCATGGCATGCGGAAGCGTGTTTGTTCTGAAAATGCACCTTTCTCAAGTTACTGGCAGAGAGCAGATCTGCAAAGGTGTTAACATTTCCTCCTCTTCTCTCACAAATAATAGGATAGGATAGGATAGGATAGGATAGGATAGGATAGGATAGGATAGGATAGGATAAGATAGGATAGAATAGAATAGAATAGAATAGAATAGAATAGAATAGAATAGAATAGAATAGAATAGAATAGAATAGAATAATTTCAGTTGGAAGGGAACTACAGTGATCCTCCAGTCCAACTTCCCAACCGATTCAGGGCTGACCAAAAGATAAAGTGTGTTATTAGGGGTATTGTCCAGATTTGACTTCAGCACTGACAGCCTTGGGTCATCAGCCATCTCTCTAGGAAGCCTGCTGCAGTGTTTGACCACCCTCTTGGTAAAGAAATGCTTCCTAATGTCCCACTGCAATGTTCCCTGGTGCATCTTTGAACCATTCCCATGTGTCCTATCCCGGAAGGCCAGGGAGAAGAGGTCAGAACCTCCCTCTCCACTTCCCTTCCTCAGGAAGCCGTAGGAAGTGATGAGTTCCCCCTTCAGCCTCCTTTCCTCCAAACTACACAAGCCCAGAGTGCTGAGACACTCCTCACAGGACATCCCTTCCCTTGGCCGCACGAACACTGAATCCAGCAGGATGATCCCCTCTTGACCGGCTGGTTGTGCTGTGTGTGATGCACCCCAGGGTGGGGTTTGCCCTCCTGGCTGCCAGGACATGCTGCTGGCTCACACAGAGCCCGCTGTCGCCCAGCACCCCTAAATCCCTTTCTGCAGAGCTGCTCTCCAGGCACTCCTCTCTGAATTTATACCTGTGCCCAGCGTTACTCCGTCCCACGTGCAGAATTCGGCATTTGGACTTGTTAAATTTCATCCCATTAACCATTGTCCAATGCTCCAGTGTATGTAGATCCCTCTGCAAGGCCTCTTGTCCCTCAAGAGTCAACAGCACCTCCCAGTTTGGTACCATCAGCAAACTTGCTAATGGTGCATTCAACTCCTGCATCCATTGATAAAAGAAGAGAACTGGCCCTAGAACTGAGCCCTGAAGAGCACTGCTGGTGACCAGTCACCAGCCAGCTGTAACCCCATTCACTATAACCCTTTGAGCCCTGCCCTTCAGCCAGTTCTTCGCCCAGAACACCATAAACCCACTCTTCCAACAGTTGGACAACTTGTCCAGAGCATTCTGTAAGGGACAGTATCAAAAGCCTTACTGAAATGCAGAAAAACTACATCCCATGCATTCCCATGGCCTCCCCAAGTAAAGCCATCCCACCACGGATTTCAACATTCTTTGTCTTCTTGAAAAGCCGTTCAGTGCCAAAAAGCTTCATATATTTTTCTTTTTTTCACAAATTCTCTTATTGTCACTCCATGTAATGTACCAGTTGGACTGATTTAATGTCAATTTTCACTTACATTATGAAGGCATAAAAGGCACCAAATGGAATATACATCTTATTATGGGATACAGTGAAACACCACTTTTGGTTCCTATTCAGAAGAAGTTACAGCCTTTTATTCATTGCATATAAATTGCCCTTGAAATCTAGTTAGTGGAAAAACCATTGTATATAACTGTTACTGTTAATGTGTATAGCTCGTGCAGTCTCAAGTTCAGCGAATGATGTGCAGGGAGGGAGTATGCCTCGTGCAAATAAGTTGTTTCACAGTCTTTTTATGCAGTAGCTGGGATTTTTTACATAGGCAGAGCCTGAACCGCACTACTTTGAATGACTTTTTCTTCCAGGATAAGAAAACAGTCCACACTTCTATCTGTTTGTTTTTGCTTTAGCTTTAAATTCCCATGAGTTATTCTTGTTGCACCGTTCTCTGATTGTAATAACAGCTTCTAGTCTGTAGCACCCTAGCCATGACAGCCTCCTCCTCCTGCAGTGCAAGTGCCTCCCTAAAGTTACATCTCTCTTCCCGGATTCAGCTGGCTTGCTGGTTTTACTGAGCCAAGATGGGCATCGGGGTTTCAGGTTTTGGGCATGCCTCTTCCTTCCGGTGAAGTATCTGAACTCTCATACCCAGTCACGCTTTCAAGGCTCGTACACCATTAGATCTTTCACTTTGAAGCTCTGCAGCAGTCCCGCAGGGCTCAGATTAAAAATGGATTCCCGTCAGTAGGTGGGTAGATGTCTGAGTTACGCTGGGCATCGCCGCCTGCGTTCCGCATCTCTTTGCTTAATGCAGTTTTGCCTCTGGGGCGGGTGGCTGTGGCTGCCTGGCCACCTTTCAGGGGATGCGTCCTTCACTGGGCGTCACGTTCTACATCGGTGCATACGTTAAAACCAGACACGGTGCAGCTGTCTGAACAGACCCGTAAAACTGAATACAGCTTATTGGTAGCCTTTGGTTGGGAGTAGATGACCAGTAATCAACTGCGTGGAAGAGGACAGGGATAACAGCTGTGGGATGAGTCACCCCCAATTTTCTCCTCTTACACCTGTCACGACATAGTCTGTTCCACCCAGGCAGTGGTGGTCATATTGTCAGTAGTAGGCACTGTTCTTCCCTCGTATCAAGTCTTCTGGATCTTTGAAGCCCAGCCTGAAACAACAGGCTTCCTTATATTTAAAACCTCTAATAGATATTTTTTCTCCTGCAACAAATTAGAAAACATTCCAGGAAATGTCCAGGGGAAACCTGAAACAGCAGCATGCCTTTTTTTTCTCTCGCAAAATACATTCTTGATGGTGTTATTTCAAATATCAGCAATTGTGTAAGAGATTTCTTCTTCACAGTCCCTTCTTGCTTTGCACCTGCAGTTCATTATAATCTTGTATTTGTGATGCTGTAGGCTATTGCCGTGGAAATGAACGTAATTCCACAATTACGCTCACATCTTTACATCTCTGCTCTTTAGAGAAGTTCATTATGAAATGCCAACTTCTGTGTTTCGGACTCTTTTGCAGAACAATTGGTCAAGATAAAGGCAGTTTAAGAAGTGAAGGGGGAAAAAAAGAGGAAAGAAACAAGTGGTGCAAAAGCCATCACTCACAACATCCCACCAGCAGACAGATGCCCAGTCAGTCTCTGAGCAACGGCCGCCTTGAAAGACCAAATGCTCCGTTTTTATAGCTGAGCATGGTGTCGTATGGTACAGCATACCGCTTGGGTCAGTTTGGGTCAAGTGTCCTGGTTGTGCCCCCTGCCAGCCTCTTGCCCACCCCAAGCCGACGTGCGTAGGGGCCAGAGTGAGAAGCAGAGAAAGCCTTGACGCTGTGCAAGCACCCTTCAGCCATACCCAAAACACGGGTGTGTTACCAGCACTGTTTGGGCCAGAAATCCAACGCACGGCACCGAACGGGCTGCTCTGAAGAAAATGAATTCCATGGCGGGCAGACCCAGTACACTTCCCAAAGGAATGGGTATGAGCTTAAAGCTCATTTCAGTATTTTGAAATTCCCTCCCCACGGTACCCTTTCTCTGAGGAAGGCAGGTATTCTAGCGTGTTTGATTTCAGCTGTAACGACAGGTGATGTGGGTCAGACCTGGCCTTTACCAAGCTGTTTTCTACCCAGTGGTCATAAAACATGATTTAGCTTCTTTCTAACTCTCCAGGTTTTATTCCCTCTGTTTAGACACGCGAGAGAGCGCTCTGTATGTGTGCATTAGCTCTTTGCCTCAGTGCCACTGACAAAACCTCTGCTGATCTTCCTGCACTGACTTGGTTCTGTCCTCAATGCTTTTCTCCTTTTGAGAAATCTGACCTCAGAACCATAGTTAGACGTCTCTGAGGACCATTTTTTCAGCGCAGTACATTCTAGCAAATCTCTGCAGGTGCCTCTGAAACTTCCCCCTTTGCCTTTGCTTTATTATTCTGTGTTCCTTTATTCCCTACAAGTTTTTAAGGATATGCTGTTCTTGGTTGAGGTTTTTTAATGAGTGTCATACGGCCATTTATAATCGTTTGTGTGTCTTTCTGTTCAAGATGCCAGTGATCAAAGAGAAGATATTTACATTGGAAACCACATACCTTGTTCAGAAAGCTTCAATGGCTACTGTATACACGGAAAATGTGAATTCATTTATTCCACTCAGAAGGCTTCCTGCCGGTAAGTCCTGCATGCCTCCAAAATGTGATTGACGTCACCGTAAAGGTGAACCAAAATGCTCTCTAGATGTGATTACGGTGTGTACCCGTTGGCAGCTCTCCCAGCAGTGGCACCGGCGCCGTATCCCTGCGCTGGGGGCAGCACCCGGCTGCTCCAGCTGTGCAGGAGATGGTGCTCTGAGGAGAGGCTCAGATGGTCGTGTAGTTCAGAAGCTGAGTCCCCCTGAGGACTGTGGCCTCAGTGCTGTCCCTTATTTTCAGCTGCTAAATCCTGTCTAGAGGGGAGAAAACCCCCACAAACCCCCTGCCTTTGTCTTGCAGGGCTTTTCTGTATGACTGCTTTTTGCCCGCCAACCTCTCGGTCTGTTCTTATGCTGCCTACGCAGTTTGTTGCTGTTGTCAGAAACTCTCTAGAGTATCCGTATCTCACTGTTAACATTTATTGCCCTTTCTCACAATCACAGGCTTCACCTAGAGAGTATAAGTTTGCGCAGCATTCTTTAGCCCACGTTTTTTGTCTGTGATGTAATCTAGCAGCTCAGTACATGCAGTACCTCAGTGTTTCCCAGGAAATCTGAATGTTCCATTTTATTTCCTTTTTATTTCCTTAGCTTCCGGGTAATTCTTTCTTTACATTTCACCAACTACATTCTTCCTCTTTATTTTCTTTTAAAAATAAAATTAATTTAAAAAGTGGTGTATAGAAACAGGCCTCTTAATAACATGGAGTGCCCTACTTACTAGGAGGTTTCACTCCTGAACTTTCATCTCGCAGGCTTGTACTTTCGGATTAATGTGGTTGAAGATGCTATAACTCTTTGCTTTCCTTTGCTTTGGAAACTTCAGCTGTAAATCCGTTAGGTTCTATCACATTTTCTCCCTTGATCTTTATCGATCAAGGATGTTTAGGGGTTTATTTTCCACTGCCAAGATTTAAGGGTTTTCAGACTGACCAGGGAGCAGGAAGCTCAAAAAGCACAGCCAGTATGGTTGTCAACTTAAGCATTTGAAAGCTTATATTATTCCTTTTCCCATCCGAGACACTTTCTTCCTAATTTCCACCTTTCCAATAGGACTTACTTGTTTTTCTCTTTTCCTTGGCCAGAACCAAGAGAGCTCGACATGGCTTTGCTTCTTTCGGGAAACTGGCTGTATCCCCAGCATCATCTTGGTGGTCATGAGGCAGCACTATTTGATTACAGCATTCTTTTGATTCTAGAGCTGCATTTAACACAATCTCTGATGGATTTGTCCTCAAGATATTCAAAGTAGAGGTGTTTCAAGGAAAACATTCCTGGCTGAATGAACTGATTTTTTTTTTCCTCCAAATTTTATTCTGGGTGGTGCTAATTATATAGTCATTTATTCATGTACGATTCAATTGCTATTCAGTCATTTACGTATTTATTGTCACTCTGATAATTATTGATAGGCAGTGTTTTGATGAATTTAATTAATGTACTGTCACTTTAAATTCTATTTAATAATTACATTTACTATTACTACCTTCAGTATTTACTGTTACTATCTTCGGTTATGTATTTAAGCAGCCTGCACGGTATCTCAGCACTGGACCTAGCACCACAAACCTCACATGGTTCCAGCCAAGAATTTCTGACTGGCACTTCTGAACCCTAAGTATCAGATCTCCTTTGGATTTTTCTTGGCTATTTAAATACCGGTGGTCCCGTACTTTACACGTTTCCTATGGGAGCAGAGTTATTAGGGAAACAAATGATTTCTATCTGACAGCAACCTGCTGCAGTACTTCCACCAAAGAATGAAATTCTTTCTCTGGCAGGGAAAATATAACGATGGGTGCTAGGGGCAGATGGTTATGTCCAGATGCTTTGCATTCTCATACACATCTAGCGCATACATCGTTTAATTTGGTCCTCATTTGCTGGTAGTGATATAGGTGAGGTATCAGATGACCTACAGAACTGGAGCAAGTACCTGCGCAGAGCCAGTTCTGACTTTCGCTTTCACCGAGGGCAGCGAATCTCCTTGCTCGTTGTACAGCCGCCCTCCAGGACTGCCAGCAGGCAGGTGGGAGGAATGGTTCTGTAGTAGACAGTTGCATAATATTTAGTTCAGCGGCCTTTGCGCAGCTGGGATCTGGTCTGTCTCATGCTGCCCCCCTTGTGCACTGCAGTTCTGCCCCGTCCTTATGGCAGGCTGCATCGGGGGCACAGTTCAACCCTTGGCAGAGAAATTTAAACTCCGTTATGCTAGCTCAGTTCATTGGCTGGTCAGCATATTCTGATAAATCCCTGCGGACCTCTGTTTATCTTGCTATGATATTAATGCTGTATTATTTTGCTCTGTAATAATGCAGCGGAATGCTTTCAAATCTGTTCTCCTAGTTTAAGTTAGCCTAAACTGGGGCCTAGTGCTTCATCCCACCACCAATATGGTTCTTCTTTGCAGGAATTCAGTACTGCTGAATCTCTATTCAGTATTTCTCAGAAATAATATCCTGTCGCTTCAGTGTTTCTGAGGAAACATCTTTGGGATACTTGCGCCTCATCCGCTCTGTTTTGCCTCTTCTGCTTTAAAGCAATTCTCACATTGGCCACACTTTGACCGTTACCTTCTTTACTGGCAACAGAAGCGAAGTAACGGTAAGAATTCAGTCCACTAACAAGGACTCCACTTCCTTAGTGTTTCTTTTTGCATGATTACCAACATGTTCCCTGTCCTTTTCCTTCGTCTACACTAATACACGTTTCTTTGGATTGCCACCCCAGCCATTACTGAGGTAACTTACAGCACACGGGGGCTTTTCTGTAATAACGCCGCTCTTAGTGGAATTCCTTTCATGCCTGAACCAAAACTCCTTACACAGCAGCTCATGGCTGGAGAAAGTAGAGCCACAGGTAAACCCCAACTGTTATCCCTGCATGCAGAGGGGGATTAGGAGCTGCATTAGCTGTTGGGAGGAAGGTCTGCGGAGTAATTATTTTGCTCCTCCAAACAGAATCAATTCCTACCTTAGCACAAAGCTTTTGGGTGGATGAGACCGGTTCCGTGTTGCGTGCGGGCTTACCTGCTGCAGTTTACAAAAGGATTGTATCCCTGCCTGCGGGGGAGTCTGTCTTCTCCAGCTTCCTGCTGCGGAGCTGGAGGCCAGCTGCGCAATTCGCTTGCCCTTCCCGATGCGTTCGCATCCGTCGGTTTTGAAGGAGAGCTGTACAAGGAACTTGCTCAGGGAGGTAAGTTCTGAGCTGTGAGTCTGCAGACTTCAGCTCGGTGTCTTGGGTGGCTCTTGCCTTTCCCTGTTGTGCTTCTGCCTCTCTCGCCTTGCAAGGGGAATTCCTCCCTCCACTGCCGTCTCCACCACTGGCACACCTCGCATTCCCTGAACACACCGCTGGCCAGGAGCCGCCTCTGACGCGTTTCTCTTTGAGCTAACTGCTGCCTTGCTCAGGCGAGGTACCGTTTAGAGCAGCCGCTTCTCTTCTGTCTCCAGCCGTTTCTGCCACACCCCTGGCCAGTTTTTAGGGATTCTTCCCTGAACTGTCTCTTGCTGTGAGAGCTGTGGGCCATCGGGATCTCTAACCTTGTTTGGTGACAAGGCAGGAGGGGCTTTGATGCTGGTCCAATAGGTCTTGCAGGATTCCACTTCTGTAGGCTGCAGCTTGAAAAAGGATCTTCCTTCTCCTCCATTTCTCAAGGTTTCTCTTCCTCTTTGTGACTCCTGTCCCACCTTGACGTTGCAGCTGAGCGAGCGTGCCCACGTTGCGTTTCCTGAGCGTGCTTCCGCGTGTTTCGTACAGCCTTGCCTACTTGTTTCACCTAGTTGCTCTGATCTCCCTGAGTATTGCCCCAGTTTCATAACAGTTTTCAGAGAGTGCCACTAGCAACCTTGCCCAGGAAGCAGAGCATGCCTGCTCCATCTCTTCCCTTCCCACGGAAATCCAAACCGTGCCCAGCCCAAGCGTTACCACGCCTCTGCCGTCTCACCGGCTCTTTCTCGGCTGGAGTCACCTCAGACTCCTTCTTTCATCTGCAAAACGTTGTCAAATTACAGAATCCATGAAATATTCCTTTTCTTTTTCAGGTGTGAATCAGGATATACTGGACAGCACTGTGAAAAGACAGACTTTAGTATTCTTTATGTTGTCCCAAGCAGGCAAAAGCTTACGCATGTCCTTATTGCAGCAATAATCGGAGCTGTACAGATTGCCATTATAGTTGCAATTGTCATGTGCATAACAAGGTAGGTAACGACGAAAACGGTGAAAAATTACACATCGTATGGATATACGTTTCTTGTGTTTAAATATTTGACCCCCCACATGTTATGTGCTTTAAAATATATCCTAAAATACCCACATAAAAAATACCTAATGGCTGAAAGGGAAGGATTATGTAACATCCTGTTGCCATTTTTTCACAAAACACACATTTTAAATTCACAAACCAGCAGTAGCAACTCTGAAGCCCCAGAACAAATTCCCCGCACAACAGACCAGCCCTGAAGCACATCCAGAAGGTCAGCTGCGGTGTTAGCCTGGAGTTACTCAAGCACTGCTGATGTCGCGTAGCAGCCACGATCGCCCCCGTTCCCACCCAGGGAAACCAGAGAGGTGGGCAAGATGCTGTTCCCTGCGGTACCACTGTAAATGGTGTTACACAGAGAAATGCCCCCCACGCCGTGTATGCTTTCTGGGAGCTGACGTGCAGCTGGTCCCATTACTGGCCACTCCCCAGGGGAACCTGTTGTATGAAATGTAAAGCCGCGCAAGCACAGAGCTCAGGCGTCCGGGTTGTCTCAGGCTCTCGCCCCGTGTGAAAACGGAGATGAGAGCCATGGATTCTTTTTGATGACACGGGAGTCAGTTGGCTTATCAAGGACTCGAACCCAGTGAGGACTGAGGGCTCTGGGGCGGATTGAGGATGACGTAGTTACCTTACAGGCGCATGAAGCGCGTAAGTCCTACGCTTGGGCATCCATGCTACACTTTGCCTTTTCCTCCTCGACTCGTCCTTCACTGTCTTCACTTTTTTGGCTCCACTTACATCAGGCCATGAAACTTTCTGCTACTGCGTGAGCGCGTGGCTTCCCAAGCTCAGTGATGTAGGTGTCACCCCTGTGAACGAACAACGTAGGCGTCCTTCCCTCTCTCTCTCGTAAGGTTCAGCGTAGCAGGTGACTGACATCCATCTACCACCTCCTGCACATGTCCCAGAGCCATTTGGCCCGTGCAAGTGAGGTCATGCCTTTCTTCACCCAACACCCTGCTGTCCAAAGCAGTGGCATGGAAGGCTGTGGGTCAGCAGCCCTCCTCTTTCAGCCTCCCTACGACTGTTCCCCAACTCCCAGAGTCTCAGGAGCAGTCTGTCCTGCTGCAGGACTGCTCCATCGTGCGTTGCCCGCTGTCTGACAGGCTGAGTAAGTCCCGTCCTGTTCGGAACTGCTGACTTTTGGGAATCCTTTCTTAGCTGTGTACCCAGCCCCATGAAAGGGATCTAAGTCACCCCACAGAGAGTCCTGGGTGAGCTCTGCCTCAGGGGCTCCCACGAGCTGCGGGGCACCTCAGCACTTCAGAAGGCTGATTGATCCAATCTTACCATCCACTGGAATTTAGGCATGGAATATGCATAAAGCCAACGCAGTTATTCACCACGGCACGTGTTTTGCTGGATCAGGGCTGCGGGACGTAGCACCTTGCTGGTTTCAGTCTCAAGTTCAGGCAGAACTCCCTTCTGAGTGACCTGGGGTCCCACAGACGTCCCCAGGTGATAGTCCGGTGCCAAACCACAGGAGCATCCCCCCAGTCAGCACAGCTCAGGGATTCCCTGCTATTCTTAAGTGCGGGAAATAAAGTCAGTGTGTTACCGCTAGGTCTAATTTTATGCGGCACGTATAAAAGCAGCCCTCCTTTTTCTTTCTCTCTTTCTTCTTTTAACAGAAAATGCCCCAAAAACAATAGAGGACGTCGGCAGAAGCAAAACCTAGGCCATTTTACTTCAGATACATCATCCAGAATGGTTTAACTTAGTGATTTTTATACCTACATTGACCATGTGATGTACATTTTTATTATATCTTTTTTTAAAGAATGGAAATATTTATTTCAGAGGCCTTATTTTTGAACATTTTTAGTGTAACAATGTTGGTCTGTATTCTGAAAGCATCAGCTCTAACAGCTATGGACTGTTTTAGTAACTTTACTTTTATGTTTTTGAATACAGTAGCTCATTTTCTGTATCTGTATCACATGGTTATATAATAGACTTGTGCTTTATTCATGGAATGTAATATTTTTGGGAACACAGATTTATTCCACCAAGGGTTGTAGATTTAAAAAAAAAGAGAAAAAAAACCCCAAACCCGAACAACCAACAAACCAACCAACAAAAAAGTCCACATTACCAAGCAAACAAGGCATGAACTAAAGGTAAAAATGTTTACAGCTTACTTTTCTTATGAGAAACTAGAAAACACTGTGTTTAAATACCGTAGATATTTCAATGTTTTTGGAAGTTAGTAACTGATTTTTTAGACACTGCCTATCGCATGAACTGTGAAGCTGTGTGCTGTGTGTAGTTGTAACATATTTATAAAACGTGTGGGCTGGGTTTAAGCACTGCCATCTTCATAAATAATTCCAACTGTTTATTTTTAAAGAGGAAAAGTCTAAGTTTCATAATTTGGGAAGTTATCTGGAAGAGCAGTGGCACAGGTCCAAAAGAAGTAGGTCTCGGTAGATTTAGGTATTGTAAAAATTGGTGTTGAATAACTGAACACAAAGAATTGGAATAAAGCCTACTTTATCACTGTTAAAGCTGTTTTAATACTTCTTAAACTTTTTTAAAGAAAATACGTGTTTTAACACCTACAATACGGATTGTATAGTGTTTGTGATTACAATAAAAAAAATAAATAAAAGTGAATGAATTACTAGTGCTCTTGTATAGAGTATTTTCAAGAGCTAAAGAAGCCCACCCAAATTAGTCTGCTGGTCCTAGTTATATTAATAGGCTGTTAGTTGTCATTTGAAAGATCCCGAGATGAAGTGTGAATAGGACGTGTTCAGCTGTTTTAACATGTAGTTTAGGCTTTCAAAATTTTTGCATGTAGGATCTAACAATTTGTTCGATAATAAAAAAAAAAAGACAAAAAACCCCCAAAAAAGCTTTCAACGTTCTGAACTGGAAAAGCATGTCACAATACAACGTTTTCACTACATTGCCTCTGGTTTAGTGTGTTTATTTGTTACCCGATGTGGTAATTGCAACAAGCTGAAGACCTGAAGTTGTTTTGCTGGGACAAAAAAACCCGACCATGTTCGTTTTCCTGACCGCTCTTTGAATCCCCTCGGAGGAAAGCACTCCAGTAACAAGAAAACACAAGTAGATCGTTAAAAATATGCAAGTTTGCTTTCCTGCTTAATTAGTAAGTTACTTAACTTTCCTGGATTAACGCTAATAACTTCATCCGTACAGAAGCGTGACCCTTTAAACGCATGTTCCTTCCCAGACATTGCTTCCTAAGTTTAGGGGTTTCATGTTGCTGAAAGTATCCGAACAATCATGTGTGGATATTCTGTAGTCCCAAGTATTTGACCGAGCTCCAGGAGCGGCGTTTCACGCCCCACTTTGAGCATCGCCCGGAGCCAGCTGTCGCCCTAGCTGCCTGCAGCAGCGCCAGAATCGTCCTGGCAGGATCACCGAAACCTCGCCTCCCGCCGACCCGGCCGAAGGCAGGCAAAATGGATCGCCGCGAAATCACCCCGGAGGCTGACAAAACCCACCAGAATCGTCTCTCCAGCGTCACGGAGGAGGAAGAAGAACAAGATGCGGCTTACACGATCGTGACGGTCCTGGACAAAGTGGCCAACATTGTGGACAGCGTGCAGGCGAGCCAGAAAAGGATAGAGGAGAGGCACAGGGAGATGGAAAACGCCATCAAGACCATACAGATTGACATCTTAAAGCTTGGCCAGGCTCACGGCAACACGGGCTACACAGTGAACAAGCTGCTGGAGAAAACCCGCAAAGTCAGCTCCACCGTGAAGGAGGTGCGGGCCCGCGTGGAGAGGCAGAGCGCCAGCGTGCGGAAGGTGGAAGCCAAACAAGAGGAGATGCTGAGGAAAAACAAATTCCGGGTCGTAATCTATCAGGTAACCGCAACCCTAATCTCTTGTAGCGCTGTCGCTGTGCCACCTCCTTGGTGGCTGCCGGTAGGCGTCGGTTAATGACCCAAAAGACGCAGCCTGTCCAACGTGAGGGCTATTTTATGCTTTCTTTAACAGTGAGTTGTGCTCCGCCGTGCCTTTCAGCACGAACCTCCTGACGGCAGCGCGCACGGTCTATTATTAGTGTTGGTAGGTTTCTGAGCCAGTCGTGTAAGATTAACCGCAGATCAGCAAGGACTATTTGTTGCCCCTCTGAAAGGTAATATGAGGCTGGCCCTGTAAACCTTGTCATACAAACCATGCCTGACATTCGGCCCTGTTATTTTTTTCACCATATTAGGTAGAAGTCCAAATAGCAAAAGTGTTTGTGGGCTCCCTGGAACACAGGCTTTCTTCTAACACGAATTTTAAAACATGGTTTATCTGACTTGCAGGATTACCCGGGGTTTCGTAGTGCTGACAGTAGTGCTGACAACCCAGGGCTTCTTTTTGTTGTCATCAATATATGCACAAACTAAAGCTCGGACCCACAAACCCTTCGTGACGGCAAATAGTCCCTTGCATGCTCTGCTTTGGAAAGGGTTTAACAATGTTCTTCCACACTGGGCAAGAAAATCCTACGTTTTCTTTCACTGACCTCATTCTAGAATGTTTGTTGTTCTTTTAGATAACTGTTTGAGGAGTAGTTTTGTGAAGCGGCACGGTCTCGCTTCCATCCATGCAAATAGAGAGCGCAGGCAGTTTGTGGGGTCTGCAGTTGCTAGCGTGTGCTCTGAAACCCGTTTGGTTAATGGCCTGATCCTGCATTTGCTGAAACTTCCCGGTTCCCCAAGTCAGTAGAAAGCATCTTTAATCTTTTGCCAGAGCACAGTTGCCCCTTCGTACCCAGCGAGTCCCCAGAGCTTCTTTCAAGCGAGTCGTGTTCACCATTAGCCGTACTTCAAAATACCAGCCCCCGTGAGCAGCACAGCGCGCCCCCCCCAGCCCCCGTCGCCCAGCCTTACGCCCTGGCCTTGCATCTGTTTGCACGTAAATAACGTTCCTTGCGATGAATGGAGCTGCGGGTTTCACCGGGTGTGCTCACCACCGCGTACGGCTGACAGATTCTTCTGCATCACCTGGCTTCCTTAACTACCTCGTTTTCTACTGCTGGGAAAAAATGGCCCTCCCAAAAAAAGTAAAAGCCAACGGTGGTGATGTTGCCTTTTTAATGTAATGTTGGTACCCTGTGCAGCCACGTTGTGCCTCCCACATTTTCTGGCTGAATGACTGTGGATGTTGAAGAGAAAGCACGGGCACAATTTGGCCTGTTATCACAATTATTGCAAGCTGCACTATGATGATGGAATAGCAAACAGGCACTTTCGCTTTTTCCTTGCAAATCATTTCCAAGCTGAAGGTAATAAATATCTCTGACTCCCCTGGTTAATGGCATGATGCCATTTCATTGATGGGCTTTTACCATAATAATTGCAGCAGAAACAATGCTTTGAAAATATTTGCTCTCAAACCAGCTTTCATTACATAATGTAAATTTTTCTCCTCGCAAGACATGAGCTGTTTATTTTAAAATGTAGTAAAATATGGTGAAAATGGATTTACACACAGCAATACAGAACAGCTATCGCTATTTTCAGGTATTTCATACAAAAGGTGGCTCTCACGAGGCGTACTTTCTCTAAGGATCGCCTCCAGTAGGCGTTTCTGAAGTCTCTGCTGGTTTTGCTGGACAAGGATGACCTGCACCCTGATCCAGATGTTTGATTCTTAGATCCTTCCCTTTCTGGGAAAGGAAACAGCAATTTTGCCTGCTGTCTTTCTAGCATCCCCTTTGTGCGGTAGCTAAGGACCGTCAGCCTTCTCCAAGGCAGACTGAAGCACCTTTTCCCTCCCGTAGGCAGGAGGAGCAGATACGCTGATCCCTCTACGATCCGACATTTAACGCTTTTCTGGAGGAGGAGAGCTGCCTTGCTGCACAAAAACTGGAACGTGCTAGGCAGCCAAGCGCGTGCTGGAGCTTTAAGGCGCAGGTACGCCGCTGAAAGCCTCTTCCACACCAGTGCGGGGATTTTCACGCTGCTGCTTGACACCAGCGTGGGCACACTGCTGGAGTGCCAGGGCCTGAATGACTGAAGCTTGGCTACGACGAGTGGGAGTCTGTTAATAGCTTCGGAATCAGCACCCCCTGCGCTATATTTTACAAATGGGAATAACCAAGTTGTTTACTTGGTGGTTGTGAGTGCCGGCTCATCTGAAGCGGGATTCTTTTCTGGTGAACCATTTGGGGCGTTGCAATGGAGCCAACGACCTGCGCGTGGTTGGCGTTGAATGCCTACGTGGGTGAGCGCCCGTGGGGTTTGGTTTTAACTTTTGCCAGCACGTCGGTTTGTGAGGAAAAGGGAAACACCGATTACATCCTAAAGGTTTTCTTTCAAGTGGATAGCTTTGATCTTATCATTGATAGGAGGAGTAGGCAGGTTGAAAAGGATCCTCGGCTGGAGGAGATTGTCCCAAGAGGCTTCAGCCATGACGAAAAGAGTTGGCAATATCCTCGCGTTAAAAAGAGACAAAGCAATCATCCATGAGAGCACTCCTTTTTAAAAGGCCATGTGGTGGAGGGAAAGAGTTGGTAGCAGGCAGCTCTCCTCCCCAGGCAGATTGCGTGATTAAAATTGCCAGGTTGCTTCAGAGTTCCTAGTGAGGTCTTTGACCCCGGAGTGCTGTGTGCCCTGAGGGTACAGCAGGGAATACAGAGTACATTATAGGTTGTGCAGGTCGCTGTTCGCTTCTGTTCAGGTTGGTCTGAATAAGCAGCTACGAGAGCTATCATTTCCCTGCAGTCAAAGAGCATCCTACACCTTAACTCATCCTGGCTAAATTATTCAGAAATTAAAGGGGATTTTATTTTTTTTTTAATCCTGAAAGAGCTTGGTTCATTCGCTTTTCTGCACGTTCTGCCAGTCCCCCTTTAGTGTGAGCGTACAGGCACCAGAAAGCCCCCGTTCCAGTCACTGGGCGCCTGGTTATTATTACTTTGCCGTAAACGACTTCCCACGACGGGCCGCGGGCGTGTGTTTCGCTCGCTGCTGCCTGACGTTTAAAATCAGCGGGCAGTCACAGCGGACGTGTCGGGAACCAAGTAAGGCTGTGGCTCGACCGACCCACGCAGCCCTGCAATTTGTTGGCCCTGCGATTGCTGCACAGCACACACGGGGAGAGGCTGGCAGAAGCAGCTTTCCGTACACCACTCGTATTACGCATAAATAAGTTAAAACAGAAGTGGCTTTTTTCTGGGAGAGATGGGGACAGTAATCTGAAAATCTGAGGTGGAAGCACGTCCGTCTGAAGTGGCACCAAAAGTCAGGGTGTCACGAGCTCAAGAGACAAACGTGGATGCCGAAAGACCCGGCGCAGGGATTCACCGTCCATCGGCACGGAGTTTGAGTTACGGCCGTTCTGAGAAAAGCCTGTGAGACTAACCGTGGCACGAAAGGCGGCAAATATAACGCTGCTATTTGAAAGGAAACAAAGGAAATGGTCTGACCCACTGCCGTCCATCCGACCGCATTCAGGCACAAGAATGGCAGGCTCGGAAGGGGGCTCTGCAGAACGGAGTCGTTAGTTCCGTGGAGTTAAATAGCTCACCCGGGGCAGATTGGGCTAGGTAACTCATATTTGATCATTTTTCTGTTTCACAGCAACACAACAGGTCTTATCCTTTCTCATATTTATGTACCCGAATCTGGAAAAACAACAGGTGACAGTGGATTGTGTTGAAATGGGAAGTGAGGCTGGTGACGGGTTTCTAAAAGGGTTTGCTTCTAAGGCGGCCTTTGTCAGCTGTGTAACGTTTGCGTTGAAGCTCTTGGCACAGGAAAAGGTGTGGATGCTAATAAAACATGCTCCAAATGAGGAGCTGTCGGTCCAGAGAAAGAAACGCAGATGAGAAACCAAATCGTCTTTAGAGCTGAAGTAGCGCTAATCTAAGTGTAGACAGCGTCAGCTCCTGTACTTAGCAGCCGCCCTTGTTGTTAGCGTGTCTTGTGAGGCGCCGTGGTTTGGGAAGAACAGAAAACGGTGTATTAATTGCTCACAGGGTGACTGAGAGCCCACTTGACGTTGTGGCTCTTAAAGATGTGAAATGTGAGCGTGAAAGGCTTCAGGCAAGGTCTTTCCAGAAGCAAGATGCCTGGTGCCCATGTCCAGCACACCTCAGAGCCCACCGGGCTTAGCCGGTCCGGCTCTGACCACCCCTGTGGAAGCAGGTTGTGTTCAAACTGAACAGGTTTAGAAAACAGCTGCCAGGCCCGTCAGAGCAATGGGAAGCCCTGGTACGTGAGAGGAGACCAGGAGGTGCCAGTTGGGTTTAGTCAGGCAAGAAGAGAGGTTGTGGCTGTCGTTTATACATACACTGGGACACGGAGGAGGAGTCCAGTAAAGACCATCGGCAAAAAGATGAAATGGGTGTAAACTGCCCATGACTCAGGTCAGAAACCAGAAATGGATTCTTAGTCCTGGAGACATGAGGGTCTGGACAAAGCCTTCTGCTGCCTGTGGAGAGCAAACCAAACCGAAATGGATATTAAAGCAGAGTCTGAAAACTTAATGGACCAAAAAATGGCCTAGGCTGACTACCTGTGGCAGCGGAGCACTGGCCTCAGGCGCAGAGGCCTGCGCAGCCCCGCGGCACTGGGCCTTTGTTGGAGTCTCGTGGCTTAAACTTTATAAATATTTTTACAGCTGGGACAGGTAATTGCCTTTGCCGGGATTGCAGGGAATAAAAGGAACCCAGTGGTTGTGTCGGAGAGTGTAGCTAGAGTCCTTTGTTTGCGGTGTCAATCCCGGCCCTCCGGCTCAAAGCCCTGCACCGGCCCCGTGCGGTGCAGCCAGCCGCTGGCCGAGTGGCAGAGCCACGCTGAACTAGGGCAGGCAGCCAAAGTGGTCATAAAACACCCGTGATTTGGGGGAAAAAATAAACCACTTCCAACCAGCTAAAGAAAAATGGTATTTCTAGGGACATGCTCAAAAGGAAAGAGGAGAAAGGGAAATAATGTTTTTGAAAAGCAGCTGTTGGGCCATTTCTGTGGTCCTAAAATGAAATGGGTTGCATATTTCACAGAGCTGTGTTCACCGCAGATTGCAAACTTGACTCTACACCGTTTGATCCGGTGTAACTGGAGTCCCCGGTCCTGTTCCTTGGTGGCGATCCTCACAAAGGACAGGCAGTCACCTTCTCAGGGCCGTTGTTGATTTTTCTTCACCTATTAATCTTGAGCGGCAGAAACAACTCGATCGTAATTTACATTTGCACTGGATGTAGTTGGTCAGGGATGTGCTTGGGGTTGTCTGCAAGCTAGGAGGAGAGCGCAGCTGCATCATGAGCCTCCTGCGCCCTCCCTCCCCCCTGCCTGCCGCACCTTACCGATAGGAGCTGTGGCTGGCCGCTGCGGGCACAGGCGTGTCGTCAGCCATACGCTCCACGCCCAAGGCACGGGTTCAGGAATGGGCTTGGCTCTGGGGACGTGCTTTGGGCTCTGTGTTCGCAGCACTACTGAAGATAGCAGCATCTTGCAGTTGCTCCTTTAGCGCAGGAATGAAGTTGGTCAGCACAGGCACAGACGTGAGGAACACGTGAAGTCATTAACAGCAAGCTCAGCGTTCGGGACGGGGTTCATCTTGCCAGGCCTTAGGCAGCGGTCACGCAGACGTTCGTACATTTGGCCTGTAGACTCCCTTCAAGCGAGCGGAGAGAAGCGTTCGGAGCCCGATTCACCCACCCTGTTGTTGACATTGACTTCTGGGTACAGCTTCTAATTATAAGTACCTGTTACTCATCTGCATTGAGCTGAAAGCGTGTCCAGGTTCATGGGGAGACGTGGCTGCTTGGGCAGAGGAGTTCCCCGGCTCCTGATGACTGGCCGGCTTTCTCTCGCACTCGGGGGCGCTTCCCTGCTCTAGCTAGCTTGCAGGCACGGCCACCTTGTGAGGCATCCGTGAATCAAAATATCGCCACATGTATTTTTCTGTCTTACCGCGCCTTGCGATCGCTCGTTCTCTGCCACTGACAAGGGGTTGGTATCTACAGATAAGTTGGGAGTGAGAAATTTCACCAGTTTCAAGCCTTCAGACTCACCCGCGGAGCTATTCCCTAGGCTAGCTCCGTAAAACAATAGCGAAGCAAGCGCGAAGCTTTCGTGTTCCCCTGGAGCTGCAGCGTTCCTTTTGGTGCAGCAGGCGGTGGCCTGGAGCCAAGGGCTTCTCCCAGTGCTGGTGCGACTGGGTACCGCTCGCTCGTCTTCTGCAGCTTGCTGCAGACGGATAATGGGAGAATGAGCTGGGTTTCCTTGTAGCCTTTGCGTACTCCCGGCTAAATTAACGGGTTTCTGACAGAAAAGTGATGGCTGTTAGGATTCACAGAAGAGAAAGGAGGGGGCTGACTGTTCTGGCCAGGCTGCTTTTTCATTATGGAAAGAGTATTTCTAAATAAAAGCACCAGCACTTGGCCATAAAGTCTTACGTGCTGAAGTGTTTATTCTCTATCTACTTGATAAAATCCCTTAGGTGCCCTTTTAAAAGTAATCCTATTTCTCTCTCATCTGAGCAGGTTTTTGGCCCGACGGCAGCGATTTTGAAATTGCATATTTGCAGGAAAAATGAAGGGATCACTTGAGATTTCTAAAGCTTCACTCTTAACTGTTAGAATATGAGTAAAAGGACGGGATGATTTGCAATTGGGTATTCATCAGCGGTTCCGTATTGATTTAAAGAGCAATTTCAAGGAGATGTTTTAGTGATTTACCTCGGCTGCCGGTCTGAATAACAAATCATTCATTTAGCATGCAAATTCCCAGGATTTTTTTTTTTTTTTAAACACCGTGGTGATGCAGTTCCCTGCCCATATGCTGCCCGTCATTTGCATCACCAGTTGTCATAGCCACGGTGGCAACCCCAGGCCGGGCCTTCGACCACGTTGCTGCTTCGTGCTGCGCTTCAGAAGCGTCAGGTGGTCAGCAGCCCCATCTGTGCCTACGTTAGTCATCACCTGCACCTTCCCTGTCACACATCCCAAGGCAGAAGGAGCATTTGCCCGGACCTTCCCACCGTGCAACACAAGGACTCCAAGTTACGGAGCTTCATCTCTCTCCTCCCATCTTTTGCTGTGAGCAGTTTCTTTAGGAGCATTTTGAGACTTGATTATACATATATATCAAAATATATATATTATTTTAATAATTTCATTATTTATTTGGTCATTCTGGGTTTTTTCGCCTATTGCTTTTTTTCTATTTCAAAAAGGTTTTTTCTGCTACAGTTTTAATTGAAATTAGGTAATAGTTGAGAGCTGATAACAGTTGCCTTTACTAACGCATGTTAGAGTTACACATTGAAGCTATTTGAGAGTGCAAGCCTGTTTTGGAGTGTTTCTAGCATATATTCACACATAAGAGTGTATTATCTTTCTTTCTCCTTGCCGACTCCGGAAGCCCAGAGTCTGGGCTTTGAAATACAAACCCAGAAAACCTGTGCAAAAAACCATGAAGCAAAAAGGGGAATAAGACTCTGGAATGGGGCACACTCACAAAAATGGCATTATATCCCATTATTTTTTATTTTAAATGACATTATAATAAAATTCTTACTGAAATAATAATGAAAAATGCTAATGTACTTAAAGCCCAAGTATTGTATTTGAGAGCAGCCCTGAGGAGAAGGACTTGGGGGTACTGGTGGATGAGAAGCTGGACATGAGCCGGCAGTGTGCGCTGGCAGCCCAGAAAGCCAACCGCATCCTGGGCTGCATGCAGAGAAGCATGGCCAGCAGGTCGAGGGAGGGGATTCTCCCCCTCTACTCTGCTCTCCTGAGACCCCACCTGGAGTGCTGTGTCCAGCAGTGCAGCCCTCAGCATCAGAAGGATATTGACCAGTTGGAGCGAGTCCAGAGGAGGCCACACAGATGTTCAGAGGGCTGGAGCCCCTCTGCTATGGGGACAGGCTGAGAGAGTTGGGCTTGTTCAGCCCGGAGAAGAGAAGGCTCCGGGGAGACCTTAGAGCACCTTCCAGTACCTGAAGGGGCTACAAGGAAGCTGGGGGGGGGCACTTTTTACAAGGGCCTGTAGTGACAGGACAAGGGGTAACGGGTTTAAATTGAAAGCAGGGAGCTTAGATTAGATACCAGGAAGAAATTCTTCCCGGAGAGGGTGGTGAGACACTGGCACAGGTTGCCCAGAGAAGCTGGGCAGTGTTCAAGGCCAGGCTGGATGGGGCTTTGAGCAACCCGGTCTAGTGGAGGGTGTCCCTGCCCATGGCAGGGGGGTGGAACTAGATGATCTTTAAGGTCCCTTCCAGCCCAAACCATTCTGTGATTCTGTGATTGTTGTACAGTGACACTATGTCACCGCTGCTTCTAGTGAATGCAGTGAACTCTAAATCAGCAACACACCTTTTGTTGATGAAAGCAGTACTGTTGCTGCTGTTAGTTATCGATCCCATCTGCGCTGGCAGAGTGGAGATTCAGCTAACAAATTTATGAGGGATTTTTTAATAACCTTTTTCCCTTTGCACAGCCTCACTGACCCCGCTGAAGGCATGACATTCCTTTTCCAGCAGCCCCTTTGGCTTATCTGCTCCTTAGTTCAGCAACAGGGGAGAAAGGTGCTGATGGAGCCGACCTGCTCTTTGCCAGGACACAATCACAGCCGGATCCCTGAGAGTCACTAACCGAGGTGCTCTGCCACGTCCCTTTTTTCCCTGCTCAGGGAGGGGAAGAGCCTGACTGTGCAGGCACAGTTACCAAGCAGGCAGTTATCCCTTTCCCCCTCCGTTTTCGGGTGCCTGAGCACTGCCGCCTCGAGAGTCTCATAGTGTTGATGTGGGGCACTGCCACATTTAAGATTATTTAGCTGTTGGTTTAAGGTTTCTGTGAGGTGAAAAAGAGTCTGCACCTCGCGCTTTGCTTTGTTTAAGGACCAGGCGCGTTAGCCGTCCTTCATAAACACCTTGTTACGTCCTGTGGAAATCAAACGCTACCGCTGTGATCCCTTCCTTGAGACCAGGAGACGCCAGCAGTGCCTGCAAACTGCTCAGCACCCACAGACAGAATTTTGGCAGTTGAGGAGAAATTTGCAAAGGAAAAGGCCTGTGTCCCTTTGAAAATTTTCTAATTGTGAATTAAATTGAAACGGGAGCAGTGGGAGAAAATAACCACGACGCAGTCAGCTTTTCTTGGGAACCCGGTGTTAGAAACATCTGGGGCTGTTCATCTGTTCTCTGTCCCCAGAGCCATCCATTCAAATCAGTGCTGCGCCGGCCGCCTTCATCAAAGTCGCGGTTTACTCACCCGCTTACTTTGTATTAAGTCAGGCCCTTAAAAACTCAGACTTCTTGGGCAGGCGTATTTTAGAAGTTAAATACTAAGAAAGCTAGGAAAAATGAAAGTTCAGGTTTAAAAGGCTTTCTTAGCAAACTTACTGTGCCAGGGGCATCACCAGCCACCCTGAATTGTGCCGTTAGGATGTTGTACCTCTACATTTTGTTTGTTAAAGTTGTTTCTTAAGGAGCAGCTCTAACTGACCTCACAGCTTTACGGCCTCTGTATTTCTCTCCCTGCCCGGCTGAACTGCAAAGGTCTCCAGGCTTTCCCCTTGTCATCACAACCAAACCAATGCCTTCAGTCCCTCCTCTGCTACCACAGCCCCTGAAGCCCTTCTCCTTCCAGACCTCATCATCTCCTTCCACGCACATACCTTTTTCCAAAGTATTTCCAGTTTCCACAACACAGCGTCTAACGTGACTCCCCTCTCCCCTCCTACACCCACTCATAACACCCCCCGCTTCTCCTCAGCACCCCCACCTGCTACTGAGAACGTTGGGTCCAGATCTACAGGCAAGGTACCTGAGCCATGGCGTGTTTGCTCGGGACAGACGTCAGCTGGGAGGGCAGACGGAATGACTCGCAACACAGCCAAATCCTCAGCAGAGAGCTTGTTTCCTCCTGTCTGAGTGCGGCTCTGTTCTCACGTTGGAGGAAAATGCCCAAATGCTTTCGCTGGCGGAGAGACCGTGCAAGGGTGAGAGGGTGGGAGCTGCGTAATGTGAGCGTATATGCCACGCTTTTTGCACAGAAACAACACAACTTCTAAAACAACCACTTTACAGACTGATTTTCCGACTTTTTTCTTGGAGATGATGAAGGGAAAAAAATGTTTTGGTTTGGAAGGTCCAGGTCTGTTTTCAGTGAGTTGAGTGGTGGACTGACTTTTCCGGAGATTACGGCCACGAGCCCGCCGGGCCGGAGCCGTGCGAGCACCCTGTGCGGTGTACACCCTCTCCAGGTGTCCGTGGAGGAGTGACGAAAGGGAAGGGGAACGATCAGGTTCCACAGATTTGTTTCTCGGTTTCTGGTTCTGGCACGTGCCTGTCTCTGGTTTTTGCCAGCAGGCAAGGCAAACAGAGTACGTCCTTTGTACTGACCGGTAGACAGACCGTGTGAGTGCACTCCTCTTTCCCCAAGAAAACAGGTTAAAAATACCCGACTGTTTGATATCGGCTTTAAATGCGAAATAACTGTCCTCATTTTATTTCGGCACTTAGGAATTTAGCTTAAAGATCCTCCCTTGCTGCCCGTGAGGTGGTGGCGGCAGGTAAGAGCCCTTCCTAGCAAAATGCTTAAGCAGAATTTTAACGAGAGGCTTACAAGTAGCACCACTGATGGCTCAACTCTTTCTCACCCCTTCAGAAGACCGGGTTGTCCAGCCCTGCTGATTCCAGCCCCATCTGCTTTCTAGCCAAGAAGAAAGCCGTCACCCACTTTAGGTCTTTGTCCTGTGCAGCTGAAATCAGCAGGTGTTTTGCCTTTGTTTTTAGTGACTCAATGAAGGAGCTGGTAACTATAAACATTGACCCCATCAATTTCCCACCTGGTGCTAAAACTTCTTTCATCACCTGGTGCTAAATTCCTGCTTTAGGAAGGATGAGCTCCCGCCTTCTCTCTACCTCACTGATGTGTAGTGCAAGAAGAAATGGTGAGGGGCAGGAAAGAGAAAGGAAGCAGATGAGAAAGCTCTCTTACTGAGCCCAAATAATTGCATTTTTAGTATGAAACCTCCCTATCACGCTAGCCAATTTCACTAATCCCTTCCATTTTGGTAACATCTTCCATCCAGGAATCTTGAGAGGAGATAGAAACTCCCACTAGTTTTTAGCCTTGCTGCATGTGACTCTGCAAGACGTGTGCAGAAACCACGGTAAAGAGAAAAGCAGAGATTTGGCAAAGATCGTTCTCAGAGCCTGTAGCAGAATAAAAAACATTCCTCGGGACCTGCAGCTCTAGTTTCTGTCTTGTCTACAAGGCCTTCATCTCAGACATTATTGTTCAGAAGTTCTAAGGTTCTAACACGTGCATGGAAGTTAAAGCGCTCTCCTCTTTAGCTACTAGACTAACACTAAATACAATAAAAATCTGGCAACAAATTGATGTACAGTACAGAAAATTTGTCCTTCCAAAGGGAGACAGCCTGAGTATTGCAGAGAAAATAGTCTCCCTGTCTCTTTTTAAACAGCAATCTTCATGTGAAGAGCGTACCCTATTCATCATATTGTATTCATCTCTGTATGCACTGAAATTCCAGAATAGTCATTCTGGAAACATTTTTGTTACCAGTTCAGCTGAAGGAGTGGGCTATAATTTACAAACTTTGAGGAATTACTATCCAGCTGTGTTTGAGTTCATTTTCAGAAAAGACGGGATTATGTTTATATATAGAAGACTTTATATAATTAATGTTAATTTGCACATGTTAATGAAGATGATTATTAGCAAAGCATTGTAGTTTTGTTCCTGCTGATTTTGTCAGATGAGTTGAACAACATTCTGCTGTAATCAATGCCACATAATTCGCCCCTATTTTTTCTAAGCATTAACAACTATTTTACTAGTGGTTTTTTTATGAAGCCAAGGCATGATGACAGACTCCTAAGTGGGCTTTATCTGCCAAACAGCTTAATGTATTTTATTTTACGTATTGCTAGTACCGTGTAAAATAACATTAAACGTGACCTGTTACTAATGAGTCGCAGTGAAAAATGACAGGCGTGTTTTTGGCCGGCAGTCAGTTCACGGACAAATATTCAGTTAGGCTGGCCCATTCTGCACGGGTTCACAACATTTAATCTCTCTCCTGTTGTCTGCATTAAGGTAATAGTACTAAGGATAGAGTTCAGACACTGTCATGGCTCACAACTCAGCTGCAGTAGTTACTACCAACGGGAAACAGCTTATCGAAGTTTCGTATCGCTGCTGTACCTGTCTGCACCCTAAAGGGTTGCTGCTCTTGGGAGAACACATACACATGCACTTAAACAGGTAGTAGGGAAGAAGGGGCTGGCATTGTCCACCTCATATACCTCCTACAAGTTATGGGCTTCCTGCTCTGCTTACATTAGCGCTTCAAGACAGGAGTGACTCACTGACCCTGAGCAACAAATTTAGAATGTCTGTGTAGACAGCAGTGTTCAGTTGAGGGCATCTGCTCTCTTAGGAGATTCTCCCTGTTGAGATAAATCCTTCCACAAGCCTTTTGCCCGTTTTTGCACATCCTTTACCACTAAGCAATTCTTGGTAAATTCAGGTTTTGGAAGACTTCTGTGTATCTCTGAGCTTGGAGTCTCTAGCAGTCTTTCCGTGGAAGGGTCACAGGCATTCTTAGTGCTAAGATACCTGGGGTAGTCACCACTGCCTAGCGTGCAGCTAATACGTGTCGTATGTACAATGTAAGTATCTAATACCGCATGCTCGTACAGGTCACCAGACTCACCACAGGAGACAGAGGTGCTCTCTCTGGGTAATTCGTCTTTTTTCCGGGTGGAACACGTCAAGTTCTTCTCAGCAGTGGTTCAGGTGCTGGGTGAATTGTGTGGAACTGGGGTTAGCGAATAACATCTCATTCCTTTAGGGACTTTGACCCCTTATGGAACCAGCATGTGTAAGTTAGTGTGTTGGGGTTCATCCCCTTTTGGGCAGCAACAGAAATGTTTGCTAAGTTCCGGTTAGTCCAAATGTGCAATTGACTTGGTGACAGCGAAGGGCTGAAGCTGCCGGTGTCATTGCGGCACTCATTGGGAACAGCGTACGGCTGACACAAGCACGGGATCCTATTTGGTCTACAGGATGCCTGCTTTTATTGGTGAGGAATAACCAACCGGATCCAGGTCCAACCTCTGAGAAGCAGATCAGCTTCAAAAAGATCATGAACTCGACAAATCTGCTCTGAAATCCATTAGGGGCCAGTAAACATAGGACCGTGCCATTCCTTAATTTCAGGTAGAACCGCACTGACAAGAAATCTTTAATGAGGTATGATGTCTTTATGGAACTTGGCAAAGGTTTCTTCTGCTGTCTGTATCCTGTATAGATCACGTAGGATGGTACAAGCCTACTTTCCCTTGGTACAATACCGTATTTCAGTTAGCATGAATTATCTACAAGCCAGCAAGCAAAATGCTTGAATCACCATCCTTGTAAAACACGCTTCTTGGAAGATGACTCTGTGCTTTCGTTCACAGGAGGAGAGCGAGTGTCCTTCATCTCTCTCTGTTATCAAAGAGAGGACAGCCAGTGAAGCTCTAGAGGATGACTTCTTCCCACCCGATGATCTCTCTTCTGATGAAGAATATTATATCGAAGAAAGCAAAGCAAGCCAGTTCAAGAAATCAGGCATGAGGCGCATAGATGATATCAAAAAGGCATTTTCCAGGGAAAACATCCAAAAGACAAGACAAAATTTTGGCAAGAAGGTGGACAGGCTTCGAACTAGAATAGTGACCCCTGAGAGGAGAGATAGGATCAGGCAGTCAGGAGAGAGACTGAAACAATCTGGGATAAGGATCAAGAAAACCATTTCACAAGCTGCCCCAACAAAGGAGACGTTCAAGATCCATAAAAAAAGTAAGGAACGAACGGGAGCCGAAGGTCAGGAGGGGATCCAGGAAGCCAGTGTGCACATCAGCTCTGAGCTCGCAGCAGCAGAGCCCTTCACCGAAGAAATCTCTTACACAGAAGTGATCACTAAGGTAAAGAAAGACAAGAACAGCGCAACAAAAGGTGCTTCCCAGTCAGCTGAAAAAGGAGTGACAATCCCAGAAGTCCTTCTTAAGCAGGAAGGGAAGGAAGGAGGAGGAGGCGATGATGTCCCTTTGCTAGACTTAAAGCAATCAGCATAGGGAATCAATTAGCAAAACACGCCGTACTGTCGGTACTGAACAAGAGATAACGCAGTGTGTATTCTCTCAGCTTTCGAAAAACGTGTGAATTTGTGTTGTTTGACAAAACGTGTTGGTGTTGTTCTATCATTTACACGGGTGTCTGTAGTGGTGTCTTCCTGACAAAAGCCAAGCCATGCAAAGGGAGTGAAGGGGCTCCCCCTCTGTCTCGCGGTGTGCCGACAGCTGCCGTTAACCCAAATGGAACTCGCAGGTCACAGGGAGATGGAAATCTGCTGGTCCTTTCAAGATTGATTTGGCAGTAAATTTACAGCCCAATCACTGCCTTCTGGTTTACATGCAATGGTATAACAACATTTTCTATTACCTTATACCAACTCCTCTGATCAGAAAACAATAGCAAAGCTATTACTTCCTATTAGCAGGAGGAAGAACTATGAGGAATGTCCACTGAGCAATACAAGTCTTTTCGTTTAAGGGCCCTCACTGAAACAGCAGAATGAGGAAATGTCTGCGTCATCCAGGGTGTGACAAAACGTGGCAGGAATGATAGGTGTTAGAGTAAATTCTGTTTCTTCTCAGTGCAAAAGAGAAGCTCCTGAAATGACTAAATCCTATTTCCAGAGTTCTGGAAGAGGAGGGTTTGGTGTACGGAAGCAATGCATTTTCTACACTTGCGGAGTAAGAATAAAAAAGCAGAAGACACATTAAATCTGGAATAGCAGGAGGAAAAGAGAATGAGGTATCCTATTGATGTTATGGAAAGGCAATTGTGAGAAAGGCAAGGGCACGAAGCTGTAAAAGAGGAGTAAGATTAATGCATGGGTTCTGGATAAACAGAGAAAAAAGACAGAACATTGTAACTGAATTTTCTTCCAGATCTTTTAAAGGATTGTTACCCTATCCAGAGGACCGTAGGGCTCATGAACGTAACTGACCAGACAAGGGAACTGTTTTGTTTTCCATTCTCTGCTTTTTCTGAGCTTCGCCGCAATTAAAATCTATTCTACAAAGCCACTTGAAGTACAGGGCCAATCCATACCCCAGTTTTTTTGTTTCCTACCCTCATCGTTATCGACCAGCCACAGCCTCAGGGATTATGAGACAGCCAGCCTTTGGAGTATGGAATGCTGTTACCGGAGCCAGTGCCCTGACACCAGATATGTTTGTAAACACGGCCGCTGTGCTGACAGGGGGTGCGGGACTGTATTCCTCTCTTCATTCTTAAACAGAGTTGCCTTCAAAGCACTTATCTAAAGCAATGTTAGCCATTACTATCTGTGTGGAACTTGTACAATATCGCCAAAAGCTGTATGATTGCATTTGATTTCTCAGGCTCATTTTAACAGCAGAGCATAACTTCGTTATCTATATGCATTGTTTGACGACTCCCAGCTAATTGTTAATCTGTAATTGAAATATAATTAGTTTGATTTCAAATATTCTGCCTGCCAGTTCCTTCATTTAGTCTGGTGTACATCCCACATTTGATTGAAACAGCTTTAGCGACAGTAACTAGGGCACACTGGTTGGGAAAGGTCGATGTTACTGTGTCAATGACATTTCAAATCAAATTAATGTTGTCAGATTGGAAACAGCAGCTCCGCTGAATGGAAGGGCAGGATGGGGCAAGAGAGGGCAACAGGGAGAGGGAGACGTGTTCTTTCAACAGTAAATTGTACATCTCCGCTGTACTGTAATTACATGCAAAAAGGAAAAAAAAAAAGGGTTTGCCTATAGGATAGATCGGTGGGTTTCGTTGCTTGTTTTTTTTACTCATTGTGGGAAGTCTCTTCTGGAACCAGTATGTTCTTCTTCCAGTTCTGTATAAAACTGTAGCTATCTCCAGTGAAACACTGTAGGATTTGCCTTGGTCTTCTGTGATATGACCCATATGCTGTTCTGCAAGATACAACGTTTTCCTACACCGACAAACAGGATTTAGTTATTGAAATGAAAAAGCCAAAGTTCAAAGAAGCTATTTTTTGCATTTTTTGACAGCAGAACACTAAGTGCTGGAACATAATTGCCTGTAGATTTTCTTTATATAGCATTTAATTTTCTCATTTTACTTGACAAAGAAGGGAAGTGAGGCGGTTTCCATGGAGCTTATCATGTAGCACCACATATAATCTCTATCAAATATGTATTTTTAATGTTTACTTCTAACTTCAGTTGTTCAGAGGATGATTTGTTTTCGTAGCAAGTAGTGAGTTCTTTAGGTGTACAAAGTATTTCAGCGTACTCTCTTCATTTTAAGTTATCATCGGTGCTACTGACTTGAATTTTACATGAACCAAGAGATCAAAGTTAATTTACTCCATATCCCCTCACACAGGTAGAGTATGGGGAGAGCACTGTGGGTTACAGCCTCAATTTCTGTACAACGGCACAGCCTTTTCCTGCTTCAGGTCCCTTTTATCTTTTTCATAATTTCCAAGAGCAATGATTTTGAGGCCAAATCCTTCACCCTCCTCAGAAACAAAATTCTCCATGAAGTCGGCTGATGTACAGCTGTACCGCATGGAGGCCTGGGGTGCAGCTTTTGAAAAGGTGATTTCACTTGGTAAGACAATCCTGCCGGCACCGTGTGTGAAAGAAGTGCTGCTCCCGGCTCAGTGGGAGGGAGGGACCTTGTCCCTGTCTGCTCTGGTTTCCAAGAACAAATCTGCTTTTTTGTGGGTGGGAGCGTGAACATCAAACTTCCTCACGGAAAGAGCCCTGCAATTGCTAACTGCGGAGTAAAACCGGTTATGGGAAAGGGTGAACGACTTTCTTAGACACCAGCTGAAAAGAAACTGAAGTGTTGATACAAAAACTGAAAGTGTTTACAAGGAGAAAAAAAAAAGTGATGAACAAAGCATTCACTGCAAGCCCTTCTTTCATAACATCCGACAGCAATTTCTGTTGCTTGGAATTTGTGCTAGTGAAAAAGGCCAAGCCTGTTTTCTGCCAATAGCCTCCTGTCTATTAAAAGAGCAGTAGCAATCACCCTTCAGTTACAGGGTAGGCAGCAACCGTGGGAGCACACAAAAATCACTTCAACCGTTTCAGGGGAATCTACTCCCAGAAATGTCCTGTGTGTCTTCGACTATTTTTTTTTTTTACCTAAACTGATGCAAAATACAGAATAAAAAGCAGTTAAAGAGATTTGAGTTTGCAGGATTCAGGCAATAACGCCAACGGAGCAAATACTAACAGAGCCAACCCGGTGTTCAGACGTGTTTGCCCCGAGAGAGTTTCAAAACTTTCTTCTCGTTAATAGTAGGGGGTGGTACACATCTTCCTTGTCATAGGAGATAGGCTTAGAAAAGCGTTAAGGTGTGCAAAGGCCACCACTCGTGCAAATATAAGCTTACCTGTTTGTACAACTCCTACAGTCGTTTGCAAGAACAGGTGACTTCAAGGAAATGGTAACGTCCATTTGTAAAACCACCCAGTAAGTTTACAAATGGGAAATCATAGAAACTGTGCATTGGGATGTATGCAGATGAACATAAAGCTTTACCACACGTTTAATTCGCCTGCCATTACAGCATTAGTGATGCTACGGACGGTAAGTTTTTAACTACAAAATCGAATTTAAAAGGAATTATATAATATTATGAAGAACTCTTGAATTAGGAAGAAAAGACAACTGCAAAAGAACCACCACAGTATTAGAGCAGTTGTCACTACCATAAGCGCTTTTTTCCCCAGTGATTCCATTGCGAGCAAGCTAGTTGATCATATTTTCACTTGCTTTATAACAGTTGCCACATTTGACACCTGCAACTGTTTTCCCTCTGATATTCCCAGGATGAACAGATTTAGTATTTTTGCTATGAACAGACTAAACTGATCTATGTGCAATTAACAGAATCTCTCTGCGTCACTTGCTAATTCCCAAACCCCCGTGCGAAGGTAGCCACCACTTTGAAAACAGCAATGCAAGTCCTACTGGCTGCAGATTAATCTTCCTAGGTGGTGCGTTTTTTAATAGCCATCCGTCCTTATTTCGAACTGCAGAGCAGTGCAACGCCCCGTAAAGTCCAGTGATCGGGATTCTGCGCTGTTTTCAGATACAAAGAGAAAATGTACGTCAGATCTGTTCTCCGGGGCTTTCTGTAGACAGGGCAGGAGTACACGGTTCCTTGTTGCTTCTTCGGGTCGTGCAGTGCTGTCGTGCTAACAGCATACACGTGGACTACAGGAAGACTTGTGAACAGCACCTGAAAATGTTGAGAGACACGGGGCTCAGCATTAGAGAAGCAGGATAGGGTGTCTGAACTCCAAACGCTGGAACTAGATTCAGCGATGGCCTTCAGCAAAGGCACCAGCACCTCAGCAGGTACACGCGAGAGCACAAGCCCTCGGCTCACCACTACACTGACCCTGACTTCAAACAAGTGACAGCTCAGGGACAAAAGACATCAGGAGACCTGGAAGGAAAAGAAAGCAGCAGACACCTAGAAAGCTGCATGCCGTAGAAGTAGATGGGAAAAATGACAGGGTGATTCTAGGAGGGAGAGAGACCACTGTCGTCTTTGCCATCCTTTGCCCCGTTGCCTAGTGTTTCCTATTCTTTCCCCACCTCCTGTTCCCTGAATGGCAGGAGTGGAGCTATAAAGACCAAGCTGCGTTTAGCAAGCCTCCCTGTTACATCTGCACTGCTGGCAGTGGAGCTTCAAAGATCCTAGGTGCCTCTTGGGTGTTTATGCAGACTAGATCCCCTCAGGTCTTTCAGCAATATAAAGTATTCATATGTGGGGGGAGGGGAAAGACCCAAACCCAAGAGAAATATGGAGGTGTGCTGAACATTCCAGAGCATTTGTGTAAACTCCATGTTTGAAGGTGTCTTTTGACAAACCAGGCAACAGAAGCGACAGCTGTCAAGTTTTCATTTGGAAAAGTTTGCTCTCAGCAAGACACAGAAGTGTTTTACCTACGGAGAGGAATTATCTCAACTCCAATTCCAAGGTGGTTGTCACTGGTTTGGAGAAAGTTTGCCCGTGCAGACAATGGCAGCTTTCCCTGGGCAGTGACCACAGCACCTGATCGCTACTCCATAACTAGATTTTAAATCTGCTTAGTCACATCAGCGAAACGTAACTCCATGCATGGATAACTGAGCATAAGCCCAGAACTAATACTCTTCCTCCTATTCAAAAACAAATGCCAGGGATTTTATTTATCCAAACACTGACCTCCACAGCAGCTGTCATCAAACCCAGCCCTGAGCTTTGGAAACTGTGATATGGTCTCACTTGGTCAGTCAAAAGAAGTCTGACTACAGGATGCACTATTTTATTCAAACATAGCTGTGCTTCTAGGGCCTCTGAAGCCAGGAAGCCCAGCACCTCCTAGCCAAGAAGCTCCAGTGCAGCTCATCCTAAATTCATTTTCTGACTGAAGTCTTTTTGTTCAGTTCTGGTGGGTAAACACCCTGTCCTCTTCCCAGCCCTGCTAGTGTCTTACCTTCTTAAAACCTGTTGTGAAACCACTGCTGCAGGCACTCAAAATACCTCCTGCCATTCTCTGAGCACAGCATATGATGACACAGTCAGTCATGCTCACTTGATCCTTACCTTTGGTGCTGACTCGACCAGCTTACTGTTTCTGCGGTCCCAACCAGCCCCTTCGAGGAAAAGGCCATATATGTAAACCCCACCAATGTCAGCAGGAGGAGGACCAACAACGTCTTCTTTCATCATCTTGGTCACTTCATTGTGTAAAACAACGCTGTCGAGTGCCCACCCTTTTGCTAAATTCATGCGTGTTGTCTCTTGCCTCATAGCAGTTAGGAATCCCTAGGGAGATTGAATACCACATAGAGGGTTTTAAAAAAAATTTAATTTACTCATGGCCAACCTTTTTTCTTATATAAGTGACATCAGCAGTATAAAACATCATCCCACAGAATGTCATGGACATACAAAACTAAATTCAGTAGTGTAAATTGAATGTTTTCCTACACTTGGGATGCAGCCAGCACCATGCATTTTTACATAGAGCCACAGACTGGTTTGGGTTGGAAGGGACCTTAAAGACCGTCTAGTTCCACCTCCCTGCCATGGGCAGGGACACCCTCCACTAGACCAGGTTGCTCAGAGCCTCATCCAGCCTGGCCTTGAACACTTCCAGGGATTGGGCAACCACAGCTTCTCTGGGCAACCTGTCCCAGTGCCTCACCACCCTCTCCGGGAAGAATTTCTTCCTGATATCCAATCTAAATCTCCCGCTTTCAATTTAAACCCGTTACCCCTTGTCCTGTCACTACACGCCCTTGTAAAAAGCACCCCCCATCTTCCTTGTAGCCCCTTCAGGCACTGGAAGGTGCTCTAAGGTCTCCCTGGAGCCTTCTCTTCTCCAGGCTGAAGAAGCCCAACTCTCTCAGCCTGTCCCCATAGCAGAGGGGCTCGAGCCCGCTGAAATACTTGGTGTGCATGTGTTGGTGCTAAGAGGTCACCAAGGTGGCTTATCTAACATATCAGAAGTTGTACGCATAACTCCCCTCGCCTCACCTGCCTCCTTTACAACCCGCCAGATGGAGAGGTTTACAAGGCTGCCAGATTAATGTGTTTTGTGAGGTTCCAAACAGAGGTAATCGCTAAGCCACAAATAACGCTGGTATTTTGTGTGCTACATTACTCACCTTTTCTTATACCAACATTGTAAAAACACTTTTCAGTCAACAAATCATGAAGCATTTTACAGAACACAAAGAAAACACAAAGTGGAATCGTGGAATTAACTAGTGAAATGCCTCTGTCACTTCGCTCAGCGCAAAGCCGTAATATACTACAATAACATACTGTTGTAGACACCAGCCAGATAAAATCACTGCACTTCAGCAGCCCAGGATGAAACTAACGCTCTGTTCTAAAGAGCTACAACCTCATGACACAGTTACAAGCTGTCACGAGACAGGCCGGGCTGGAGGGTTGGTTATCTTCTCTCATAGAACTGTCCCTGCGCATGCACGCTGCGGCACATGGGAAGGACCTTAGCCCTACGAGACGAGACAGGAGGATAAGACTGCTTTGCCCTTCCGGTGGACATGGTGTAGGCGTACACCTCATTTTTCCATATGGAAACCCATTTGCCTAACCGGGAGGTGAATGAATAAAACACAAAAATTGAAGATGCAAGAGGGACTTACTGAGAAGGACACCTAGGAAAGAAGTTGTTTCAGGGCAGATTTCAGAGCCGAGAAAGACGGTGTCTAGAGACAGAGATGGGGGAATACGGAGCCACACGGGGAAGACGCAGTGGTGGGTGTTAGAGAGCCAACAGCACAGCTAGGAAGAAATCAGGAGCAACGAGGGAATTGAAGAAGCTTTTGATTTTAATTCAGCATTCACAGCACAGGGCGCTCTGCTGAGCTACCGTTAGGCCCAGATGAACGGTGAGACGTCGGACGTGGAAACATTAGCGCTTTGCTCTACCGGATGCCAAGGGCAACCTCTGGCTGCTGGGACCAGAGTGCCCGTTGCACGTGCTAAGCCCTTTGTAGCTACGCGATACCCTTTAAGTTAGTTAAGTGACATACGTGAACTCAGACGTTTTGGTTAACTGCCGCTGGTTGCCTCTCACTAATGTCACTGCAGAGACCCCAGGACAAGTGTTTCAAAGAGGTTTTGTGATAGCACAGATAATGGTAATTGCTCTTGAAGTAGTTGAGGACTCTAGCATATAGCTAAGGGAGACAGGATTAAAGGCCGAGTTCTTTTATCAGAAATGCCGTTAAATGAAAGCAAAATCCTTGTAGTTAATTTGTGGCATTTTAATTTGCAGAAACATGCTAGAACCAATAGTTTAAAATACACAAAGTATTCACTGCCAGGAGGCCCCAAAGGGCTACTGGATCGCAGATAAACTGAAATATTAAAGAAAGAAGAGCCTGAAGAGGACAGGACAGAGCAATGACTGTATTAAGGGAATCAGTTCAAAGGCACTGTGGAAACACTGGAATAGAAGCTCAGAGCTGTGAGTTGTCTTCAGGGATAAGGTTTCGATAGCAGACTATGCTCACAGAGATGGCAGGACTTACACCCTCTCTGCAGTGGGAATTGTAACACTTATCTGCTCATTTGAATGAATCCTAGACACTGTTTAAAGACTACAGCCCTGAGCTGGAGGCCCAGCTGGGTATCCCAGAGAGGGAGGAGAGCACAGGAAACAGCAAGAAACAACCAAGTGCCTTGAGGTGCCACTGTATGGCTAAGGGCTTGGATCCCCCTAAACCCCTCTGTCAGGGATGTAATGGACCACTTCCCATGCTATTTGTTTTCATTTCTGGCAATCTTTGCCCTGGGTTTTTTGTTTGTTTGTGTGTGGCGGCCTTTTTTTTTTTTTTTTTTTTTTTTTTTGGGAGGGGGGGATGGGGTGGGGTGGCACGTTGAGATTTCAGAAACAGGGAAAATTATTTATTCTTTTTTCACCTGCCTTTTCCTGAACTTCTCCCTGGCCTGCTCATGCTTTGGTCCTTTGCCTTCTAACAATTCATGCAAACTAACTCTGAACCTGCTAGTGAGGCAGAGCGGGCATCCATGGAAGCTATGACAAGAAATATGGAAATCAGTTAAGTCTATTGCTTTCACAATCATATTCTCCCCTTTACCTCGCTTGGGAGGTTCCTTGTTTGTCACTTATTATGCAATTTCTATAGTGAGCAAATCATGGCAGGTTTACTAGAATTAAGTGGGCACTGAGGAACGGAGGCACTGTACTTCATATTCTTATTAGTATTCACATTGCTTTGGCATCTAAGAGCCTTAGGAATAGGCTGAGGGTTCATTATGCTAAGTACTATACACCCAGAAAGACAATTCTGTCTCACAGGGCTTAAAATCCCTATACAGGACAAGTGACAGCAACTGGATACAGGGATGCAAACAAGGAAACGATGAAACAGTATCAGGCACAATATGGAAATTGGCAGGTAGAAATGAGATATGCATAGTGTCATGTTTTCTGAGGAAAAAAATCCAGCAACATCTGATTAACTTGCAGGAGGGAAGAAAATTCATGGCACTTCTTGGTTTGTTCACCCCAGTTATCTTGGCCCAACACAGACACACAGAAGGAATCAGGTTACTTTAACTCAGACGCCTGAGCCTGCTCTCAGTCGCATCGCTATAAATGAAGACTAACTTCTGTGAAATTTCTGGATTTATCCTAGTGTATAAACAGTCCAAGAGAAGGCAGAGTCAGGTCCTATATTATTTTTTATTGTCAGAATACCCCATTCTCCCAGTGCTATAAATCTACTTCATTGTTTTATCTGTGGCATTTGTCCACTGACTATAAAGCAAACAGTGAGATCCATGCAAGTAGACAAATTCCAAATTACTTAGGAGCTGCATTTCATCTCACGAATGAAAGGATTTTTCTGACAATTTCTCAAGTATTACAGACAAGCCTTTAGAAGTGCAGCACTAATACTTCACCTCAACTTCCTTGACAAGATGAAATCAATTTTCTTGACATATGCAATACTGATTCTAAACACAGCAGTATGACTATTAACAAAATAATAGTTAATTAAATAGAAAAGGAGTCTTTGCTCAGGTGAATTTCTGGTAGAATGAGCCACTCGCACAGCCTGGGTTACAGAAAATGAAGACTATAACAATAACCATCTGATTCTTAAGCTTGTGATTGTGAGCACAAGTAATTTTTTTAATCAGGTAAGCACATCTCATTCTGGGATTTTTTTTTTTTTTTTTTTTATCTGCACACTATGTATTTAGAGACTTAGAACTTTGTGTACGCACTTGCTATGATCACGTACTTGTTTGGGGATATTTTACTCTGATTATTTGGCAGCTTTTTGGAGAAATCCAGATATATGGATCAAAAAAAATGTAGGATGCCAAATTTGAGCTGGCAAAATTTCAGAACTGACACAACCCCAAAGCCTAAAAGAGTCAACTAAATGGCCAGTAAAAAATCTGTATCAGCTTGTGCTCACTTGTAGTGCAAAACCAAACACCAACAAAGCCAAAAGCCTATTAGGGTTGCATCCAGCCTGAGCATCGCAAAAGTTACTCAGGAATATTTTAGAGTGCCACTACCACTGTGTTGCTAACAAACCAAGTATGGAAACATAACCATTTTATTAAAATTCCTACTCCTTTCTCTCATACTTTTGCTTGGGAACCCTTTGCTCAAGGATTCTGTCAGCACACTTCCATGCTATAAAGTGGTATCGGCAGACAGCTGACACAGGCATGATAGATGATGGACGGATATTTCCCAGCAGTAGTCCTAGAGAATATTTGCCACTGCTGCTTTCTCTATTCTAGGCAGCTGTTTCAGCTAGCTTTTGCATTGCTAACAAGTACTGAGATTAAAATAGATCTTTAAAATAGCTTTTTGCTAAGGCTTCACAGAAACCTGTTGGCTGGATACTCTCACAATGACTCATTTCCACAACTCGCACTTCCCACAAACATCTGTGAATCATAAAAAGCTTTAATGAATGTGGATAGCTGTGCAAAGAAACTACACATCATCTAGGTATGTATACTTTACTTCTTTTAACTCTGTTCTCAGCTGTTCCCTTTTCTGTGTTTCATTTTGTGGCAGGTTTTAATTTTAGATGATGCAGGCAAGAGGCTGTATTTTTTTTTTTTTTATGTCTCTGCAGACCAAGTCTGGCACAATTCTGAGGTGGTATAAATAACAAACCTTCCATTTCAAGGAAATGATTTGCAAGGATTGAGAGCCAAGTCCAAATCCCTTCTTCCTATGACAAAGTTCTGAAACTTACCTTGCTTTGTACTCAAAGGGATTTCCATACAATGAATGAAAAACAGATTACTGTAACAAAGGAGGTGAAAAAAGGAAGATAATGATGAAATGTGAAAAGATATACGTACCCAGTTTACGTGCTGTAACTAAAGCAACCATTATTTACCATATTACCATATGCATATAAATGCATTCCATTATTTCGGTAACACTGTTTTGCCTAGCAAAAATTTCTTCAATAGATGTTGAAGCCAGTTTATCCTACATTTGTGCTAAAAATTGAATTTGAATTACACTATGTATAGTCACGACTGAGTCAGCTTGAAATCCTCTCAAGGTCTAACTTAGCTGTTACACAGGAGTTAGAAAGATCAATCTGGCAATCTTACCTGGGGATTAAAGAACCCTGTCATCCAGAACTGGTTTGGTCGGCCATCCTGCAGCCAGCTGCTGAACTGCTGGTTTCTTTCAAGAAGCTCAGTAAACCAAAATCCTAAAGTAGCCGACTCCCAGGAAATCCTAAACCATAGTTTTGGAATTCTAGCATCATACATATTATCTAAAGCATCTTGCAATTCTTCTGACATAATTATGGTTCCTGGAAGATAAGTAAAACATTCAGAATGAACTTTCCCCTAGCTTGAAAAGGCAATTAAAACTTCCAAGTGACATTTTAAGTCTAATAATCCCTCTTTTGTTGTGCCTTAATTGCACACCTGTTGCACTAGCGCCTTATCACTTTGCAGTTAATTTGCTTAAACTTATAAGACTTGATTCAAAGCTAGAGGTGACAAGATAAATATTTCTTCTGTTATTTTGATCAGAAATAAGGATTTTTTAGAAAACAACTCCTTCTCCCTCACACACAACATTTATATTCATTATATTCACACTGTGTTTGGAATGTGATTAATCATTTAAAACTTTTGTATATATTTTAATGGTTTCTACATACATGATCAATGATAGAGATATAGTCTGTAACTCATCTACATCCTAAGCATGTACTGACAGTGATTATATTCATGGAATTCACTGTTATTAATGATAACTTTGTGCATTTCCATTATCAAGATTCTCAATGGGAAAGCAGTACGTAGAATAAAGCTAGAGGCAAGATATTTTTTTCTTGCAGTGGCAGTGAGTACTTACATATTCCACGCGTAGTACTGTTTTCTCCATTAAAATACCGGCATTTACTAAGACAGTGATTTTTCAGTGACACTCACCATTCCGTGTGCCAGAAGTTCCTACACTTTGTAAGTTTGTACACTCAATAGTCTGAGAGCTGGCATATGGTCATGCCTCAGGATGTCTTCTCTGTTCCAGCTAGAATATTTTAAACTATAGAAACTGGTCTGGTGGCTCCCATTCAGATTAAATGTTCATATATACCAATGTTCGACGTACCATCGTACACACAACTGTTGTAATTGCCACAAGGATTACGTGAGACACCAAACAGAATTAGGTGGCTGCCACCACAGAACAAGTAAAGGAAAGGGAAGTGGCCTGGGTGACTGCAAAGAAGAGCTGCAGTGGCCCATCCAAACACACATGACCTGTAATAAGTAAGCATTTCAAATCCCTTCTTTCCATTGAGGTTGGCAGGTCTCAGTTCAGTGGAAGGAAAAGAATATCCAGAAATCAAAAACCAGCTTTTAATTTACAAGAATACAGTGGCCAACCTAAACACCTGTATAACACTGTGTGCTAATCTGGTACTTTCTACTGTATATCAATGGCAAATAGGCTTTAATTTCTTCTAGCAAATAATGACCTGCTCTCATTTATGTGCACTTCCTTTTGTGCAACAAATGCTATGAGAAAACCACTAACTTTTACAAACCTGCAAATATTTAGAAATACTGCCTATCCAGCATTCTCTGTAATGGCTTCATAGTCAGGCTCTGCCCCGAAGCATGGTGAAATCTCTTAGGATGTCTGCCGGTTATGACTCAGAGCAGCTGCTGAGAATGCTAAGCCAGAGTGTTCTTGAGGATGAGGTATGTTCACAGTTCTGTCCTTCCCCATATAGTTGCATAAATATTCCTAGTGAGTGGGTGTCATCTCTGGAAGTAGGCATATAGTGCTTCAGTTTCAGCACTAAATGACATAGTGTGGGTGTTGGGATGCATTCCTGCAGCTAAAATACTCCAATATAAATTAATAAAAAAATAATATTTCTCAGAAATAAAATTAGTAATACATAATAATAAAAATAATGGCATCTTTCTGGAGAAAGGTGATGCAGGTGTGTGAAAAAATGTATTTGATAAATTGAATGAGTGGCATAACACCATAGGCTTCTCACATTTAACTTCTGAGAAGCTCAGAGCACTGGTTACCCTATGAAGAGATTGAATGTCCTATGGACTTAACATGACAGGCTTGAATGTTCTATGAATCAGACAGGCCAGCTGCTTATAGCTTGGTTATTTTGGGGTTTAGTTCATGATATTCCCCTTCTTGAATGAAATAAAGCCCATCTGAAAATGACTGATGAAAGATTCGGTCAGTTAAAGACTTTAGGGTATTTCCATGCTTCAAAAATAGTATGTACTGTAACCATACTCTTTGCACGGTATACACAGTTTGGAAACCAGGATTCCCCTTTCTCACTGCCCTAAATTTATACCATCTCACTTCTAAACCACATCTAAGTCTATCCAAATGCTGTGTAGTGAATAAGCCAAATAAGCTACTCAGTTCTGAGGTTAACTATAGTCTGTTCTTTTAAATTAACCTAGTTTTAGGTTGACTTATTCAACGGATGTAATGCTTTCAATGGACTGCATCAGGACCTTGTATTATTTCATGGAGTTGCCCCTTTTCACTACCATATCTACCACAAGCTGAATCTGAAAACGGTGGAATTTGTAATACTTGGATCTACATTTTGAATTTCACATTTAGGAAGGTCTGTATCTGGAATAGAAAACATGCATATCTCATTTAAATGAGTGGATAAAGTTAGGAACAAAGGAAGGATCTTAAACACCAGCATAAACCAAAAAAAGCTTCAATCCACTGACTGATTCTCTTCCCGCAAGCACAGATGTGAATCAAGAATAACCAGAATAATTATGTAGAATATAAATGAGATGAGAGGAAGCTAGTTTCTCTATCAAGTACATTTTGCCAATAGCGGACATCATTATAGTAAGATTGGAGACTATCCCTTGAGGACAACACTTGTTAGACAACGAGTCTGTTAAGCTAACCTTAACAGTACTCAGAGGAAAGAGCTCAGTGAAAGCGTTCAATCTGTTCATGACTGTCACAGTTGCAAGTATAGAAGTTGATCTTTTCAGCCTTTAATTCCCACTCAGGTTTACCTCCCAAGCAACCATGTTTGTTGTTGGACCAGTCACTCCTTGCTTCCACCACCAAGCTCCAACTCCCTCCTTTTCATTGAACACGTTGAAGAGAAAATCCCAACTTCCTTGTAACTTCATAAGCTTTCCTCCCTTTCCGTCTTATGGCAACAGATAGATCACTTGTGCTTTTCCCCAAAGAAAGCATTATTTATTATTCCACCCAAAGGTACAAAGTACACAGAGTACCAGAGAAAACCAGTAAAAGCTAAAGTATGCTTCCCCATACCTAAAACAATCTTCTTTTTTTTGCAAGCTTTAGCATGTTTCTGCTAGCTCAGTGACCACCACTGCTGTGCTGAAAGAAGTCAACTCCTTTGCTTCAGGCAGTTCTTCGGGTATTTCTTTCTTTCTTCACTTGCAGCACTTGAGCACTTGGAGATGATTCCCAGGAAGCTCTCAGGAGCTCATTTAACCCCACTGTGCTGTTTTAATCCCAAGGCCCTCAACAATTTATCACCTCCTTTTGCTCTTGGTCTCCAGAACAGGAAGAGTAAATCAGGCAGCCAAGACTGCAATGCAGAATACTCCCTCCATTTTTCACTTGTAGACTGTAGTATTCTCTCCAGCTGCACCTAACCTTTGCCCCTGTTCTGCTTTCTGTTTGTTTCCCACCTTCCTTTTTCTGGTGTGGAATCCTCTGATTTAATTCTTCAGCTCAGGAGAGATGAAAGGAACTCAGAAACTTGAGTAGCATGGGATTTTTCACATAGAAGAGCACACAAATCCTAGATTCTCTGCAACAGCTAATTCCCTCAGTCAGTAAGAAGGCAACTTGACAGTAACCTTGCAAATTGTTCTGAAAACTTACCAGCTCCAGCATAAATGCACTTGGCTATACCCACCAAAGGGCTGAAAATAAAAATTTTAAAGCAATAATTTGAAGGTGAAAATCCATGCGTACCCCCAAAAAGTAATACAAGTCACTACCCTGAGCTAAAGCAATAGAACAGGCAGATAAACTATTTTCTGCAGTTTGTCCTAAACATGCAGTGTGTCTTTCTAAATAGCTGCCCTGGCCAGCATTGTGGCTAGCATACACAACACTTTTTAAGAAGTCCAGAAATAACATGCCACACTTCGTAAAAGATAACAGGAGGCATTCTGGCATCCTTATTGGGTTGAGAAGTAAATAATGGATGAGGGCTGCTGAGCCAAAAGTAACTACGCCACGAGACATTCTAGACTCATCCCCTCCATTCCTCAAATGAATTCCCCGTTGTTACATTCCCGTAATGTCCTCAATGACTGCTCTTAATCATCTTCAAATAAAATCCTCATCCGAAAGTGGAATACACAGATGATCCCTACAAGTCTTACACACACACTGTAAGAATCAATAAGGTAAGAGCCCAAGATCTTTCAGTCCAAAACTCTATTACCATCAGCAGCAGGCCAAACTAAAATTGTATTAGTTAGCAGTTTTAAAGCATTACGAGTCAAAACACAACTGAGCCAGCCAGTGGGAATGAGTCCATACTCCTTCCCTTCGTGGGAAATTACCTTTCCTGTGCACTCTGGCAAGACTAGTTTCCTGAGCTTCTGTTTTCCACCACATAGATTAGAATAAATTATCGCCTACCTATTTGACTCTTCTGGAGTTCATTTATATCCCTCTTGTAAGGTGCTACACAATGAACAGAAATTCATTGCAGCAGCATGATGCAACCACAAGCGTCAAGATCATGGCATTCTGAGTTGGAAAAAATGAGTGAATCTTTACCTCATTCTTTCAGGGGCTTAGCACAAGTTTGTATAGGTGATGTAGGAAATCTAAGTGGTTCCTATTACATATGTGGAACTACATGCTACCTCAAGTCTACATGACATTCTGGGTGTTTCAACATATTCCTATATGAATGAGAGTAGAGAAACACCTAAGGCAAACATGGTGGCTAGCAGTGCAGTATAAGGATGGTGAGGTGCTAAAAGCAGGCAATTAAATAGTTTTTAATAAGGTAGCAAATCAATGACTGAGATGTACACAAACTAGGGAAATGTACCAGTATTCCTCAAGGCCTTGTTATTAACAGTTATTATTCAGCTTTGTTTGAATTATAAAGTTCCAAAACCATTAGAAACACACAGAAAAAGCCATGATTTTTTATTTTCCAATACCTTCTGTCTCAGTAGTCTCACCTGTATTTTCTCCTACTTCTCAGTCTGGTATAAACATATACCTGAAACATGCTAGTGTCTTAATTTTAATGAGTTTTCATGCATATAACCTATGTGCCATTTAAAGAACATGCACGTGGTATACATCTGTGTGGGTAAAAACAGGGCAAACAGCGAAGTCCCATCTCCCTTTAGTGATAGCCTTGTTCCTGATCCTATCATTCCAAAAGCTCTGATTGCCCTCTGTTTCAGTGTAGGATGAGCAATGTGTGATTTTTTTTTTCAAGTCCTCACATGCAGGTTATGTATGGCATTGTTGTGGTTTAACCTCAGCTAGCAAAATACCATGAAGCCACTCTCACACCACCCCCTCCCCTATTCCGTCAGAGGGGCAGAACCAGAGACAAGAAAGCTCATAAAACCGAGATAGAGCTATTTACTATTTGAATATAAATGAATAATATATATATATAAAAGAATATATAAAAATACTACTAATAAGTAATTAAAATAATGGAAAATGAAACATATGATACAATTTCTCACCAACCACCGATCGATGCACAACTAGGTCCTGAGTAACGAGAGGCAGAGCCAGAGAGTCCGAGAGCTGGAGCCTGAGAGCAATTGCAGCAAGTCTGAGCGAGATCCACAAGGGACAGCTTGACTGGGAAAGGCAATCAACCCACCAACTCAGGAGCGAACGAGCAAGCAAAGGAATTAGCAAAAGAGTTAGCAAAGGAGTCAAGGAGCTAACAGAGGAGCTAGCAAAGGAGCAAAAAGAGTGTAATCCCCCTCGAGCCCACTCCCTGCTTATGTACAGGGCATGATGTGCTATGGAATGAAATACTCCTTTGGTCAGTTTGGGTCAGCTGTCTGACCTGTGTGTGTCGCCCACACTGCCTGTAGTGAGAAAGCTGGTAATGCAGCTGCAGTATCAGAAGCTGAGAAAGACCTTGAATTTGGTGCAAGCACTCTCCAGCAACAGCTAAAACGACACCTTATCAGTGCTTTTCTCAGGGTAAATCCAGGAACATAGCTTCATACCAGCCACTGGGAAGAAAGTTAACTCTTTCCTGACTAAAACCAGCACAGGTGTGCATTACATACAGGAAAATATGCTAGCTTTGTCACACGAGGGGTGCCATATTGTAGTTGCAGTGGAAAGTTTGCTTAAGCCTGTTAGAGGTTCTCCATGACAAATGCCTTGATGCCTTCTGAAGTAGTTATTCGTATTCATACCGCTTCTTTGCAGCATGCTGGTCTCATGGCTCCTGTAGGTATTTGCACCATGTTTATCTTGCAAGTACCAAGAAAAATATAAGGAACAAAAACTCTGGGCCTGTGGAAACAAACGTCTACACATTACAAGTCATGTGAAATTTTTTAGAGGGATTGCTATATTCTCAGGAAATATGTTAACAGGAAAAGGACTTCTCTCTCCAGACTCCGCAAATACTGCACAATTAACAGCAGGAGTTCTGTGATCATGAAAGGATAACAAATCCAAGGTTTCCTGTATGGCCTTCACTTGTTCATGAAGTAGGCATTTCCAAAGGATTAGTTTCAAAACACAAAGCTATAGAGTACCAGAAAAAAATGCCAAGTGGATGCAGTTTTATGACCAAAGTAGAATCTGGATATACTCATAAATAAATGAGTTAAGCATTTGTTTCTTTCATGACAAGCCCTTAAACAGAATGTTAAGCAGGTTAAAAAAAGCTAGGAAATAAAACCAAGTTAAAAGCTCTGCTTATTTCCATTGCCAAGGATCCAATATCCACTTTCAGTGCTACTACAGGCATGATCGTGTGCAGAGATTCAGGGAAGTCATCCAATGGGGACTAGGAATAATTCCCACAGGATCTCTCTTCTCACTTTCTTCACTGGTAGAAGACACATCAGGGTGCCATCAAAATGCTTACCCCTCCTACTTCAGTGCATGGAGAAATAAGAACCCCACGTCTCACAGATACACCACATTCAGTTCCCCTCTACTCAAGCAAACTCTAATAGACTAGGAATAGCTGAAAGGGTTATTAGATTTTGCTGTGTTTGAAGACAGCATCTTAATTAGTGGGAGAGGGGTTTTGAAGTGCCCACTTCCTGGCAAACAGCTAGGGTCTTAGTCTTTTGCGCCAGGGGCATCCACTATTCCACAGGAAGGATGAGGCACGTACACAGGAACTCTATAGTACATATACTGCCCTACAAAGCATATGGCCACCTTCTGCCAGGGGCTCAAGATCTGATGTTCATAACCCATGAGGATGTGGGGTTTTGGTTCAAGCCCCATTTCTTGCTGTTTCCCAGATAAGAAGATGAGAAAACAGATTGCTCCTTGTCTCTAAAAAGATTTCTCTATTTGGAACACAGCCTTTATTTAGGTCACTCGAGAGGACAATCATCCTTGCAGTTTTCTGATTTATGTGAAGCTCTGTACTATACCAGCTGTGAAATAAATTCCAGGCAATCAATAAGTAATTAAACCAGAACTAATGATTGGGACATAACTAAGAGTACAAAGTGCAGCTACAATCTAATTATTATGATTTGATCCAAAAAAAAGTATCCCTCCAGGCAGCAAAGTTTATTGATGGAGATGCAGGCTTGTGGGGCATGGCTGCCAACAAACATGTTGGACACATGCTGAGCATCCTTCACCCATCCCAAAAGCTGCTTAATGTGCCCTCTGGACAGAGGGACAAAACTGGCTCTGCTAATTCCCTCAACATCCCTCATGTTGAGCTGCACATGGGCTCTCACTGAGGACAGCTTTATATTGCCTCAAATATGATTCAGTGAGCAACAGCAAAATGACAAGGTCCATCTATTCGCATCCAAACTGCAGAATCAAATATTCAGACCTCCTTCCACAAAGTTACACGGCACAACATGAAGATGCGCTATATTCTGAAAGACAACATCTGTTTGGAAATTTAGATCTGCTATAACTGGGGGCTCCAGCCTTAACATGTTCATGAAGCCAGAGCCAGATGCATGACAGAGCAGATGTCAAAATTCACACGACTTGCTTGAGCTGGCCAATCAGTTTACCTCATTGTAAGGAAAAAGGAGCACCTCAGGTGATCTGGCTGGAGTTGACTACTTCTGGGGACAATCCAGTATGAGAGAGTTTGGGGTTTTCCTCTTTGCTGAGGTAAGAGAGAGTGCCTAAATGTTCTTTCCACCCCCTAATTAACAGTCTACCACAAGCACATGATGTATCATGAATCTGCCAGAAGCCATTATTCGTTATTTTTAACTATACATCCAATCTTGTTTTCAGAGCAATTTTTCACTATATTTAACATGCCTGTCCCTAAGAAAATTATAATGTTTTAGAGGAATGCACAAAAGTTACAGCATTAACTTGATTAAACACCTGGTAGAGGACTGTGCCCACTGTGGAACTGAATACTAAGTGCAAATAAATTACGTTACTCATCCAACCCTCTGCAGAATATTGTGCATTTTGAGACTTTAAATATATCTGTCACAATCAGAGAAAGATTAATACTTTCTTAGATGGAAAGCATTATTTTAATTTACTTGAAAAGGAACTCTATGCACATATAAAAGGGAACTTTCAGCTCAGTACTGAAACAGAGGACAATTGTTTCTTCTAGCTTGATCTTTGCCTAGGTTATTGCAGGGTATGGAAGCTAATTAGCCCTGGGCACATTTATGAATCGCTTTTCTAGAATCGGGTTACAGGCATGGTGTTTCTGAAACACGCATTGTTGCCTCAGCAAATCATACAAACAGTAGACAAAATCCTTTCTTACTCTTACGTAACAAAAATACAAATTAAAAAATCTCCCTTCATGGAAGACTTCTTGTCAAAATACTGGATAACACCAGTAAGACAGATCACAGTACTGCTATCACCTGTATCAGAAGGGACTAGTTTTGAGGCCCTCTGACCACCTCCCTGTGCGGACAGCTTGCTGTCTCAGGTATTTTCTGCCTCTCTGCTGTAGAACAGCAACTTGAGTGAGATCTTAACCAGGGGAACTGAACTGTTCCTGTTTCATTTTCATTTATTGTTCATTCAAGAAGCTCGGCTGAGCAACAGTGTACTTTTCCTCCTGGATTTTTCAGCTCTCGCAGATGAGCAAAATCGGATGTGAAAGCAAAAAACAGATGGTAACATCATCATCATCATCCCTTCTTTTTCCTCACTTCTTTTCTGATGAAATTTTCCATCTGCTTCTAGTTGCCTGTAGTCTTGGTTTGTTTTAACTACATTCACCATTGCTCACATTCAGCCAAATACTCATGACTGAGATATACGGAGTGCTGTTGCTTACCTCCTGTGACGGCTAAAAGCAGAACCCTATCATTCTCTTTCGACTGTCACTCCCACTCACTTTAGCTTCCATTTAGAGTCATCCTATTTGTTATAACCAGTTTCACAAAGATTGCAAATCTCACCTTAAATTAGCGTCTTAACCACCTGGCCTACTGAGCGCCCTGTCTCTCAGTTACTCAGCAGCAACACTTCTACCTTGTTCTATGTCATTATGTCTCAGCTTAATTTCATAAATGACTCTGGCACACGACCTGGGGACCTCATCACGCAATTCAGCTCCTCTGAGCTCTGTAGCGATCCTAGAGAGAATCACAGCAGTGTAGTAGTGCTGTGGGACATGAACTGCAATACTGGAGCACATGCATACAGAATAAATTAAGGTGGAGTGTCCATAGAGATGCAGTCAGGGGATTTTAAGGGCTAGAATTAGTGCTCATGTGGTAGAGAGAAAAAGAGGAAGACGTCAGGAGGGAGAGAACAAAAGAAAAAGAGGTAGAAAGGGAGGAAAGGAGGGGAAATATTTATTTAGTTATATAGTATAAGCTACTATTAGTAGTAAATATTGCATCTTACTCAGCGTGATTTTTAATATTGTAACTTACCATCGATAGCCAATTTGAGATCGGTCAGTGTAGTTCGAACTCTGGATATAACATGTTGCATGCGGTCAATCTCCTGACGGAGAAATATGTTGAGGGGTTGAAGAGCTCCCATCTTTTGAAGCTGGGCTTTCACCTAAACAAGAATAGTGCAATGATTATAAAATGCAATCTCCTGTTTCCCATGCAATAATTTTTGACAGCAAAAGGGTGTTTTTTCAATTGTATCGCATGGTTCCTGAGAAAATAAACTTTTATGTAACAGATGGCCATGCAAGTCCTGTGCCAACTGTAAGATTTAGCACACTGTGACTCATCAGCTTACCAAAAGGAGCTCCTCCATCATTCTAAGGAGGGAAAGTTCCCTCCTTTTGAAGGGACACAGCAGTTCCTTCTGTCCCAGTTAGGCTGCAGGGTCTTAGATCTTAAAAAAAGCAACCCACGTGCAATACAAAGGCTTGTTTGAGGGTAACTTCTTCATATTTCTGAATTGTTCTGGGTGAACCTTCTCACCTCTTCTTGCTCTGCTGGGTTGAAATAATGCTAAAAATGGAGTTCAACTTAACAAGCACAATGATATATAAAAGCTGGTATTTCCAATAGCACGTGACTCACTCATAAGACAAGGTGATCATGGATGCATTACTGGGGAGGAAAGATTACCAGGAATAATAAAAATGCCACAGAATTGTTACACCATTATGTGCACTGTTCTGTAGGTAGAAGCTTTTGGCATCTCCAGTTTTTAAGGATATCAGTTTCGCTTATATTCAACAGAAATTTTCAAAATGGAATTAGTCGTCTGTGTTACTTAGGGACATGTCACCGCTACAGTAGCAAAAGCATTCCCTGCGTCACTTTAGCATATGATGCATATACAGTAAGCTTCAGACGTACACTCTGTGTTCCGTGTACATCAAGTATCACTGTATACAACAGTGCATGAGAGAGGATGTAGTCGCACCTGCGGAAATCACGATGCCTATGCCACACATAATGCCAGAATTCTTGATTTTTAAGACTCTCAAGTGTTTTTCGCCCGCTACCATTTGTCTTTTAGAAAGCCAACGGCCGCCTCTCTGTATTCACTTCATCTTTCACACTGAAGCAGCCTGAACCCTGATCTTTCACCTCTGCAGGTGAAACTCTGAAAGGGGACTCTGCAACCAAAAAGAGGTCTCAAACAGTAAAATAAGATCCTAAATTCAGAAACCTATATGGCCATTAATTTATCATAAAAAAGCTGACGCAGAGGATCAGTTTGCTAAAATAATTTAAGCACTCATTTCGAGCTTACTAACAAGAGATGAAAAGGGAGTTAGAAAGGCTATCCATTCAAAGAGCAGAATATCATTGGAATTCTACTGTAGCTAAGTAGAAGCCACAAGATTTGGTATAATGCGTGCTATTTCATCAAGGCCACAAGTCCACTGGCTCTGGCTTTGTGTTTTTCCAGATATACTCATATATCTCGTTTTATAAATTATTATGTACACTATACATTATATACACATACTAAACATTAATGAAGATCTTATTACACTGAATAGCAAGTTTATGCAAGAGGAATATAATATAGCAGCTGAGTAGCTATAATTGCTAGTATAAATGAGTAAATGCTTTGACAATTTCCAATTCTCAAGTTTCAAATTCAAGCCCAATAAAATACTCTTTTTAACTTTATATGCTATTCTCCTTGGAAGACAGCTATCAGGAAGGCTATTCATCATATTTTAATCACAAGGACCCATGAGTTTGTCAGACAGAATGTCCAAGAAATAGGTGCCAGCCAATTATGCTAATGCTTTGTAGTGTGGCAGTTCATTTTACAGACTGAGTTAATGTGTTTCTTCCTGTAGAAGAGAAAAAAAAAAAATTTAAATCAGCTATCATGAGACAAGATAAGCTGGCAAGTATTCAAGGACCACCTCCTCCAAGCTCAGGAGCAATGCATCCCAAAGAAGAGGAAGTCGGGTAAAAGTGCCTGGAGGCCTGCGTGGATGAAAAAGCAGCTCCTGAACAAAGTAAAACACAAAAAAAAGAAGCCTACAGTGGGTGGAAGCAAGGACAGGTAGCCTGGGACAATTACAGGGAAGTTGTCCAAGAGGTCAGAGGTTAGGAAAGCCAAAGCCCTGACAGAATTAAACCTGGCCAGGGACAGCAAGGCCAACAAGAAGGGTTTCTATAGGTACATTGGGGATAAAAAGAAGATCAGGGAAAATGTAGGCCCTCTGCAGAAGGAAACAGGAGAGCTGGTTTCCCAGGACGTGGACAAGGCCAAGGTACTCAATGCTTATTTTGCCTCGGTCTTCACTGTCAAGGGCGCATGCCATACCCCCAGAGTCATGGAAGACAAGGGCAAGAACTGGGAGAATGGAGAGCCACCCATGGTCACTGAGGATAAGGTTCAGGAACACCTGAGGAACCGGAAGGTGCACAAGCCCATGGGACCTGATGGAATACATCCATGGGTCCTGAAAGAACGGGCAGATAAGGCTGTGAAACCTCTATCCATCACATTTGAAAAGTCGGGGCAGACTAGTGAAGTTCCCGCTAACTGGAAAAGGGGAAACATAACCCCCATCTTTAAAAAGGGAAAAAAGGAGGACCCGGGAAACTACAGGCTGGTATCACCTCTGTGCCTGGCAAGATCATGGAGCAGATCCTCCTGGAAATCATGAATGAGGAGGTGATTGGTGACAGCCAACATGGCTTCACCAAGGGCAGATCATGCCTGACAAATCTGGTGGCCTTCTACAAGGGGGTCACAACCTTGGTGGATAGAGGGCAGCCAACCGATGTCATCTACCTGAACTTGTGCAAAGCCTTCGATATTGTCCCACACGACATCCTTGTCTCTAAACTGGAGAGACATGGATTTGACGGATGGACCGCTCGATGGATAAAGAACTGTCTGGCTGGTTGCACTCAGAGACTTGTGGTCAATGGGTCAATGTCTGAGTGGAGACCAGTGACGAGTGGCGTTCCACAGGGGTCAGTGTTGGGACCGGTCCTGTTCAACGTCTTGGTCAGTGACATGGATGATGGCATCGAGTGCACCCTCAGCAAGTTTGCTGATGACAGCAAGCTGTGTGGTGTGGTCGACACGCTGGAGGGAAGGGATGCCATCCAGAGGGACCTGGACAGGCTGGAGAGGTGGGACACTGCCAGCCTTATGGAGTTCAACAAGGCCAAGTGCAAGGTCCTGCACCTGGGTTGGGGCAATCCCAAGCACAAGTACAGGCTGGGTGGAGAATGGATCGAGAGCAGCCCTGAGGAGAAGGACTTGGGGGTACTGATGGATGAAAAGCTGGACATGAGCCAGCAGTGTGCGCTGGCAGCCCAGAAAGCCAACCGTATCCTGGGCTGTATCCGGAGAATTGTGGCCAGCAGGTCGAGGGAGGGGATTCTCCCCCTCTACTCAGCTCTCGTGAGACCCCATCTGGAGTGCTGTGTCCAGCTCTGGAGCCCTCAGCATAAGAAGGGTAGTGACCAGTTGGAACGAGTCCAGAGGAGGCCACGAAGATGATCAGAGGGCTGGACCACCTCTCCTATGAAGAAAGTCTGAGAGAGTTGGGCTTGTTCAGCCTGGAGAAGAGAAGGCTCCAGGGAGACCTTATAGCACCTTCCAGTACCTGAAGGGGCCTACAAGAAAGCTGGGAGTGGGGCTTTTTCCAAGGGCCTGTAGTGACAGGACAAGGGGTAATGGGTTTAAACTGAAAGTGGGGAGATTTAGATTGGATATCAGGAAGAAATTCTTCCTGGAGAGGGTGGTGAGGCACTGGAACAGGTTGCCCAGAGAAGCTGTGGATGCCCCATCCCTGGCAGTGTTCAAGGCCAGGCTGGATGAGGCTTTGAGCAACCTGGTCTAGTGGAGGGTGTCCCTGCCCATGGCAGGGGGGTTGGAACTAGATGGTCTTTAAGGTCCCTTCCAACCCCAACCATTCCATGATTCTATGATTCCAAGAGCTGAGAAAATAAACTTTTTGGATAATTTACACAATGAAGTATTCTGACCTTTGTCATACAAAATCCAGGGAAAGCTTCTGTTTTCTGAAAATGTCATAGGGATTGATAATTCTCCCTATTGCCAAAAAAGCAAAAAAAATTTTGATTTTTTCCCCAGAATACTTAGAAGTCTAGCACATGCCACTAATAAGAAAGGAATTATACATAATATAGTCCATGCATTTTATCCTTTAAATAAGAAATACACTTTCTTCTAGTGTACAAAGCATGTGTTCCTTTCAGGTATCATTTAGAGGAACAACTTCTTGCACTTGAGGAAAAATTCTATGGAAGATGCTGTTGAAAGGGTTTTTTTCCAAAACAGTGGTATTTATTAATCTACAAAGAGAAGATTAAATAAATACTCTAAAATATTACTGTATGATAATCACACAATTTAACTAGTGAATTATCAGCATTTAAACATTCACTTGATTTGTTTTCATGTACCTACAAAAATACCTGTAGTATTTTGAATAACGGAGTAGACCAGTAATGCAGAAATTTATTAATCCATCCTAGATATGTTCACAGAACTCAGCCTGGAGCACCAAGGAGAACCAGATACGAAAACTGAAAAAAATTACACAAATCAATCCTGATCTGCAGTGAGATTTACTAGGTGCAACACAGTGCCTTGGAAATTTTGCTGTTAAGATTAGTTTTAAATATCAGCTATGAGGTATGACTGACTGATTTTGTATTAGAATTCTCATCAAACAGTCATATGACTTACTTCCAGTGCTGTATTTATTATGACATGAAGAGATGGATCCCAACTGACAGAAAAAACCGCTCTAAAGACAAAACTCACTAATCAAAATAGCCTTTCTGAGATTAATGTACTAATTCCATAAAGCCCCCTTACAACATCTCCTTTTCAGTATGCAAACAGCTGTCATCTAACATAAAACAAGGTGATTTAAGAAAGGAGCAACTAAAATAATAAACTTAATAGCTTTATCTACATAATTTTGCAATGCATATCCTTACTGTGATTCCCCTATGCATATTTCTTAGCTGTCCCCAGGTCACCAACTCCTTTGTCACCACATACTTTACAGGACATTCAGCAGAAAAGAAGTTGCCAAACTCATGCCATTTAATGATCAGTGACCAAATTGCAGTAGTAGTAACTGCCAATCATTTTCAGTAAATGCTATCATTTTCAATTAGACTTGCCTACTTGCTATACCTTTTGTCTGCAGAAAGCGTAAGTCTCATCATCCTGTAAGCTCATCTAAATAAGAGGCCTGATTAAGAAAGACAAGCTCAAAGCGTGTTCAAGACAAAGCTCTTTTTGAGTGATGTTAAGGACCACTTCCCTGTGTATACAAGGAAGCAGGCAGTGAAATATATAGAAAATAGCTGAAGCTCTAGAGCTGGGTGACCACCATATCTGATAGGGTCGGTAAGTAAACCAGGGACACCTTACAAAGCATCTGACTTAGTGTTTCAGTTCAGACCACCAACTTTTTTTTTTGGTAGCAAAAACCCTTCAGTTAAAAGTAGACTCCAGGCATACAAACTGGCTTAGCTTCAAATCAAACTACCCCAAAAGATATGCTTCAAGGAGTCTAACACACTTCAGCTACTAATGGATATTCAAGCCAACAGGCCCAGACGAGAGTTAGACTAAAGCAAATTCCCCAGTAGAACACATAATGCAGGCCTGGAGCCTTCACATGAACTCCTATTCCCATGCAATCCTTGCTAATGAAGTCATGGCCTTAGGAGAGGGTAAGACAAAATCAATGCTACAAAAAATATTTAAGGAAAATATCTTTGCTACTTGGGTAAAAACCAACCTCCAATAAAGTGTAGTATCTTTGGAATGTCTCCATGACTATTCCCTAGCAAGCTGTTTTTCAAGCTGCTAGGTCATTTTCATTATAAAACTCTGTGTGTGACAGGCTGACATTTATTCTTGCATCTATCTTCTCTCACATGGACTGAGTGGACCTAATCATTTTACCACAAGTCTCTCTCTTACCTGTGAGGCAAGACTCAGGCGCAAAAGGGGCTATGAAATCAGAACTCTGCCTTTGGAGTGAGACAAATGAAGACGGTTTTGGGTCAGGAGGAAGGTTTATTTTGCTTTTCTATCACCTGTGTCAAAATGCAGTCTGATGCATGCAAAGGTGACTTGTATAGTTTATAGTCTTTTGGGTGGACATTGAGTCAGTTCTTTGACTGGCGAGAGGAAGCTTTACAAGAACACCACAGCAAAAGAAGCAGCATATATCACAGGGTAAAATGGTTGCCCTGTTTTGAAAGTTGTTGGTTTTAAAGTAATTGCCAAAGGCTAATAATTGAGAACCAAAGCCCACTGTTGATGGCCTGAAGTTTCTCTGGATTCACAGTGTATCAAGTACAATCTGGAGCTCTGAATGTCAGCAATAATGGGTTTCAGCACCATCCATCCCTAACCTCATCTGTTGGGGTTTTAACTCCAGCCAAATTCACTCCATACTTTCTAAAAGGGAGCCACAACAACTGATCAAAGACAGCAAAGGCACACGCCACTTTCCCTGAAGAGAATTTGCTTTTAAATACTTTATTTGTTTCTTTAATTTTTTGTTCCTCTTCTCCACTGATAGTATCTCCGTAACTGGGTTTCCAAACAGGACCACAACATGGCCTTACTGGAGCACAATATTCTTCTAAAAGCAAACCCAAGCTGCACTGCTAGGACTAATGAATGGTTTTCTTTTTAGTGCTCTTACCCAATGAGGCATGCATAGGAACTCTTTCTGACACATTCTCCCAGTCTCTTACAATTTAGTATATTAGTTTTATTTGTTTCAGGATTGTTAAACTGATCGAGTAGGTAATAAAGTTCTGAATATAGGTAGTAATGTCCCGAATGACCAAATGTTGGCTTAAATTGACAAACAACAGAGCTTATTCCCTTTTTTCCAGACATCACAGAAAGTAATTACAAAATCCATTTCACTCCTTATACTCACAAGCTTAATTTCATTTGCTTATTATATTGTAGCTTCTCTTAAACTCTGTTACGTCTTCCCTCAGAGAACATCTAAACTTCTAATGAAATTCATGGTGCTATGTTAGTGAACATATTTTTTTTGTATTTTAGACATTCTTTTTTTAACAAGTTTATGCAAACTTTCATTTCAACATTTAGCTTTCCTTACAGCTTACTCCTGCCCTCTCCATCCCTTCTAAGACGCTCCAGAGCTTCAGTTCAGATGAGAAATACATTTGATGATACGTAGTTTTTGCTTATTGTGTAGAGGTCGCCACACTCCTGGAACCATAAACAACTGCAGCAGAGGTGGAACTGAGCACTAATGGGAGAAAAGGGAAATTCTGCTCTGACAAAGAAAGCATTGGTAAAGATCCAAATGAGTTCTAAGATCTAGAGAATGAGAGAAAGGGTAAATCCATTAGGCAAAATGAAGAAGGAAACACTGAAGCATCAGGAACTGCAGGAAATAATGTCAAATCTGATAATAGTGTAGAAGCAGAATCTGAAGCTGTAGTGCAGATGACATGGCCAAAGAGATGCATAGAGGAACACATTATTACCAACAATAAACCGTTGGAAAATGACCATAGGACGTTCTATAGATACTCAGAGCAAAGGAATGACTACCATGATACAGAAACAAAGTGTAATTTTTGGATAGTTCAGTGGAAAAATACCTTGTCATCCTTTAGTAATGTGGACTGAAGAAACAGCGTGTAAATGAAGTGGTGTGATTAATCGAAATGCAGTTCACAGATCAAGATGTGCAGAGCCTGAGAAAACTAGGAATCACCAGGAAGAGCTGGTACCTAGACTTACTGATAGGAGGATGAAACAAACTTACATCCTGAGCTCAGAATACTTTACAAGAAATACAGGGGGGAAAGGTGGATCCAACAGGATGTCTTCTCACTGTGCCTGTGAAAACAAAGTGGGGGGAGAAAGCTGATACTAAACTATTAATACCTAATATGGGTTTGTCCTGTACAAACTTGAATCTCCTTATGTGAATCATGAGAGAACAGCTGTCAAGCAAATTGAAACAAAAGAGGTTTCCTTAAAGCTCAGAGAAGATGTCAGAGAAGTGGTACAGAGGCAATTCAATCTAATTTGAGCATCATTATAAAGATGATTACTTATAAGAAAATGAAAACCTTCATGTATGATTGACAGATCATAAGAAAAGAGAAGAGCTTGTCATACCAGTGGATGATGAGAGTGGAACAGCAATGGAAATAATTGGTGGTGATTTTTTTATACAGTCACATGGAAAAGTATGTATTCTACCCAGCCCAGTAGTAAAACAGACAAGAGTGCAGGGTAGAACTTTCAAAATAAACCCTTCAGACTCTTTGTCCATAATTACAGCTCCTGGCTCCATAACTGGTTGTCTTCAAGGCAAAGACACTCAAGGAAGTGACTGAAAAGGGGAGGCCTACTCTGTGTGTGTTTTTTGAGGATAACCTGAGTGAATAAACCAAGAAGGAATGGGAGTGAATGAGACCAAGATTAAACAGAAGAAATGCCAGAGAAACATAGTATTTGTTCAAACAATTTAGAAGTAAGATTTGGACTAAATAAGCATGTTAGCATTTTAGAGTCCTAAAAGGCACTGCACAAATTTCCCAGGAGTAAAACCTAAGGGCAAGAATACCCTCTGGTTACAATATAAATTCCAGAACTACTGATGTCTTCTAAGTTTTATGAATTCTTCAGAAGGAAAAAAATTGGCAGTTTAACAAAGGGATGAAGAAATACACCGTTGGTGGAGTGAGCAAATACATACAAAAAAATTAGCTCGATACACATATTACAAATATGGTAAAACCATATATGCTACCCAAGCATCCAGTATTCTGTTGCAATTGCAAATTGGAAAAAAAAATTCTAAGGAGCTGAATAAAGCTGGAAGAAACTGGTTCCATGAAAAAAACTTTATGCTGATAGGAAGGATAAGGGAATAGGACTGAGAACAATCCAAGGCATAGATTATAGGTATAGATCCAAGGTGTAAATTATTAAATTCTTAAATTAGTAATTTAAGTGTTATTAAATAGTATATGTACTGTACTTAATCTTATTTGCTCTTTATAATATTTATTTACTATTAAATAATAATGTGACAACCAGAAAACTGACTCCATTCTAAATAAAATTCTACAAATAAATGATACACTATCACTGGGAATCACTCAATATGCAGGTGACAAAAAAAAGACAAACGCAGGGGTGGATGGAAAAGTAACTATACGGAGAAAACTGTTAGGAAACCTCCCCAAAAGAAGTTGCACATCATAAGTAGCTTGCCAAGAAGAGAATGAAAAGAGAAGCCTGAATTGAATTATGACAGCACAGAAGAGGCTATTTGTATAAGACGTATTAAATCTGAGATGAATTGCAGAACAGAAGACAGGAAATATTGTCAGGGCCTCAAGACTATTGGTTGTAACCTAAGAGGACATTCTAAGCTGGCCAGAGGAGAAAATAAAATATAACATAATGAGTTGCAATTCTGCATACTGGACACTTTACTTTGTTGGATTGCAACCAGGGAAAAAAAAATCACTATCAGTGCAAACCAGAACTGTAAATGGTAAAATCATGGAAATGAGGAGTTTGCAACAGTTAGGGTTCATGAAACACATGGCAAGACACCAGATGCTACTCACAAACTGATGCAAAAGTGCTTTATGCTGGACTTTTCCATTTAATGAGACTGTTAATTAAAAATGCAAGAAAAGATCGACAAATATATCTGTTATGAATCAAACCGCAAAAAATCTGAGGCATGAAAAGGTCAGTGATAAAATCCATTACTCATAATGGTGGTATCATAATAAAAGTAGATAAACTGAAAGCTGTAACCACTATAAGATCACTGATCCTTCAGAAAGAAAGAGGCACTAATGTCCTAAGTGTACTCCCTGCTAAGGAGGGCAAGAACTTTCTGAAGTCTCTAATGGCTTTTCTGAGTTAAGGTGACTAATTAAGTGGACTATGGCATTTGAAATAAATGTTTCCAATGTAGGAATATTTTAGATTATAAACCAAAACAGACTTATAAAACACTGCATAATTTTAAGAGCTTTTTTAAACACATGTCAGATAAATTTAAGAAGCACAATAAAACTCATAAAACATACACTTACATACATACATAAAACAACTGTATCTATAAAGCAACATATACCTCATGAGGGTTATAATCTGGAGGTAACTTCTCTAGCATCTCATCAGCAAGACGCTGCACCACTGCTTCTCGGGTTTCCCCTCCTCCACTGCTGCTGTCTTTGGGCTGGATGCTCACTATTGTACTTAATGTCTCATTAGCCAGGTTAGTCTGGTAAGTTATATCTGCATTAGGGTGAAGTCCAAATACCTTAAAGTAAACGGGAAAAAATAGAAAAAAAATTTGCAATTTTTCCCTCTAGAATTGTGTCAGTGAAAGAACCCATGAAAATGGATAAACAAGGAAAAAAATCCTCAGGTCTATAAAACAATAGATGCGAATATGTCAGTGGAAGTATACTCATTTAACTGGTCAAGGACCAAGCCAAATTATACAAAAACAGTGAGATAGGCTGCATATACAATAGTGTTTTCATTCATATGAGTGGGTGTTTTTCAACTGATCTGATTATCTTCACAGAGCAGGCTTTGGATCATGCTGTGGTGTGCTATCAGCGGCTACAAGCTGATTCCTTTCCACTGGCTCAGACTAGAGCTTGTTAGAAACTTGTCATATGTGGGCACTGACACTTCACCACTAGCTCTTTGCCTCTACAGATCTATTGCTTTTGTACTAGCCCAAGTAGGTGCCCCTAACAATCACACCAGTTACCATTTCTAACATACTTAGTTTTACTCTGCCTCTTAGGCTTACAGAGCATGCAGCACAGTGAATATAACTCTGCCCATATTCGAAGTAGCTAAAGATTTTATGACTGGTGATATATTCAGCATATTTTATGGTTTAGCTATTTTTAGTTTAGGTCTCCCGCTCCTTACTTCCCCTTCTTCTGAAACTGAATTATTTTATTTAAGATACAGCTAGCACAGAATTACTGCAAAGCTGCCCTTTGTCTGAATGATAATAGCTTTCTCAGAAACTTCCGCCGAAATATCAGTAAGTCTCTAACTGTCAGGTTGACAACCCCAACTGTTCTCCAGGAGGAACTGTAGTGTGACTTATTTCACAAGCCCTCATTTAATTATAGCTATTAACTATCTCTCACAAACTTTGAACCACTGATCCAACAATGAGGAAGGCTTGCCCTCAAACGGAGCACCAAAGCCAAGCAATCTTCTATTTCTCATTTTTCATGTTTTCATACTTTACATTAGAATTGGTATTACAAGAAGACTCTTCTAGTAACCAATATTTACGTACTCTGAGAACAGATAACGTAATACTGTTGCACTTGCAAATTCAGAAACTCGGAGACAAGGGATGTGTCTGCATCTGTGTCAAAGCCAGCACAGCTGCACTGATTTACACCATGCGATCCATTTACACCATGTGGTACACCATGTGATTTACACACTGATGTGATCCTTCCCACAGCACAAAGAACACAGTACAGACCTAATACTGTGTGTGAGAGAAGGTGTGACTATAACTAGCACAGAATTAGGTTCCAAGTAGGATTTCACATGTTTTACACATCGGTGTTTACTCAACCTGAATATTTAGAGCTGTAAAAAGTGAAAATATCAATGCCATTTATTTATCAGGGAACATAATACACACTTGAAGATACAATCTGTTCTGCTTTTCCTCTTGCACAATAAGGGTTGCTTTGTTAGTTTTTGCTCTAGCAGATTTTGTGGCAATGCTATAGCCCAAGTTTGAAACATGAAAAATATCTGCTGTTGCGCATGTAAATTATAGTACTAGTGCAAGGGATAACTTCATAACTTGTGTAACATTGCCAAAGGGATGTTAGATGGCAGATGACTCTGGTCCTGTGTTTTTATGCAAGGGATGTAGGAAGGAATAAGAACAAAGAAACCAGAGTTGTAAAGCAATGGGTGGGCCAGTGTCCTGGATATCCTGTAACTTAATCAAGCAGCCAAATTCCTCATTCTTTTTGATCCAATATCTTTGGGAATTTTGATTAAAAATGGGGTGTTGGATTTTGTCTTTCAGGGTTTTTTTTTAGCCTGATAAATCCTCAAATCCAATTGCTAAAGCTCTACACCCATCTGAAATCAAAGTAATTTTCAAAGGGATTGCTGAGTTCAATAGCCCTCTTCAGAAGTCAGTATTTATTCTGAACAGAGGTTGAAATTTCATCAAAAGAGCAAGGATAAAGCAATCAGACTTATTCAGTCTTTCTTAACCAAAAATGGAAAGAGGAGGAAACAAAGATACACTGTTTTGACAAGCACAATATCCCTTGTGGAACAAAAGACTGGGAGCTCAAAAGGTTAAAGGTTTCCATGAGCAATTTCTACAGGTTTTGGAATTACAGAAAAAAGCCATAGCTTTCTTCCTAACCTGTGAAAATGTGAAGGAGAAAAAAGATGTTTGCATTTCTGGATTTGATCCTATTTACATAAAAGTCAAAGGTAAAATTCCCCTACATCAAACCATAGATACAGATTTTTTAAAAATACTTTAAAAATACATTTCAGCATTGTGAGATAGGTTCCCAAGAGCTTAGAAAAGCAGATCCATGAAAGCAGCGACTGAAATCTGATAAAGTCAAGGTTCTTACACTGATAGGAACCATTTCATGAGCTGGGTTCAAATGAATCCCACTAGTGTATTACCATGGCTGCATTTACCCTCGCTTGGAAAAGGTGCATCGTTGCCAGCACAAATACCTTAGCATTCTGCTTTTACTACCTTTAGAGATGCAAAACTTTTCAAATTTATTTTATGACCTTGGAATCTTCTCACCCTCTTAGCCAGCACATTATCGGTGACAGAAAACCATGTTTTTCTGCTCAGTCCTGCCTATTGAATTTTAATAGAACTTATCTCCAAAGGCATTCATCAACTCAACATCAATGAGACAGAAATCCAGAGCATTCAATTCTGTTTCAGTTTTAACCAACTTCATCACAAGTGCCTGCACTAGAGGGAGCAGAAAGTCGCAGTCCTCCAGTTAATGTGACCACTGCAGTATACACACACTGTCAGGTAACAGTGGTGGCAACCAGGAGCTACCCTGCATACCCTACCCCACCAGTTCAAGGCAACATCCAGATCTTCCTATTGTCAAAATGGAATAATCTCCCAATTATAACTTGCAAAATGAGACCATATGGCTTTTTTATTTTCATTGTTTCTCAGTTCACGTCTGCTCAATCCCACACAGACTCACAACACTGTGCCAGGAACTTGTCACTAATGCACTGAAGAAATCTCCTAGGCTGCTTGAACTCTGCTGTATCACCCTTCCAGTAGATAATTAAGGTTGTTAAAGTCCTTCATGAGGACCAGGGCCTATGAATGTGAAAGTTCTTCCAACTGTTGGCAAAAGGCCTCATCTGCCTCTTCCTGGTCAGCAGATCTACGCTAGGCACCCACTATAGTGGTCTGCCTACTAATCTTGACCTATACATTCATTGCTCTGGAAAATATAGCTCATTAAATTATCTGACAAAAGCTCCCTTTAATACTTTGAAATGTTTTACCTCAGGTGTGTCAGTCACTGGCAATTGCTCTATGTACTGGAGATAGTCTTCAACTGTTTTCCCTTTTGGAATAACATAATCTTTGTAGAAACAAAATTTTTCACTAAACATATGCTCTCCAAACCACACTCTTGCATATGTATTCAGTAGTGCTTTGTCAAGGTCATCAGTTACACGGCCACCATACTGTACTTCACCAAGCATATAGCGAACACAACTCCAGTTCACTCCACGTTTTATGTCCATATCATCCAAATGATTCTGAACAAATTGCACGCTGGCTGTGAAATCTGCCTGATTAAATTCATAAGGAATATTCCAGCCCAATGGACCAAACTTTCGTCTTTCCTGTAAAAATAGACAGAGTTAAAGGTAAAAGGCTGATTGACAGTAATTGTGAAGAAAACATTAAGTGCAGAAGAATACATGAAATATACTAAGAATGCAGTAGTCCAGCTGGGGTTGTATTTTACCAGCTTTAAAAAAATGTTTCTTCTCTTAACACACTCAAGGCCAAATGTTTGATTAGTTATCTAGAAGTTAAATATTTCTTCATGTATCATCATCGGTGGAGAGATACAAACAAAGAATAGGAATATTAACATTTCCACAAAGAAAAAATCCTCTTCTTTAAGTGCAGCGAATCTATGAGTCTACAAATACAGTTTTTTAATTTCAAAACTGAAGCTACTGTTTTAGAAAATGTTGTCCAAAGTCCTCAACCTTGATCATTGTCTGTGTTTTCCTACAGAGTAGGTGTATTTGTACACTGATGTCTCTGCACAGTGCAGATGCAATTAGCAAAAGCTGCTTCTTACTGAGTCATTTACAGAGGCAGCTGGCTATATATGGTTGTTAGGACAATATCTGGTATTAAACATTCTTAACGTCCACTGATTTAAGAAGCGATGGGCCAAAGACAAGCATACTACAGGCTTCCATTGGTCCACAATGTATCAGTGCATGGATACCACAGAGTTAAATTAACTCGGCACCAAATATAAACTAAGGATACTGCAAAATCTATCAATAGAATGATGAAAAGTTGTGGTTAATCCATAAAGCACTTTCTTTAATGGAACTCGTGAACAGCAAGACCCAAAATCATCTTCCACCTTCATTTCCTCCTACAGGTGCAGAAAAGATTTATATTCACCCTCTTAGCCCTCTCATTGTGAAAGTAGCAGTTTTAAGACTATGGCTTTCCAACCCAAGCTGTAAATTTCTTTAATGGTCTTTTCTGATTTAAAATATTAGTAAAAAACAGTTAGTTGAAAGACAAATCACACAGCCATGTCCAAAGACTTTAACAGAACAGTACGCTAACTGATCATTGGTTGACTGTCCTTTTTTACTCTGAAATACCATTCCTGTTGGAGGTACAAGATCAACATAAGCAGAGTGCTAAGACAGTTGGAGTAATAGAGGTGCATTGTTTTCTTTCTTATTTTATTTGTATTCACTTACCAACATGTGATTTCCATTTAAACATGTTTTTCATTTAACAACATGATGCATTAATGAATGAAACATGGCTTTGTAACAGAAGAAAAGAAACATGTTTTTAAACCTGAACGGTTGTGTGAAGAAATGCCACAGCATATAGCAGTGGTTTCCACTGTGGCATGTTGCTCACTTCTAGGTGATCCTGTGTAACAGCTGAGTATGTTCGTTTTAAGCCAGCTTTCACACCTAGAAAACAAGTATAAAAATGTAATATATGAGAAAAAAGATGTATGGGACCCATAATTCCTACTTCTGTTAAGCAGAATTCTCTATTCCAATTTCCAGTATCATATTATTCATAGCTTCAAATAATCTCTTTGAGTCAATTATCTGTTCAGCTGGTCATAGCAGGCAAACTTACATTTTGTTTCTGGTAGATGACACACCAAATTAAGTTTAGGAGCAGCTGGAAGGAATTAACACTTTGAAGGTTACAAATAACAACTGAAAAATAAACCTAACTATTCAGCAACTATACAGTAATCAAAGACACCTAACATCATATGAAATACAGCACTGAAAATCCAAGAGTTTGTGTTTCAATATTTACATATAAAATGAGACTTCATTTCTATCAAAGACAATTTTCTTTAGATTTAATTCCTGTAACAATCTCAAAATTCTGATTGCAGCTTCTCAAACTTGCATACAGGTACCAAGCTGGTGAGATGTGAACCTAAATTCATAGTGAAAATACAATACTTGGGGAGGTTGGTTTGAGCACTAACATTTCAAATTCCAGGAATAGCTTTAGGCAGATGATACAGATAGAATCTCAGCTTCCATGGAATACTTAAGCCCCACTACTGCCAGATGCTTTCAGGCAGCATTACTGAAGCACTGTCTGCCTTTGGCAGACACCACTGAGCATGACTGACACCAGGTCCCTCTTATATCTTTCACCTAATCAGCTTAACATGAGTCTAAAAAGACGTATTGCAAGTGCAATGAATAGATTGTCCCAATCATACTTTCTATGACACAAATTTTTTGCTTCTTTCCTACTTCACAAAGATCCTGTAGAACAATATTTAAAAAACAGCTTTTCAAAATATAACAAGGCTAACATAAGATAGTTCCAAAATCAAGATCCAAATCCAAACTAATCAAACAAAAGTGCCTTATCACACCGTGCTGCCAATGTGGCAGGACAGTATCAGAAAACTAAAACTATTTATACTTAATCCTAATTTAAATTGTTACACTGGGCATATTTCTATTACTAAATGCAAATTGTAAATTGGCTATAACCTGACTTATAAAACAGCCTCTTGGAGCTATAGGATGCCATCATTTGAATGATAAGAAGGGGTCACAGTACAATAAAAAATGCTGAGCACTGAATTAAAAAGGGAGGCAGAGATGAAAAAGAAGTAAGAAATTTTTAACAGCAGAGTGACTAATTGCTCTTGAGAGTGGAGTACACACACCGTAACAGAATGTCTTTCAGAAGATCAGATATTCTGTAGACCTCTTACTAATGTTCAAAGGAAGATGAATACTGAAATAAGAGGTTTAAATGACTGAGACATTAAATATGACCTTGGATAGAAATTCTTAGCTCCTACTGACTTCATTAACTGAAATCAATGGCAATGCACCTATATAAATGAAGGGCAAGTTAATGCATTACACAGTTACTTAAAGATGAGGGAGTTAAAAGATAAAATAAGTGTCAGGCCTGAGGATTTCTTTCTGACATAGCCCAAAATACAAAGCAACCTTCCCTCATCATACACAGTATGTAGGCAGAAGGCAGGGTAGTTACTCCTATAAATGTATAAAGGACATCTTCAGGTAGCAGCATAGAGAGACATTCAGCCGCAGGATGGCAAGAGGTTGGAGGCTACTTAGGAAAGCTGGATGTTTTCATATCACACAGAACACCACCAAGTAGTTGCAGCTGGAAGACACCTCTGGGGTCACCTTGCGCAATGCCCCTTCTCAAAGCAGGGTCCGCTAGAGCTGGTTGCTCAGCGCCTTACCCATCTGGGTTTTGAGGATGGAATCTATAAACTCACTGAAAAAGCTCTTCCAGTGCCTGGCCACCCTCCCTGTGGGTGAAGTTTTTTTCTGATGCTGAAGTGGAATATCCTAAATTTCCATTTGTGACCATCATCTCTCTTTCTGTCACTTGGCACCTCTGAGAAAAGTCTTGTTGTTTTCTTTACTGCCTCCCATCATATATTTATATGCATTGATAAGATACCGTTTCTCTCCTCAAGGTTAAACAATCACAGCTCTCTCATCCTCTCCTCGTATTTGCAGACAACGCTAAATTAGACATCATGGCTGACATACTAAATGGCAGAGCATCGGTCCAGAGGGATCAAAAAAGAGATGAAGACTTGGTCAACAGAACCTGCATGAAGTTCAACAAGGAGAAGTGCAAAGTTCTGCACCTGGAGCACAATAACCCCATGCTATTGTACAAACTGAGACCTGCCAGCTGAGATCTACCAGTAAACACTTCAGGATTATTGCAGATGCCATGTTGACTGTATGCCAAACTCGCACTCTTCTAGCAGATAAGGCAATCCAGGTAGTGGTCAACCTTGGAAGAAGCACAGCCAGTAGATTGAAGGAAGTTCTTATCACTTTCCACTTAGCACTGATCAGGCTTCTCTTCAGATATGTTTTTCACTTTTGGCACACAAGGGAGGTGTGGAGAAACTGGATGGGGCAATAAAGCTGGTCAGACACTGAGAATGCATGACCTACAAAGATAGGACAAGAAGGCTGAGCTTGTTTAGTCTGTTGAAGAGGGGGATGTGGTATGCAAAACCCAGCTTAAATTGTGAATACTGAAAGGCAGCAGATAATTGTGTGCATGTATGAGGGACAGTGGCTGCCCAAAACTGAAATTTTTAACTCTCCAGGACCAACCTGCTACTTGCTAGCTGTGAATGGTACAGGCTGCAAAAAGTGAAACATCCTGAATACACAATTAATACAGAAATATGAGTCAGAACTGCCAATTAGGACACTGATCACACATTGTGCTTCTGCACATAGACTACTTAGGTTACTAAAACTGGGAGCTTAGAGGCCCAGAAAGCATGAGATGAACATCCTAGCCTGAGGAAACATCCTGGAAGTGGGGAAAGATCCTGCACATAGGAGAGATGCACAAAGGCAAATGCCAGGGGATGCCCAGGGACCTGGGAAAGTAATGTCCAAGACTTGTAGCTGCAAGTAGCTGCCCAGCATGAAGCTACACATGGCTTTCTGCCCAACCTTCCTGGACCAGCAGTGATCTCTCCAATGGGAAGGGAACTCAAGATGAAATGAATGCAATACAGGAAGCTGGGAACGTGAGACAGGGAGAGTGTAAAATAAGCAAGAAGCATAAAAGCCCTAATATCATCGGTTCTTAAGTAAACCCCAGTATTCAGATCCACTGTGGCTTGTAATTAAAGTGTCTTGCCTGTGACGGAGGTTAAGGGGTGATTCAGTAGCGGCTCACCAATACCTGAAGCACAATTACAAAGATGTTGGTATCAGGCTCCTGCCAGCAGTGGCAGATAACAAGAAGCAACAGTGTCAGCTACATACTACTTGGGAGGTTGAGGTTGGGTGTTAAGGAGAGTTCTTCCTTTTCCTTACTCTGTAGAACACAGGATTGGTCACCCTTTGCATCCTTGGTGGGGTCAGTGGGACAGAAAGAAAAGAGTGATGGAGTGTACTACACTTAAGAAGGGAGCACTGATTGGGTATTCTCCACAGGTTCTACACGAACAACAAAATCACTATAAATTCCTGTTACAAAAACCAAACAATATCCATTTTCTCCTCAAGAGTCATCCTTTATACATGGCAAGATTCACTTACGGAGTGCTGTATGTAGCTAATGAAACAAAAGAAAATAAGAACTAAAACCCCACACAGAGTTTAGTGATACAGGGCCAGGGGGGGAGGGAAGCAAGCCCCAAAGCTCAAAAAATGTATGGTTTCCTACCTTGAGGGGGTTCATTAGTGAATTTGATAGAGGACTGTAAAAGATTAATAGGAAACTGTAGGTGAGCCTCTGTAGTGATCCAGGTCCTGAAACCTTCACTCACAGATTCTGTTGTTGCAATGGTGTCCATTAATTCACTAAGAAACTCCAAGCCAAGGTGGCAGTTCTGTAGAAGGAGCCATCCTCCATCCTGCATGCACTGATTTAACAGGCGCCTTGCATGGACCTCCTGGCCCTGACCCATTGAAATGGCACGACAGGGAATGTTCTGGAAGGAAAAAAGAAAGTTTCTTTCACAGATAGTTCTTCAAAAGGATTATACTCATGATGTATTGCTTCTGTAGGTCCATGTGTAGTGACACTGTGCCACAAAGAAAACCACTGATATCAATGGAGACTGATTATATTAAAATGGAATAAAGAAAAAAGCAAAACCCTCCAAGCTGCTCTTATCCTCCAGCTGCTGAAAGAAAACTACACCCACTGGACACTTGTTTTGCAGGTCTGACAGAGTCAATGGAACAAGAAAAATGAAACCTTTTCCCTTCCTTTCTCCACTTTCCCAAATAAAGCAGGACAACCACACAGCAACATAGCTGCCTGACTACTCTTTTTCCAATGATATGGACTATCTTGAGATGGACAGATATTAAGGCTCCACATTATAATTAGTGCACAGATTAAATTCAACAAATTTGGTGTATTTTTACTGCCTGAACATATTTATTTCATCTAACAGAGAGCCGTCAAGGAAGCAGGCAGGACAGGAAAGTTTGGTTCACATCAAGTCATTCCTTAGTAAACATCCTGTATTCTTAATTGGCAGCTGTGGAACCACTGATTCAGAGGATTCTAGTTTGGTGATCTGCTAGCTCTAGCTAGTTTTCGAGCTGTTAGTTTTCTGAATTCAGAAGAGACAAAGCTCATAATTGCAAACACATTTCTGGAAATTCATGGGTCCGTTCCTCCAGAGGCCATGGGAGAAGAAAGCCAGTTGTTTAGAAAAACAGAAGATGATACAAGCTCTCACAAAGGGATCTGAAAAAGCCAAGCTGACTAGATTGCAATCAGGACCATACAAGTCTGTAACCAATGTGCAGGCAGACCTCCTCTCGCTTATTGTTCTTACTACCTTTGTTGCTGTTAAGTAAGCAGTCCCCTGGCTTAGGCTGGCTGCCTGACTCCTACCAGGGAAAACAAGAATTATTGAACACAGTTGAGCATATTATTCTATATATATGTTGGGGGCAAGGGAACTGATGAAAAGTCTTCGCTTTATGGACAGTTTCATGCTCAAGACCTACAGCTGAGTATCCCTCATGCTGTGAGTGATGAGCTGCATAAAGACATCAATCTGGGCCAATCTTCACCTGGCTGAGAGCTAGAGAGGTTAATCTTAAGTTTTCATGCTACTGGGATTCTCTCACTGTGAAACAAAAAAGAAGAAAGTCATCCACTCCTAAACAGTGTGGATAAGGCCACCCTACTTTTGCAGGAGAAAAAGGTTAAGCGTATTGACACAAGCTGTGCTGGGTCATTGGGCCGTGACCTGATTTTACTCAACAGTATAAATACAGCTACTGTATATGATCCTCCATATCCTGGCAAAAGATTTAAGGAGAAAAGAATGCTAAAGATAAGAAAGTAGTTAAATCTTGCTCTCAGGTCAGTAAAACCTGAAATTGCAGCTAAAAGAAGCAAAGCTAAATAGCCTGTGAAGTGGGCTATGTGCTGGAGGAGCAAAAACTTTACCTTTTCTAAGATGTATCTGAGTACAGCTAGCAGTCCCGTAAGTCAAGGACTATGACTACCCCTGCAGAGTGCATAAATATTCAGCTGGTATGTTATTCCCTAACAAAGCATCTGCTCATAATTTGCTCTTCTCAGCAATGTTACCTCTCAAAAGTACAACCATTAAAGGTTCCAGAAGCATCAAGACAAGTAAAAAAATACTTTTCACTGTGGATTGTCCTCATTTTACTTCTTCTGAAAGAGCTCTATCAAAATGTCTGCATACAGAATGTTTTTCTCAATAGTGACTCATACCAATATATCTGTGTCATCTTAATACATCACTATCCAGATGAAAATACCATCATTTTAGTCACTACAGTGGCTCTGACATTTCTGTTGAAGGTTCTGTGCATCACTCCCTGAAAGAAGAAACTATCTCAAATAATAAAAATATCTGGTTTTAATGAAGTCAAAGTGCTAGGCATAATGAACTCCATTTTAATTCAGAACGTTAAATTTTCACTCCATCTTTAAGTGGAAGTAAAGGCAGCAGAAATCCTACTGGTTTTTAGATAGAGCTTGCTGCGTTTATAAACAAGTTTATATAGCTTAGTAGTCACAGATACTGTTTCCATTTCTTCGGGAGAAGGCCACCTAGAAAACTAAATTTTAGAGTAAAAAATTAATTCTAATCACAAATTCAAATATTTCCAGCTGTAGATAATTGATTTATATAATGAATATCATACTTAGAGGTGACATCAGTACTGACAAGCCATTTTAAGACTAGAAAACATGCCTGTAAAAGGGAAATCACTGAAAAATAGGCCCAGCATATATTTTTTAAATTTTCTATCATTAAGGAGAAAAAAAAAAGAACGATAAATAGGATACTTTGGAGGTCTAGAACCACATATATACATACATATCCTTGGTGCAGCTAACCTATGTTAAGTCAAAGGTTTATTCTGGGGAAAAAAAAAAAAAGGCACAGAAAGCCCAGAGAAAGACAGGAACTAGGTACAATTTGTTGACAAACTAGTAAAATAAACACAAAGCCCCCCTGCAAGTGTTTATGAAAACTGTAAATGATTTCTAGATACATTTTTCAAAAGCTAGAGCACTACTGAAGCGCTCCTCTAGTCCCACAATGTTAACATACATTTTGACTTAAAAAAAGATTTGTGTTTGTAGTTGGATTTGCAGAATCTGGAAGGCTTTCATAAATTTGAAAAGTTTCTATATGCTGTGTGGTAAACATTCCAGTTAACTTTACATTTGAAGCTGATATCACAGTTGAACTGACAGCCTAGCTGATGTTGCCTTGTTCATAAACCAGGTGTGAATAAACAAGGCAGTCTCTTTAGCTCTTTTGCAACCTCACTTTCTATTATTCTGTACATGTTTCTTAAAGCATGAAAACATATTGAAATTGACCACTGTAATATGCTTCCAGAATGACAGCAGGAACTGAGGTCTTGTAACAGTCCCAATTACAGAGCACCTTCTACCTACCAGCACTTGCCCAGACAGACTGAGATCTTGCTTAGGATTTAACAGAAGGGGATAGCATTTTGTTCCACTCCTTGCAAGAGTGACTCTAAGCAACCAGCTGATTTCAAGTTACTCCATTAGGAGGTTAGTGCCCCTCATCCCCTTAGATGGCCAAAGAGATAGGATAGAAATAATTCCTTGAAGCAAGTCAGAGTTAAGTTTCAATTGTGTGCTCTGGATTGCTTTCAAAGGAACCACTCTTTCTCTTTATTGATTACAGAAACTATCTCCTACTGGAGACAGGGTAAGTACCTATCTAGGAGTCCATTTCACAGGATACATATGTTGAAGAGATGAACAGGAGAATGAAAACATCATCACAAAGCTGACACTCCATTTGTATTCATACTCTAGGCCATGAAAATAGGAAACCAATCACAAACACCTAATGTGTTTACTTGGACTTGAAAAGGGACTAAAAAAATTGCCCATTTCTAGTCTATAAATATTCTTGCAGTTAATTTCAAACCTTCTACAAAGTCAAAATGTCTTTCATATCATAGGAAAAGGCAATAGAATATTTTGTGAAGAGGAATAAAATTGTTCTTCCAATGCATTGCTTCCAATAAACCTAAAAATCCTGCTCACCCAACAGCCTTTCTTGTTCCTCTCCCGTCTGGCTGCACAGTCTTTGGTGATAAGGATCACATCAGCAACTTGAGACTTAAGATTCCTAAGTTTAAACACTCAGGTGAGAGTTAGGTCATAATTTAAGCACTCTGTATCACAATCAGACATATAAAATGAGATAGTCCCAATTTTCAAAGAGAATGAGCATCTAAACTTTCTAATTAATAAGTTAAAGATATTTGTGGGTGCTCCCCGCTTTTGCAAGTCTTAGTGCACACCAAAATCCTGCACCTCTAAATGAAGACATATTCTAACAGGGAGGAAAATTTATGGACATTCACCATGAATAACTTCTTCTTGGGAAAATTATACTTGCATCTACATTGTGAACCGTAAAACATGAAGCACAGAATGCCTGAACGTGATGCTGTGCTCTAAGAAATGTTGAATGTCTCCATTGTGAACTGACTGAATGGTAGGGTCTCCAAATTAATTTCTCTTGTCACCATATTTAAGATTTTTTCTGTATCTGCCTGTAATCGTCACTGCTGTCAGCTCCTAAAGTGAATGTGATACAGTGTAAACCACAAATATCACATTGTTATAATAGCTAAGTACTTTCACTAAGTAATGGACTATTATAGTCTGCTGGATAAAGACAGAGGGGTCCTTGGAATCAAACAACTGTAAAAAGCAAGAATGTAACATTCCCATTTCCTCAGTAAATGGGCTTTGGCTTCTGGTCCAAATTTAACTTCCAGAGAACACGGGTATGAATATAAATATCATCATTCAAACATCTATTAAACGGGGAAATACCATTTCTAGTTCAAAGGATAGTTTTAAATGTCTTTCTTTATCAGCTCTAGCAAACTCAGTTTAGGCGGATACCTTTGATTTTGCAAGACGTTCTATATTTTCAGTGGGGTCAGACCCCACTGATAAAAAGCACGTCAAAGGTGTTCGACAGCCGCTTTCTGCCCACATTGCTTCCATTTCAAGAATAAATCCTTCCGCATATTTTCCTCCAAGAGATTCTGCAATGTAGTGTCGAGCCTAAAAAACATGAGTTACCAGAAATATATACCTTTTAACTTTTTTTATTTATCATTAATCACTGATATGGAATTTAGCAATACCTACATTGGAAGGCAATGACTTTCTAAACGACTTTCATTTTCAACTTCAGTGTAACAAAAGTTATGGTCTACAGGAGACAACCATTGAAATTCTCAGATAGCAAGCTTCAAACAGAGAAAAGAAAGAGTTCTGCTCACACAACAGCTTTCCTGTGAACATTGTTGCTAGAGGATGCTAAATGTTCTGGGTTTGTTTTTTTTTTTTTTAAAAAGAACTAAAGAAATCCATGCAGAATAGACCCACTGTTGGATCTGAGGGCAGTCCAGATATTGCCCCCAAATTACTGACTCTAAAGCTTGGTGGACAGCCAAACAAAAGAGTTTCTCTATACCAGCCCCACTCTCAGCTCCTCTAAGCTCATATTGTTGACACTGTCTCTACGGCATAGCAGATTAGACAGATCTCTCATCTGACCCAGTTACAATCTTCCATACATTTGTTGGAACTTAAAATCTCCTGTCCAGCGGTTATCCAATTCAAGTCTCTTACGCTGAATATCTGTTTCTACAAAACATAAACACAGCTCAGACTTTACCCTTGAAGGTCAAACCTTCCCTATGCCTCTATTGTCCTCTTCACAAACATTTTTCAAAAAAGGACTTCTAAAGCTATCCTGGTGTATGAAACACTTCTTTGACTGACGTGATTTTCCAACTGTGTAAACTACTAGCACAGATTCTGAGGCACATATTATGGAGAGAAACATCCAGGAACAAGGTGGGCTGAGGAAGATGCCAATTCCAGAAAAAAAAAAAACCCAAACCTCAATCACCCACTATTAAGTGTAACATCTGCCCTAGTGAAGAGCGGTAAAATTTTATAGCACTTGAACAAACACAGTAGGGAAAGAAGATAATAACGCAAGTCATCCCTTCTTCCCTCAAAAATTAAAATAATTACAGTTTTTGAAACCACTGCTCAGAGACATTCTTTGTCAAAGGTTGTTGTGCAAGACAATAAAAGTGTTGATAAATGAGCAGTAGTAGCTTTATTATTTTGATCCATTTGAATTGTGGCAGATGGGGCTCCTATAATTCTCTCTCACTTACCAGCTGAGGAGAAGAAAAGGAAAAAGAAAGGAGGGGGTCTTGTTGAAAGAGATTCATGAAAAAATGGTGTCCCCTAAATGGTGTCCCCTACAGATGCTGTCGCAACATTTAACATGTAAAGTTGAGCTGTGCAGGAAATCAGAAGTAGTACTTTCCAGTGTAGCTAAACAAAAAAAGGTGAAAAGAGGATACACACAGGCTTATACATTTCTTTTAGACCTACATAGAGAAGAAAAATCTGCTGGTCTATTGCAGTTCCTTTTACGATACCTGCCATGAGACAATCTTAATTATTACGTCCTCAGCATGGAGGAAAGTAAATAGTTTATCTGCTATTTTAGTGCATCTGTCATCAAAGCTGTATGTCTGCCTTCTAATTCTTCTGTGAAAAAATAAGGATGTATCTTCTGACTCAGCAGAACAATGCAACAGCTTTGCAAGTTTCATGACTCTACTTTAGAAGTGACGCACAAAACCAGTGGTATTCTTACAGCTCTAACACAACTTATTTCATGTTATGCAATGCCATTTATAATTAATTGAAATTAAAGAAATTAATTTTTTTTCACATATTTCAGTTATAAAAATTTCAATATCTGATTTTCAAAATAGCTCACTCTGCAACAAATATTACAATAAAAAACAAATTCAGAGAACATAAATTTGGAACTAGCCATACAGGAGATGTCATATGGCATAACCATTGTATGAAAATATATCTTACTTGGGCAACAGTATGATCAGGGCACCAGCTACGGACAAGGAGCAGTTTATGGAATTGATCCAGTAAGCTATCATATCCATCAGGAATAACAGCTTTTTCAGGTGCTTCTTCATCAAACCAAGCTTTCCAAGACTTCTCGTTCCTAACAACTTGCACCAGAAGTTGATTAAAAGGGTACAATCTAGATAACTGCACAAGATTGAGCCATGTCATGTCAAGGATCCACTTTTTTGGTTTTGGTTCCACAGAATTCAGATCCAAACTGGCACCTCCTGCAAAGTCAAAAGCATTATAGAGAAAACCAGCCATTGTTAAACAGAAAAATGACAAGTAATAAAAAATATTTATTTCTATAGTTTAGGGAGTAAAAAATCTTTGCGAATGTAGTTTTTGTAGTTGGGAGAGAGTTAATTTCCTTCATAGTAGCTGGTATGATCTTATGCTTTGGATTTGTGCAAGGCTATGTTTTGGATTTGTGCTGAGAAGAATACTGGTACTTGGTTGCTTTACGAGGGCTAAACCACAACAGTAAGCCAGGACACGGAGACCTAGAATTTGCATGGAAGAGTCATTTAACAAAGACCTTTTGGGGCAGTGGTCTCAATACTGCCCAAAGCTGATACCCCTGTAATTTTTTGTGCTGCTTTTCCTCCATCTGTAAAGCTGGAATAAAAATTGCCTAGCTAAAAGGATACTCAAACCCAAGTCTTCAGACCAGATGTAGAAAGGACCTATGGCTAGTCCAGTCTCCCTTCACCTGGGCTACAGAATAAGTAAGCACACGGTGCATTCATTTCCAGGACTGTGCAACTTCAACAGCCTCTTTGGCCAACCACCACTACAGCATCATGTCCTTTTGCATGATGTCATGCTCAGACACAGCTGAACATTAAATCGGTGTTTGCAAGGCAAATTGAGGTATTTGGATGGCAAGTACCATACTTCACTTGTCTTATCTCGTAACTGATTGTACTTATATCTTGGAGACGGTGGGGTCTGCTTCCATCAAATTTTATAAACTTCACTAAAATTTCTCTTTTTGATTGTGTCTGAGTACTGACATGCAGTGGTGGCATAATCCAATGCAATACAACAATGTTTTACAACACGTAACAGATTTTCCACTTCTTTCATAGTGTCACTAACATGTGGTACAGTCCTCGCACATTCACATGCCTGCTCACCAGCCATCAAAAGAGGTTTTGCTAACTGTCTCCAAGCTCAAAGACATAGGTATGTGGCAAATCAGAGGCCCACAGGGGAAAACTATAGTGTCACTTACAAAGCAATGAAATTTTATCCCCCAGTGATCAGTTAAATATCCTCATCTAAACGTTATTTTGATACTAAATATTCTACATTGGTCTGGTTTTGGAAAATTTGTCTCTTAATATTCTTCTTGAGCTATATATTCTTTCATTCACCAGTTAAAAAAACCCATTAGATCCACTGGATACAACATACTGTTAGTGCAAGCACTACAAAATCTGAATTTGGCAGTTCACAGACATATGTAAACAGGAACATTTTTAGAGAAATTACCTTTGATCAGTGTCTCGAACTCATTGTGTGAAATTTTCTTGCCCTGCAAGTCAATCTTCAGTGCCAGAAGCAATGTAAACAGGAATCTGTGATTTTCATACAGCCCTCGAACTGTGTACTTGAAGACTTCATAGGTGAGATGTTCGATGACATATACTACCCGTTTTGCTGTGATCTGAGATTTCTGAGATCTTTCCACTGACAGGTCAAAAATGCCAAGGAACTGTCGTAAGGACGTTTGGTACATGACATTAACCAAGCTCATTTCCACAATTAGGAAATACAGGATGCTGCCACGACCAGCAACGGGCCGATACTCTTCACGTGCAGCATTGATTTTCACCTCTGTCTCTGCTGCTATGTTTAATTTTTCACTGACCTTAAAATTAATGGAAAAGACCATGAAGATTAAGTCATGTCACTTGTGATTTATACTGCACAAGCAAAAAGAAAAGGTCTTGATTAAGATCACAATGGTATTTTTAGTCAAGCTTTGCTTCTGTCTGTCAGTGTTTTAACACAGACATTGTGTCTTCATGTGTTCAAACACTAAGCACGATGGGATCTGATTTAAACTTACACCTGCAAAGCATGCCTGGAATATCAAGCAGTATCCAGGTAATAGTTTAATTTTGCAACATTTTATGAAGAAAAAATGATACTGTTTCTACTATTTATTTGTTTGTTAGAAGTCAAGTGTTATATAGTTGCTCTGAATGGGAAAAAAACTCAAAAGCAGAAAAATATGTGCCTACAAGTAATCTTTAAATTACAATTACAAAATGTATCTGCAATGCATTCAAAAATTACCTCTTCTGCTGTTGTTTTCGTGATTCTTAGGACTTCTATCAGAGATTCATCTTCAACCAAAGAGCCCTCCGTACTGGTTAGACGGAAGAGTAGATTATCTTCAAGCTCCTGCATTTTTCTCTTGTTAGATGTCACCTCTTCCATCAGTTTGACTCTTTCTGCCTCCAGTTCCTGTATTCAGAAATTTTCCTTAGAATATTTAAGATTAATTCAAAGAAAGATTCCTTATAATGACGCAGAAAACATGATTTTTTGCAGGATAGATTGGGGGGTTTGCTGCTTTTTCTACAAAATACATAAATATTATGCGCTAAAGTAATTTATATGTATACTGTATTTATTTGATTGATGCAGCATGCAGAGGTGTGAAAACACATCAGAATTACCAGGAAAAGCTTCCTTACAGTAAGATGCACAAAGCACTACAACTAGTTTCCAATGGGAAGTCATAAAAGTCACGTTACATTAAGCACTTAAAATTAAATCAGACAAAGGACTGAAAGATGCACTGCATGGATGGATTTTACATTGTTAGGAAAGTTGACTGAATGACCTTTTCCATTTCTAATTTCTACGATTCTGTGACTTTGCAAGATACACTCCTCTACTGCTTACGAGAAAGGAAATGTTACAATTATTACCTGTCATATGGCATTTTTATGCTATGTGCTACAAGACAGACAATGGCAAGGATCCAATGACAGACAAGTTAACACAACACCAAGTGAAATGAGGCACCTATACTGCACAGTCCAACACACCTCAGGAATACCCTCACCAGCTACCTTTATTTAATCAATAAAGTCACCCTTCCTGTAAGAAAAGGGTAGTTAATAACACCAGTCTACCTACACCTATGGCTTCAGTTTATTTTCATCTTTGTCAACATGCCAAGCCAGAGAAAAGGGAGATGTACAGAGTTATGCAGTACAGGAGAGGCTCCTGTACTCAAAGAAGAAGTGACAAATTTCTTTACTCTCACAAATTTCTTATTTGGAAACCTGTTCATAATATATTCTAGGGCTATAGAATGTAGCTCTGTGGAAGATACAAACAACTGCATCCCAAAAGATGGGAATGACTTAAGCATCAGTCATTCAGCTTCAGATTTTCTGCATTTTCTCCTCTTTACCAGTCATGCAATAAAGATTAGAATTACATAAAAGGAGTAGCTCTGGACAGCAAACATGCATTTAAGACATGCTTAAATTCTACTTCAGGATATGATTTAAGAACAGGCTCTTCATCCTTTCTATTTGTAAGCCTGTAAGGAGTATCTTTCAGAAAATTAGCAAATATGCCAGATGCTAGGCTTTTGTTTGCAAGAGGATTCCAAGATCGCATTTGTACATTAAAAAAATAGCTGTTCTGAACACAAATAGTGGCAGCAATTTCATTATCCAAGTACAAAAAGATGATGATAACTTTTTTTTTTTTTTATATATAGTTACAGGAGCAACCTTTAAAGTTGGGAGGGATAAACACTTCTTTGATCATATATTTCATTGATCACTATAACAATCTTTAAGAGTGTCTTAGTTCCTTTAACCTATTACTTTAGCTCAGTGATCATAAACTTGTCTTCTTGTTTGTAACAGAAAACCTGTTCTTCAAATTCTCTGTTCATGCTCTGTATTTTCTTTGAACTAAGTTCAGAAGAGCTCTGGCTCTGGCTATCTACACCAGGACATTCATCTCTTACTGAGACAGAACAACCATGATTTCTTCATATCTGCTAAAGGGAAGAAGTTTAATGAATGTTGGTCACCTGCAACCATGTCCCCGTGCAGCAAGTAGTGCTGATACTAACCAGCTACCCATGGAGCTCTCTTCAGCTGATACACTGGATATTTTTCAGTGACCCACAATGCAGCCTACGTGTTGCTACATACATTCAATCTGAAATCTCTAATGGTTTTATTCCAGAAAAAAAGACACAGGGTGAGGGTATCTGTGTGTGGGGAGGTGAGTTTTATATGTAGGTCATGAGAAACCAATTTCACGTCTGTCTTGAGTTAAACCTCTGTCTCCCACCAGAGGTAAGTTAGTCAGGATAGTCCCATCCACTCCTGCTGATGCAGTTCAATTTAACATACATCTACTGGAGTACAGATTCAATGTGTCCAACCCAGCTAATAGATAGCTTTTCCCCAGTACCTGCACTGTAGCTTTCCCATTTTTCATGGAACAATTCGCAGGAAGTTTGGGTACAACAATGACTTCCTAGCCTCTGTTTGTGACTGTCAGACAGAAGGAAGGGCACTTAAATTCCAGTCTTTACTTTTGCAAATGCTCATTTGAGCAATGTGGAAAGGTGTTGGCAGGGGAAAGTGACAGCACCACTACAACACACTGGTTAGAACATGTTTGGGGAAGACAAAGGAGGAATTAATTCCCTTCAGTAGGGAACGGCTCTCACATGAGCAACCCTACCTGAGTTACTGACTGAAAGCAGCAGCTCTGCTAATCCAAACCTTAATTGTTTTTTTTCTACTTTTCTCACAGACACAATTATAAAATGTTCTGTTTGAAATAAAGAAGTCATTCAATTTGATGTGAAATACAACTTCTGTGCTTTCACTTTAATGAGAAAGGAAGGAAATATTTTGTTTTAGTGTAATTGGACCATATCATTCATGTATTTATTGGTATGACTGCCACAGTAAAAAACCCACATTTGTCCCCAGTGCCTATGATGAACTGAGTCCTAAGTTTTTGGATAACCAGGCTGTTAAATCAGATCACACAAAAAGAAATAGGAACAATCTAGGAATTAAATTATTGTGAAGGATGTCTCAGATTTTATATTATGAAATAAAACTCATGAAAAACACCTGAGAGGATTTTCTTCTTTATATTTGCTTCCACATAATCAATGGCAATTTTAATAAGACTAGAGTCAAGTCAGTGTTCAGGGCTCCTTAAAAATCTCATATCTACTTGCACACCAGAGCCTGGCTGGCAAAAGTAGTTTGAGTTCATAAGCTTTTTTTCATGTAATTCAAATTAAGTTCAAAAAGGAATTCAGAAATAAAAGAGGTTTCTGACTGAACAATGAGCCTTTGCTATATATGAAGGAAGAAAGATGCTTTATGTATGTCATATATATGCCTGTGATGTATTTTTAATGTGTAATTTTCTTTCTTCTCTTTCCAAGGCCAGATCTTGAAATAAATGTTTAGGTCACACTATTCAATTAAAGACCAGCTCCACATTGTCTTTCAGCAAATGCACAACCCCCAAACCTTTCATTCACATTTTTGTTCTTGCATTTCATTTCAACGAAGACACTGAATATATCCATTCATGGTGCAGATACTGAACAAGCCTTCCCTCTATACAAATATTGCAATCTACTAGATACCTTTTTTTCTGTGAGGATGACACGACCAAGGAGCTGATCTTCTAGCCCTTTCATAGTAACAGTAAAGTCAATCACAGTTGTTCTTGCACTTATTTCTGGAGTATAGGCAGGATTAGCCAATTTTGTTGTGATATATAGGGTAAACCCCTTCATCAGTTCTATCTCCTTGTCACCTACTTTCACCTGAAAATAAAACATATTACTCAATTTTCAAAAGCTGAATTCAGAAAAACAGTTCTTTTATCCAGTGAAAAATAGATTAACTCTTTTATTTACTTTTTCATTTACACTCTTTATACTTTCTGCTTAAAGAGTAAAAAATAAACAACCCCATGAGTTCACTGATCATCTTTCTAAGTGTTGCAAAGGTGTGAATCTTGGCAGCATCCAAACTGCCAGATACTCAGCATCTGTCCTGGCTTTTATTAAATAATTAATCTGGCTTTTATTTTCATGTTTGCAATCCATCTTACTTTATGTGCTGAACCAGATTTTATCAAATTTTTTTCCAATATGTTATCTAAAGCAGGATCAAGTTCCTCTCCAACATCTTCAATTAACAAAGGTCGGCCAAGGGACAGGCAATCTTCTAGGTGACTTCTGAAGAACTTGTGCTTCATAGCTGTAACCTAGGAAGGTTGGTTCACAATGTAACATTCATTTGCAAGCACACAGACAACAGTATAAAATCTATGGCAACTTTCAACAATTACACTCATCCTGGGATATTTACACAAATAATTATATTTTAGAGACCAACACCCTCCTCTGCTGAAATGAATGGAAGTTTTGCTTTAAGCCTAACAGAATAGGAGATCACCCTTCTTTATTGTTATCATTTATTCACTTTTAGCTACATATCTATCTAATCACTGTAGCGTCTTAATACCATTTAAATATTAATGGATTTATGCTCAGAACACTAATGTGAAATAGGGAAATATGCATAGGGTTCAGACAGGGAACCATAGTTACATCGGAGGCCTGGTCTCACAGCAGATGTTGAATTTCCAGTTCAGTCCCCATTTCACAATATAAAGTCTTAAAATTGCTAGAAATCATACAGATTCCTTTTCATTTATTTAAATGTAATAAATTTGACATAAGCCTTTGAGATAATAATTGAATAGCCTTTCCAGGCATCTGTTAAGCCATGGTTTTGGGGTGGGTTTTTTACCAGGAAAAAAATGTAGGATAGACATGTTTTTAAAATAAATCCTTGTCTTGCAGGCAGTGGTCTTCAAAAAAGGCATAATTAAAATATCTAGAGGCGCATTACACAGTCTTAAAACAGTATATTATTTAAAAATTAATACTACATTCCACCACTCTGCACTTTTAGCTTTGCTGTAACGTAAACATGTTTACCCACCAGAACAGCATGTTGCCTACATTTTTAGTCCAAATGAAACTGCAGGATGAAGTTGGTGCCTTTGTGACCAACAACATAACCCTAACAAGACCATAGCTAACCACAATACCCCAGATGCAAAGACATAATCTAAACACTTAGGTATTTATATATCCAGGTGTTCCTCCTGGATCTTACCAGGGGAGAACTCAGGTTCTTCTAATACAGCTGACACCTGAGCCAGGATGACTAAAAGCCCATAACTGACTGCATTTTCATCCTGTGAGGTGACACACACATGAGATACATTAAATGAACTCTTTACCTGAAGTCCATTATTCTTTTCCTTATTTTTAATCCAGATCTTTCCTTGACCTTGTGGATCAATTAGCAAAGGATATCTTGATGCTTTTGTGACAATGATGCCATTCTGAATCGAAAGGTCATCATTTGGAAGACCCTGGAGGTTCCACTCACCCACTGTAGCATTGTCAACAAGCATACCAGTAAGGTTCAGGTCCTAATGGAAAACATGTAATTACAAAATTAGCACCAGTTAGAGGAGTTATACTAAAATGTTTGATGGAAGATTTATGTTCTTATTCTGATCATAATGCATGATAGAATGCATTTGGTAGTTGTTGTTTTTTGTTACCTTTCTTTAAATTTCAGTGCCTAAATCACAGAACTTAGGCAATAATGAAAGTGAATGCTGTTGAGGCTTCAATGTCCATCAAAGAGTGCCAGAGAAACTCTGAAAGCAGTTCAGTATCTAATGACAAACTGAATTTGTAATTGGCAAACCTGTTTCCTTCCTAGCTCAAGAGGAAGCGTTGTCTTGATCACAGGAACTTCCTCCTCCTACAAAGTTGTAAAGTGCCCTCCATGTATGTGTATGAATACAGGATGGCTTGTGGGAGAGTCAGAGAAGAAAGAGGAGATGTGCTATGGATCAGTAACCGTGAATAACATGAAAGTTATTGTTGCTATGGTAAGAACCCTTCCTAGCTCATATATTCTCCTAAAGTTTGATTTGCAAACATTGATTAACCTGCTCTATTTTATTCACTATGAACAGTGACTGGCCTCTAAAGAATGTGTATGTGAAGAAAACAGTGATTAAAATCACAAACCAAACTCTCCAAATTAGAAAAGCAACTTAATAATGATGTGAGTTTAAAAAGAATTAAATTGAAGGTTGGGGTTTTTTTTTTCATGTCTCTCATATTTTTCACTCTAGAATTCCTGTTTTTAAGGACAAACAACATGTTTAAAAAGAAAAAGCCTGTGACTCCTGCAAAAATCACATAATTCAGCTTATGAAGCCCAAAAGTAAAATCTGAAATACTGTGAGACTTGGGATACAATCAGAAGAGTTAGTGATACCAGTAGTTGCAAGACTCAAAAACTTGTTGATCTTTGATTTCTCTTACTACTCTGATTATTGAAGCATCTGAACGAAGCAACACAAACCATTCTCAGAAGACAAAGAAACTTTAAGAATCTAATTTCCATTTGTGAAAAGGACAGTAAAGCCTTTACTAGCCAAAATTTTCAGCAACTGGAACCTAAAACCATATTTAGCTCCTTAAGCAGATGAGTAGAATCTAAACAGCTTTAAATTTTTTCTTACTGAAGTAGGAAGTACGAGTCAATCTGCAGCTCTGAAACTTAGCTAATTTAAGTGCCTAAATACACAGATAGATAGCTAACTTTAAACAGCGCTGTCTAAATTGTTTCGCCTAAATGACTCATACACCCACAGCCAGTTAGTCTGTGACAAAGTAAGGCAGATGTCAAGCCTTTTGCTTGAACTGCAAAGCTGCTTTCTTTCCTGTGGTGTGAAGTATCAAGAGAAGCCCATATGCTGCCTTTTGTGATTACTTAATTCACTGGAAAAAAATAAAACACTTTTCCATACACTATCACTGAAATCATAATCCCATCTTTAACAGCAACTGTCTAAACAGAATGGTAATTATGGTTTAAAACTTGTTAATTATGGCATTCTGTGTCTAAGCTGACCATATAAAAAAGAAAAAAACAACACAGAAACAATCAAAAAGTATTCCTCAAATTTTGAATGATGCAGCTGACTAGTAATGTGGTCAGAACATCTTCACAGAGGCAAAAATCTAGTTCTATCTGTCTTGCTTTCTAAGGACATTATACATCCAAGTCCTTGTCCTTAATCCCCAAGGAAGTAGCCTTTAAGAACATTTTGTACACTGAATTTGAGAAAAAGCCTCCCTGGGACGAATATTTGTAGGATAACTCCACACTGGCACAGAATCTTCCCTGAGACTGCACTGGTACTGGTACTTCATTAATAAATCCATCTTGGCCCTACATTTTACTTATCAGCAGCAGCTTTCAAAGAGTTTTTCTGGGCAAGCCAGAATCATTCATCTTTATAAGTCACAGTACAAATTGGGATGGGCTGAGGGGTACGCTCTGGCAGGCCATGGTTAACCATTGTTATCAGAAGCATTATGCGTCACCTAATGTAAAAACAACAACAAAACCCCCAAGATTCACAAGTAACTTCTATGAGACAAAGAGCGTGACAAACCCCCCATTGCAAAGAGGTCTCCCTAACAGAGGTTTTAACTGCCAAATCTCCCCAGGACTCAAAAAGAGGTGCAGCAGGGATACTAATGTAACTGTTTCACAGTGGTACAGCCACAGCTGTACACAGGTTGACCACTTGCTCCCAGCAGCACCTCCTCTGTCAAAAGCTTTGACAGCTGAGGACAGGATTCATTTGAGTTTATGCCTCCTCTCCCATACTGAAAGTAAGGGAGACTCCCTGAACTGTTTCTCCAACCTTTACTGATGGAGGAAATATATGCAAGTGTTCACAAAACCAAACGGAAGGAAAGAAGGACAGATTACTCAGAAAGACAGTGTTGATTATTATGGCCTAAAATCTGCCTTCAGCATGAATATATCTTCCAAGTGCAGGGAAGAATATTAGACAGACCTCCTAATGGTCATGGAATAGGAAGAAGGCTGCTGCTGGCCACATGCAAAGGCTATGCACCAGAACAGCTGCCAGGCCCGGCACTCCTGAGGAGGCAGTGGGAGAAGGAAAGAATGAGATTCACTTAAGGGAAGCTGTTCTCTATCACAGTCCCAGCGTGCAGGTGGCTCACTTTAACAAAGGTAGAATATGAGGTGGCAGGGTACTGAACCTGCATGATGGGACACTGGCCCCGCTGCTCTTCAAGCCACCTCTGCCGGCACAGACAGCAGCCGGTTGAGGAGAAGCTGCGGTGTCAGGCTCACTGAGAACAGCCCCGCTGGTGACAAACGTACATGGATTTAAGAGCTTGGATGAAGTGCTGTACACCAAGCTTTACAAAACCCAGGTTTTGTTTAACTTAATCGTTTCAGCAAGACACTTCAAATGAAACTAAATGAAATGGTGTGGGTTTACAGCAGAGGGTGCGACAGGAGGGTACTGATTGATAATACACAGAGGTGCAGAAGTGGTATTTCCTGGTACAAACTCTGCAGTGGTCTTTTCTATAAATGAGTGTAAGAGTATTTATATGTCAACCAAGAATTAATCAAGGTACACTAAGAATAAAAGTGCAAAGCTTTAAAAAGGAAAACCTGTTCCATTTTACAGATATTTTCTAGCAAATCCAGATCATTAAAATATTATACTTAAGAAATTCCTAAATTAAAGTAATGGATTTATTATTCCTAGTTTGTTGTGTTAATAATCTAATATATTAAGAACAATAGGGTAAAGAATTTTTTATGTGATATGTCAGAAATACAAAATATATTAAAAACCTTTCATCCAAATTCACCCTTTATATTCTAGATTTACAGCTCAGAGTGAAAAACAGTTATCTAGAGAGAGAGCAGAATTTTAGTGGCACCACATGAAACTGTAGGTGGCAAAAGTGTGAATTGGGTAAATCTTGCTGGGTCCCCAGAAGTTGGTTGAGGCATAACTCCCACCCAACCCAGATGTCACGGACCAATCTCCCCACCCCTGTACCCTCCTGTGGTCCAAACTTGGGAGCTGCTGCTTCAAAGACTGCCTGGAAAACTATAGGGACACAGCAATACCAGATGTGGGGTAGTATTCCCAAACACATATTCACAAGTTATTCCTTGTAAGGGGACAAAGTAAACTGTTGAGGGAGACAGTTACAACTGGTGTTTTCTTCAATACACACATTTCCCACTTTCAGTAAATGCTAGATGTGGCTGATTTGCTTGACCTGATGACTGCAATTATGGACACAACATGGTATTTGCAAAAACCATCAAATATAGGAAAAACTGGGACTACCTGATGGAACCTCTTACGATAAGTTAAATCTATTCTAAGCCGGTAAATTTTATTTCATTTCCCATATTGTGCAATTTCCTCCCAGGGCAGCTGACCTCAGACAGCATCTCTCTCTCAGATTTGCCAGAGCAATGGCCTATATACCAATCTTGCAATGCATGACAGTATAAAGAGGATCTCAAATTTAGATTTATGAAGACACAGATATAGATTTTTTTATTTATTAAAAATTTGATAGAATGTGACAGCCTGTATATAATCTTCCAATTATGTGCTTTTCTGGAACGGAATGCTCTGCACATTATTTCTCTGCAAGGCAAAGAGTAAGGTCAGGACAGAGCGTGAACACTTACATTACTGTATGGAATCTTGCTGTTGTCCATCTCTCTCTTCCACAATTGGAGCAACAAATTCCTGTACTCCTGATTGAAAGGTCCAGAGTAAGAGAGAAATCCAGTAGCCAGAAGAACATTCCCCACTAAATTAGTGATTTGATTTTGAAAGTTTTTGCTGCTTGCTGTCCAACGAAGCTGTACATAAATTATAAAGAAGTTAGATTAAGCAGACACACAACTAACATGAAGATCAAACTTAAGAATTTATCTCTTTCTCGTAAATGATTGTTCTTTGAAATGGGAGTATTTCTGACTTTAAATCATTCTTTTCAGAAGTAGCAGTTTGCTTGGAAGAGATGGCAACCATATGACCAAGTGGAGAAAAAGCATCTTCCAACAAGCTGGCCAAACTGGTAAGAAGTGCTTTAACTGAGGAACAAAGTGGGAGGGAGAGGATGAGCAACAATCACGTGAGGAAGTGGAGGACCGGGTTGGCAAACAAAACGTGTGGGGTGATACAAACAGTAGGGAACCTGTAATTTATAAACCAGGGCTGATGGAGGACTACCCCAAGCATATCCACATAAACAAAGAATTGCCCACCAGACACTGGGGATGGCTTTCATACTGGTTTTGGGAAAGTAGCACAGCTGGGCATCTCTTTGAAGTGCCTGTATACCAACGTACACAGCACAGAGATCAAATGGGGAATTAGAGGTGTGCATGTGGTTGCAGAGTCATGATGTCATGAGGATCATGGGGATCATGGGGACATGGTGGGAAGACTTCCACAACTGGAGTGCTGCAACAGGTGTATACAGGCTTGTTGGGAAGGACAGGCTGGGAAGGTGAGGAGCTTGCTTTCATGTGAGAGAGCAGCTGGAATGCATGGAGTTCTGCATCTGAGACTCTGGGATGGAAAATGAGCCAGTTGTCAGTTTATTGGTTACAATTAGAGGGCAGACCAACATGGGAGATGTTGTGCGTGTCTGCTACAGATGTGATTAGCAAGAAATAGATGAGGTCTTTTCAGACAGTGGGAAGAAACCTTGCATTCACAGGCCCTGGTCTACATGGGAGACTTTAATCACTCTGATATCTTCTGAAGGGACAACACAGCAAGACACAAGCAATCCAGGAGGTTTTGAGGAGTATGCTGACAAAATATTCTTAACATAGGAACTGAGGATCCAATGAGGGCAGGTGGTTTGCTGAACCTCAGACTTGCAAACATGACAGAACTGGTCAGGGATGTAAACACTGGGGGCAAGCCTGGCTGAGAGAATTGAGATTGTTTAGCCTTGAAACAGACAGTGCAGGGAGAAATTGCTGATGGGAGGGTGCCAGATTCTTTTCAGTGGTATCCAGTGAAAGGACAAGGGGAAATGGGCACAAACTGAAATACAGGAAATTCCAATTAAACACATAAATGAGAGTTTACAATGAGAGTGTTCAAGGACTAGAATAGGCTTCCAAGACAGGTTGAGGAGTCTCCATCTTTGGAGATATTCAAAACTCAACTGGACAATGCCCTGAGCAACCTGTTCTATTTGACCTTGCTTTGAGCCAGAAAGGTTGGGTTAGATGATGTCCAGAGGTCCCTTCCAATCTCAATTATACCATGATTCTGTGATGTATTAAATATTATTCTTGAGTTTTAGTTACGCCTTTCTCTCCAGATTTCTGTTCCTTTCCAATCACTTTGCATGCAATCTTGGTCAGGACCTACGTATTTCAAATTTAGAAAATACACATTTAACCCAGTGTCCATTTTGCCCAAGGCTCCAAGTGCCATATATAGTCTTTTAATTTTTTGTCTGAAATTTTAAAAGTAAAATGGAATAACAGCTCTTACAAGACCTCATACCACAAGGCTTCAGGAAACACAAAATAAGGCACTGTAACTTCCTATTTTGGTGTTGGTCTTAAATCTAAAAATTCACTGAAAAATATAATAAAGCATCTAAGATTTTTGACTGATACATTTTGAAGTATGGCTATGCAAACACAGGATGCAATGGTTGAAGTCAAAGCTCTCAGTCTTATAAATTTTGACCCTGTGTGACATCAACCGAGGAATTATCAAAGCAAATAATCAGATGAAAAAAAAGAGTATCCTGCTTCCCCTGGAAACCTTCAGGCTAAAGCTAGAAAAATCTGCATAGGAAAGGTAAAATTCAAGCTCAGTGCAGAGGATAATGACTAGCCCACAATTCTGTAAAAGGCTGCAGCAGAAATCTGAACTTCAAACATAATTCAGGAAATTAGTCAAGCTTCTAATTGCTATTCTTGTATACTTGGTGAGAAAAAGAGAATAATCCTTCTTATAAATATTTTAGGGCAATTATTTAGGTTAAGCCTAATTCCTTTTCTTATTAAAGCTACAAGGAATTTGGCTCCTTGGCTTTAAATGTGAACTGTATCCTAATATGAGTCATATGATATGACATAAATCTTCATACTGAAGAATTAAGTCAACATAAGAAATTTTTTTACTTTGTTAGGTACATTAAGTTCAAGCAAAAGCCATACATATAACTAAAATAAAGTGTCACGTGACATCGAGATGTCACCATGCCTTGAATTTCTTGCACACTTCTAATGATCATTATGGAGTATTCTCAAAACTTTGTGCTGGAAACCTACTCATAAGTGCTAGTACCTTTTCTCCACCTAATCCTTCAATTAGAGCTGTGGCATTGTTCATCTTCCTTCTGCATGCCTCAGCATCATCAAGTAAGGCCTGCTTCTCTTTCATAGCAGCATCATACATGGCTTGTACTTGATCCAGTTCCAGTTGCTTCTCATCCAGCTGAATTTGTGCGTTATTCAGTTCTGTTTGGGCAGCTGCAAGTCTTCCCTCTTGCAAGGCTAAATTTGCCTACAGACATTTAAAAGTAAAGAGCAGTTAATACTTATTATTGGCAAGAGCAAATGACATTCATTTAATGGCACATACTGTACTGTATTGGGTACTTTTTAAAATAATGCATGTTTAAGATGACAGCAGTTTTATTCCTTTTTAACTTCTCAACCTAAAACTGGAGCACAAGCATAACATTAAAGTTATTCAATGCAATCTTAAAATGTTTTAACTACATTTTCAGAATGAGCTATTATCACACTATGATCAATGCTTTGAAATCACAACACACTTGAAATAGCTGTATGGTACATATATGAGGCAACTCATACAAGATTCTCAGTGCAAAAGAAAATTAAGATTGTCCTCATGGATTATAGAATAATAATAATGATAATGGAAACTACTCTTCTCTCTTTTCCCATCAATTACTTCTACAATAAAAAAAATATAATAAACACATTTTTTGCTCCTCTGGAAACTAAAACTCTAGAGACTTTTCTCACATCTCTATATAAATTTGAATGATGAGTTGCCAATCATTTAGATTTGGCCTCTTAACCTGTATATTCCTAACAGGGGGCGGGGGGAAAGTATTCTGTGAATTCAGAATGTGTTTCCAAATATATGTTTGCAAAGGATTAGAGACTGACAAAGTTCTTATGAAATTCACACTCCCAGATAAAGGTTGCTTCCATTTACGCTGAATATATAAAACACTTGTTTAAATATCATGTATCTTATTTCTGGTTTTTTTCTGCTTAAAGAGTTATGAAGATGGAAACCAAGATTCTGTAGAAAATGTTTTATTACAAATATTAAACTTGTCACTCACATCACATCAGAAAAGTAACAGTACAAGGAATCTCTGGGATGACTCTTAGTAAACAGTCTACAGTATACACGGGTTGGGCTTTTACATCAGAACTTGGCTAAAAATATGCACTTAATTCTTATCAAAATATGCTAAAATCAGCAAATTCTTCTTGTTTTGCATAGGGGAAAGAAAAAAAAAGAGGGGAGCCAAGACCATATTTTGAGATTTAGGCATGATAAAAATGCAGCATGAAGTCTGATGGATTTCAGAAGACAGGTCTGTGAGCAGGGAGATAGAGAAGCATATGTGTACTAATCAACGAAGCAGTGCTGCTTTATGAGTTACACTGCTACAGAATAGCACTGTCAGCAAAAAAATTGTTTACTGTAGCCACTGTGTTTGTTGCCAGATCCTAGAGATAAACAAATAGTTTAAAATGGAGATAAGCCAGCAACATGGTTGCTCGTAACATTTCCATCATGTAAGAATGCTGAAATATTTTTACTCTACTGTTTATCAAAGAACACATTAAACAGCATCTCCTAGAGATAAGCACTGTTAAATCAGTGGGCCTTGTTAAGACCCAGCTAAGCAGATTTCAGCACAACTGCTGTTATTTTCTAGTGAACATTGAACTGTCAGGAAAAGTTGCAGCAGTAAAGGAGTTTTAGTAGGTGATGTCGTGTTACTGTGTCCTGCACAAGGAAGAGGTGGGAAGGGTGAGGTGAGAGAGAGACAGAGACAGTGCAGGGGTCTTTCTGGATCTTAATAAGAAAGGCCCGACAACAAATGTCTTAATAAGATAATTGTTTTTAAAAGATCCATAAGGAGTAGAGGAACATAGATAGTAACTCTTAGATCCCTTCAGATGCTGGGCACCCCACATTCATGCAGCATCAGGCAGAGCCTGGATAGATTTTCCCATGGCATGCTGCGCAGAGCAGATTTTGTCCATGGAGAGAAAACTCTCTCTTTTGGTCATTCAAGCTACTATAAACTCCTCTTATTCTTCCATTTTATTAAAGCAATTACTTTATTAATCCATCTGTCGTCAGGCCTTTCTTACTGAGATCCAGAAAGAGTCCTGCACCAGCCCTCTCCTCCCTCACACCCCAGCCCCCTCTTCCCCACTGCAGACCATCCTGTTATCCTTAAACTCTGTCAAAGCTAAAAATTAAAGTAAACCGAAACTATTACATGTTGTTGCACCCTCAGCTGACAAATACTGAGAATACACAGAAAACAAGATCCTTGGGGAGTTGAGAAGAACAGCCTGGGCAGAACAGCTGGGAAACCAGAGAACTTACACCTGGCTGTGTGGATTCATATTTCACCTTGACATTTATCACAGCAGGACATGAACCTCAATGGAAGAGAATGGTCATGTGAATTCCCAATGTCTACGAGCAATGATATCTTGTAAATATGAAAAACAGACAGCAATAAACTACCCAGAAAGGTGCAAAAAGCTCATAAAACAGACTTCCCAGTTCTTAAAAGCTCTTAAAAGAGTACCAGCCTTGAAGATGGAGGGGCAATGAAAAAATATTTCAGATGAGTACAAAGAAAAAAATATATTGCATTCTAACATGAAAAAAAACCCAAAATCATTTCATAGAATCATCACAGAACAATAGAATGTTTTGGGTTGGAAGCAACCTTAAAGCCCAACTAGTGTCAACCCCCCTGCCATGGGCAGGGACACCCTCCACTAGATCAGGTTGCTCAAAGCCTCATCCAGCCTGGCCTTGAGCACTGCCAGGGATGGGGCACCCACAGCTTCTCTGGGCAACCTGTTCCAGTGTCTCACCACCCTCTCCGGGAAGAATTTCTTCCTGATATCCAATCTAAATCTCCCTGCTTTCAGTTTAAACCCATTACCCCTTGTCCTGCCACTACAGGCCCTTGTATAAAGTCCCCCTCCAGCTTTCCTGTAGGCCCCTTCAGGTACTGGAAGGTGCTCTAAGGTCTCCCTGGAGCCTTCTCTTCTCCAGGCTGAACAAGCTCAACTCTCTCAGTCTGTCCCCATAGCAGAGGTGCTCCAGCCCTCTGAGCATCTTCGTGGCCTCCTCTGGACTCGCTCCAACTGGTCGATATCCTTCTGATGTTGAGGGCTCCACAGCTGGACACAGCACTCCAGGTGGGGTCTCATGAGAGCAGAGTAGAGGGGGAGAATCCCCTCCCTCGACCTGCTGGCCAGGCTTCTCCTGATACAGCCCAGGATACAGTTGGCTTTCTGGGCTGCCAGCGCACACTGCTGGCTCATGTCCAGCTTTTCATCCACCGTTACCCCCAAGTCCTTCTCTTCAGCGCTGCTCTCGATTCAGTCTCTGCTCAGCCTGTACTTGTGCTTAAGACTTTACAGGATCTCTAGAAGACCACTTATAAGAATTATTTTACAGACAATTTAACAAAGTTTTCAGCAAGTTTTAGGGTAATCATAACAAAGTAGTAATAGATTTTAGTATTTCGTTTGATTTGCAGGCTGCTTAATCATACATGATGAATAATGTTTGGTTGCAGAAGAATGACTGCTAACATACCAGGATGACCAACCTATGTGATTCCCAAAGGCAGAAGGACTACTTGTCTCAGATTACCCCATGAAATCACCACTATTTGATCTCCCTGTTTTTCCTTCCAACTCCGTTTTTCAAAATTACATGGATACAAACACAGCTTTTGTATTGACATCACTGGCAGGTTGGCTAGCAGCTTCCTGTGCAGAGCTCTGCCATGAGAGCAGGAGGCAGGTTCTGCTGCCAAGGAGAATCTCCTGTACAAGAAGGCTATTAGAGTCACAAGTAGCTCCATACAAAGATTTACAGCCAATTACAGACGGGAAGGAAATGTGCCTCCTAATTACAAAGAACCACTGTGGCCTTTCTAATTTTAGCAGCATTGCTATGTGAACAAGCTTCACACCCTTCATTTCATCCCTCTGAGTCGCGCGGCAAAGCCAGGATTCACATTCTGTTCCAGTTGGATTCAGTGGGAAAGCCTGAATAAATGGATTTTCTGTGAATGAATCACGAGGATTTGAGACATGAGATGCACAGTCTTATCTGTGCTCCTGGAGAGGGGGGGCTATGCTAGAACATGCCTAGGCTTGCATGAGAGCAGCAGCTTCAGCCTTTTCTTGCCATTGGCATTGTGGGGAACCACACAGACAATCCTCTGAGTTTCTGCTCCAGCCAGTGCCTCTACCTGCTCTCTGAGTCTTTCTGCATGGGGCAAGTATGGTGACAGCACCTGTGCCAACATGGACCACAGACTGAATTGTTAGGCAGCTCTTTTGCTTTCTTCCAAGATGCCCTCAGAGGGGACTTCATAGCAGGCAGTGAAACAATCCTGTCCCTTTTAACCTTTTTGCATCCCACATAAAACCAGGACAAATAAACATGTAATTACAGTCCACAGCTTTACTGTTAAGCATGCCCAGGACCTCTCTCTGGTGCTGAGGTTAACTGGCATAAACCAGCTCATATTAAGCTCTCCCAGCCACTAAAGCAGTAGAGCTGCATGAAAACAGCTGTGTGGAAATGGCCTTTGGACCAAGCTAGTTCCTGAAAGGTGCCCAGAGATTGCTGAGAAAATGCTGCTTAGCCAAGACCAAATTCACACTAGGGATCATTCTAACAATTTAACAGTGCAGATGATCACCTTCCAATGTCTAAAAAAAAAATTCCCTAGCACTGTTTAATTTATTAGTATTGACATAGCCATAAGTTTCTCATTGATTCACTGCAAACTCAATTTTTCAAAGCACCAAGTATATCTGGCCCTGACCCAAGAAGGCATTTCAATAAAAATGCCTTCTCCAATAAAAAAACTCACACCATTTAATGCTATCCCAGCTCTTGAATACATATGTACACATGCAAACAGATCCATGCAGAGTAACATTAATAAAATCTTGGCCTCAAATTTTGCCCAGACCATCCCCAAATCACTCTGAAGAGAAGCTGTTGCTCAGAAAATTCAGGAAATGTTATTAGAAGTAGGAGAACCCGTAAGAAAAAAAAAGCCTGGAACTTTCTAATTCAACACATGTAAGGAATATTTGGAGTTTTCCTAGCATCTCTCTTGTTTCAGGAATTTTAGCTTTCCAAGTTCATTGTTCTTACAGCCCACTCAGCACTCACTATTGCTGGATTAGGCCAGAGGCTTCTTGCACTTGGACACTCTCACTCTGCCAGCAGTGTGCCCAGGTGGCCAAGAAGGCCAATGGCACCCTGGCCTGCATCAGGAACAGTGTGGCCAGCAGGACTAGGCCAGTGATTGTCCCCCTGTGCTGGGCACTGATGAGGCCGCACCTCGAATCCCGTGTTCAGTTTGGGCCCCTCACTACAGACAGACACTGAGGTGCTGCAGCGTGTCCAGAGAAGGGCAGCGGAGCTGGGGAAGGGTCTGGAGCACAAGTCCTGTGAGGAGCGGCTGAGGGAGCTGGGGGTGTTTAGCCTGGAGAAGAGAAGGTTCAGCGACGACCTTATTGCTCTCTACAACTACCTGAAAGAAGGTTGCAGAGAGGTGGGGGTTGGTCTCCTCCCAGATGACAAGTGATAGGACAATAGGAAATGGCCTCAAGCTGCACCAGAGGAGGTTCAGATTGGATATTAGGAAAAAATTATTCTCTGACAGGATTGTCAGGCACTGGAACAGGCTGCCCAGGGAAGTGATTTAGTCACCATCCCTGGAGGTATTTAAAAGACTCTAGATGTGGCACTTGGGGACATGGTTTAGTGGTGGACTGGGCAGTGCTGGGTTAATGGTTGGACTTGATGATCTTAAAGGTCTTTTCCAACCTAAAGATTCTATGATTCTATAAACCTTTCATGAGCTCCTGTGCATGTGCTAGGTGACCACCTTTGCCTTTTGCTTCAGTCCTGTTCTGGGTGCATGGCATCTGGCTAACAACACTTCATGGAAATACAATCTCAAGCTGCTCCTGTCCAGATCACTGCAGCTTTTTTACACAGACACCCCATTGATTTTGTATTTTGATATTTTTAATATTTCTATAATTATAATTTGATATTTTGATTTTGATTGATTTGATTTTCTCAGACCCTCGACACCATGATAAGTTTAAATTCATTATTATTTAGGGAAACATTGTAAGAGAGGCAAACACATACACAGGTTTTGCAGACATTCTGAAAACAATGTTTCCACTTCACCAATCTAAAAAAATTACACACATACACATGCAAACAGATCCATGCAGAGTAACATTAATAAAATCTTGGCCTCAAATTTTGCTATCACTGACCATTCCTCAGGATTAAAACAACATCTGAAAGGCATAGAGATCATGTCTCTCATCTGCTTTTCACAGCCTCTACTAGCTACTGCAAGATTCTCCATTTTTCTATTCACTTACATGTCCTGACTTCAATCTGTGTTGCTAGGTTATCTAATCCTCCCTTTCACCCCCCAGAGTATATGCTTTACTTCCACAGTTATTGTGGGCCTTGAATTTGGACTTGAATGCTTGTTTTCCTGCCCAGTGGGCATCACCTTGACAAGGACACACTTATTTAAATGGACGCCCATCAAATTTGGGCACTCCTTGGCTGTTATCTCTTCCTCAGGTGCAAGATATCCTCTTATTGCCTGCTGTGGCTTTTAGTTCAGCATGGAGACTAGTGAAAGCAGAAAAGTCTCATATTAAAAACTGAGTTTGACAGGGAGAATCCTCAATATCAAACAGAATTTATAAACTGTAGATACATTTCCCTTGATCTTCATAACAGCCTATGGAGAACTCAATTAAAATCACTGGAGACATCTCTAAGGGAAGTTATCCCCCTATACACAGTCCTTTAATTGGAGGTTAACAGAATCACAGCAAAGGATGTCTTCATTCTGCTGTTACATTCTTCAGCTAACAGATAAACAGCAGACCGTGTTTCAGATTTACTGGGTTAATCCAGCAGGCCTGCTTACTAGGTAACAAGCTAGCAGGGAATGGCTCGCAGTCATGTTGAAGGGTTATAGGAAACCAGCGCACACACGGTGACCACTGTATGATAAGCAACTGCACAGCATTGTATTTGCAGGGAACATTTGCTTGTGCTTTCTGTGTTTGAGTCTCAATAATGACCCTTAGGCTGCAGGCCACATATCTAAAGAATGTAGGTACCCATTTCCAGGAATGAGTTAATTTTTGCACACTATATTGACTAAAATAGAAGTCACTATTAATTAGTTTTCACAAGCTGTCACATTTAAGATATACGAGGCACTAGGTCTCAGTTAAGATGCAATTTTAAAATGTATTGGATGGATTTTGCAGGTGTTGAAGGGGATTTATCTCCTAGAACAGCAGTTAGGATAAAGCAGCTTGATTAATTCATTCAGTAAACCCGCTTTTAGCACTGGATGATTTAGCCTGTGCTAGTACTTTACACAGTTTAATTGTACATTTATTTTCAATTATTTTCTTAGCATCACTCCAGTGCTTCCTGCAATATCTCCTGCATACTTTAAAGCACTTCCTCCCTCTGTCATCTTCAGTTTTAAAATATTTGTGACTGTTGCTATACCTGGCACTAGGCATCACTTGGCCAAGAAATGCATGTTCAGTTTTTTATCAGCTACAGTGTGTCAAGAATGTAAATACTTGAATACAATGTTAAAATTATATGTAATCTTAACTCACATATATTCAAATAAAAACTGCAAGAAGACTTTTGCAGCTTTCAGAGTAGCATCTGCATATAAAGCCACTATTTCCCCTAGGTCTTGCTCTCTTTTATAGTTCTCAATAGTCACATTTCAAATGTTTTCATTTCTGTTTTCATTAGTGAACATCCCATTATTTGAAAAGGGAATTCTACTTATATATCACAGAAATATAGTTACTTGAATCAGAAACATCATGCTTTTAATGACTTTGAATCAGATCTGTCTAGATATACTAAAAGAATATGCCAAAATTTTTGAATATACCACTGATGCAGTGGCTTATACAATGGGAGACTGAACATAAATACAGTGGAAGCATAACCAATTGAATGTATTTCTTCAGAAAAGAGCCATAAAATCCCCTGTAGAAGCAATGATTATAGATCACCATATAAATATTCAAACTCCTTTTTTTTTTTTTCAATATGCTTATAAATGAAACGTTTCCAAGACAACAAAGCTCTCTGTAAGAATGCAGGCAACAGTATCTGATCCATTTCTACTGTAGTTCAATGGTACAACAGAATTTTATGACAGGTGACTACTTATTTTATCATATATACACTCACATGTAGCAGTTTGACACACTGAAGTTTTCTTAGAGAGCTGAATTCCAGCTAAATTCATTAAAGAATTTAGTCTGTCTTCAAGGCCAGGCTGGATGAGGCTTTGAGCAACCTGGTCTAGTGGAGGGTGTCCCTGCCCATGGCAGGGGGTTGGAACTAGATGGTCTTTAAGGTCCCTTCAACAAAAACCACTCTATGATTCTATAAACAATACTTCTGTGCCAAGAAAGGTCTCTCCTTTCCTAGATTCTACCAAGACCACAGAGTATGCCACTTCCCAGGCCAATAGGACTGAGAAGTTTTCTTGAAACCATTCTACCTGGCACCAAGCCCTAGAGCAGAGACAGTACCAGTATCTCCCACTTGCAGATATCCAGGTTCTATAAAATACTAACGTTCTCAGTGAAAACTGTGTCCATACAAGTAACAACTGTACCACAGGGTAGCTGTGTAAGGGGAAAAAATTGTCAGGTTATATTTAACCTCTGAGTGCTTGACTTCACAACTGGATGTGAAGAAACAAGAATCTCTTGTAAGTCGTGATCTTTTTTTAGCAAAAATAACACTTTTTCCACTCAACTATAATCATCCCTCTAGAAAAATACAATGAGTGATATGAAATACCTTAAGAGGAAGGACTTCTTTATTAATACCATAGAAATAAGCCATTGCTTGTGTCCATGAGCAAAGACCTGCTACATTTCCACACACTTTTTTAGCAGTCTCAAGATTATAATCTTCCATATCCAAATAAGGCTCTAAAAGCTCCACAGTTTCTCCTGTAATTGAGTCCTAGTCAATGGAAAGGAAAAAAAAGTGTTTTAAAATGGATTTTAGAATAAAGTCTGCTTCACAGAAACATTTTTCTTTTTAAAGAGACAGTGCTATGACTTCTTACAGAAGAAATTAACAAAACAACACTGTTGCCTTTAGCTGTTACAGAGGACAGAAGATTAGCTGGGTTTTGTGAACTCAACTGAACATAGCTACTACTACCGTTGGAACAAATTGACTTGAGTTTGCATTTAATATCCCTATTTGACCCATAAGATTTACAGGCTTCATTTGTACTCGTAGCTCCATGACAACTTAAGCTGGTCTAAGTTACTGCTGCTACAGCACTGTACCTTCTTACTCTCCTCCCCCTCAACCAGATGTTCTTGCACCACCTTTAAGACCATCACCAATGCTCAGTGAGCTAGTTTGAGGCTAATATGACAGAAATCTGAGTCAGCAAACTAGTGATTAGTATTCTTCTAGGCTAGTTCCCAAGTTCACCATGATATCAGACATGAACCAGTGTGAATATAGCTGAGTCAAACATGCAGCTTTAGGAAGGAAAATGATGAATCTGCAAGACACTTACAATTTCACTGAAGCCAACCCTTTTCCTTAACCATAAAAGCCATTTCTTTCAGCTGTTCACTTCATTATTCTAATCCCAGATTTCCCCCTCCCTGCTCCTTCACAATCTGTTGAGAACATGAAAAGCCAGATCTTTGATGATGGTGGTTAATCTATAATTATGTAAGTGTCAGAAGAAAATGGAATTCATCTCCTTAAGCAATGTAGAGAGTAGAAGAGCTTATACAGGGTAACAATGGTTGCTTAACAATAGAGGCATTAAGAATCTTTTTTGGGTTTTCTTTGGGCCAATGTATTAATGCCTTTCTTTTAATGCATCTAAAAATCATCCTCCATTCATACTGTGAAGCAAAAGATCAATTTCATGCTTTTCTGCATAGCAAAAAGGACTGTACTTGTCTGATCCCTAGCTACTATAATAACAAAAAGACATTCATTATATTATTCCTAAGATCTGTCATGGTGATGTTTTCACTATGAGCATTCGCTAAAATGTAAAACAGTGCTGGACAAACATTTTGACTTTTTCATTCTCCTACTCAGAATTACAAGCTAGCAAGCTGGCAAAGGTGAAGCAAAGACCAACCAGCAGTGGCCTAAATCTCTGTTCAAGACCTTGAAAAATGTCATGATTTCCCTTCTAAGTAATGAATTTTAAGCCTAGGGAACAATTTCATCCACTAATCTTCCTTGCCTAAAAAAATTAGGAAAGTACAAAAATCTCACAAACAAGTCAGCAGTGTAATACGCTCAGAACTCCAGACATGATGAGTCTGGAGGCTTTCTTCTCATATATATTCAATCTTAGAAACAAGAAAGGAGGCAGGAGGACAGCATGTGAAGTGCCTCACCAGGGATAGAAGTAGTCTAGTGCTCTTCACCACATTCATCAGCATCACTTCCTGCAAGAACTCAGTCCCACAGAGATTGTTGGGACTCCTCTGAGTAAAGTTGAATGTGTTGCAAACTACCAGCAGGAACACATACACTATTAATAAGTGCCAAAACTGGAAGCTTTATTAGAGAGAAGCTTAAGTAAGGAGTGCATAATTAGTCCCCATTATCTTTAAACTCATTTCCTCCTTCTGTTTAGTGACGATAGCACTTGGAAAAGTGGCCAGATTGACAACCCCAGGAAGAGACTGTCTACAGAGGCAGTGCAAGTTTCCACATGGTGCCTTGTCAATATGGCTCACTAGGAGAAATGGCTCCTGGGGCTAGTGAGAATCATGGTTTCCAGCCTCATCTGCACAACAAAAACACTGCAGTAGCTTAGAAAAGCCATCAGCAAAATGCACAGCTGAAGCAGATTAAAAGATCACTGTACAAATGAAAGAGTACATTCTGCAGTGTTATTGAAAACACATGTTTTGCCAAAACATGCTCGGTTTTCTGGATTTTAAAGTTGGGGCATGATTCTGCCATTCCATATTGCAGCCTAGCTCTTTTTCTGGTTCAGCTACCCGTGATATCTTTCTTCTCTTCCCTGCAGAGAAATTTCCATTGTCTCACAGTTCAGTGAATCTTGCTGCAAACAGGACAAATTTCTGTCCTGACAGAAATAAAAACCTGTGTTTGCTTTTATTTCTCTTGCAGTTCACACTAAGGTTCTCAGTTCATTCTGCAGTTCACTATTTTTCTAGAGAAAGAACCCCAAAAGTTCTCAAATATCTCAGTATTTTTCCTGACAGGATGCTCATTTTCTTCAGTATTTCCTCCTAGCTCGCCCCCAAATAATTCCGGATGGAATTCTAGAATGCCTTATGTGCAAACAAGCCTGGTAGCACTAGAGATGGCGAGCCATTTGAAAAATCATGAGTCTTTTTAAGGCAAATTCCTACAGAGAAGTAGAAACTGCCTGAATAAAGATAACACAAACTTTCTCAAGGTTTGATCTAGTGCTTGGGATACTTGTGTCTGCCATCAAAACTGTGTGGCTCAGGAGAAAAATTACTGACATAATGAACCATGAAAATGGAGGGAAATACAGCCATGGAGGTACCTACAACCATAGGTACACAAAAGCCTAATCTGCTTCAAAGTACCTTTGAAGGCAGTTTGATCACTTTCATGTGATCTCTAAAGAGAGTTATAGGAGTAATAGTGCCACTGTTAACTTCTTACCTTCTGGAAAGTAAGCAACATGCTAAGAAATCCTGAATTATTCATTAGTTTCAGTGCTTCAGTCCATGATGGCTTCACACATGGGCGTTCTTGATCAGGTGTTACTGAGTCTATTTTTCTTTGGAATAAAAGTAGCACACAATCCATAATTCGCATTATCAAGTGAGGAGGTTTACCCAGTTTGCGAACAGTTGCAATGTCAGAAGGTTTTATTGTCTAAAAAATTAAAAAAGAAAATAATCCATTTATTTAAGCAATCACTTGATGGTAGAGAAAGATGCATTTGGGATGACTGTATATGTAATGCAGTTGCTGCAGTTTTGCAGGTAACTCAGAAGCAGTACTGCAGAAAGTCCTAAGGTAGTACCACTCAATGATTGCTTTATTACCTGACAGTAGAAGAGGCCCATCTTATCTCTCCACTGCCTCAGTTTTCAGTTTTCTTTCTACAAGGATTAACAGGTCAGTGCTAGTCCTTTCAATATTTTCTTTTTCAAATCAGAAGCCATATTATTACAAATAGCAATCATTAACTACATGCATACGCAGAATATCTTTGATTCTGACCTGCAGGGCTGCCTCGGCTTCTTCCAATGCAGGTCTTGCAGCTTCAAGCTTCTCTTCAGCTGCTGCTTTATCAATGGCAATGTCATCCACAATGGCCTGAGCCTTGTCTTTTACCTTTTGCACCTGCATTTTGACCCTTTCGGCATCTTGAGCTTTCATAGTTACTTCCAATAAGACTTCATCAGCTTTTTTTGAAGCCACAGCCAAATCTTTCTCCTTCATCACCAGCTCTTTGGAGAGATGATTTACTGAAACTTCAGCTTCCATCAGTTTTGCAAGACCTGTGTTGAAGAAATTCCATTTTAGCAACAGGAAGACCTATTCAGAGAGAAACCTCAGTGAAGCAATCTGGATACTTAAAAATAAGACACTCAGATTCATATTTAGGAACCCAAGTGAGTGATCCCATGTGTTGAACACCAAAATTAATCAGTGGTAATATCCATTTGCTGTTTAATTTTTTGTTTTGTTTTAAATCAGTAAGAGTCTTCAGAATCTGTCACTTCACTTGTTTATGTTCTTACATATGAGCGAGAAATTAAACACATATATTGAAAAGCATTAGTATTTTGAATAGGACTCTTCAAAATTATGTGTGCAATTTCAGAAATCCATGAGACCATAAGAAGTAGATGAATGTACTCTCTGCAACAAAAGAAAGAGGTGGAACCTGGCATCCTGAGCAATGCAATGAAGACACAAGGAGACTCGGCTGAACTTCTAAATTCAACATTAGATGAAGGTCCAGATGAGATGGGGGTAACAGAAACTAAAGATTCTTGAGCAATACAATGTTCCAATATTTTTTTCAAACGATGAGAAAATCAGCTAGAAAAGCTATAAATATAAAAAGCCTTACATATAAATGTATGCATCTGAATGTAAATGCACCATGTAAATCTTTCTAATCCTCAAAAAAAAAGCACATATGTTCCTTCCAGGCACCCAGCCACCCTCTTCCTATGGAGATAAGCGTACATAGTTCAGTTCTGCAATTGGTAACAGTGGGAGAAGAAACAGTCTAAGTACATGTTCACTTCCAAACACCACTTAGTTTTGGAAACTGTGTAGTTGTTTACTGTGTATGACCTTGTGCAGCGTATTGTTTTGGAAACTTTACATTTGGTATATAACTGTTTCTTTAAAAGATTCTTCAGAGAGACTGAATCTGAATGTTTACTTACCTTCCCTCAGATTTACTTTTAGCATGTTTAAATGTGAAAACTAGGATCACAGTAGTTTCTTGGCATGCATACAAGTTAAAGCAGGATTTTCAGGTATTTTAACTGCAAACTAATACTGTTTTCAAAACTCATCTGCAACAATCATGAAGTTAATTGAAACATAACCTCTGCATAAGTTGTAATCACACACAACACAGCTGAAAACATACGTCCACTTCTAAATGAAAGTGAGCTCACAATGTAAATCCATAGTTTTAGATTCTTTTACTCAGATTGTTCTCACTTTAAAAAAAAAATAATAAAATCAAACAGATTTTACAGTACCTGTTCTCATGCGTTCAGACAAACTTCCAACACTTGCAAACTTCTCTTTGTAAATAGTTTTGTATCCTCCAATGAAGGACAGGTAAGATTTTGGAGTCACAAATGTTCTTCGTCTATATCTTTCAAAGTATTCAACACATTTTTCAGCTACAGTATCTTGAAATGTTCCCATGGTGTTAACAACACTCTGTTTCACTTCATCTGTGCACTCAATATGGTAGGAAACCAAAAAATGCTGTGCAACTGCTACAAGAGCATCTTTAGGCCAGCGCTGGAACCAGTCCATAGTACAGCCTGAAATCAGACCTGGAAATCTGAGTGCACGAGTTCTGAATTTTTCCCCAACAGGAGAAAAACAAAGAACCACATGCAGATTATTACGAACTCGTGTAAGAAAGTAATTATAAAGATTTTCACCAGTGGGAGTACGCTTTGGGTACTCCTTCTTCATGGCCGGTATCAGGTCTTGCGTGATTTCACCTATTTCATCTCGTGGAAAAAGATTTGAGATTTCACCTGAAGCCAAAACATTGTTCATGTACTCAAGAAAAGATTCATCTCTGATTTCATTGTCTGTGAATATAAAGACAATGCCCTTTCCTTTTTGCCCAGCAGTGCGGTACAAGATTTTCAGATCATCCAGAAGGTTGGTGGTGGCATATGTTCTGAGATAGAAAAGAATTAAAGAAAGAGAGAAAAAAAATCAAAGATCATTTTAGGAAATACCTATCATCTCGCTTAGCTTCCTTAAGGTAAGAAAAAATCTACATAATCTACATAAGAAATCAACACCATATTTCCTGGTTTGATTTTCTTAGGGTTTTTTTCTTAACCATTTTCCCAAAGTGAATGATCAGTATCATAAATCCCATAAATCATGGGGAAGGAGGTGAAAGCAACATAATAATATGCTGGAAAAAGGATGGTATGTCTAAGGTAATGATGATGCTGCTTTGCATCCCTACAGTTTGCAGATGTAAATTTTTTACTAAAACTGTAGGTTAATACAGTTGGATTAAGTTGTCAAGTAGGTTCTGATACCTGCAACCATTACTTAAATACAGCTGGATTATCCTTCAGTGATATTGAGTGCAGGTTAAAGGAATTGATTGAGAAAGAAGCAAAACCAACTGAGGGTTTTATCGTGTTATTTTGGTTTAACTGAAATCAAGCCCCAGAAATGATACTTAAACATTATCACTTGCTTTGATCAGCTCTGTTGCGAATAGAAAACAATTTCCATTTTCATTACACCTCTTATAGCTGGTGCACAGAGGTAAGATTCAGATGAAGTCCACACAAATTCAACTACAGAATTCAGATTATGGAATATAAAATTAAGTAAAGAAAGGTTAATAAAAAGGCAGAATTTTTTTCCATTATGTTCATAGCCAATTAAAGCTGAAATTAGGAACCTCCTTTCTTTGAAACCTGTTTCTTATGTCCAAGAGTATCTTCAAATAATTGCAATACACACGACCCATTCTTCAGTATTTGAAAACAATACTTTATATCAAATATGCCATATAGAAAGTCTCCCAGTTCTCTTCCAGCTCCATCTTAACCACTGCTCTACAAATACCCTTAATGCAAGCACTGCAGAGCTTTTAAAACAATCTAACTCTTCTGTTTGCCTGTGTCAGCTACAGTTATTGCAGTGATTAGTGTTATGCTGATAAGAGCATAGGAATTTCTCTACTGAGCGAGAATAGCAGTCCATCTAGCTCCATACTCAACACCAGCAACGGGAACTGCTACTTAGAGAGAAAACATGAGCCAGCATCCATTATTCACTGCTTATTTATTTCTTGCCCCCTCTATATTCATAGCCGTTGTATTAAGAGTGTTAGAAGGTATGTCCAGCTTGTCCCCTCAGCATTCACTAATGATCCTGCTAATATTGTCTTCCTCCACAGCCTCCTGTGGCAAGTTACAAAAGATGATGATCTGCTTTGTAACTACAGACTTTCAGGTACCTGATTTTAGCCCACCTCAAATTAGCCTCAGCAAATGAACTGAAGTATTGATTTGCCTTATTAATGCATTTTGAATCTTGCAAGTCTAGGGACTCTATTCTGTGACTCTACACCTTTCACTTTCTCTCCTGTGTTTTGTTACCCGCTGTTCCTTCCTTCTGCTTCTGGGACACAGGAAGAGGCTGTGATGTGTCTTTCTCTTTCCTTTCATCAGAACCTCATAACATTGTTCAAAGACCTGATATATCTCTCTAAGGAAGATTTCTCAGTGTGCTGAGCAGTTTGCAGAATGACATACACACTGCCAGCGCTCAGTGCTTACCCTTGTAAACCTTATGACAAAAGAGAAACAGATGGAAGGCAGTAGTTACTTCCAGTCACTGCAAATTTCTACAAATTACTAAATTCCAGCACTATGCATTACTAAGTCATTGATAGCCATTGTAATAATACAGTCAGGGTACATAAGCATCTATAGAAAAAGTTACTATTTCCCCTGGCCATCAGCATTTGCCCATTATACAGAAGAGGACAGCAAACTATTCCATGTTATCTTTCATGCAAAATGGTATTTTAGTGGGATTTCACAAGGGTACATTGCAGACTTCAATGCTGAAGCAAAGACAGATCTCCTGTCAACAGCATAAAGGCTGCACAACAAGGAAACAGGTTCTGTCGTCTACAGACCATGCATTCGCACAGATGCTTTTGATCGAAAATGTAGTTTAATATGTGAGATAAAATGTTTGACCAGTTTGTATTTCGTTGATTGTGAGACATTCATTTCTATGGCAAATGAAGGAGCAAATGTTTCCGTACGTTGCATTGTGTTACCTTGTTAAAGTAATCTGAAAGCTCTCATATCCAGCAATATATGATGCTAGTCTGGTCAGACTCTGTTTTCCAGATCCACCCACACCCACCAACAATGCATTTCCTTGGGGAGTACGAATAATGCGTGATATTTTTATCAAATGGATGATTGCATCCTGTTTATTGAGACAAAAATAGACGAAAAGATGTAAATATAATACTATGTATATTTGAGTAGAAGCACATCACCAACCAACTGCCTCACAACAGCTAGATAGCTTTTCTGGAGCCTATGCGAAAGACTCAGTCCTGTACTCATCCAAGTCAACAAGAGATTTCCCCCGACTTCAGCAGGCAGCAGGGCTAGCCCAAGAGAAACGTCATTGTATCAAGCTCATTATGAAGCAATGTTATACGCAGTGTTGATATTCAGCAGAGAGGAGGGCGTGCCTCTTAGAGGACAGAAGGAAAAGCAGAAAGGATGTGGATTAACACCCTCCCCCAATCTTTTAGCTGAGCTACTTACAGGCTCTCTAAATAGGCTGCCAAAAGTAGAATAGAAGTACACTTCAGACATTTCTTATTCCACTGTTCTATTTATCTTAGAGCCAGAATTCATCTGAAATGCCATAAAGACCTACCAAAGGACCCCGCCTAAAGCTGAAGAAAGCATCAAGCGACCTGTGAGAAGGAGGCAATTTTCAGAGATGCAAGATGACATTCACAATGTGCACTGGAGAAACAAGTGAGTTGTGCTTTGCATTATTCAAGGCAGGAGAAAGAAAAGATGGGGAACTGCAAAGAGATGGAATAGTTTGTGGGGGCAAAGGCAGCCGGGAGAGAGCAGCATGGCTTTATAGAGCTCATTTGTAAGGCTCATTGGATACAGGCCTATCCATTCTGAGCTATCTCCAAAATAATTTGATAGAAACATACAAGATCCATGTATCGGTAAGTGCAAAAGACCAGGAACTTTCTGTGTTACAGTCACTAATACCTTGAAAAATACTAAATCCATCTTTGATCCTCTGATAGCTTCATTGTACTGTTGCATGAACATCTGTAATCTTTCAGCCAAATAATCCAAAGATGGGATAGGCTCGTAAATTTTAGGAGCCTTCAAGTCTGCATCATCAGGTTCATCTCCAGTAGCTTCTGGGGCATCACGCAAGAAATCCACAAAGTACGATTCTGTAGACTTATCTTCAAATAAATTTTGACCGTGTTCTGCATAAGCAATCTACAACAATACATTAAGGATTGCTTTAGTAATGAAACATTTCATTGACCTCTTTCTGTGACAAGTACTGGAACGCTATTTGCCTACCTTTTTCATCATGTCCTCGAACCAGTCTTTATCACTTTGGCTGATGAACCTGTCTGCAATAACACGTCTGCATTCATGCTGGAACAAGGCTACCAAAACACTGATGTTCTGGCAGACTTCAGAAGTAACTGTAAGTATTCCTTGCCAAATACGACTGAGGTCTCGTAAATTAAAGATGTAATGAAATTTAGCTGGAGTTGGTAACATCTACGAAATAATGTCATAAGCTATATTCAGATAACTACTAAATAAAAATATATTCGGTCTAGTATTAAACGAATATGGAAATTTTCACAGACTTCAAAATCAACATTGCATTAAGGCAGAAATATATGCTTGGCATTTAAGAGGCAACGGTAAAAATGAAGAAATGACAGTAACAATGACCAGCTCCTTAATTCCACATAATTTCACTTGAGTTTCTTTGGATCTTTCAAGTTCCAGGAGCATTCACTGAAGGGTAGCCAAGACAGTTTAGTTAACAATGGCATTGAAGGCCACAGTAGAAATGTCAGCATTGCTTAACCTGTGGTGTTGCTCCTGCCCTTTCTCCCAGATCATTTCTGTCATTCTCTTTTGTCCTTTCCAAGAACATGTGAGGAAAACTTCATGAGAAAAAGAAAAAGTAGATGGAGAAAAGCAGAGAGAGCAGAAAAATTATAAAAGATTATTTGAAAAAAAACCAAAACAAAACAAGAAACAAACTAGCAAAAGCTACATTTTCTCTATAGGCAGTTAATTAGCAGTAATAAGCACCATTTCTGGGGAATATACTGGTCAATAGCTGACTTGGTCATTAGTTTCACTATTAGTTTCACTATCTCTCTGTGTAATTCATGTTTATCCTGCAGCTGAGTTGTCTGGGAAATTCTAACCAACATTTTTCTGGTCTAGAAAATATTTATCAAATCCCTGCCTCTCTCTATCTTTCCACCAGTGTCCTCCACTTTTTACATTACAAGATCAAATTTGGCACACATTTCTATGCTGTAATTTTGCTCTTAACTTTTCAAATTTCAGTCTATACATACATTTTATTTTCTATTTCAAAGCAACATTTGCTTAGGAATTGCAGTTAAATGTTTTTACAATCTGTTTGAAATGGAAGAAGAAAATATTTAGAATATATTAGATACCAGATTTCATTTGTTTTGAACTGATTCCCTTACTGTCAAATTAGACTTCTTTCCTTTAATTCATAAGTTTCTCACAATCCCAAATATCTTTACAGAAGATTCCTAACTAATTTTTAATTTATGGTTCCTTATGCCCTTGACATTTTCTCAACCAGAAGACCTCTTCCTATCAGCTATGTTTGCTATATTTATATAATGTAATTCTTATGTTAGCTATAGAAGGCATTGTATATGACGTTTTTAATCAGCTAACTAGGCATCAGCCAGCAGTTATACATACAGGTCACAGCCTCACATCATGAAGTATGAACACATTGGGAGTTGCTGCTTTGTCATGGTACAGATGTTTCAAAGGCTTCTTAACAGACGTAATATTACCTTTGCTTTTGTTGCTTGCCAAACCTTTCGAGTTGTAGATACTAATGCTGAAGCCAGTTTACATATTTCTGCAGGGAAATGTCGTTGTTCACAGAAATAGCCTTCAGCTATTGTTCGAAATACTTTGTCAACAGAGGAAGTGGAAGGCAGTGTGCAGTTGTAGATGGTGAAGTGGCGTTTCAGGCGCTGTGGGATGTCGTTCCGACCACCTCCAGGGTGAATCATAGCAGCTACAAACTGGATATCAACCACATTAGTGAATTCTCCTGGCTTCTCCAAATTGTAGAAACCTTTCTGTTCCATCAGCTGTCTTACAATCTCATTGGTGATCTAGTTATTGCCAAAAAAAAGAAATGGAACAGTTAAGTTTTTCAGGGTTCTCAAAGAAAGGAAAGAGGAAATCTCCAATACAATAAATTTAGCAGACAGGTAGCAACATGGTACCAAGTGCTCTGATGCAGTAGATTGGCTGCATGTAAGCTCCATGTGCTAAATAGTTCTGCACATGAGGTCAGACATTCCACTGCATTTCCATAATATCAATCTAAGAAAATTCAGCACTTTAAAGCTTCAGTACAGACTATATATTCAGACTGACACAGGCACTTAGATAGTGACAAAGAATGGTTAGTTTAGCACAAAGTGGAGTCACACACTCACTTGTATAGAAGCAGTGAGAGAGCAGGATTACAGAACTATACTGGGAGCAGAAAAACTACTTTTTCTCAGCAGTATTTTTTTAATTTAAGTCAAATGTTCAGAGTATAGTTCTATAAGTATTCATTTATCAATATTTCAGGATACCTTGCTAGTCCTGGACGTCAACTGTGATGTTAGATTTCACCTAATAATAACCGTACTTTAAAATCCAGAACAGATGGGAGAAGGAAGGAGTCTCTGATCACTTCTGGATTTGCATGCTTCCTTTCCCAGATTGGTTTTTAGTACAGGTAGTCTGGAAATTCTGCAAGCTCTCTATGTAGCCAAAACAGAAGGCTTAAAAGCTACAATGATTGCACTAAGTGGCTTGATGCTGACCCTAATCTTTTGGGACTGACAGCTTATTACTCTTGGCCAAAACTGGCTTAGGGAAATTGCTTTTAGTAGACATACTTGTCTAGTCCATATTATAACGTCTTGTTCCTAAACTCTCTTATTTTTGCACCTCACAGACCACCATTTCCATCAGCGGCAGTGGCAAGACACCAATTCCCAAATGTTAACGTTTTCCTTTTACCTGATCACCCCATTCATTAACCACAGGCATGTTGATGTCATCAATAAAGACAGTCATTTTCTTCCCTGCCGGAGGTCCGTATGTGGTGCCCATTCTTTTATCTGTGTAACTTTCTATGCTCCTTTGGAACATATTTGGCAGAGTTGCAGAAGAAAAGTTTAGGCATTTGGTCAAATAAACATCAGGATCATATTTGCTTGTGTAATCCTGCAAGGTAAACCAATTTTAAGTAAAGTGAACCAGTACCTCCAGATGAATTCAGCCAAAAGGAGACACAGGTGCTCAGCAGCCCTGCAAAAATCTGACATTTAAAAAATCTCAGTCTTGCTATTAACTTCAAAATGTTAATTATCAGCAGTTTATTTAAGATAAATATACCATCTTCGACCTGAAATTCAAACAAATTCTCAGTTGATGTTTTGCATAAAGTTTCTAAGTATTAAAATGTATAAGCTTTTAACAGAATTCACTGTGTTACAACAAGCAGACATGTGACAACTCAAGATGCAAATAAACTTTTCATTAGCAAATTTCAGGGTTTTTCTAAATTCAAACTGTTAGTCATGATCTCTAGAGCAGTCTGCAAGGAACAAGTAAAAAAACAAATCCTTTTTCACATTTACACTGCAGCACCATTTCTTACAACAAAAGCAGTGGAAAGGAACAGTAGTGTAAAAGTAAACCTAGCTACACTGCATTTACTGATAGTTATCCTCTCTTAATGAAGAAAAAAATCCTTGGGTTTTATGAATGCATACAATTCCCACAACTGCCGCTGATGCCCTAAAGCAACAAAGTTCCACTTTTCTTATTTAGTGAGGTTTTATAATGGAACTGGAAAGAAAAAGATGTAACCCTGGAGTCACACCAAGGCATATATATAAAGCATGGGAAATATTTTGTTTAGCAAGAGTCCTGGGACATAAAAATAGTATTAAATATTCCAGATTTCCAACATTATTTTTTTTTTAAAGCTTCAATTCTTCTGCAATGATGACAAAGTTGAATATCATTTTAATGCTTATCTTTATAACAAGGTTGACTACAAATGTTCCCATTTTGGTACTTCAGAAAAATAAACCTATATAATTGCTGATTAAGTGCTGTAGGAATAACTGCAGTGAGACATACTGCATCACAACAGAAAGGAAGATACAGCTAAGCCTGCCCCAAATATTTTGATGAATATTGTTACATTGTTACTTTTGTTGATACAATGATCTCAGTTTAACAAAAAGTGCCCTTCAGAAACAGATGTTTTCTCAGACATCACACAAATGACAGTCTACATGTAATGTATACTCAACCACCCTGTATTTGGTGAGTACTCTTGACAGCTGTTGGGTTGGTGCAGGTCACTGCTCAGACCTCTCCTCAGGGCTCCAACCAGTTGTACAAAACCAGAGTACCAGGTACAGGATGCTGGCAGTGGGGACTGTGTGTCAGCCCCACGTGAAAAGTGGACGGGGCTTCCCCATGTCAGTCACAGCCAGCTCCAACAGACCCACCAGAGCCATTCAGCCTGTGTAAGGAAAGGCAAAACGTTGCCTGGCAGCTGAGAGAGAAATGTGAGGAAAAACAGGAGAGGAACAGCCCTGCAGACACCAATGTGAGATTAGAAAGAAGGGCAGGTGGTGCTCCAGGAGACATTCCCCTGCAGCCCATGAAGAAAACCATCATGAAGCAGGTTAACCCTCTGCAGCCCATGGAGGACTACACTGGAGCAGACATGCACACTGGAGGTCCCCACACCACAGCAGGTGGATGTGCTCTGAAGGAAGCTGTAGTATGTGAAGAGCCCACGCTGGAGCAGGCTCCTGGCAGGACCTGTGGCCCCGTGGAGACAGGAGCCCAGGCTGGAGCAGGCTCCTGGCAGGACTTGTGACCCCACGGGGGACCCAGGCTGGAGAGGGCTGCTCCTGAAGGACTGCACCCCGTGGGAGGCACCCACGCTGGAGCAGCTCGTGAAGAACTGCAGCCATGGTAACCCAAGCTGGAGCAGTTCATGAAGGATGGCTTCCTGTGGAAGGGACCCCTGTGGGAGTAGGCAGCAGAGTGAGGAGGAAGAAGCAGCAGAGAGGAGCTGTTATGGACTGATCTCAGCCCCCATTCCTCATCCCCCTGTGCTGCCTGGAGGGGGAGGAGGTAGAGGAATCAGGGATGAAGGAATGAGTGAAGATGAGCCTGGAACGAAGAGAGAGGTGAGGGAAGGATGTTTTTAGTATTATCTTTGTGTTTCGCCATCCTATTCTAATTTTAATTAGCAATAAATTAATTTAATTTTCCCAAAGTCAAGTCTGTTTTGCCTGTGACGATTGGTGAGTGAACTCCCTGTACTTACCTCAACCCCTCTCCTGTTGGGGTTGGGAGGGGTGGGAACCAGTGGCTGGGTGGGTGTCTTGCAGCTGGCCAAAGTCAACCCACCGCAACTATGAATACACAGCCATTCAAAAAACACACTTGTGTTTTACTCATTATGGCATTTCAGAATCTTTATGTGCTAACAGTAATATCCCACAGTACATAAATGAGAACTATCTTTGAAAAATAAGGTTAATGGAATTATTTTTGTTGCTTACACTGTCAGAGAATTTTCAACTTTACCATACCAGTTTCACGTTAAATTCTGTATTTTTTGCAATTCATGAATTAGTGCTGCAGAGATTAAAGGTCTTAAATAACACTCATTATAAGTTCTTTATTTTGATACATACTGATGCCTTACCTAGTGCTGAAGATTTCTTCATATTAATTCAGATTACTATTCATCTTGGATAGTAAATATAGAACATAGTTAATGTTCCATAGTTAGGGGGTTTTTTACCTTTTCATTAAACCAGCTGCTTATTTCTGGAAATTTCTTTTCTACAAGGTATACTAAAGCCAAATTCTACAGAAGGGGAAAGCAGAAGGGGAACAGTTGTGAAGGTTGTTAACTCTCACTCCTAACCTTAAATGAGATCAAATACCTACTGCATTATGCTCCCTTGTGTAAGGAACATACTCTGCTCTATAGAATAGATACAGGGTAAGCAACTCCCAAGAATCAGCTCCAATTATTTTTAGGGACAGGAATGGCAGCTGAAGGCTGGAGGTTGCCAGTATCTGGACAAAATCCAGTATGCAGAATATCAAGACCACCACCCAGACCCCGCCTCTTCACTCTGCTAAAATAGTTCTCCAGCTGGTGCCAGGAACAGAAGTTGACATTACACCGGCATGCGTGTTGGCATCAACAGCTCAGCTGAAAAAGTAGTATTAATGGCTGCTGGCACGGGTACAACTCACTTTATGTCAGGGCTCAGAAAGCACATGGCCAGGGAACACTAAATGGCTCCAGATTTTAAGAAAGCCAAAGGTCAATTTAGGTCAGTGTTTTTCAGTTATTTTCAATTTTAAGACCTCTGCAAATCCCCCAGGGGAGGTACAGATGCCTGTATGGCAAATTCAGCTGTCCCAACAGTAGATCAGTTTTATGTAGTTACCTCTCTTTGATCAAAGAGTCTACAGATTCCCCTGGAAATCACAGACACCATGCTGAAAACCATTATACTTTCAATTTTTCAAATAAGGATGCCAAGTGTGGTATGACATCTGGGTTTGTCCAGCTTTTTGATTATTGGCTCTCCTGTAGTAAGTTGTTAACTTTTTTAAGTGTCATATGACCAACCTGCACCATTTTATAATATGGAAAGCATGTATTTGTTAATTTAATAGCAATGCTGTTATTATTTTCTTCTACAGAAAGAACAGTATGTCGTTTTCAGTGAAGGAATTAACAGAGCAGATAATAAACACTACATTTGCCCTCTGAAGAATTACCCTGAGGAAAGAAGGAAGTTCTTTATTTCTCTTCAGTTTGGCTTGTGAAGATAATCTGTGCAACAAGGGTGTACAAAAGATCATAAAATCACAGAATGGTTTGGGTTGGGAGGGGCCTTAAAGACCATCTAGTTCCAACCCCGCTGCCATGGGCAGGGACACCTTCCACTAGACCAGGTTGCTCAAAGCCTCATCCAGCCTGGCCTTGAACACTGCCAGGGATGGGGCACCCACAGCTTCTCTGGGAAACCTGTTCCAGTGCCTCACCACTCTCTCCATGAAGAACTTTTTCCTGATATCTAATCTCCCCACTTTCAATTTAAACCTGTTACCCCTTGTCCTGTCACTACAGGTCCTTGTACAAAGTCCCCCCCAAGCTTCCCTGTAGCCCCTTCAGGTACTGGAAGGCTGCAATAAGGTCTCCCTGAAGCCTTCTCTTCTCCAGGCTGAACAAGCCCAACTCTCTCAGTCTGTCACCACAGCAGAGGTGCTCCAGCCCTCTGAGCATCTGTGTGGCCTCCTCTGGACTCATTCCAACTTGTCAATATCCTTCTTATGCTGGGGTCCCCACAGCTGGACAAAGCACTCCAGGTGGGGTCTTACAGGAGGAGAGTAGGAGAATCCCCTCCCTCGACCTGCTGGCCACTCTTCTCCTGATACAGCCCAGGATATGGTTGGCTGGGCTGCCAGCACACACTGCCAACTCATGTTCATCATTTCACACAGCACCACTGACAAAACATGGGGAAATACAAATCCTCCAAGGATCAATATTTTCTTAGCAAATTCTCTGTTTTGACTTCTCAAAAGTAAAGAAAGAGTATGAAAAAGCATTTACCACATGACCTTGTGGCCATGGTTAGTAAAGTTTAAAAGAACCCTTCATACTAAATTATAGATACTTACGGGTTTCTGCTTGTAGGCTACATGAGTACAGGCAAAATGCACCAGTAAGAACATATGTAATCTGAAGAAAAATCTAATTACTTTTATCCTTCAATTCAACATTTGTACCAGTGCCAATTATTGCAATGTTAACTTACAAAGATATTACACGTTTTTCCATTTCACCTACCTTAATCATAACTGTTTTTGCTGTTCCCTGTTCCCCAATTAGCAGAACAGCTTTTCCTTGCCTCATGATAGTGTGCATTAGAAAGTGTGTTCGGACGCTGTCTACATTCGGAACTAGAATGGAAGTATATTCTGGTACTGAATCTTTAGGGTAAATATATTCAGGGACCTGCATAAGACACACACACAAAAAGTTTGAGACTTTCTACCTGCCCACACATTCACTTTGCATCGAACACAAAACCAAATGTACTTTATAAAATGTATATTAGCAAAACTTTTCTTCCTGAAAGCCAAGCAGCCATTTATAATCAATCAGTACCTTGCAAAGCTTTTTCTACCAGGGTGTTAGACTAACAAGATATTCTCACTCTACTATTCCCCATTACATGAAGAAAGCTTTTCCTTGCTGGGAGTTCTTAAATAGTAGGGCGATAGACAGCAGGCAAAGTTAAAATCACTTGTTTCACTTCCAAAGCTATTTCAAATGCATATTCCTATTCTCTGCCAAAGATATTTATGGAGAAAAGAAAGAAATCTTTCAAAAAAGAAACTCTTGAGCATTTGGTAGGGTTAAACTTCCTAACCAAATAATGCAGGGTTTGAAATAATAAAATAATATGCCTACTACCAAATACATCTTTCTATCTTTCTTGTACACTCATTAAGAAAGCGTAGCATGTCGCAGCATACAAACCTTTTTTGACCAGTGCTCCCACTGGCCACAGGCATTGATACCAAATTCAAAAATGGTTTCTTCTCCACTCACAGCTGGAAGTTCTTTCATTGCAGAATGCTTCTGTAGGAACAGCTCCATTTTCAGTCTATCATCCTGTTCCAAAAGAGCTCCGGCTGACCACATTACAGCAAAAACAAACAAGCGAGCAATATGTTCCTCACTGAGCTGCTTCTCATCTCGGTCAGACAATAAACCCTACAAAGCAGATGCAATATGTAACTACTGCCCTCCTAGAACAATGTCCCAGCCCAAATAACAAAATGAGAGGGAGAAAAACTGAATCTACATCTACCTGTAGGAGGTCAATAGCTTGCTTGATGTACATACATTCTAAAATTGTCATTTTTGGTGTCACAGCAGAGAAAACAAAATCTATCACATCCTGGAAAGGAAAAATACTATTTAAAAAAATCTGTTTATCAGTTTCAATGGTATGACTTATTCTTAGATGAGAACAATTTCTTAATTTCAAATATATTCTGAACTTTATTCCTAACAACATTTTTCCCCATTTCTGGGGTTATAAATATTGAATTTAGACCATGAAATTTTGCTAACATATTAGAAAAATAACTTCGATGTACCACAGTCAGCAGAATTATTCTAGGAGCTCCACAGAGCTATTTCCTCAGGGATCTGCCATTTGTGCTCTCCACTGGAGATTTTAATCTACCAATGCCATTTTTGTAGTAGGAAGGTAAAAGCACTAGAATTGCTATAATAATACGTATATAATACACAACTTCACCACTATAAATGTTTATCTGTCTGATCTGTTCTGACTGCACCATAATGTACCTATCCCTGTTGAAACCAATACTCTCAGTTTTCTGTAGAACCCTGGCAGGATCCAAAGGGAATTTGGCAATTTATTTTAATGGAAACTTGACTTTCCTTAGGTTACTCCATAGTGATGGCTACCATGCCTGACTTTGACAGGTGTTCTGCAACATCTTTAGCAAAGCTCCAGACTGATCTAAAGTCCCCTCTGAGATTTACGGTGCAGAATCATTTTAAAATATCACTGGCCATCAGTAGTACAGACTGATGTATGTTATAACCTACTTTCACTTTCATTTAACAATTTTTAATATAATTCCCTCCCTATGGGTTCCATTTGCCTTCATAATATTTGGAAATCAATCTGCCTACTCATTCTGGGACATAAAAGTACAACAGGGACACTATGGGAGACAGTAATTTGGGGGGAATTTTCATTTATGTGTCCCATGTCCTGTCAGTGAGAAAGCTAAGTTAATGAAGACATGTAATCACCCAAAGATCTAAACAAACGCCTAGATATTTTTGAAAAATCAGTGAGCTGCTTACCCACATACTCACCAGCTTTGTTCCAATTTTTAGTTTACTCTTTTTGCCACTAAAGTTCTCTAAGAACTTTATGCTGAGTGTTTATTGGCACAGAGACTGAATAAAAATTTTTACCCATCCTCCTGTGTTCCATCTCACTAGAATTGTGGGTAACATGCACAAAACATATATATTGTAAGAAAAAAATCATCTTAACTTAGAATAGGGCTCATGCAAAAGAAGCGGTCTGCAAAAGAAAGCGGTATGAATATGGGCATACATAGGAGGAGGAAGGCTTAGAAAACAAACATCCCTTTTCTTGAAATTACTTGTTGACTAGCAAAAGCAATTCCACATCTGTGTGTTGCTTTTTGTGGCTTTCTGTCTAAAATGCCTGTTTTGCCCACAGCAATACCTAAGGTACTCAAGTGACTAACTGAGGGGGTTGTGGGTACCACAAAGAATGGGTACAAGTAAGGCACTGCAAGCAGTGTGGGAGATGCATGTCTAAAGACCTTTAGAAATTGCATCTAAATCTCTCTGAGATTCAGTTTCTTCATCTGTAAAATAGGCTAGATGTCTCACAGGGCACTGCAAACTGTTTAATAATTGATTTGAGACACTCAGAATAAAGATATTTCATGAGTTGAAGTAGTCTGCACTTTCCAGATCCCAATTTTCACCATAATGAGTTTTATGGTGCTTCTGATTCCAGTGAGGTTTGTGTAATTCTTGGTCTTTGAGCTTATGAAAAAAAAAAAAAAATCAGGTCCATACCTGCTAATATTTGATTACTACTATTTTTACAACAATATGTGGCTGAAAAAAGGATGCAAGATCAAGACAGCAATTATCATGAATTAACTACTTCTTAGGGTATTTTGTTTGGACAGGTAGTGTGGAAAAATAAATTGTGAAGAATTTGGGTCAGGAACTTGCCAACTCTTAAGAGAAGACTGCAAAATGAAGTCAGATGGTAAAAACTCGTATGAGAAAAGACCCTTTTGCATAACATATAGTCACTGAGCAACTCGCTGGACTGTAGAACACCCTTTAGGACTAAAAGTAGGTAACATACTCAAAGGTTTTAGACAAGCACAAGAAGAATTAAATAATGCAAAATTATTAATATTTGTAATATTAATTTGAACATCAGCATTTAAATATTAAAGCTAAGAAATTCTTTGGATTATATATTCAAATCTAAGCTCCAGAGGCAACAGCAGCCTTTACCCAAATACGATTAGGGTGAGATTTAGTGTGCAAGGAGGAATAAGTCACAACTGTCTAGTCTGCTCTTTTTAGGACTTCTCTGAAATCTCCAGAATAGGTCAATAAGGGATCCAGGACACCAGATTTTATTTTTAAAAATAAGGAAAGTGAGTGTGATTTAAGAAATACTAGATTTTTTTTTTTTCACTTAAAAAATACATAGACATGCTGAACCTTATATTACTCAGATAACATCCACTACTAGTTTGAGCTTCACACTTTACTGACAAACTAAATAATGCCACTCAGGTAATTATTTTAATTATTTCAGTTCTTTGAAACTGTCTGAGATAATTACTTCCATCAGCTAAGCAATTCTGTTGCTTACAGGTAGCAGCATCATTCACAGACAAAAAATTGGCAGTATAGCTTCTAAATTTGAGACATTAGATGGAGATAGGAGTTTACTTGAAATTACTCCTAAGCCAGAAATTTTACTGAGAAGAAAGAACTGGGAAAGGGAGGGTGAAAGTCCAACCCTCAGCCACGCTTTTGAAAAAATCCTGCTGAAAAAGAAAGGACTCAAAGATAATCTTGATTCCAAATAAGGTTGTTTTGGGGGTTTTGACTTTGGAGGGTTGTTTTTTCATTTGTTTTAAATTTATCCTACTCTTCTGGACTCCCTCCTGCCTTTTATACAAAAACTAATGACTTGAAATGGAATTTATACTATACATGAAAAGAATAAATAAATCCTTTCCACTGATTCACAACTATTATTCCCTGGTGCTTCCTCCTACAGTATTGCTTCTTCATTAGCAATTGCTAAGGTATTGCTGTACCTTCATTAATAATGTTTTTATACAACATGCAGACTCTCAGTGACAAATACTATTTTATTAGCATAAATAATGAGTTTTTCTTGAAAGAAAATGGAAATTCATGGATCAGTTGTGTTACTTCTACTTTGGTTGAATTTAGATGGATTCCAAAATGTCCCTATAGTTATACTTAAAGACTGATACTCCTTAGTTACTGTATTTCCATCTATAGCCTAATCTTCATTAAAAATCAGATATTTGTAAGCTGCTTATATCCATGCTTTTCCTAATACTACCATTAAGTTCACTAAGGTCTATATTTGGAGTTCGACCACCACTACTGATGCATCTTATTTCACAAATTTTCTTTCAGAATTTAACTATTTTTTTAATCTGGGGGAAAACAGTAACTGTAAAAAGAGCCATCTAAATATAAAGGTAGTGTTACCCTCATCTGTAAAATCAGTTACTGCTTCTACTATTAGAGAAGCAAAGATGCCTCATTAAAAGTGAAAGAAAACTGACAGCGTGACAGCTTTCATTTACATTTCGATAGTTCCAAATGCAACCTTCAGCACAGAACTAACTTCATATTTCACTGCATTTTCATCTCTCCAGCTAATAAAATACATATTTTTCTGGACTTTATTGCTATTGCTTCAGGCTTTGGTATTTTAAATGTTGTTATTATGTTTTCAGAGCAAGTTGTAGCATAAAATATAAATAGAATTGTGGCAAAGAAGCAGTACATTGACCCACATATGCATTACTTTGGAAGCATATTTTAAAATTCATTATCAGAACTGTTTCTCTTGCTGATGTAGTAAATACTATGTCATATCATTATGTTTTGGAGGGAGAAAAAAATGAATAGCTTGTTAAACATTGCTTTTAAAGTAAATGGGCATCAAAATGAAACATATCTGTAAGACATTTGTTAACATTCAAGGCATTCCAAAACTGTATTAATCATTGCTTTTATCATGATTTATAAATCAACTTTTTGAAATGTCACTCAAAGTTCATTAGAAACTGCTTTTGTAAAACCCAACAGTGATGAAAAATATTACAGGAGAAATCCCTGTGAAATCCAGCACCAATTACACAAGTAAACTGGCAGGACTTAGCCAATGGGAAAGGTATATAAGGTATATAAGGTATATAAGGAAGTTGCATTTGTTCCACAGATGTTGAGGAAATCAGAAGATAACAATCCTGAAAGATTGCAAAGCAGTAACTATTTCTTTTTAAAATTCCAAAGAAAAACAAGTATTTCAATGCAACTGAAAAACTATACTATTGAGATTATGCTTTTAGATCCACTTTTGAGTACAACCATCCATAATATTTTTAATGAAGGGGAGAAAACATTCAGAATTCTCCATTTGGATCTATTGACTGAACACGATTTAATCAGAGAATGTATCAGAGAGATGCTATCTCAAAACCTTCTTCACAACAGTCACCTACGCAGAGCTTCAAACACCACAGAGCACAGAACTACCCTGAGTTAATTTGAAACATAGCATGTCTTTTAAAAATAACTAATAGACCAAATTCATCCCTGCTGCAGCCAAAATTAAGAAATATTCCAACAGAATGAATCTAGCTTAATTTATTTATTATTTTACTTATTTACATTTTAAAAAAACAAGTTTTCCCACTCCCTTCATGTGTCCTAATGAGAATTAAAATTGCAGTAACAATTAGAGCCAAAGAAAATACCTCTATTTTGCCAACATGCATTATAAAGTAAGTCCAGATTTAAGAATTCATTGTCAACTAACCTAGGCAGACAAAAGGAAGCATCCAAATTATTCATCTGCTATAGTTTCACTCATTTATTAGTTAGAGATAATTTTCTCCCTCTTTTTTTTCTTTTAATTTTTAACACTTCATCCTTATTTTCTTATATAAACAAAGAGAAGTAAATAATTTTAAAAGTGCTTAGGAGAAACCACGCTTCATTAAATAAAGAATATGAAATGCAAATTTTTTCCAAAGTGGTTGAATTAAGTACCTGAAAAACAGCATTAAAGCAATTCCATAGGACATCAGAGTATGTAACAGGTAGCGTTTGCAGCCAAGCCTTTAAAATAGGCTTCCAGTCTAACACCGAAGAACTCATGAAGACCATCCCATTGCGAGAAACTGTTGCAGGGGAAGCATTGTCAATGTTGTGAGGTTCAAAAATAATTTTGCAAGTAGGGGACATTGGAATACGATCTCCGTTGGCCAAAGTAAGGGTCTTATTATCATCCAGAACAGAGTTCAGATTTTCAATCCATATTGCATCAACAGGTCCATCCAAAACTATCCAGATATGCTCACCCTAAAAAAAAGGACACACACATGCAACTTTATGCACATTGACCAAAAATACACATTTACTTCAATCTCAGAGAACTCACTCTCGGATATAAGTATTGAGTCATAATTTGGTGCTGATTAGCTCAGCATAAACAGCATTTTTTATAATTTGCTCAGTGATTTTAATCCTTCTTTTATTATCCTATGTCACACCAAAAAGTATAAGGAATAGTGACAACAATTAACTTGCACTGTTCTAAGCATAAAGCTGTTGGTTTCTTCTACAAAAGTTCATCAGCCAGCCCAGCATCCATAGAGGTGGATGAAAATATTTCCCATTAAATACAGGCACAGGCACACAGTCAGTCCCCGTGGGATTTTAACTAAGTATTTCATGTAAGGCTCTCCATTTTCCAAGTGAGAACTGAATGAAACTTCAGGAGATTTGAGTGTAATTATGATTCCATGAAACATCATGTGCAGGTTTGATAAGAGAATTGGGAAATGTCTATACTGATTTCTTACCAAAACCTCTTACATTCTGATATAATTAGTGAAATAGAGTGACAATGACATGAAACCAGAGAGAAGAAAATTAACTTTCCTGTCCACACATCAAAACATGAACAGCCTTTGCTTTGGTGTTTGAACAGTAGGATGACCTGCTTATGGAAGGAAGCGAAACCCTTCATACCTTTTCTACTTTAATTCTGTAACTCAAGTGCTTGGGAAGCCTAGTGCTCAGTGCACATAAACATAATTCTGACCCTTTCATACACTGAGCTAGCCAGACACAAGCAAAACTAACACCATATTTTCCATTTGATTTTATAATGAAAGATTTGTCACATAAATGAGACCTTATGGAAACAGTATTAAATGTCCTTATTAACTATCATGATATAATATCCATTACCTTCTTTGCTTTTAAAGTTTTTCTCCATAATGTAGAGAAAATACCATCTGTCCAGTCATTTGTAGCAACATCAAGGGTACCAAACATCTGGGAAGCTGTGATTGCCTTTGGGTTCATTCTCATCTCTTTATGAGGAGCACCGCAATCTGTCATTGCTTTCATCAAAATATTAATGCATTTTGTCTTTCCTGCACCAGTTGGACCTAGAGTCATCATACCTTAAAACAATATAAACATGGTTTAAATGAAATGTCAAAATGTCACGCTACCATTTAATGGTTCTTTGCATCAACGATCCTTGTTTTATTTTAATCAAAAACCAATCAAAAAAAAGATGTTTCTCACTCCACTGAATCTTGACTGAAATGGAATTTAAAAATATTATTAAAAGGGTCCTATAAAAGTCTGCTCTATTATAATAGGGAAGCCTATGTGGGTCTGTATCCTCCCTCAGGCAGTTCTGTTCCTTTTTGTAATTAGAAACACAACGGCCTTTTGATGCTCGCATGCAATGACATTGCCTTGACTGGTGTAAACAAAAGCAGTAATTTCTAAATGTATTTAATGAGAATGAGTAGTTCCCAATTATCTCCAAAATCGAGTGCATCTTTCTGAAGTAAAAGCAACAAAAATATCTACCCTCATCCATCCCTGCTCACACATTAATACACCTTTCTTACATGAAAAAGAGTTAACAGCAACCACACTTATAATTTCATCAGTATATACACGTTGCCTGCAGAAAAGAAGCCATCTTTTCAACAATAAACTGAAACAGTTGATCCTTTTCAGTTATATTTTCTAAATCACCTATTCAAGAGACCAAGCCCAAAAGAGATGGGACAGAATCTGTCCAAAAGCAGATGGGACATTCAAACTGAAACTTCCAACATCATTCAAGGGAGCTAGGTAACTCCTATTAACCCTAAAGGCAACTGGACAACATAATCCTTAGCTGGCTTTGAAAACCTCTTCAACAAAGGAACGGAACAAACAATCACAGAATCAAGTTACAAACCTAATGCAGTACAGTGCAAACTGATTGATGTTTTCTCTAGAACTAAAGGGAGCTGAATGTTCCCAAAACCAATCTGAGCACCCAGCCAGCCACTTACTCATGCCATATGTTACATGTGGGGAGATCTAATCCAAGCTCCTCAATGATAATGGAATGGCCTTTCTGCTGGTTTCAACAGCACTTCAATCAAAACTGTTATACAAGAGATTTCAGAATCCATGCACTGAATCTCCATGTATACGTGTGTGTCTGTGCACACCGGACAAGAGGTAACAGGTTTACACTGAAAGAGGGCAGATTTAGATTGGACATCAGGAAAAAATTCTTCACAGAGAGGGTGGTGAGGCACTGGAACAGGTTGCTCAGAGAAGCTGTGGGTGCCCCATCCCTGGCAGTGTTCAAGGCCAGGCTGGATGGGGCTTTGAGCAACCTGGTCTAGTGGAGGGTGTCCCTGCCCATGGCAGGGGGGTTGGAACTAGATGGTCTTTAAGGTCCCTTCCAACCCAAACCATTCTGTGATTCTATGATTTCAACCAAGAGAAGTCATACATTTTACAGGTTTTTCCTCGTTATTTGAAATCCCATGGTGACATCTCCATAAATCCAAAAGTCCCTGAGTAGGACAAAAGGAAGTCAGGAAAACAGAATCTTTTTACCTCCATGCAATAACTTATAGAAAGAGAGTCATAGAAAGGCCCTTGGTATCCAAGTGTTAGGCCATTGGAGGTGCATGACCCCTGGGAATAGCAGGGACATGTGGAGAAAAGGGGCATCTAAGCAGAATGTCACAGTGGATCCTCAAGATTTTTGGGGAACAGTGGTCTGTGGTGTCTCACAGAACAAACAGCTTCTTCTAACATGAGGTGCATTTAATTATGACTGAAATCCTTAAAAATCTCATGGTTCCTATACAGATATTATGATTTGATATGGAACACTGAACCCACTGATGTGCATGTAAAATATTAACTCAGCACAGCGATAACCAGTTCTTTGGTCTAACCAATAATCTGAACTAAACATTTGAGGCATTAAGGTCTCGGACTGTGCTAGTCAAATGAGTATCGCATTTTATTTGTTCCATTAATTTAGGCTTACTGTTCTCTTATTATGACATGAAAAGGGATAATAAGAAGGATGACATCTTCATAAATCTCTTCTCCTTTAGTTACATTTCCTTTAATATTTTCTCCTTCATATACTAAAAAATCCTTAGTTCTCAGAGATTAGGGTGGTGAGGGTCATTTCAAAGTAAGGGTATTTTTTTCCACTCAGCCGTGAATTGTAAACCTAGTTTTACTACTTTCTTTGGTATCCTTCCTAGGACAGGATAAACTTCACTGATTAGCCTTTTGTGCACTGTAAAAAATGTGTTTTCACAGAATCACAGAATGGTTGCGGTTGGAAGGAACCTCTGGAGGCCATCTTGTCCAACCCTCCTGGTTCAGCGCAAGATGGGCTTATTTCTCCTCAGTGTAAATGCCCAGAATCAAACACAAACAACACCACCTGGAATTACATTGCATGCTTGGTAGAACCTATCAAAGTAAAGGTTTGAGAGATTATTTTTTGTAATCTTCTCAGTATCATAATCTCACAGTAACATGACACATGAGCTTCATGACTGAACTGTTTCTGAGGGTAACAATTTTTTTCAGAACACCGAACAAAATTGCCTGTTTCTGAATTTTAATGTATCCTCTACATTTTAACTTGTTCCATAGAAATTTCAATCACTGAATGCCACGCTCATATTCTCCATAAAAATGTAATACAACAGAGCTAAAATCTCACTATGTGTGTATTGCACACACGCACAAAAAAAGTCAGAAGAGTTTCCTAGCAAAATATCCATATAGGCTTTAAAAATGACATCTGTTCAGTTTTAAAATACATTTTTTGTGAAACTAATCTGCATTATGTAGCATATAATATAAAAACCTATTGCTTTTATGCAGTCTCAAAACCTCATCTAGCATGCTAACCATGTCGGACTCGTTGAGTTTCATACAGCTGAATAACTTTAAGTATCCATGGTGGATGATGAATAAGCCCTGCTTTCTCTGCCTGTTTCTGGATGGCTGACTGTAGTTCAGGATACCCGGCTTTATCCAGAGTAATTCCAGGGAATAGGTCATTAATGAGACTCATGAATAAAGGTTCATCTTCATCCACCTGTCAAGGAAAAAGTGGGGGGAAGTACATTATTTATTCATTGAAATTATTATTACAGTTGTAAATAATCTTGAAGAATACGCCATTTAAAAGATGGCAGTAAAAACCCTTATATTTTCCAAAGTAAATGTAATTATGAAACAGTTTTATTAAGTGAATTTCAAACAATGCAATCACAAGTAGTAATTTCTAAATTAAATACTTAAAGCTTCTAAAAATGTTAACATCTTAGCACAGTATTCTTCAATACACACACACATTTCTTCATTTGTTACACAAGCCAGCAAGATTTATTCAAATCATATTTTGCCTTGGATTTTTTTTTTTCCTTCTGTAAATCACTGAGGCATGTCTATAGGTTTGAATGCATGTACCAATGCACTGAATAGATTAACATCAGAAACAGAGTAATTGGTTCCACCACAGAACTGGCTCCCAAGGTAAATACACAGACTCTAGACATGCTATAACCTTTCAATTACAGCAATAAAAAGAAAGATGAATACTTTAAATAGTAATATTGAAAGAGATTAGTCTATACAAGTAGGCGTTAGCTGCTTCCAATTACCTTACTCATTGCAATTCTTATGATGTTCTGAAAAGGCAACATATTCCAAAGAAATGTATAAAATTAAATTCTGGATTAAGAAATACCTTTAATGGCATTATTAAAAGTTAATACAATGTATTCTTCCTTTCTCTCCTTAGAAAGGTCAGATGGAAGGAAAAACAAAAGCCAATTAGAAGACCAGGTTAGGTTCCCCTAGGATCTTGATGATAGTTCCAATGATTTTTTCAACTAAGGCTTCTGATGTGTTTACCACTCCTTAAAAGACAAATAGTGCTCACACTATAACTGTATTCTGATTCTCCACTCACTGACAGACCATATTAGAAACTGAAAAGTAATGTATCCAACTGCTGAAGAAAAAGAGCTTTTCAAAGTGTATAATAAATACACTTAAAAATGCAAACAAAGTATTTTCTGGGAATGTCACCAGTGGTACAGTACCAGTTTGGAGAGGTTCATGTCCCTGAGAACTCTCATCACTACAGTTTGCTCTGGTTCTTTGGGATTAGATCTTTTCACTGCTCCAAGTGTTCTTAAAACAGACAGGATGTTTCTAAGCCCAAAGTCGTAGTGAACCTTGAAATAATGCAGAAACACAATTGATACCACAAAGATTAAATACTTTAAAATCAGAAAGAGTTGGAAACTAAATTCATTAAATATACTATTGAACTTTTTAATATGATGAATTTCACAGTTCTTCATCTTTCCAACTAGATTTCCAGTTCTGTTGCCATTATATCCTGAAGATATTTTCCAGTGTTATATGTCCTTACTTGTCAAGTGTCCGTTTTGAGGGTAGACTACCACTTTCACAAGTCATCTGTAGCAGAGCTGCATCTTCAAACATTTTCCTAAATTCATAATTTGCCAGATACACAAACAACAAACCACACATCCTCAGACTACCCTCTGTTTTCTGCTCGTGCAAGGACTGTTGCTGTCTTGATAGATGGTGTTGGGATTCATGACCAAAAGGTCCAATCTCTTGCTGATATAAAGAATCATACTGAAATTATTCAGATAGAATTTGTCATATGTAAACCTATCCTATCCTGTACTTACTGACTTTCTGCTTTGCAGATGGTTTCATAACATCTTGTTTCAGAAGAGAAGGATTTACTTCCAACAGCCATGTATATCCTTAGAGGTGTGTCTAACCAGCTTTGGACTTAGGCAGGTAAGGGCTGGAATGTCTTCCCTTTCACTACAGGCATAGCTGTCTATTTGCAGAGCCATACAGACACGTTCAATTAATTTTAGCACTTGTACCTGAACATACAATTTGGTCTTAGTTAACAAAGATTTGAAAATATATGCAAACGTTCTGTAACGTGTTTCCTCTTTGACCATTGATACAAATCCTAGAAGGAAAGTTATCAGGGAAAAGGTTTTAAATTTTAAAGTCTCCATTACTGCTGGCTGCTCAGAATACTAAGTGGTAAAGACAGACATGGAAGGAGATCATAAAGATATTTTTATATTGTAGAATATCTGCTCCCTCTGACTGAATGGAAATCTTTTTGCGACCAAGTGCCTAGACACCTTTTGACACTATCTGTTGTGCACTGACCTTGGCCAGCTGCCAGACACTCACCCAGCCACTATCACTCCCCCTACTCAACAGGACAGAGGGAGAAAAGAAGATGAAAAGAAAGCTCATGGGTCAATATAAAGACAGCGAGATCACTTACCAATTACCATCACAGGCAAGACAGACTTGACTTGGGGAAAATTAATTTAATTTATGGCTAATTAGAATATATTTGGATGGCAAGAAACAAAGACAAATTTAAAACAACACCTTCCCCTCAGCCCCCACCTGCATTTCCCACACTGACAGTTTGGACCAGTACATTGAGTACAGTCCAGAATTTTCAGTAAGAAATAACTTATTGACAGTAAGAAATAACTTACTGACTAGGTTTGCAGGCGTATACCAAGCTGGTCACTAGACAACAACTAGAGTTCAAAAATCCCAAGAAACATTCAATAAATTATTTATGTATGACGCAATTAAATAAAGTCAAGTGCAAAATACTACACAGATGGAAATAACCAACTGCACAAATAAAGAAGAGTAACAACTCCTCTTCATTCAGCTGAATGAATGAACTAAGGCAAATAATTCAGTTATGGGAACTGTCAGAATAACTGTTTCACAAGCTTGTGGACAACTTGGGCTTCCTACATTTGCTAAGGACTGTTCTTTTACTTTTGTGTGTTTTTCTTTACTGAAGAAGATGATAGTAACTCAGGATGCTTTTGGCTATTTGTGAGCCAGAATTCCTCTTTCTACCGTGTCTGCATTTGTGTGTGTAAAATAATCTGGAGAACTTAATGTATTTCTTCTGACAAATACATTTCAGATTTTGTGGGAGTTAAATTCAGCTGGTGAATGCTTGTTTGTTGTTATTTTCTTCTGTTGACATATATTGCATTTGCTGACAACAGGCAGTGCTCTGCCATTTCCTACTGCATTGAATTTTATGTGACCTTGTTCTTTCCAGTCAACTCCCTGGATACCCAACAGTACTTATTTCAAATTCAAAAGTTACTATTAAGAATTTAAATAAATAAGTTCCACTGGGAAAGTCAGATTAATATGCCTCTGAGAAAGCCTGTCTGTACTTTATAGTTCTAGTTTTCTGTTTAGATAGAAGCAATTAGTGTCTCAATCAACTCTTAGAAATATCTCCAGTTCATGAGACTCCCATATCCAATCAGATGAACTCATTAGATCTCTCTCTACATGGAATCACGGTTTGCATCAGATGTATTCCCCAACCTGCCACAAACTTCCTGAGGAACTTCAGCAACTGTTTCAAAATATCTCATTTCTACTACAACTAAGTAGGAATGATGAGGGTGAGAGATAACAGCTCACATTCACATAAGAAAGTGGTAGGCCCAACTGAAAAGCAAAAGATGCAATCGGAGGTGCACAAGAGTGATCCATATTTAATACTCTGGACACAAGATATGTTGGTAACTGCTGAAACTATGCATACACAAATTTTCCTAAACAATGTCCACAAATTCCACATAAGAGAGAGCTCTCAGAAAATGTTCCTCTGACAAATGCAGCCTATAAGTCTGATAACTATAAAAACACAGGCAGAATACAGCAACAAATGGACTAACACTAGTGGTGCTAGATCAATACAGGGTGATTCAGAATGCCTAAAATCTAATTTAAAGGCTAATGGAGGCACCCCCGGGCAATATTACAGAGCAGCTAGTAGCAAATATGACCCCTCAGAAGCCAGTCTACAACATAAAGCTGGTGGGAAAAGCTCTCCCAGAAAAAGAAACCCGAGAGAAATGAAAATTGTAATCCAGTTTGGTTATATAGATTGAAAGCGAAATTACAGAGGTATAGAGAAAGGAAGAGAAAATCCAAATTATACCTTTTTTGTTTTAACTTTGATGTAGTGAGGGCAATATGACGAGCATTATTTTATTCTGATGTAGTCCAAGATTTCTACATGTAAATCAACATAGTCACTAATAAATACATGGTATAGTACTGAAATAATATAATGGAGAATACCGTCAGTATGCCCACATTCATTAGGATCCAAGCACAGCAGGCGTCTCATTTGAGCTGCAATTTATCTACCATTCCTACGATCTCTCTTTGAGGCCCTCTAGTGGGTAAGCACAAGGCATTCAAAAGGCAACAACTAGCTCTGTTCTTAAAAGCAGCCTTACGCTTTGATTTTTATGTGACCCTAAACCAAATACCAAACAGAATAGCACTTTTCTGGTAGCACTCAACAAAACAGTGCCTTCTAGGCACTCTTCAGTTATTTACAGTTCTTACACTGTCTCTCCAATATAATGACTCTTCATAAGTGAGAAAACTGAAAAACGTGTTCCCTACACAGTTCAGCAGAGGCCTATACACCATTCCTCATAACTTCTCCAATAACCGCACTCTGTTTAAAAAAATCACAAATCAAACCTCCTTTACTACACAAATTAGTTTGAAAAATAAAAACAACATGATGGTTTCAGACTGCTTCTAGAACTTGAAACCGAAACCTCTAAAAAATGAATAGGTTCATGAGTGTGAAAATAATTATATATTCTATGAAAGGATATTCTCTGCATACACTTCCAGTGACAGCTTACAGCTGGACAAATATTTATTTTACCTGTTTAGATAACTGCTCTTCACAGAGTTTGTAGAGTGTATAGAATTTTCGACTAAGGACTTGGTTGTCTCGGAAACCAGCACTTGCCAGCTTGACTCGCATAATAATGCTACGGTCAGGCACCATCATAGCAACTGTGCGAAACTGAATCTTCAGATTTTCTGGAAGTTCCTGTCGTCCTGCATAGCCAGGATTCTGAAAAAGGCAAAATAGGAAATAAAGTATTATGTAATGACAGCAGGATAGGAAGATTTATCTTTTCTGATTTTTTTTGGCAAACACGGGAGCCCATGCCAGATTACGAAGGATAACTCGAATATGTCTCAATTACACATCACTAATGTGATGATGAACTGCCTAAATACTGCAGTTCATGAAGTATGTGGTATCACACATGGTATTTGGAGATGTCCAAGACACAAATATAGACAGACAACCACTTACAGATCTTGTTGGAGCGGTTTTAAATGGTTAGTACCTCAGGGTCTTTATAGTGTTACAGCGCTGGAGTTTACCAAACCTTGTCATAATTCACAGACCGTTTCAGTGCAAAGTCAGTCAAGTAGTGTAAGCCATTACTGGATATAATTTAAACTAATGGATCTGGCCTTTCACTGAAGATTTCTAAGTAAGTCATTCATGTGACTACTGTACGGCTCAGCTATACTGTGAGAACAGTAGTCACTGGCTATGCAGTGAAACCCTCTTAAATTCTTCCAGCTGTTTCCAAACTGCCTTTGTATGCCACTAATTTGTCCTCTTTTTCAAATTAAACTGATTCCATTAATACTTTTTCAAAGGTAGGAAACCTTAAAATAAAGGTACATGCTTCCACTTTGAGTTGTGAGTACATAGTCTACAGCTAAGGAGTGGGAGATACAAAGATGCTTTTAAGGTATTCTTACACTTTCCTGCTTCTTTGCCTCCTGCACTGCTAGAAGCAGTCCACAGGCACCAAAGATAAATCTTCAGGAGGCCACTGAACCAGAGTGAGAGCGATTTCCTTCATGCCGTCATATAGAAGGATTGTGGAGAAAAGTTCTTCACAGCCGGTGAAATGCTAACCAGACCAACTACAGTAGTCCTTGCGGCGGTCAACTACTTTTGTTTTATTCTGACAGACTGACTAAAAATTTGTGATGGTTGGGTTTAGTCTCAATCTGTCAAATATTCAACTAAGAAAGCCCTTAAAATATGCAGTTAATTATATTTTCATACCACAAGTCCTAAGTTCCTGTTAAAAATATGCACAAGAGAAAACATTATCATTATTATTTGACCAAGTTATTGTTCAAATTGTATGTACTATGTCTAACAGACAGTTCTAAATTCAATGGGAAATTAAATAGGAAAGTTATTTCACAATTATGTATTTACGCACATACCATAGTTAGAAATATACCAAATTCTCTGTCCATGTCAACAACATCACCATCAGTGAAAATGAACTGAGGCTTCTTGTTTTTCTTACACTGAAGTACGATATATATCTGCTGAGCAGCTACTGATAAAACTGGAAGTTCAATGCGGTTAAATTCGTCAAAGCAACCCCATGCACCTGACTGGGCTAAACCTAAGAAAAGCACAACCAAAAATATTTTGTTAAAATATCAGATCAAACAAGAATCATTTATATATAAAATATAGCATGTTCTGTACAACTTAATGTAACATGAGAAAAAACAAGTGGGAACACAGAGTAAAATGAGAATTAAAAACTCAGAACAAATTGGGCTGTGCACTGGTAAAATAAATCACGGGGTGGTTTATGTGTAATATTAATTCCTTAAGACACTTAAGCTAATGGAAGAGAAAGTACTCAACAATCAATAATAATACTGTTAATACATACGCTTTGTTTTGGTTTCTCTTTCATGTTTTCTCTTCTCTTGCCTTTGCTCTGGCCTGGTCTGTGCACATTATCCTTCTGCCACCGCCCACTAATATTCCTTGTCTGATCTTCTCTTGATCTTACAGTTCCTCCATGAACTTTCTCATCTTACACCAAACCCCCTTAAGGCCCCTTTTATGTTTCTCCTCTGCACCTCTTCTACTCTGTCTTGTCTTCTACTGTGACCAGCTATCATAACCAAATCAGTACTTGTCAGTTTTTGCAGATAGTAAAAAAGCAATAAAAAATATGAAAATAATTCTTACATTCATTTTTTACCTTCTTTCATGCCCCCACTTCTTTTAATATTGTTGCATCGATTGGTCTTTTTTATCCTTGTAATTTTGGAAGAATTCTTCAACAAAATTAGAGGAGTCATATCAGATCAAAACCAGTGGCAATACAGCCAAAATTGGCTCCTTAAGATTTGATTCAGCCAGGGAAATACTGCAGATCTCCCATGAAATCCAGTTCAATGCCATATGTAATCTTTTTCCTAAACTGCTTCTAACTGATTTCTGTGGCATTATAAGGAAAAACACACTCTAAAGGAAAATAATTTCAAGAGAATAAAAAGTTCCATGGACTTAATTACAAAATTTAAAAGCAAATGGAATATATAAAAATACCACAATGCCACAATGAAGAAAAGATTAAAGTAATATAGACCGGTACCAAATTTAAAACACAAAAAACTCAACCTTACTCTGTTTAAAAACAAATGAAGAATGTTCCTTGGCTTCACTGGTGTGGCAGCAAATCCTTCAACTGATGTTCTTCCCGTTGTATGAGAAATAACAGGGTCCTGGATGCACCAGTAGGACTTAATTGCTCTGACCAGCCTTATCTGCAGCTTCTAACCATAGTCCCTATTGTCCTACAGTCTAGGAGCCTCGTTTCTGCTCAAGCAGGTCTGAGTCTTCAGTCTTTGTCTGAGCTATGTTTATGTAGGGATGGGCACATCCCTACCTTCTGTTATCCTGACCGGCTAACTGAACTTCCTGGAGGACCCCAAAACTACCCATAGTCTTACCTCCAGCCCTGCCTCCTGCTGTTTCTGTCTGAACTTCCTAGATGGACCCTGGACCCAGCTTGTAATATCTCCTTCTCTGATGGTCACTGGAGAGCTGATGGAACAAGCTGTCACCAACCTGCCCTGCTCAGGCACTGTGGGACTATGCCCTGGTCAGTGAAGTCCCTGTGTCTCCCTGTGTGGCAGTCACCTTTGGCTCCTAGCTTGTCTTCCCTTGCGGAGCTGCCCTGCTCTGCTCCCTCATCAAAAATTCCTGCAGAGGTTTTTCCAAATACATTTGGCCCCTTTTGTTACATGTGTTAGATGGCTACTACTATACATTCTAAAAAATAAAAAAGTTTTTGCTACTTTGTATATTAAACATCAATATCTACTCTTCGGGACACAATAACAAAAAGCCCTAAAGCTGGATATTCTCTAAGCAACTGTTCCATATAATATTATCTCTTACACTTACTATCCCTATATTAAAGATTTTTTAAATTAATTTCTCTACAGAATGGTGAGGTGAGGTTTGAGCCAAACAATTTTTGTTTGGGAAAAGAAAACAATATCACTTGTTCTGTAATGCCACCTGCTGCATGGAGTTATTAAACCCAATTCTCAGGCAAGGCCAGTATCCCACAGCTATGAAAACTTTCAGTTCTTGCAAAATTATTTAATTCTGGTGGTGTTTGAAAAGAAAAAGAAAAGAAAATAGAGACATGCATACACCCACACCCACACACCAGCACAGCCACAGCAAGCAATCTGTCAGCTGCATAACAGCTTAGAGACAACTTAATTTTGTTGTGCCCTGTCATGCTGTGCATTAATTGCTGTCCCCACACAGAACATAGTATGGTAATCAAATACAGAAATGGAGTAAAAGCAGAAAATAAAGGACAAGACTAAAGAGATCATTAATCGTGTCTAAGAAATGTGACACCACCCCCCCAAATCAGCACAGATATCCTACCAACCTTGTGCTCGCATGAGATAAGAATCACACAGCTGAGCTACTTCAAAACCGATCTCTGCAGTGCAGTGCCATGTGCTTTCCATGCTGGTGACCCTATGGCCTAGGCACAGCTGGGTGGCCTAATCCTTCAGTGCTGCCCTGTGGCCACAGTCCCTCCCTGCACAGGTACTAGGGTCCCACACAAAGAAAGGTGCAGCCTACCGTGAGAACCCCTGTTCTGCCAGCTAACCCACAGGCCCTGTGTGCTGCTCCGCACTGGGAAGTCTGGCTAAAAACTGATGTGACAGTGCAGTAATTAATCATGACAAAGCAGCTATAAACTCTCTTTTGTACTGAAATGACGCTATCTTAAGATTTAACACAAGCATACAATCATAGTGACAGAATTTGAAGCAAATTTCACTAAAACAGAACTCCGTCTAGCCAAAGTGCAGCCCAGAAGCTGTAAACTACAAGACAGTCACTGCTCCCGAAAGAATTTACAGAGCCCCATACTTGTTTATTCACATTCTGAATTAAGATAAATAACAAATCTTACATTAAATATTGCATTAAATATCAAATCACAAAAAGGTACCTCAGGTAAGACTGGGGTTGTTTGACTGTATTCATAGGAAACAAAACCGAAGCAAACATGACTTTTAGACTCATCTACAGACAATCACAGACAAAAGGTTTCCTGAAGGATATACACCAATACTTTTCAGTAACAGTGATGAAGTACCCCTGATTTGCTCTTCCTGGGCAATTTTAGCACTGAATTTGATATAATGGAAAACTTGAAAATTCACCTTCTCACTTTCTTCCCTGGTACTTTCATTGGTTACCTCTGGTCCAACTCAGATGACCAACTACATCTGAATCTACTTTTTAGTTCAAATTTCAAAACCAAAGCTATCAAAGATGGAAGTCCAGGCTTTGGACATCTTGACTAGACCATCTATCTGTGAATAGCTGGAGCCACACAGGAAAACAAAATATACAGGAAGAAAGAGAAACACGGAGGAAGAACCTCAGCTCTGGATATCTCCAGGATAACGTTAAATTATAATTTATTAAATTATATATTTTATATATTGTTATGTAATATATATTATGTTATATTATATTTATTATATCTGTATATTTCTTTAGAATAAAGATCCAACTTATTGTCCTTACACAGAAAATCTGGAAACATGGCTGCAGCTGTGACAACACCACCTCCACACCCCCTTTTTCTCCTCACTGCTAAATCTGCTAATATCTGATAGCTTGATCCACAGCACCAGACGAAGTGAAAACTTTGAAGAGAAAACACTAGTGATGGAGTACAAAGCCTGTCACAGACATGTGGAATTCTGAAGAATTTCTCAACGTGTACACTAAAATACGCAGTATGTTTAATGAGAACTTTCTTATCAGTCTGCATGAAAAGTGCATCTAGAGCTGTGAAGAACTATACTTTTCCACTAAAGATCTCATATGCATTAAAGATTCTTTCTCTAAACTCAGTCTGCTCATTTCCTTCCCCAGTTTCAGTATATCCACTCCTCAAGAAATATGAAATATCTCACAGATGTTTAAACATAAAAATGGTGATTTCAAGCCCTTTTAAATTGTGAAAATAGGTCTAAAGCAACTGGTGTCCTTCACAAATGAAATCGTCAATGACTCTGTATGAACAGAATCTTAATTTTCCTCCCAGACACACAACAGCCTGATGAATGCTGAAAAAGATCACCCTATTCACGCTCTAGTCAGTTGGATGTGTTGTGTGATTCCCAGGCAAATTCTCTAAGAAGTAAGCCACCATCCCAGTAGTAAATTGACGGAGGGGAAGCAGTCACAGGCATCATGGTCACCTGAGCACCAATTTGTTGAGTTCTATCAGCATCTTTTCTAACTCATATTGAACACCAACATGCTATTAAATGAGAGAGCCAGATAACGAGGACACATTACACAGTATCACTTAGCTTTTGTCTCAGGGGATGACAATAATACATGGAAAATGGTCAGAAAAACAACAAAGGAAGCTGACCCCAAAACCTCAGCTTATGTTCTTAGACTTAGAAATTGTACCCAGTTTTAATAAAAGAAGGCAAAGATAAGCTGTAATTATCACTTTCGCTTCCACCCGAAATAACAAAGGGTAAGTTACCGATGAAACTGCTCAGGATAAGGCAGCAGGAAAAAAGCAAGGATAGAAAGACTAGATGTTTGAATTGACATAAGTCAGTAACAGTTTAATAAAAAGAAGCGAAATCACCAAGAAGTTCAGGAAAAAAAGGTGGTAACATAAAGCGATACAAACATTCTCACAGAAGGAGTAGAGAGGAAAAAGACAACAGCTTGGTGAGATCAAAGACAAACTCACTCCAAGGAGAAACACAGGCTGACATCCCCTCTCCTGCCTGATGACTGCAGGTACAGAAGAAATCCAGTACGTGACTGCGTTTGGCATTTTGAGCATATTCATGCTTAGCCAGACAGCAAGCTGGTCCCAGCCCTTTTCTGTTTATTACCAATGAGTAAAATAAGTGTGGGAAACTAAAATGCTGCATGCACAATAAATGACACACAATTAAAAGTTGGCCCAAAGAGCTGGGGCTTACAAGAGGTGCTTTGAGAAACTTGTGACCTTGACTGAAGATATTCAGCTGCACAGCTAGTTCAGTTTCTAGCATAGAAATGTTAGAAATTATATATAAGTGAGCAGCTTTGCATAGCTCCTGATCTCCAGCTAACTGTCTTCTGCCTTTATATGTAATAATCTGGTCTTGTTTATAAGTACAATATTTACCTCAGGTAAGGAATAGAATAATGCAACATATTCCATACAGAAGTCATCAGCTTCTACAAAAGTTTAACCCACATACCAGTGTGATTTAATGAGATAATATGAAACGTGTCTCCTGCTGTCATTGCTCACAGGAGCACTGAGCCAGTTTTGGCCTTCTTCAAGGCACTGAATGTCTTCATTCACCTTAAAAGACCAAACCTAAAGCTAGAAGACTAGCTAAAAGACTGCCTAATGCTTTAAATGAAGACTGTGATCAAACTTTGCATTCTTGTGGCATTAGAAGAATTTCTGACTAGAACAGTGGGCTATTCACGGAACCAGTTGAGGACTGGGGATTAAACCATCACAAGAGCTAAGAATGGTCACTAGCTCTATCATTCACTGCTTCCATATTTGCTGCACAATCTCAGATTCCTGGTATGGAAATGACAGGGCTGCTCTAACAGGGAGCACTTTATTCCCTCTTTTTGTAGCAGTGTTTCCTTGACTCTTTTCTCCAGCTACCCTGCTTGCTCTAGGCTGGTCCCTTAGTGCAGCTCCAACTAGGGAAATCCTATGGGGAAGAGATGGCAACAAACATGAGCATGCCTCAGAGAGAGAGAGAGAGAGAGAGAGAGAAGCTAAGAGACACCAGTGCCATTTCAAAGCTCAGTCTCTCTTCTGTCATGGCTGAAGGCTCAGAAGAATAGAGCATGGATACTGGCTGAGGCAAACAAAGCAAGGGAAAAGTTTCTTTCTTATCTATTTTCATATAACAGGAGCTAATGTGTTCGACTAGTGAGAAGCAGGGCATTCTGCAGAATGCATGGACAGCTACAAAACTTCTGAGCCAATTTTAGAAAAACTTGTCAAACTGGTTAAATCTTTTCTTTTCCTTCTTTCTCTGCTCCACTTCTTCCTATTTGCCTCTTTTTTATATGGCCATTAAAGAAAATTAACAAGTTAATGAGGCCTTAAAAATATCTGTAAAAGAACAAAAGGATTAGGAGGAGGAACAGTAGTCAAGCGAAGTCAGTACAAGCACTGCTTTTAACTCAACTCTTCCCAGATATATGCTATTGGTCTTCTTGATCTAACTCAGCCACAAATGAACCCAGTAAGACCACAAAGGAGATAAGAGAAAAAGATGGAAAATCTTTTCACAGTTAAATACAAAATCATCTTAACCAAACCTGGTATAATTCTCAGGCTTTCTACTTCCATTAGAAAAGCTTAATTGGATACTCTTAAGATCTTAAATAAGACGCCAAAGACAAAAGTTATTTCTATTAAATTCTTGGCCAGCTTTGCAGGCTTCTTAATTAAAACTAGAAATGATCTCCACATTATATTGTAACCTTCAGGTGGTATCACACCAGTGAAAATTATGTTTATGATACCTTGTGTTAGATTTAGGAGCCCACCACTCACAGAAAATGGTGGTGTTCTCAGGTCTGCCAATCCATATAAACAATAGTAGCTATATACAAGAAAATAGACATAAATGAAGTCCACAGACATTGACTCATCTGGTCACTGTTTGCAAAACTGACTTCAAAGCTCTGCTTATTATGAGAAGCTACCAGAGTTTGGCCACTATCTCATTTTCCTGCTTTCAAGAATGTTCTAGAGTTTGAAATAAGAAAGTGCATAGTTCCCTGTCTTGTATGACATCATTGAGCTCCATCTTTGTCTTGCTTGATACAAAAATGTCAAGGGAGTGCTAAATACCCTCCCCCTTGGGACGGGTGGGATAGAGGCATAAAGAAAATCTGTAGAAATGAGAAGAAGGGAAAAGGGAAAGCAGACAGAGCCAGGAAACATCCTCCAAGCATATAAAGAAAGACTGGAAAGCAGGCAGAAATTAAAAAAAAAAAAAAATCATTAAAAGTTCATGAGCATCTAGAAATAAGAAGAAACAGAGAAGAAAATATGCTCATAATCATTAGCTCTCTAGTGAAGAGGCAAAAACATGACCCTAAAATTAAGAAAGCAAATTATTTCTTACCTTTATAAATACGGCCCAGTCCTCTGTAGTCCATTTGATCTGAACAATTGAAAACAACAACATACTTTCCCAGGCATTTGCCCATGTCTTTGGTTGTTTCTGTTTTCCCTGTGCCTGCAGGTCCTGCTGGTGCACCTCCCATACTCATGCCCAGGGCCTGCGCCAGAGTGATGTAACACCTAGAGGCAGAACAAAGGCTTCTATTAATCTTTTTCTACTATTAATTACTTGAATTCCATTAATGTAACCACAGCAGTTGTATTATACAGTATTCTGCCCCCTGAGGAAGGGGGCAGAAATGGGTGCCGTGTGGTAAGTACTTGGTCACCCCCTTTGCACACCATGAAGCTGAGTTACCAGGTACTACCTTTGCTCCACCTACAGAAAAGCATCCGTCCAGCACAGCGATGACTGCGACAGCCCAGAAAACACACAGGCCAATTCTAAATGCTGCATACCAAAATTATACACTCTCCCTTCATGACTCGATCTCATTCTGAAGCACCCAGACTTGCTGGGCTTCTGGCTTTTGCCCATCTTCTTACTCTCTCCTCAGAACACACAAGATGGGCTCTCTGATCTGGCAGTAGGAAGGCACAGAGGCTGAAACAGTGCCTGTTTTTGACATTTCCCTACCAGCATGCTGAACCAGAGCAGTGCTGCCAGTCACATGAGGTCTTTTGAGTTCCAGGAGGAGAATGGATGAGAGGGATGATTGTAATGCGCAATGGAGAAAGAAGAGGAAGGGTCCATGAATCCTAGCACCATCTTCTACTTCAGCCTCCATCCTGGGTTGACATCCTCAAGTTTAAGTCTCAGCCTTCCCAGATGGTGTGGAGACTACTGAAAGGTGTAGGAAGACTGTTGTTCTAACCTACAATGCTCCAAAATCCCACTAAGCCCATTTTAACACTGTGAAACTCAATAGCTTTATGATATATCTGGGGAGACAAAATGACCACTGAAAAAACCCCAAATGTTACCAGCTAGTATCACTTTCTATAAAATAATACAGTACTCATTCTAATATAATAGCAGTAATAATGCTCTATCACCTCATTACTCAGTAATCAGTTAACAGGCACTCACATTAAAAGTACCACTCCTAACAATTCTGCCACTGAAAATGAGGTAAGGACTAACTGTATACATAGCACAAGTCCTAAATAGAACTTGCATGTCATTTTTTGAATCTGTCACGACAAGGTCTGTGTCTAACACGATGTTTAGAAGCACTCAATTTCAGTCCCGTTATCTGTTAACGAGGTAACAGATTGGTGGTTGATGTCTACTACAGGCTCGGCTCAAGGAGAGCCTATTGACAAAGCCTGCTTACTCCGGCTACAGGAGGCATCGCACTCACAGGCTCTCGTCCTGCTGGGGTACTTCAAACACCCTGACATCTGCTGGAAAAGCAGCATGGCAAGCTGTAGGCAATCCAGGAGACTCCTGGAGTGCATTGAGGGTAACTTCTTAAGCCAGGTAATAGACAGCCCTACCAGATGGGATGTGATACTGGAGCTGATGATCACCAATGCAAGTGAGCTAATTGGTGGCATCAAGATTGGAGGTAGCTTGGGCTGCAGTGATCATGCACTGGTGGAGTTTGCAGTCCTGAGGGATATAGGTCAGGCAAAGAGTAAAGTCAGACCCATGAATTTTGGGAAAACAAACATCCAGCTCTTCAAAGAGTTACTCACTAGGACCCCTGTCCTTGGGAAACTGTCCTTGGGGACAATGGATCAGAACACAGCTGGCAAATCTTTAAGAACGCTTTCCACAAAGCACAAGAGCTCTTGACCCCCAGGTGTAAGAAATGAGAAAAGTAAGGCAAGAGACCGGCACGGATCAGTCGAGACCTGCTGGTCAAACTAAAGGGCAAGAAGGGTATGAACAGGCAGTGGAAGCAAGGATAGAGACAGGGCTCTAAGCAACCTGATCTAGTTGAAGATGTCCCTGCTCATTGCAGTAGGGTTGGATTTTCAAAGGTCCCTTCCAACCCAAACTATTCTATGAACCTATGATTAATGTAATGTACTACTGTCAGGGTTTATTTATCATGTGTTTCAGGAACCTTTCTGAACACAAAATCATGAGCCAAACAGGACTTAACTACAAGCTGATTAATGGAAAGCAAAGTTATCATTACCTGAAAATTGTTAGAAGCTCACATCAAGTCCATATAGCAATATTAAAAATATTAAAATGGAAAAAGCCTATAAGGGGAATAAAATCTCTTCTTATGCAACACTACTTAGGTACATAAGTTTGCCATGCCAACACTAGAAAACATCTCTGCTTCAAATACTCTTTCAATATATGAAACGGATAGTCACAAATCCCTGCAGCTCTGTTTGGCTCTTGCAGGTTTGCCCAAACACAGATACCTCTTCTTTTTTGTTGTTATTATTATAGTTTAAACTCATTCAAGAGACTTATTTTCTTCAATAATGTCACCCTGTGCTTGTTTTAAATCTCCTGTGACATAGTGCCTTGAATTAATCCCTAGCTTGCATTTTAATTCTTTAAACAAATTTTGAATTACATTTTCTTGATGCTGTCTCTCCCAGTGGGCAAAAATATTGTCTGCGTGGTAAAGCTGCCACACCCACTAATCCACTGCATGTTTACTGCTGCAAATGGAACTCTATCTACCATAGGAATAGTAGGGTACATAACAGAATTTGGCAGATATGTGTTACATATTCAAAGCCAGGTATCCAAGCACAGGGTTTGCGCTCTCTTACATAGCTCACTGAGCATAATTTTGGTTCAGAACTTGGCAGAAGCCTGAAATTTCACTAGTAAGTAAAATCCAGTAGCACAGAGAGTGTAAGGACAATTCCAACATTAATTCAACAGCATTCCGTCATGCTTCGCACAACAAATGACTGAATACGCACAGTATTTTGACATTCCTATCCACACTTAAAAGAACAAGCTCTGGTATAGCAAATACATCTGCCTCTTGCCTAACTGAAGCGCTGCCAAGTACTTGAGGAAAATATGCATTGAATGGAGTTAGTTCTCTGCTGTATAACTAACACTCCAGCAATCAAAAGTTCTTATATTTTGCCCTCAGAGTTTTTTCTGTATTTGCAGTCCTGTAATTCTCCATAGGCCTTGCTTAAAACCATTTTGGGACCAGTTATTCAACACTATGCCCTGAGTTATAGCTTTTTCCTCTAGGGTGACTTCTAATTAATCACTTGCCATAATCCCAGTTTTTCATGCAACTCCTAGCTTATTGAAAGCAACAATATATTGCTTTTTAGATCCACTCTGTTTAGGCTGGTGAAGTGAATGGCATTCAGCTATGTTTACCCTGAGCACAACTAAGTGTTTCAATGCCTATTGTAGCACACGCAGTTCAAACACTCCAATTGATTCTAAGACCCCCTCCTAGGGGTGCTTGCTTTCGCTAGCTGAATGTATATAAGCACTGGCCTCTGCTGTTCACTATGGATATTGCAGTACTATAATGCAAGCAAAGTAAGAATTTTGACTCATGAAAGTTACAGGAATTAAGTCAGAGGAATTAAGTCATAGCTCCAGTACTATGCACTGTATTCTTTTTATAACTACCTGTCAGTTAATGGAGTTATAACAAGCCTGTCTGTACACCCTAAGTATTCATTGCAGTAGGTGAACTCCACATCAGTGATTTGGACAATGCATTTATCCATGTCTTCAAGAAAATAAAATCGAGACTGTTTTTGCCATTCAAAATCAGATGGAGATTTAATGTTCATATGGACCTATAATGGAAGAGAAAAATCATTAAACCAGAAATGAAACAGTATAACAAATTTATTTTAAACTCCATACAGAAAAGAAGTCTACTATGCATAAATTCAAGACATCCAGAATTATCTTTTCAAACCTGTCTATGACATGCTCTGAACTTTTTGACCCCTTGATTTTCCTCTGAATTATGTACAGTGATTATGAATTGTGTCTTACAAATATAGTAAAGAACAGTGATAGAAAACCATATAAAACTAAGAAACAACACTAGTTACACTGCATGGTATCTGGTGCCATTATTCACAGAACTACTAAATTGTGGACAACGCCTGAATATATTGTAAACATGTCTAAGAGTTTGTTATTTGGGATGTATTTTTCAGTATGAACTTGCCCGACACATATTTAGATTTGTGGCAAATTAACAGATCTTGATTTATTATTTTTGACACTTGATCTCAAAACTACCAGCCTCTTACAGAATATGTAGTCCTGGTTACCGGCCTTGCAGACCAGGTGAAGAGCAGGTTCTGGATTCTCAGCCACTTCCCTCTATTTTCTCTCAATCACAATAGGATGTGTTTAGCAGGGAATTGAGAGAAAAGGATAGTATTACGTGTACCAATTAAGAATCCTTCTCAGTTTTGGACTTGACCCGCATTTTTTATATCACATACAGACCCTTTAAATTTAACCAACATTTTGTGATTTAATGTTATTATAATATGACAATAAATTAATTGATAATGAAATGACCAATTAAGAAAATAATTACGAAAATAATTTAAAAATTACAGGCTGAGGATAAAACCACATGACTACTTCAGAAGCTGGCAGGTTTTTTTCTAACTTTCAGCATTTTTCTTTATGATTTTCTATCTTTCTTTACATATGCACATAATTTTTATGTCTAACATATATGCATAAATTAAACAATGCAGTATTGAATTATTGACCATTGCATCATGCAAGCTTTTGGAAATTATTTTACTTCCACTTTTATGATTATAGTTTCAAGTATTTGATATACTTATCTAAAGGAAGTCTGAAGCTACTCAATTATAAAATAATTTAAAACATCTGTTCTGGTTATTGTTGCCACCCTTCCCAAATATATGGGGCCTCACCATTTTAACCTTTGAATAACTATAACCTTAAATCAACACATAGGCTGGGCTGGAAATCACATGATTGATAGTAATACTAAAGGGACCTTTTTTTCCTCTTGCATAATGTATTACATTTTCAATTTGAAAAAATAGTTTAATTTAAAAGTTAAGCTCTTTTGCTCACAGTGAATTGTGCATGATGGGTATCAACAATCACTTTACAAATTGAAGTCCAAACCTATGAACATGCCTAAATATAATTCACTCTGATGTTTGCACGACATCTATGTGACATCAACCTAAATCTGATATGCTCTATCACAGCACTAATGTCAGAGCCACCCAAAAAGAATAGATTGTAAGATTTTTTTACTTATATGTGCAAAAACTTCCATACAGAAAGCCTCTTAAAGGTTTTCAAATGCTTACCAAATCATCAAAGATATCCTTCTGGTGAACATGAATGGTGATTAAAGTTTCATATTTTGTGCGCTCCATTCTTGTGAGATTGTGTGTTGTCATGTCAATCAAATCATTTAAAAGTTCCAAAAACTTCTGATTTGTTGTGTGCATTACCTTTTCCACACAGCAAGAACAGCCATATTAATACAAATATCTTTTGTTCTTCCAATGTTTAGAATAAAAAATATAAAACATCTGCAAACATACAGGCCCATGTGGTCTACAATCTCCTTTGCATTTATTAAGCTTGGAATCCCAAATTTCGATTTGCAAGCTGTCCTCCATGCATGCATTCTTAGCCCAACAGAGTACAATAAGGTTATATCTAGGTGAACAGGCCACATCATAAGATTTTATTCCAAGAGTGTTGCTCCTTCCACTCTACATTACATCTTCAGCTGATTGCATCCCTGCGTAATTTCAGAACCATCAGTCTCTAGGTTTGGTTACTGCACATCAGCCCCAGTAATATCAACTCTTTAGGAGGAACAGGAACACAGAGATCTATCACATCCTCTAACCAGAGAAGGGAGAAAATGTAGTGTAATTTTAGATGTCAATATTAAAATAAGAATTTATTTTATGGCACCAGATTCTGTTACAAAATTCCACAAATACAATATTGACTATACAATACTGACTTAGGTAAACAGCATCAGCCTCTGTCAGTGATGTCCTGGTACACACCAAACTATAAACTACTGAGGTTTCAGAAAGGGCAGCTCATATATACTCGTGTTTCAAATGCATGAGAGAACAACCACACTATCTTTCTGTAAATATACGCAAAGCTTAAACCTCAACCTGTTTGCTGACAAAAAAATGCTAAAAACACTTCAAAACTAATGGTGAACTAAACGACCTCCCTGCCACCCAAATACACACATAGAGTTCATCTCCAGGAAACAAAAGTTGTTTTCTAGCTAATGCGAGAAAACCTTTGCATCTAATTAGTGTCTGAACTGGAATGGACTAACAGCAGGTCTATGCCCTTTTTTAACTTTCTGTAATGCAGAAAATGTAGCACTAAGTGGTCTTCTCCATAGTCTAAATTCTTTGTTTTCATTATTAAAGTACAGCATGGTACCATTCCCCTGCATTTACTTTTTCGGTAGGATGGCATTACCAGTTCTTAGTCCAATATCACTGTATATTCTTGATTAATGACAATTTGCAACTCTTTAGTTCACATCTTCTCCTTCCTCCTTCATAGATTCAGTGTTAGCAATAACACCTTGGTGTTATCAGTATCTTCTCTACATGTTTGAGATTAAACCAGCACCTCCTCAAATAGCTTCTATTCTTTCCCTACCCTAAAAAAAGAGCTCATCAACTGAAGAATCCAATACACTCAGTTACAATAGACCAAATCCATGAAGCACAGTTATTTCCCCAAATTTTAAGAGCTCCTATTTCTTTCCAAATTTGATTTTGGAAAAGTAATAGGATAAGATTCCCTATATTCCCAAATTGAGAAATTGTCCCTTACCAAGATGACTGCACTGACAGAACAATAGAGAAAATCCCAGGATTAGGGAAAATTCTGAATCACACGCTGAGGGATGGTGAGGAGGGTTGACCTCTTAACACATTTTTTATCATTCTGTTTTCCTGTTAGTGTATTTGTTATTCTGGTTACTTAATGAGTATATTATACTTTTTCCTACACGTTACTTTTAACTTTCCACAATAGGCACTGTTCCAAACAATGCTTTTAATTGATCCCCAAAGATTCATTAAATACTACCTTTTTGTCTGTTTTGGCACTGTTCAGTGCATTCTCTGCATCTCTGGTCCAGATCATTTGAATTCCCAGAAGTCCTATTTGTGCAGGAAACATTGCCTGAAAGTCATACAGTTTAAATCCTGAATCGCTAATGGCCATTGATGCCTGTCTAATGATGGTGTGGATTGTTTTCCTAATCCCATTCAGCAGCTGACCTAACCAGAATTCCACATTGCCCTGAAATAAACAAGAAAGTACTTTTAAAGAGTAGTTTATGAATAATTCACAAGGAGACAAAGCCCTATTCGACTTTTTTCCCAGCCCTTCATACTCCTATTTCCCTCTTTGTTATTCTCTGATCTTTAAAACATTCCTCTCCTCCTCCCTTTCCACTGCCCTTCCAGAGATATGTGATGGATTTGGCACTTCACATCAGTACTGCTGAAAAACTAGGTACAGTAATTGTTACAGAATGGCACAAATGTCCTGTCCTTTCTGGCCTTTGCTCTTGCTGTTTGTATTGGAAGGTTCTCATTCAGGTAGTCAAATAACGACTGTATACTGCTGGCATGCGATGTTGTTGGTCTTCGAAACATAAATCTATTTTAAATCAAGTCATGAAAAACTGCAATATACACTTCCATTACCTGAGCTACAACTGGTTCAATAATATTGACTTGTTCTCCTTCTTGAGATTCAAACAATAAAATTTGGTCATAGTTTTTTTCATTAAATCCCACTCGGTTAACATTGTCGAACAAACTTAATAAATGTGCCTACAATAGAATCAGAAAAAAAAAGCTCCATAAACATCTGATATAGCACCTTTATTTTGCCTTTAAATTCTGTATTAGAAGATTCTATAAATCTTTCCATAAGTGAAAATGAAAATCCTCCATGGTCCTCACTTACTAATATTGACCGTAAGAACATTATTGCTTTATTACTTGTACCTGAATAGTGTGGGAATCAGATGCTTGACCAAGGATTTCCAGAAGAGCAGGGTCAGATACAAAAAAAAATCTTGGAAATATTAACCGTTTTTTTTCCAAATAGCCAGTCAGTGATTTCTGACAGATTTCCAATTGTTCCAGCAAATGTGGTAACAGCTGTGCCAAAGTCTCATCTCCAACACAGCACTGCACAATGTTCGATATTTCATGTGCTCTCTGCATAATTCTCTGCCATGATTTATCAATGTTCTGAAATCTTCTGGCTTCCTGGAGTACATGAAAAATGCATTAATTCTTCCTCATGTTTGTCAAATTCTAAAAATGAAAGAACACCATGAGACAAGGTAACAGTTTAATACTTCCCTTGATGTTCAAGTCTCCTTTGAAGGACTAATGTATGAATATTTATAGGCATGCTTATAATGATCAGTGCTTATAATGACCAGAGTTCAAAATGCAAGAAAAGAGTCCAATGGGACAGCTCTGGAAATGTCTTTTACTTCACGTTGGGCATCAAAATTGTCCATATAAAAGGATTCCAACACACACCAGAAAACTCAAACAGCAACCTTTTCATAAATGACAGAATTCCTCATAGCAATACACAAGGTCATGTAATGGCTGCTCCACACAGGTTATGAGGAGAGAGTTGTTAGTAGTAATATTTGACAAACAAAACCAGTATAAATAGTCTGAAGCTGCTGCACTTGTAAGGTAGTGTAGGTGAAGGCAGGCAGATTCTCAAATACTGGAGAATAAGTGTTTTTCTGCACTAGGTATACTGACTTTAAAAACTCTTCTTCACCTACAACAGAAGAGACGTTAATGGGCTCATAAATTATCTGAGAGACAGAAGAGATCTCAAGAGACCATCCAAAGCCATTTGCCTGTCACAAGACAGGATCATACCCATGCCACTCTTGATAAATCTCTGTCTTGTGTTTAAAGATGCTCAATGCTGGAGATTCTGAACCCTTTCCAGGCAATCTTTGCTACTGGTGATTCTGTTTTAATGTCTAAGCTTAATTTTTCTTCTGTGTACACCAATTACTTCTCATCATATTCATAGATACAAAGAACACATTGTTTTCTTCATCTTGAGAGCAACCCTTATTTTTTTAAATCTTATCACGTCTTCTCTTCAATTTTTCCTCTCCTTCAAGCCAAACAAACCTAGTTTGTTGAATTCTTCCTTGTGCATCATCCTTCATGGATAGTTTCACATTTTAGCACCCTCCTCTATGCTCTCTCAAATTTGTCTGTGTGTTTCTTCAGCCAAAACTGTGTACAATATTCTAGTTATCAGTTATTACTGTTTATGCATTCTACTCTTCTGCTGTATTTTACACACTAGCAATCTAAAACTCATTTTCTGACAGTATTATGAAAGACAGTGTCAAAAGCCTATCAAGATATATAGCAACTACTGTTTTTCCTCTATCCACAAAGCTGGTTGCCCACCCTAAAAATAATTTAGATTTGACAGGTTTTACTCAGAAAAAATCCACACTGACTGTTACTCATCTCCTTGTTAACTTCCAGATGCTTGGAGACAGTTATTTGTTGCAGTGTTCATCAAGGAATTGCAATTAAGCCCACTCATCGATCATTACTCCTCCACCAAGCTGTTCCTTCTCCTCATTCTTTAACGACAGTCACCACAGTTGCTTTTTTCCAGAATACTGGCTCATGTATCACCCTTGTAAGAAGTAGTTTTAGCAGTTATCAAATGCCTCAGCTCTGCTGCAGCATTTATTCATCTGCAAAAACTGCTTATTGATTCTCTAATAATCTTTAACAAAATAAACGTCTCGTGAACTAAAAAAAAAAATAAGGTGTTATCTTAAATAACAGTTAAGAAAGCTGAACTTACAAAAATTAATTTAGTTTTGGAAATTGTAATCCTTTAATTATAAAAGATGGGGCCTGAAATAAATTCATATTTAATAATTTTCCAATAATCCTGGTTTTGTTAAATTACAGCACTGATGGATCAAGTGCTAGTTAACTGTGGTGTGTTAGAATTACACGAAAATCTCTCATTAGGAGATGCAATGGTGAGGATGACTTATCCTGGTGTTTCTCTCTTGCAGGAAGTCAGACCATTCCTTAACTCTTTTGCAGCTGCTATTATGGAAGGTCATAACTGCTTTTTGAAGAGGTTGCAGTAGTGAACACAAATTAGCACCCATGCAGCTGCCCAAGACTTGCAGCATCTCCCTCTGGGACTTAGACCAAGTCCTAGCAAGTACAGAATTCACACAGAATATCTGTCATTCTGTTATTACATAACTTAGAGCCTGTAAGCACCTGCACACAGGAGGAAAGGGATGTTGGCATATCTGGGAGAAGTGATTCATCAGTTTTATACCATTAAGTAGTCCTGAGCCCTGTGCTATCATAAGATTCACTAGTATTGCAAGATGACAAGAACATTTGGGCCTGAATTGCAAACAGTCCTGCTCCTGTAGGTCTAACCAAGTTCTAAGCAGTTCAACCAGACAGATCCCAGTTTGGCAAAACTTCTTCTGAACTGCTGATGCACAGCCCACAAAACTTATACACATTATATGATTTGGCAAGTAACCTCTGTGAAGTGGCTAATCTCTTGGTACAACATATTGCCACTCACGTGTTGTAATCAGAAATCAACATACCTGAGGTAGTTGTTTTGCAATATCTCCACCAACAAACACAGCTTCAAGGTAAATCCAGAGGTTTTGTACAGTAATCCAGCTTTCAATTATCTCTGCAGTATTGGTCAACTTCTGAATCCACTGTTGTATAGTGGACTTAAATGGTGCATTATACCTTCACGAACATGAGTTAAAGGGAAAAAAACCCTAAGGTGATCATTGTTTACTTTTGGGGTTGATTAGATTTACACCATATGTGCATTTATTAAGTTACATACCTGTTGCTCATGAGTGACCCCAATACCATGAGGCTGTCTTCCACCAAAGCTATTTTCTCCAATATATCTGATCCTTTCAGAAGGAGTTCTCCTCGAGTTTTGAATTGGCCAAAACTGAAAGTATGAGTACTCCATTCACTGATGACGTGCTTCAATTTTGCTTCAATATCCTTTTCTTTAACAGCACTGATGCAGATATCCTGCGTAAAATTAAACCAGTAAATGACATTCCTCTAAGGCTAATATAATGCCCACTTATAAAGGCAACTAAAATTCATTAGCTAGATCCAGACTTCAGTGTAAGTTCTAGTTAATGAAAATATACATTGAAACACCTCAATATTATTATACTACAATCTAGATTATATCATAGTACTACCTGTAACTGGAACATTTTATGGGCTATACTCCATCTTTGCTAACACTAGCGCTTTATACTTTTGAAAATTCACTGACTTGGTGAATCTGCAGGCAGGATTTGTATTAAATGTATTAAAATTTGAAGTCAAATATACCTACTGAGGGCGTTAAGGAAAACACATATTATCAATCAAAATGAATAAACAGTCGAAGGATAGAGTGTACATGGACAACATGATTGCCTGCTACTTCTTGAGGACAGTGAGGACAGGACTGCCACAAAATTGGTTATTGCATCAGAAGTAAAAGGAGCAGCTACCCAAACTGGACCTCAAATTCAGGTTCAGGAGCACATTGGATTCCATTACAGGTTTGAAGTCCTGAGTGTAAGGCTATCACTCTGAACCTTTCACATGTCTTAAATCCTTGTCTGGAAGCTGGGTACAGCAGAGGTTTGATTTCATGTATTTGTCTTAGAAGTGTTCCTTTAGTGAACAAGACAAACCAGGTCACTGCTATGGAGGAACCACAGATTTAGCTAAGAGATAACAGAACTGAAGTTAGAAACTGATGGGGTTTTCTTCCCTTATTTTTAGCTATACTTCATTCATGGAAAAGGTAATGAGCATAAAAATAATGTACTTGCTAGATAACTACAGTCCCCAAAATGGAGGAGGCAATAGCTTTGTAGCTTGTGCTTATTACATAAGCCTTCTCATTGCTCTGTGCTCTTGTGAAGAGTGACTTATGAAATACAAAAGAACCTTGTTCTCCTTTAATCCTATATCCTCTGCTTCTACTGTGTTCCAAGGATTTTGAGCACTAAACAGGATCAGACTTACATCAACTATTTTTTCTCTCTGATGAGACATTTAAAAGGAAGAAAAAATTATATGTAGTCACATCCTAAACCAGAAGCATGACAGAATCACATGACTCTTAAAACAACAGAATTCCTTCTATGGAAGGATTAGTGTAATACCATCTATCCATTTAATCCTTCTCCAGTATAAAAGGGAAATAAACTAACCATCACTGCTAATACCAGCTACCAAGTTCCATTCTTCAAAAGAATTCTCCAACTAAACTCAAATTGTTTAGTGTTACAAAGCTGACTAGAAACAGGATTCCAAAAGCACAGAGCCGTACATCACAAGTTATTCATTAAAAACAATCAGAAAAGTACATGCACCTCAATATCTTCTTTATATTTTAATAAAGAGGTCTCCATTATGTTTTTCAAAGCGAAATTTTCAGAGTCAACATCAAACTGATGTCCAGTTACTTCTGCAATTCTTTCCCAGTGTCGTGACATCATTGCCTAGAAAAGTCCATAAGAATTAGGGAAGACTTTTTTTTTAAATTATATTCTTTTTAGGACTTGAATGATCACATACTTTTGCACTGCATCTGTTAAACAAATAGAAGAGTCTTGATTTCCATTCCATTGAAAGCATTAATAGTTCTTCTAATGATGGTATGAAGTCTTTTGTTTTACTTTTCTGTAATTAAGCCTGACTTAATTTTTTTGCTATAAATATAGCTGCTTTTATCTATAAAAAAGAATTATGGAAAGCATCTTATAGTCATGCAATGTAGTCTTCAAAAGAGTTTTTCAAGTGAATCTTATCTCAAATTATTATTATGAACATACTTTGTTTGCCATCATTTCAAGCAAAGGACAGCTCTCTGTGAAGTCATCAATTTTTTTTTTGAGGTCTTGAAAAGCTTGCCATTCCTTCAATGCCTTTGGTAACTTGCGGATTCTTTAAAAAGCACAAAAAAGGAGAAATATCTTAATAATTACAATCCACCATTTAATAGTACAATATATTCTCATCTTTCAACCAATGGACCAGTAGACCGTAAATAAATACCGAGTTGCGAGCTGGCAACATAATATATAGCTGACAGGCGCTGGGCCATCTTGTCTAGACCGTGCTTCTGCCAAGAAAGGCTGGATCAGACAATCCTTCCAACCTGGTATTCTATGATTGTATGACTACGATTGTTTCTGCATGCAGGCATGAAACATTGCTAAAGACAGTAAAAATTACACTAGAACAGTTTGGTTTCTATTTCAGATTCAATTAAAGGAGGTTAATTTCAGGTGCAAACTTGTGTCTGAACTTAATCTTTTGCAGTATCACAGTTTTATCAAAAATTTGAAAATGCAACTGATTTTGTAAAGGGGGAAAAAGGATTAAACAACATACATTTTTTTCAGGCAAAAAAAAGTACATCCTGAACCAAAACTGACCTGCTTGCAAACTGAAAAATACTTGTGTTTCAAACAAACAAGTCCTATTTTATACTTAGTTTGTACAAAAGATACTTGAAGAAAACTCTTCCTTCATGCAAAATTTCAAGATGAAAAAAAAAATGAAAATTAAGAACCTCTAGTACTACGAATTGTCACAGCCCCGTTTGCTTCTAACAAGTCATGCCAATTTTCATCTGGCAAAGCTATGGACCAAAGACTGACAGAAGTTCTCTTACAGCTCAGTGGCAGAAACAAAAAGCTGCATAAAAGCAACCAATAATGAAAAATCCCTTCAAAGAAATTCTCCATTTTTCACAGCTCAAAATCAGACAGATCTGTCACACAACGCTGGAGCATGTGTGCATTCTTCACTGCTTGCTGGTTAGAGGTAGATGAACATATGCGTTCTGTCATGGAACCGGAATAATCTTTGTAGCCTTTCATCTTGAATCCAACAACAGACAGTGTTAAATATGCTAGAGAAAGGCATTGCAGAATGGAAAATCGCACTCTGTTATGTATGGATAAGGATTTAACAGGCAGTTCCTGGTTACTTTTATGCTGAGGCACAACGAGTAACTTTTTTACAAACTTTGTCTTAGGCTGGCAGTTGGAAATGGGATCTCTTAGCGTGGTAATGAAAACTGTTAATTATTTTATACAAACAGCTTTTTTTCTTTGTCTTGGGGTCAGTAATACCTTTTAACAGCAAGATCCATGGGTTATATACTGTGTTAAAAGATTACTCAGGTTTAAATTTCCTTCTTAAATTTACTGGACATTGTCTTTACACTATATTTCAGTAAAACATAAAGGGAAACTTTTCTGTAGCTGTTATTATAAACTTCTATAACGTTCCCCACCACATGCGTTTTCTCTAAATATTTATCCTTTTTATCTTTTTTTATGGATTTATTTTCACCTATGGTTATTTTTATAATTCTTCTTTTAATGATTCTAGGTTTTCTATTACTGTTCTTAAAAGGGCTAGCAAAAAATAGCTAAAGAATTATGTATATCTTTACAAGTACGCTAAACCACTAATTGTATTTCCAGTATTCCTGCTCCTTTCCTAACATAGCATACCACCACATCAGTTATTTCTGTGGGTAACCACTGTACACTGTTTAAATTTCTCCAGCTTTAAAGAGAATAACTTGATGCAATAATGCTAGCAAGCCTGGCAAAGGAAGGATAGTACTGGGTTAGACTTCTATTACAAAATAATATTTACTGGTTACTGGTGGTCATCTTGCTCCAAATGTAGCTTAAGACTTGAGAGGGAAAAAAAGTCACACATGAAAGTAAAAAGAGAAACACGTAATGTTGAAAACTGTTGTCACACAACAGCTTCTTTCAGAGTTCCAGGACAAGGAAACATAAAGCCCTACCAACCTGTAAAATGTAATTAGCTATAGAAAAAATGATGATGCAGATTCCAGAATTCTATTGAAATTATATCAAGACTTATAGATATTTTCCAAATGCAGACGTATATATATTTTACATACATTTATTTTTACTGTTATTATTTTTAAAAAAGAGAGGGTTTTTTCAAATTCATGGCTAGAAGACAGTTCACTCAGTTTTTCAAGAAAAAGAAGAAAATTTCCACTGCTAAAATGATGACACACTCAAAATGATACATGACCAAAAAGCCTGAGCACAAGTAACTTTTCCTGTGCTTTTCAAAGATTTGGGATCAGATGAAAAACACAGACTTGATCTCAACCTCTTGAATAATACCAAAATGTAAGTGAAACCTCTCTAAGGTCACATTGGAGAATCCAAAATCAAAAGCTAATCAAAACTACTTGTGAAGCAGAGACACGCACACACAGGCTGTTCCAGAAGAGAGGCTCTGCAGAAGAGAAAGCTCTTTATATTGAGTATGAACCTGCCTCGACAGAACTCACTGAGAAAGTGATCAGAGACACTGTGTAAAGAGGTGAAGAAAATACTTATACAAAAACAATAAAAGAAGAAACAAAACAGAGAGGCACTTCACATCTTTTTTCCAATAGATATGCATGGGTTAAAAATACTGTACATTTATTTTCAAACTCATTTCCAATGCATGCAATTTGGTTCTCATCTATATTCTGCAATTCCCATTAAGAGTAAAACATAGACTAGTACAGATAACTACTCTGAAGGAATGGGTGCACAGAATACTAAAGACCTGCATGTAGGCTCTCCCCTTTTGGATGTAGCAAAATTCCCCTTTTCTAGAAATTCTGTCCATACTCCTGGGCCAGGAATCAGAATTCAAAGAAGTGGGCAAAGGGGAAACAATCCAAATTCTGTTGGTTCATGAGCCCCTGACTCTGAAAGGAGTAACAAAATGGGTCAGGGAAGTCTGGCAGACCCAGCCGTGGCTGTTGAAAAAACAAAAGTGCGTCTTGACAAACACAGTTGAAAAATTTCTCTGATTTTAGCGAAGAACGGTTCACCTAACACTTATTTTGCATGTAATGAGGAAAACATTTTCTCTCACAAACTTCATAAATAACTCCTTAGAATTTAGTGTGGCTACCTACCCTTGTTGAAATAACAATTTAAATCCACACAAATGCGCAGAAGCAAACAGTAGACATCTAAATTCTGTCTAACATCATGGACAAGAAATTAATTAGCTGTAAACTAAATCACTGAGAAGGTAATATATGAAGATCGGGTATGAAGGTTATTTAAGGTAAGGTCATGCACCAGCTGTACATTGAACCTCGGTCTGCAAATAGTGCATCTGTGCTCAGCACTCGAGCAAGCCTGAGCTTGACATAAACCAACAGATTTTTGCCCCTCAGGGCAATTCTCACAAGATAATGAACACAGAAAGCTGAGAAATAAAAATTTGTATGAACTTTAGCAAATAACAACATACCTGTTTTGAAAATTCAGAAGTTCAGTGTTGATTTTTTCAATATTTAAATCACTCCAAAGCATTTCATTGTATCCATTGATATTAGCAGTAACTGAATTATAAAGACTGTAAAGTTTCTGAAGCAATGAAAGCTCACGTTTAATTTTGTGCAGTTCAGGGTACTCTGTTTCAAATTTTAAAAGCAGAAATTTGTGAACGTTATTAGGTACAAATGTATTCATGAACATAAAAATCCACGTATTTCTAAAATCGGTATTTAAGAAATGTCAGAAACCAGACTTGCAGTCTTTTAGATGGTGTTTAGTAAGACAAATTTTTCCAGTTACATTATGTAAGCACATCAGATTTTGAAGAACAGTAACTGTTTATATTGATGTTTTTTATAAATATTCTTCTAAAACAGTAGATTAATCTTATAAGCAAGGTGCTGCACCTCTCTGTGGAGATAACGTGGAAAAAATGCACTATCGTCTTACACAAGGACTAAAATATCCTACATCTCAATTTGTGTTATTTGCTTAAGAGGCAGAGGCTGGGGATCAGGGGTGTGCTTTCAAAATAAAAACATAGAATATGTTATACAATGAAAGTATTAAAAATGGATCTCCTCAACAGAAAGGTTGGATTTCTCTCGTATGTTCAGGAATTCCTAGTGAAATTGCATATGTGATCGTTGCATATGTCTTCTGACAGGAAAATATACTGAATTTAGTATGTGCAAATTAAAGTGCTTATCCTACATTCTGCTGTAACTTTAATTCACACCATGGTCTTCCAGACTTGAAGAGTGTCTGACTAGGTGACATACGGATATTACAGATCAGTTACAGAGCCCAAGGGAATTCATTATATATCTGGAGCAGGGACAACTTGAGTACTTTTGCAACTTGTTTTCCAGTTTGGACATGGAAGAATACAGACAGGAGACGTGCTTAGCTCTGAACAGAAAAAGCAAGAGAGCTAAGCAGCTGGACCCTATGGTACACAGAACAGTGCAATATCTTTCCACCTGATGTTTATGTATGTGCAGACTGAGAGCTGGTTTCACACAGGTGCTTTTCACAGGAAAGACAATAATAACTTACTGCAAGGAATTTTTCCACAATGAATTCAGCACTTAATGCATTTAGCAGGACCCACAAGAAAAATCTAATAGCCTAGGACCAGGTATCCATATCCTCTGAGACACTACCTGTGATAGGAAGACCAAATAATTCTTCCCCACCAGAAAGAGAGATATACTTCTGCCACAGTTCGTCAAATTTGGCTTGAAAGATCTGTAATCTGTCACTTGCTTCATGGGGAGGAACATTCTCCTCACTGGGGCCCCTGTAGAAAACAAAACAAATTCAGTGCAAGTATCAACCATACAGGTTTCACAAAGAAGCACAACAGAACCCAGACCTTCCTTACTGAACAGTATTTAGTATTTTCTAATATTTTTTCTAGCCATTTTCACAGAAGATACTGAAAGAGAAAATAAAAAGTATATTCAGTGTCCCAACATTACATATTATACAGTGCCTGAAAGAAAGTCCAATTTACTTTCTAAAAATAAAATTCTTTTGGGTTATCACACATATTACAAACAGCTAAAAGGATATACAAATGTTTCGTCTGTTATTTTTCATTTCTTTTCTTCTGTAAAGTATATTTTAATGATTATTTATATTCTTAAAAAGGGAAAGACAGCAGATATATAGTTCAGGGGTAAAAACTGTGGTAGCTGGTACCAGAACCGTAATTCAGCACTCAGAAAAATAGCAGAAAAAATACAATTTTGCCCTAATGGGTACATCTTAGCTAGAGGACTGGGTGTACTCCCCAGCTCTCATGCCTGGGATCACTTCTTGGCTGCATCATAATATTTTGGGATGAGAACTGTAAGTATATCATGTTCTGTTGTGTCATGGTTATTTCTAGAAATACAGGTACAATGGTATCAGAGCGCAGTGCAGGCTGGCTGCTTGGCAAGGAAAATGGAACCAGGAGATGAAAGCAGTAACATGGTCATCAAAGGCAGCCAGGGTCTGAGCAAGGACAGCAGGCCTGGAGATGGCAGTCAGGTTCAAATGAGAGGCCAGGTCATTAGACAAGTCCACAATAATTACACAGGACCAAGGTCGATCAGGGAAGGTGAGTCAGCAAAGCAGGGACAGGTGCAGGTCTAGTGAATGCAGCCCAGTGGTTACCAGGTTGTTTGGAGGTCAGGCTGAGAAGCGAGCCTGTGTGTTGGGATCCAGGTTCAGCTCAGTAAGGCCCATGGCCAGGCACAGGCATGGCTATGACAGAGCTGGAGCTGTAGGCCAGGGGGCCAAGCACTGAAATCTCAGCTTAAAAGTAAATCCCTCAGGAAGGAGTGTCCGCCTTCCTGAGACCTCCCAGCAGAGCTGCATGCAAATGCTCTGTCCCCACAGGAAAGGAGAAGCCCTCAGCTGAACTAGCTAAGTTGGCCCTGAGCCCAGGCAGCTGAACTTCCCGGAGGGGGGATGCTCTCAGGGTCCCTAGAACTGGTGACAGCCACTGGGTGTTTCCATGAATTCCTCTGGACAACTCCAAGAGCAGAACTGCAGGCAGCACTACGCATGCATCCACATTAGCAACTTGGTGCTCTAGCAGGTTGCTTTTAGGTGCAAGTTCACCTTGTGTCTAGAGCTGGAGTCTTAAATGCACTCAAACACACTGCTAGTGTGCCTTAAGAAGTTTGTCTCCTGGTGAAGCCAAGGTTGAAGCCAAACACCACGTTCCCATTTGGACTATCCTCCCAGGAGTGTGTACTCTACATAAGCAACTGAATTCTGTTCATAACAGCAAGGCAGCCTGCAGAGGCTATACATAAAGCTGCTTCACACTGCCCATAGGCTATAGGTGTGCCGTGCATGCCTAGGGCCAGCAGCCGATGTGAACTCCGTTACCAAAATCCACACACTCTGTGTGTATTGCCCTAGAACCATAACAGATCACAGGAAACCAAATTCTGGCCTTTCCTTCTTCATTGCTAATATAGAAGTGTCCAATGAAGCACACACCCCACGCAGTTTATATTTTAAAAAAAGCCAAAGTAAGCTTAGAAGTAAGACTAAGACTCAGTAAACTTGGAAACACCTAGAACTGGAATCTCCACTCACATCCAAGGTGCTACGTATATACTTAAATATCTGCTTAAGTACTTTGTTGAGTTTAGAACCCCCACAAACCCTTTAAATTTCGAACTGGATTGAGAATTCAATCCCCCCCACAACCTATTAATTCTTCTGGAATTTCACCAACTCCAGCACTGAAATTTTGGGAATGAAATGTGTGATAGTAAGAGTATCAGCCCATCTTATATTATTCTGAAATTAGGCTTTTTTATCAGCTGTCATATATACATTGAGGCTATACTGTGTATTTTCTGAAACCCTTTTGATACACCATTTTTTAACAATCACTAATGAAGCATAATTGTATTGCACCACAGGTCACCTACTTTTCATTGTAATCTTTGCAAAATTCTGCAGTATCAATCTGGAATTTTTGAACACCACTCAGTAAATCTGTTTTCATGTCTGGCTGTACCTTCAGCAGCAAGTCCTCAACCTGCAGTGCCTACATGTAAACGAATGGGGAAAACAGGTATAAAAAAGGCAGGAAAAAAAATGGAGTTTTAATAAGAAAACAGTTTTGTTCTAGCACTCCAGCATTAAAAAGGCTGACAATAATCTTGTTAAATATTATTTCAGAAATAATACAGCTATGATACCTGTGTGTTTAGGTTCTTCCAGGCATAAGCCAATCCATCAATTCTTTCTGTATTTCCATCTTGAAAGAGCAGATTGTATTTATGAAGCACTGAGTAAGATTCTTCTATAGGTCCAACTGTCATGTCAATTTTAACCTCATTCTCTCTAATTTCTTTTAGTGCTTCCATTGCTCCTCGTACATCGTCAAGATCATGGATAGGTCTGCTTAATCTCTTGCTAACATTCTCAATGAACAAATAAACTTCGTCCATTTCTGTGGCAGACTTTTTATTCAAAGCTAATCCAAATGTTCTTTGTCTTGAGTGGCATTCCTGAATTAAGGCTATTTTCAACGACTCTGTCGCAATATCCACGGATTCCAGTACACAGTGATTTGGCAGTTCTCTGATTTGCATTTCCAATTGCTAAGACAAACACAAGAGTACAGCTTTTAATTTCACTACAATTTCTCTGAACAGTTTATAAGAGGTACAATACTTACAGAAAAGTATCCAATTTGAGTTTGGAATTCAGCCATTGTTGGTTTAGTATCTATAAATTCCCTCACTTTTTCCTCTGGATCCTATAGAAAAGAAGTTTATTTTAATTATTATTTATCATTGTTATTACAATAACCTACAGGGGACCCAGCTACCTGATCTACTGTGCAAACACAAACGATTCCTCTCTAACAGAGCTTAAGTTATATGCACTAAGATTAAATTATTTCACTTGGACTGCTTTTCTTGACTCTTTCTACAGTACCTCTTCAAGCACTTGACATCCACCTGTAACTCAAAAACTAACCTAGATCAGGATATCCCTTACCCATTCAAAGATTTCTATAAAATTTACAACGTAGCTGCTAAAACTTTGCTTGAAATAGTTCCTTCAAAGTTTCCCTTCTGTCTGCAACCCCCAAAAGCAGCTGACATCCTCTAACAGGTATTTAAATGGTAGTGATTGTACTGAGCTGACTTCACTCTTCCTGAAACAGCATACTGAAGCACTGTTTCTAGCTACAAATGGGCTGGTCATTTGGAGCAAGCACAGTTTAGCAGGGAATGATGGATCTAAGGGAAGAAGGATCATTTAGCTTGTTGAAGCTTGTTTAAAGGTAACAGAGCACTGAGCATCCTTCCTTTTCATAAGGTAGGCCAGTCTCTGAAGAGGTGAGAACTTCACCAGCTTAATATATGTGTTAGATTCTCGGTTCAGTTACAGACAAATGATCTTTACTCAGCTCAGGGACATTCATCTGTGCTCTGTGCTTGAGGTCCCTGAGAAGCTGTTACAGCTTCTCTGGCCAATAAAGAGTTACCAGTGACAGATCCCAGTGGTCCTACAGAAATTATAAAGATGGGGGGAAACATTGCCAAATCCTAGGGAATTTTAAGGTTAAGGAGCAGGTTAACTTACTCTTTTACAAGATTTTAGTAAAAAGGAAACATTATCACACTACTGCATCATTCAATCTGATTGTGCCTTGTCTGGGTGAAATGACACAGCCTCAATACGTGGTTAGCTCAAACAATATCTCAAAAAACAAAGGTAACTAAGTATTAAGATTTGGAACACCAGAAGTCAAGAAGAGGTGAAAATTCCCTGTCTTAGCCTGAGCTCAGAGTGTCACAGAGTCAGCTGTGGGAACGTGGTCAGCTATGAGTTGGTTTAGGAAGTTAAAAATAGTGAGTAGTTACAAAGATTAGTCCTGCTGTGATTGCTTCTCAGTCTTACTAAAACACCTTTTGATAGGTAGGGCCAGTAGTTGCCCATCCACACAGACTAGAATTTCACTAGTCAGAATGTACAAATGGTTTTATTTCATTAAATATCTCCTGACAAAACACTCCTTGGTGCTTTAGCATTTATGTGACTGGACCCACTTCCTAATGAAGACAACTCCATCAGCCCAGATTCTCTTCTGCTTTGGAATCCTTATTACTAGAAAGATTTCCTAGATTTAGTTTATCATGTTTGTGAAGAAATAGAAAAATTGCTTTCAGCAATGGTGATTGAAGAAGAACTAGTCAGTTGAATATTCAGGAACTGTTTTGTAGTCTGCAGTTTCTCAGATTCTGCTAAATTATACTTTTTGATAACTGATACAGACAAGATGCTGTGAGAAGGACACACAAGCACATGAGAGCATAAGCTTGTTTATGCTCCCAACATACTTTTTTGTTCCTCTGCTGTCTTCCTTAGATGGTTTCATTGGTAAAGAACAACAAGTTCTGGTCAACACCAAGAGGAGACAGAGGAGGTACTATTGGTATATGGATTCTACTATGAAACCAAGGCTTCCTACTGAGCACACGGTTTCCTTATGCAACCCAAAACAATTTATTTAAAAGACTTCACAATACAGTAACATGTTTTATTAAATATGTATCTAACCTTGTTCCAGATGCCTGAAAATTCAGAAAAGCTGTTCAGAAGATCTGATGCTTTGTCTTTGAGAGATAAAATAATTGTATTTAGTCGGATCACCATTTTGTTTACATCCTTATGCTCGATGATCTGTTTGTCTAAAGGTTTCAGTGGCACCATCCTGATGAGTTTGCTCTCGTCACCTAGCTCTACAGCAACAGCTTGTTCAATCTGGCATAAAATAAACAAGAAAAAAACAGTAGTTTTATATATTTTTTTACATTATAGAATGCCCAATAGTGCACACACAATAAGTGCTTCTAAGAACAACGTGCAGAAAAAGCATCCACAAGGAGACTCTTCTCAACTTCAATTTTTATTGAACCACAGTTCCAGTGTTAAAGCTGATTTTATAGAAAATTGCCATGTGGAGCTCTAAATTAATCATATCTGACATTTGTCAAATATGTGTCATATACAAGCACAACTGTGCTCTTTCCTGCTCCTACAAAGCTGCTCAGGTCTTCATGCTTTCTTCAGCATACAATTACAATTTATGCCTATTCTTGGCTAAAAAGAGGTCCTGTAGGCAGTGGGGGGGTTGGCTGCTTGGAAATAAACTAACAAACTGCTTGAGAAAACTGAATTCAACTCACTCTCTCCTAGTTTATTTTATTTAATTATTTATTTGCAGGTTTTGAATGTTGGTGGGAGGTTGTTGGTTTTTTTTCATTAAAATGAGATTACCTGTTTTTTATGTCAGATCAACAAACCAGGAAGATATTTTTACAAAGACACTTTTCAGCACAGCTCTAGAGAGATCTGTATTTCATTACCAGAGGAGAGTTAAGGCCATCTGATTACTGTGCATTTCAGCTTCTATCTATACATCAGACCTCCCCAAGGTTTTTGTGCTCATTTTAATGACAGTTAAAATATTTATATTGTATCTACTGTAGCATTATAGGTGCTGTAGGCAGCCTGAAAGTTTAACCTAAAATACAGGTTTTTGCCTGGGAATATTGATAATAATTTGTATCAACTAGTAGTACCCACGGATAATGTCAGTTTGCTCACACTATCTACACTATTATCACACTTGAACAGTATATGTAAAAGATATTTTAAGCAAAAATTTATTTTATTATTAGAAACCACCAAACATAAGTTTATGAATTATTATCACTCTTCTGTTCAATTACTTGGTATAGAGATTAGAATCGAGGCTTTCACTTAACAGGAAGAGCCACCAGATTACAAGTCAAAGTATTGGTGTAGAACATATTCTTATGAGATGAGGAAATGTTAACCAAATTACTAATATTTTAAAATAAGTAAATTAAAATACCTTCTGCTGTTGATGGTGTAAGTAAGCAAATTTCCACAGGGGGATATCTTTGGCTATTGATAATACGATATTTACTGCTTTGTTCACAGCACTCTGAAAATAGCAAAACATTCACCTTGAGCACACACAGATTATGACAAATAAGAAGGGAGGAAAAAAAAAGGATCCTCCAAACAATATCAAAATGGAAAACTTGTATCTCTATCTTTACAGGAAATATTCTAATAAGAATGAAGTAGGATCACCCAAAATACATTTTGTAAGGGGAAAGAGTACTCCATAAAGCTTTATCACGGTCCTTCTATGTTTATGTGATTTTCAATCAAGAACATGAGAGACTTTTATGAGCAGGAATCATGAATCACTGGGGATTGTAACTTCATTCTAATACTATTTCTCCTGAAACTGGTTATAAACATAGTTTTATATTAAATTTATATAAAACATTCGTATTAAATAATAATCGCTTTCACATTTACATCAGAATGTCTGAACACATTTGTCTGAATTTGTGATGGTATAGTCTATAATTTATATAAGTTAGTCTATAACTTCTTCTATCTATGGTATTTGAAAAGTACACTTTGTGGTCTGATTTCTTACTTACACTACCAGGAAGGCTGCAAATGAAACTGAAGAAAGAAATCAACTATTGATTTTGACAGTGACAGTGCTAAATGAAGCGTCCAAAAATCAACACCATAAACAACTAATACTTTGTGAATAATTTCAGACATCATAGGAGATTGTAAGTTTGTGTGTAAGAATTTCGCTGAATTAGTGTAAGTCTAAATGAACGTTCACATTTTTTCAGTTTCCAGCCTTGGGCTGGTAATATTTTTCTTTACATTTTGCTACTGCAGAATGCTGATTTATGAATGATACTTTAGACCAGTAACATCGGTTTATATACTGAGAGTCTAAGGAGAGCAGGAAGACAAATCAGGCAGCATCAATGGCATTTATTTTTATTTTTGCATTCACTTTGAAATGTTTGCCTCTAAGTAGAGGTTTGTGAACGTGAATTATTGAGCTTTTAGGAAAACAGTTCTTTCTAGTGGCCTCCATAACAACCCTGGTCAGTGCCTTTACACCCTGAGGACCCAGTGGTGTCACAAACTCAAGTGACTCTTTTTCCTTTTATTTTAGTTCTTATACCAGATTGAATTTGTACATGTTGTTTTAAAAAATGCATTTATAAATGTTATATGATGAATGACAGAGATGTGCAATTATTTTGTTACCTGAATATCTTCAAGACTTGGTCTCAAGACCACATTTGGAATAGCCAGTTGAATTTCAGCTTTGAACAAAGGAACCCTCTGTCTCTCTACAAACTTGATCATCTGATACCTAGAGTCAACAGAACGCAATCGGTGTCTTAAGGACTCTAAAGAAATCTTCATGCCTAAATAAATACAATATTTCAGTTAGGTTTTTGAGGTTTTTTTTACCACAATAAGCTTAGAGAAAAAACTCACAAAAGTCATCTTAAAAATGTAACGTATCTGCAAAAGACAGACTCACATCTGACTAGAGAGTCAGTATTCTTCTGACAAAGCTGTCCCATCAGATTATAGCAGCTACAGGACAGGCATTCTTGGCAGCGTGTTTTCTGTTTCATGTCTGGATGTATACAGGCATATGAATCCTGAAGAGTTAAAGGGAAATTCTGTAACCATATAGTCCAGCATGTAAGTGAAATATCATCTGACTAGGTTATAAAAGGTTACTTGTTACACTGAAGAGGTCTTACCTCCAAAGTTGTTGTGGCATCTGCTTTCAGCCTGTGCTTAAGAACATCTACCAGTTCATACGCAGAGCGTTCAACTTGTTGACTCTGTCTACAGAAACAACCTTATAGTCACCCACAGGGAATCAAACCTAAGGAATACCCTTTGTTACTTTCCAGTAACCCCCAACTACCCCCAGTCCTACTGTACTGTGAAGAATTATATGTGCAGGAAAATACCCTTGTACTTCTCAGTTTGTTTCAATTCCTGGAGTATACAGACAATGTAAGACATTAACTTCAGCAGACGATCAAGAAAACCATTTGTCAGACTCTGTTATATCTGATTCAACTGGACTTCACAATAATTAAAGGAAAAAAATTATTTTCAAGCTATAGTTAATAAAACAGGTTTATCATGATGATGCAGTACGATAATCTGTGAAATCAGAATTAGTAAAACATAAACAGAATAATAAATAAAGGTATCCTATTTTGCACAATGACCATAGACATGTTTTGGGAGAAAACAATAATTATTCTGCTATAGCCTGGAAAATAAGCATAGGCCAAAAAATTTGTAGCACTGGGAGAATGGGAAGTCTTACATTAGCTAGCCATAATTAAGAATCAAGGAATTAACATGGGGATGAGATTTCAAATCCTTTCCATCTCCATTTTTCTTGTTACTGATTAGAATGCCATGAAAAGAAAAATATTAAATGTTTAACAATACACATGAAATTTTACAACAGCTGTATTCAAGATACTTGAGAGTTTCTCCCCTCCATCCTGACATTTTGCTTTAGACTGTTAAAATAAAACTTTAGAAGTAAACTCTCTATGCATACAAAAGTAATACATAAATAGTCCCTCCCAGATATGGCCTTGAAATCTGTGCAATTAGTAAACCTACTGAGACAGTTTGTGAGCAATAGAGACAGCAAGCTTTTCTGTCTGTTCCACGAAAGAAAGCACATCTATAGGTTTATCTTCTGGCAAAATTATCAGAGCAGTGTTCGACATATCCTCTAGAGTTCTTTCAATTCTGCATTCCAGGGTATCAGCCGCTTCTCTGACTACATAGTCCAACTTCTTCAGGGTACTATAAACATTCTCAATAACTAAGCGGGGAAAACAAAATGGAAACAAATCATGCAAAATACAGACCCTTTAAATCTCATCTCCCTTCCCCCCCACCCCTCCAGGTATTACAATAAAATAAGGATTTAATGGCAATGAAATATGCAATTAAGGCCTGAAATAGATACATGATGGACTTGCTCTACTTTGGAGTCTTTAAATGAAACTATTTTATAATACCTAATACACTAGCCTTCAAAATATCTCCTCTTTTTTGTACTAAACAACACTGTAATGAAAACAATCAAAAAATACAATGGAAAACAAAAATGATGCAACTGATCAAAATTTATTTTTGTCACCCTACATACATACACAATGAAATCCAGTACTTCTATAATTGTAATTAACTTATAAATTCAATGGCTAGGATTCCCCCAGCCAAGATTACACACTGGTTAAACTATCAGATGTCTTCTTACATGCATATGACCTAACTTACTTTGGAAAGAGATATACTGTGTGCTTTAAAAAGTGTGTTTATGAAACTAGGTAAAACCAACTGTTTCTGGATAGACTGGATACATTACTTCCCTGCCTTTCCTATTTTTCATTGCAAAACAGAAAGAAATATGTCACCTGACACCTTTTGTCTTCATATTTGTTTTTTACCAGGCAGCATCATTAAATTACCAAAACTCTTTCTTACTGTATGTAGAAAGAAATCACTGTGATATCCAAGACACAGCTGTGTAACAGTGGTGTCCAACTGCTGATGCTTTAAGTGGAAAACATTATTTATTCCTATTAGGAAGTCAATGATGGAGCTTGCTTTTTTAATTGACTACAACAGACCAATAACCCAATCAATTCCTTAGCTTTTTTTTTAAATGCATAAATTAGATAGTCCTAAATCCATTTTTTCACCTTGTCTCCTGAGGTTTAGTCTAGGAGCAATGACAGGCCCCCATACTTCTACATATTAGATGGAAATAAAGCACTTTAGCAATTAAGCTCATGAATAGTGAGTTCAGCACATCACTGGCAAGTTATTTTGTATATCCTGAACCAATGGCTAATTATTAAGTGTACAACATGCATTCTGGATACACTACACATTGCACATCTTCAAAAAGATATGATGCATGCACTTAAGAAAAGCATTCCTTTCTAGGGGTTATTCCATTTCAGCTGCAGCAGCAGGAAACAGGAGGTAGCCCAGATACTCTTGCTGTATAACCTCTATCTCGTCAAAAAAAGGCCAGTTTCCACCAGAGCAAATGCTGATCCAAAGAGCCATTCAAACCTGAATTGTAGCTATTCAGATACTTGACATACTGCAGAGAGTATCTAAATTAATAAACATATGAATAATATTGAATAAGACCTTCCTTATGATTCATTACCAAACTATGCAAACCAAACACAAAAATTCATTCTAGAGCAATGAAACAAACATAAAAAAAAGACTTCCCATTGTTTATTTGTGCTGTGGTCAGGCAAAAGTCATGTAAAGCTAAAAGGTGACCAGTCCTGCCATACGTGCTGGTCAGAGCTCCCTGCCCCACCACCACATGGCAGAATCACAAATGAAAAGCTGCACAAACCCATGCCCCATTTCATTATCAGATTTAGGCTGCATCTGTTCCTGTTTCTCTTGATGCTTTTCATTTTGAAAAAGAAAAATGAAATCCTAACATCAGCCTTCCTCAACTGAAAACTGATTTACAAGCATGCTTTCCCCTCTCGTATAGATGGAGTTCTCTTCCTAAAACTGACAAGGAAATACCTAGCTCATACCACCTAACAGCATCAACGGTTCACCACTTCTTCCTTTACTACATACATTTATTGATGTTCAAAGAAGTCCATGACAGCTGCACCAGGCCCGGCATAAGGGCATCCTCAACTTGTTCTATGAAGGGTTTCATCAGTGATTTTAGCATAACAGGAATCGCATTCAGACACTCTTTGTAATTGACCAACAGATTCTGGAGTCTGCAAGATATGATCATGTTTAGAACATATTTAATTCAGATATTTGAAACATACAAAAGTTTGGACATGTTTTCTGTTAACAAGATTTGCAAGTTTTGACCCCATGCTAAAAATAAGAACCGTTCCCAGCTCTTCCTGGCTCAAACTAAGCCTCTTTCTCCCCACTAAGAGCAGAACCAGAATGGAGAAATTATTACCACCATCAAAGTGTATGTGATCAATTTAGAGAAACTTTCTTCCAAGGAAAATCAAATGCAATTAGGAAAACCCAGGAAATTGAAAACACAGTATTTTTGCTCCCTTCTTCCTATCTCACAAAACACGGTATGAAATGACACTGCTTATAAGAAAAGCAAGATCCAAACCACTTAGGACACCAAATCCCCATGAAAAAAGAGACCAAATTCTGAATCAAGACTTACCAATACAGTTCCATGAAAACGGAGCTACACAGTGAAGATGCACAAACAAAAATTAGAAGTGAATGCAACTCAGAAGTCAAAGATACAAAACGGGTTCCTTATAAGATCTGCTGCAAAAAAGGTAATAGCTGCATTCTGTGCCAGATTAAACTGTGACTTCAAAGGTCATTGTTATAGACTGTACACTGAGACGGCCCCTTTGCAATACACCCAGAAATGTTTTTCCAGTTTTCCTTAAGCAAAATTCTACAGTACCTGAATATCCCTTCTTAGCTTGGGGACTTTGGCTTATTTTTAATGTAGAAAATAAGTTGGGATATTTTTTTATTGCAAACATTTTCTATACTTTTTTGTTTCTCTTGGATGCCAAAAGTTGGGGCTGTTCCTTTTTAGAGGACTGTAGCACACAGTTTGCCTTCCACATTAGAAATTTTAGGTTAGTTTGTCCTAAAACACCCCACAGATAGTGAAATTGAAATAATGAAATTGTTGTATTTGAGGAGTGAAACACTGAAATCTTTAACAACAGAAAAAGGGAGGAGAGGTTGAATTCAAGTGTTTATGAAACTCTGAATTTTGTCCCTTTTTGCCCACTTCTATTTAAAAATTATCTAAAGAACACTCCTCACTAAGGATGACTTTTTTAAGATCTAGCATCCTTGCTTAGAGTGTTAAGAGAATTAATAATCAGCATCCCTGTGAATGAAAAGAATTCTTCCAGCACAGAAGTGAACTGTTACAAGAAACAGAAAGAAATTATTTAAAACCAACAAAAGTTGCTTCATACATTCAACATGAGAGAGCATATTATGACTTAGGTGATCTATTACCTAGACAAATGTTTGGGTTTTGCCTTAATCAAGTGGTAAATTCCAGCTTGTTTTTCTAACAGAGGTAAGTTTTTCATGTTAAGTGTAATATTTTGGAGTGTAATCCCTATTTTAGAGTGCATAGATGCCTTAGCAGTACCTAGGAACTCCACTTACAGAGCAGCTGTTGCAGCAACAAAAGCATGTAGGCATTTTCTAGTAATGCGATATTTGTGGAGATAGGAACAACTGCATGTTATCAACATTATTACGGAAATGCAGGGGAAAGAAATTAAATTTCAATTAAACTCCGTCAAAGAGAAAGATTATAATAAATCAAAAGCATACACAACAGACTCAGAACTAGGGATTCCCATTTGCAGATGAGAATTCAAAACCAAAAAGTGTTCACTCACTCCATTTGATGTCTTCTAATCTGTTTTTCATCTGCACACAAGCCGAGGACAACATCAGGAACTTCAAAATGCATTTTTTTCAGGTACTTAGTTTCATAAAGTACTTCCAGGACCACTGGGTCCAAGTTTACAAGTAATTCCTTCATGCAGCAGTACAGGGGCAAAAAAACAGAAACAGAAAATAAGGCAGTAGTTTGGTGGTTACATGTAGTGTGATATAACTGGAACATATAACAAGATGTAGATGACTAGAGAAGATTTTTTAAATGGATACCCATGTTTCTACATAGATCTTCATCTTTCTCTACAAATATCTGGATTTTCCAAAGTATTAATCAACCAATATCTTACACTGATTTGAATTTCCTGTGACTCCTTCACTATGCCTTAACCACTTGGCTCCTGTGCCTTCCTTTGTTTAATTCTAGCTCTGCAGCTACACTCTATGGAAAATAATTTTATTCATCTCAGTTTTTCCATCGGTAGACTAGGGAGAAGTGTTTTGAAGGTTAATCTCTGTACGCTTTTGGAAGCACTAAATGCTATTAAGATGTTAAATAAATTGGAAAACTAGGTTCTAGTTGGCCAGTATAGAATTATTAGTTCAAAAACCGTCACATTTTAACCATAATTTCTCTGCACTACAGCAGAAAAAAAAAATATCTGTAAGAATGGTAAGATTTTCTGTCTCAGAAAGCAGTTTTAAAAGCAAATTAATGAATGTTTGCAATATACTCAACACTGTGATGTTGACCACTAGAGAAAAGATGTAGGTAAGTCAATAATAGACATGTATTTGCTGGGTACCGCCTCTTTTATGCCTTGAATGAGGCAGAAGCCTTAGAGAAAGAAGAGACATGGCAAAGTCTGTACCATAAATATACACAAAAAGGGAAAAAAAAAACCAAACAACAACTCCATTAGTTCACTTTTTTTTAACCCTATGAAGATTACTTTAATGCTGAGCTTGTCTACCCATGATATGAATAAAGTAGCATATGTGTTACTAAACAATGAGCAGTAATGCAAAGAATAAATCGTATTTACCTTGGTTTCTGGGTGCCTGACAAGTAAGGAAGCATACAGAGCATTTCTAGCCTGGTCAGCAAACCTGCACCAGGCTCTATGATAAATAAGTTCAAATTCCAAAAGAACTGCGGCCATTTTATTGTAGATCTTAACAACCTTTTTCATTTCCAGTGTCTGTAATTCAAGGGGGGTGGAAAAACAAACAAACACTATTTAAACAATGTGATGGGTCTACCATCTTAGGAATGCCCTCTGCTAGGCTTTTCCTCACCAGCATTAGGAAAACGAAACAAATATAAAGCTTTAAGTTATGCTATTTTAGAGATAAGGTAAGACACAAAAATATAGGCACAAATTAGGAATTCAGATATTAAGAAGCATTTAACTGCTCTAAACAACATAGCACTTTTCCTGATTTTTCCTCCCAGTCTTGCCCATATAACAAAGCCTATACTAGGACCTCTTCACGGCACTGATGTCCCATTGGGAAAGTATAAAATTATATCCTTTCATGAAGTGTGGCTAGCAACTGAGATTAAATATCTCAGTCCTCTTCATTACAAAGCGCAGCAGACAGAAGGTTCTAAACTCAGGTACACGGCCAACAGAGCTACTATCAGGATTAGCATGAGTCAAGCCCCAGAAGGGACAAAAGCACCAAACTAGGTCATCAGCTTAATGCCTCAGGGGAAGTAACTGTCCTGAGCTGCAGAATAATGCTGCAAAAAAACTAATTCAAATCCTGGAGCAAACACTAACACCTATCCTGTTGGATAAGCTTGAATGCAAGTTGCTAGAAAAGTGAGCTTAGCAGTATAAAAATAAATCATGAGTCTGTTAATAACATGCTTGAAAGCTCAGCAGAAATCCTCCTCTCTGCTAATTTCCAACCTTCAGAAGTGTGGTTTTCTTTTTAAGGAATGTCATTGGATGGTCAATTTTTCTGTATAACTGCTGAGCCCACATAATCTTCCCTGTTACCTAAAACACAGAAGATATGAGGTTATATTTCCATTAACTTAAAAACCATCAAGAAGCAAAGTCCTTTATCTCTCTCATTTATTTCATTCTTACTGGTGGTATATTACGTGATAAAGGTGGATTTTCTTTTTGCTTCTGATAGAGTTTTCGAACAAACTCCAAGTCTTGGCTGTACTGCTGAAGGACAATGGTATACTTCTCACTGAGGTCAATATGATTTTCTCCTATTTGCTCAAGCTTCATCAGAAGTCCCAGCATCTGTTCGGTCTAAAACGGAGGATGGAGCATTTAGTCCAGAATATGGTAATAGTTCAGAAAGTCATTGTTCATAAGCAGTTTTGGTCTTTTTTTTTAATTTATAAGTTATATAAGTTTTCTAAGAAACACAAAAAAGTCCATCCAGACAAGTCAGTGAATTTTACTTCCGTATTTTGTCCCGCTTAGAACAGATTTACCAGATTATGAACCAAGAAACTGCTACCACTACAGTATACTGGAATATTTAACTTTTTTCTGACTCTCAAATCATCACTCTTTTTTTCTGCCAACAGCTGTGGTAGAACACCTACACCTTTACTCATGCTTCATTAACACCTCATATCACAATCAGGGCCTGAACAACAAGTGGTACTGACATTAAGGTAACAGATGGCAGAAATTATTTCATCACTCCTGCCAGTCCAACAGGAATAATTTAGAAATGCGAGAGAAATGCATTGATGTCCTCCTACAATATCTCAGGCAACCCCCAGCACAGTACAGAAGACTGGCAGTAATGAAGGATTTCAGTATGGGCTGTGGGTACTCCGCCTTTCAGAGCACCAGAACAAGGGGTTTTCATTTGTAAAATCACTTACAGTTACGGTCTTCTCAAACCAGGAATCCACAAATTCTTGTATGGACTCATATAATGCTGCAATTCGGTTCTTAAATTCAAGGTAATCTTTTTCAAACTAGAAAAGGGTAAAAGAAAAAATAAAAATCTCTAGTGTTGCTTTAATTCCACACAAAGTTCTCTCCCTGAAGTTTTTGGGGATCTTGCTTTATCTGCTCAGTACATGTGTTCAGCACTGAATTAAAGAGAAGATGGACAACACCAGTAACAAAGGCATTTGCATTCTAAGCAAAGGAAACAAAACCCAAGAAGTCTTAGTTTATATGATAAAGCCTCTTCATGGACGCAAAGTAGCACAGAGGAGCGAGGACGGGCAGAGGAAATCTAATAACCTCATCAGAGAGAACAGAGCACGCTCACCAGTTGCTCCCAGCACTGCCACAGGAGAGCGCTCAGCTCACCGTCCAAACTGTAGGCTCTCCAGAACACCTCACAGACTAAGAGAGGTTATTGCCTAGGAGATAAGGGACTCATTATGGTTTACCAGGGAAGACCATTTTGGAACTATACAAAACGTTTTATGCGAGTTAGGGAACAAGCAAAGGCAGAGATCAATGTGGTTTGTGGGAGGAAAAAGAAATTGTGACAGCCTCACCCCTGTTGGGCAACCAAATTCGACAGCTCCTAACTAGAAGTAGGGTATTTACCTGTAATAATTTGGGTATTTATCTGTAATAATTTTTCTTAAAAGTTCAAAAGACTGAGGACCTACAAGAAGAATTCAGTGCTAATTTCCCCTTGAAGAAAAAACTCCACAAGCTTGGGAAGATAGTCTAGAATATATATTGCTCCAACCATTTAGGTGTATAATAGCCACACAATTTTTAAGCACCTTCAAATTCCAGTTACCAGTAAATGCTCTCTTCCAGACAAGAACCACACAGCAAGTATTACAGAAATGTAAGCTGTCTGACAGGAGAAAGCCAAAGGTACTCAAGACTTAAACGCTTAAAGGAAAGTTGCTGATAGTTGTAAGCTACAGTTCAGGAAGGCAGGAGACATTCTACTGTGAGGCTATCAGTCCTGCAAAGCAAGCAGGCTACAGCTCAAAAAACCAAAGCTGCTCAATTGCAACATTTGCCAGATGTATTAAAACGTAGGTCTGAAGCACTTGAAAAGTCACTTCATTTTTTACCACCCTACTCAGCACTGGGGTGATCTCATTCACTTCTCCCTCTAGAGCGTTCATCGAAGTGTCTTTGCCACATTTACTATACTACTCACTGCCTTAACTATTCCACTAAGTATTTTCAGTAACACAGAGTACTAACTCTTGCAACTAGATAAACTATTTAATGCCTTGACCTGACAAAATTAGTTTGCGTTCTGCAATTCAAAATACATGCATCTCAAACCAAACAAGTTTAGGAAAATGTTGCTTGTAGTATTATCTATCGCACAAAACCTAGTTTATCAAAAATTAACAAAAACATTTGAAATAAAAGCCAAATTTACCCAAACACTTTCAAATTGTATTAAAAGACATGCAAGTATTATTATTACAGCAAAATACTACATGCATTGTTATAAAATTTAATCTTCTCTGCATAACTCCAGTGAAAAGCACAGAATTAATGAAATGATTGTCAGACAGGTGTTGAATATCTATATATACCTCTTTTTTTCTGTGATCCAGAATATCATACTGTTTGGATTTGGCGTTTTCAGCAATGGTCTGGTAATGACTATTGATCTCTTCAATACCTTCTATTTTTATATGCTGGAGCTCTAAAAGGCTTTCCATAACACTGCTCATGTCTGAAATCTTCTCCAAACGTTTACAGAATGTATCAAATTTTCCAAATATATATTTTTCACTAACAATAAAAAAGCAACAGAGGGATCGTTATGTAAATCTATTTGTAATAGATCTAACGGCATGTAATTAACCCACATATGTTCTTCCAGAACAGCTACCAACTTCCACATAAAAAGATCTATGCTGTAATAATTACAAATCATATATATAAAAAAATTTAAAGTAACGGATATAACCCAGTAAAGGTTTAATCCTTATATACGTCAAATAAAAGCCTTTACCACATTTTACAGGAGTTGCTCTTTTGAATAAGACATTTGCAGGAGATCAAAATGTGAATGTGCAATACCAAGAAATGCTTCATGCTTTCAGTGTCAATACAGGTAAAATCCCCCTTGGCATTGTGATGGCCAACACAGTCCAAAGCTGATTAAATTCCCATGGAATCTTTTCACTTACATTCATGTTTATATTCTCATTTGTTGGGATTTTAGATGATACATAAATGTATGTATTAAATTAACAGATTCATAAATTCCTGAGTCCCTTTGGACATCTGCTAAATCAACAAGTGACCGGCAAAAATCTGTCAGTGGTCTATTCCTGAATAATAATTTTAAAAAATTTCTGCCAGGTCATGTTCTGATTATAACAAATACTATATTTTGATTGAGTATTTAGCTTTTCTGCTAGCCATCAGCTGTAATGACATCTCACTTATAAATTCTGTGAATGAATATGATTCAACATCAGAGTGAATTATTTACCTGAAATCAAACTGCCTGTTACTTGGCTTTTCCTTTAGCGCCTCCCTAATTCTCTGGAAGGATGTTTGGTACTGTTCCTTGAGGGAAATGCATTGTTGTATCCTCTTTAGCAATTCTTGACTGAAAAAAAAAACACAGAAGACAAAAAAAATCATCCTAAGGAGATCTTCAAAAGAGTATAAATAAAAATAGAACCTTTCAGTCAGATATGCAACTTTGCAAAATAAGAACACAAAATTATACATAACCTGGAAAACATTCAAAATATGAGGATTACATTATAAGGTTTTGCTTTAAGTTTGCTATCTAGGTTAGGTATTTTTAGGTTTAGGTTTTATTGTTACCAACCCGAAACTTTCACAGCATAGTCCAAAAAGGACCTATATCATGTAAACTCTGACTACTGAGTGCCTGCAGTTTGGCCATTTCTCATCTTCTGTAACCTGGTGTGCTGGGTTCAGTCAGGAAAGCGTTAACTCCCTTTACTCTGGTTGCCAGGGAACTATGTTGCTGGAGCTAAAAGAAAACACTGATAAGGCCTCAGCTGGTGCTGGGGATGGCCTGGACTGAATTCAAGGTCTGTTGTCTGCTTCGGATACTGTAGCTGACCCAGACTGACCAAGGAAGTATTTCATCCCATAGTACGTCATGTTCCGGTCTCTTGGGGTGGGGAAGGGGTCCGGTAGCCATTACTCTTCCCTTCTCTCTCTCCCTTATTCCCTTGCTCATCTCTCCGGGCACTTGCTAACCCTCCTGTGTTAGCTGCTTTGCCAGCTCCTGTGCTGGCTCATTCGTGTGGGAGCTGGTGGATTGTTTTGAGTTTTCTGGCCGTGTTATCACGGATAGGGTTCGCTCGGAATCTGCTGCGTAGGCTCCCGGGCTCCGGCCTTCAGGCCGCGGCTCTCGGGCTGCAATCGCTCTCGGGCTGTGGTTCTCGGGCTCTCTGGGTCTGATTTTCATCACTCAACACCTGGGTGTGCATTGGTCAGTGGATGGTGGGAAATTGTATCATATTGTATATATTGTATCATGTATTTTATTTTCTACTATTTTAATTATTTATTATTAGTCGTATCTGTATACATTGATTTAGGTTTAATTAGTAAATAGTCCTTATCTCAATTTTACGAGCTTCCTTATTTCTTTTTTCCTCCGATTCTTCCCCTCCCCATGTTGGAGGAGGGGAGGGGGATTTGTGAGAGCACCTTCATGGTATTTTGCTAGCCAAAGTTAAACCACGACACCTGGGTATTGCTGATACTTTTTTCTTCACTTGTTTCTTTGGGGTTTTTTAGGCAGTCAAGACTGGAGAGGTATTTTTCCAGACTAGAGTAGCCATGAAGAAAGTCTGGCTTCTTAACAAAGACACACTAGGAGGATATTGGTTGCTAAGACCACAGGTAGCCACACCTTACACACAGTTGTTCATTAACCCTGAGATACTACTATACATGAGAAATACAGATGAGGCATGGAAATTAGTCATAAGCCATTTACCCAAGACCGTTGCTCCACTTTGGTTTTGTCTTTTGTCTTACAAAAGATCATCAGGAATTAAAAGGACAGTCAGACTTTATAGATTGAAACCACTAACTGGGAAAAAGAGAAACTTACACAGGGACAGCAGCAGCGATCAAGTAAATGAGAAGAATATCACAAAGATAAATTCAGCTAACATAAACAACAAAAAAAAAAAGTGCATTCTACTTTTACTTACATTAATTCTTTAGAATAAACATAGCCAATATTTAATTGATAACCTATAGTTTCTGAAAACTTCCCTTTACCCACATCAAAATACAGGAGAAATCCAAATAATTTGTTAGATTTACTTTTATGTCTCCCAGCCTGTTACTTCAGTGTCACCTGTGACTTGGCTGAAAATGACACACAGACATCCTGACTGTCTATGGCTTGATGAAGCTTGTAATGCGCTTCCCCTCTCACCCCAGTAACTGTAATCTTATTCCATTTACACCTTTTTAAAAGACTGTTCCATTCATTAATTTCTAGTTGGTAACTTTAGACGTCATGCTCATCTTAACGCCTCTCTGTGGTTTCCCCCTTCTTTGCATGAAAATAATTGACTTGTTCTTGCAGTATGTGTCCTTCCTTGGCCATCTCCACTTAACTTCTCATCCCTCAGATCTGCCAGCGATACCAGCATTCACCACCCACTTGTTAAGTTAAACACTTCTGCACTTCCACTAATGCTGTAGGTAGCACTTGGGAGCAGCTCCTTGCAAGCACCCACAGAGCAGCTAACTCACCCCTTCCTTGAAATGTCTCCTTTAGTTCTCCTGGCAGTCAGGCCTACAAAACATCCAGGGGCATCCCAAGGTTTGCTGAAAACACTGTCATTCCACCTGACCAACACTGAATGACTGCCGGGTTTATTTCACCCCTCCTTCCTTCTCCCATCTCACCATCCACTTCTTATGTTTCAGACTGCAAGCTCTTGTTACGTTTTAGACTGCAAACTCCTTAGAGCTGAAGCAAACGTTTTGTTCATTTTCTGCCTAACATTTCCTGAAAACCCGGGAGTCTTGCTATACGTATAGCTGTAACAACAGCAAGAGAACAGAAGAACAAAACTAGTTTTAGGCATGCCTAACTAGTAAACTTAGAGTAAATTTAGCTTTTTCAATTTCAGGTGCCTCACTGGCACCATTAACACTTCTCATGTATTTGATCATACATGATTCTCCATGGAATATTCAGAAAATACCAGCCTAAGGCCCATCCTATCACCCACACACCTCGCTCCACAGTACAGCTGAATTGTGATTCTGGTCTGGTATGTATTGTCCCCTTCCTCAAACTGACTTTCCTGTTCACTGACAGCAAAATGTAAATCTTAGATGGAACTTTGCCAGTCTGTCCTCAGAGCTTTTTTATGAAGAACCTCATCTCCCAGTTCTAATTGCTCAAGTGTGTTTTGATCTAAAAAGAGTCTAGGGGACAAAATATCGTGTGTTTTATACTGATATACATCACATGCTTTTCAATAACAGGTTTTTTCACAACACAGACTAAATTTGTTTTTGCAGAGTACTTAATTATACACAAAATTAGTAGCCACAAGCCTAAAATTAACGTGGGAATCAGTGCCTGGTAGGAGGACAAGGGCTTACTTAAATGTACCTTTTAATAATCGTGATGACTAATCTGTAATTTTACTTCTAGTGTTAACAAAAGAAGATGAAATTATTAAAATTCTATCACCTGTCCAGATCCCAGATTTTTGAAACACCTTCACATAGATATGTCTTGCATGTGTTAATCATTTGATTAGTGATTTTAAGAAGAAGTGATGTCAAGCGCTCTGACGTGTTGTAGTATGGCGATGTACAGTATATCATACAGACAGTATTCATTAAACTGGGCACGTGTTCCATCATTGTTACCTACAACAGGAAAAAATGGGAATGTCAGCAATTCTAATTTGATAAAAATTAACACAATGGAAAATGTGACAGCTCTGGGAATATGTCTGTCAGCGAATAAACATCATTTTGGTTGTAACTCATTGTTCTTCTAGACATCTCATTATGGACTGGACCATCCAATTCATTTGCAGTGACCTAACATAGTAAGACCAGGAACTAAAAATGGGGAATTAGTAATGAATAAATAAATAGTTTTTCTTCCAGACTGGGATTTTCCAGAAGTAAAACAGACTGTACTCTTTGTGGCCATGCCCTCCAGTATATGAAGGTGCTGTAGTCTGCTTTGCAAAGGAATACACTACCTGAGGAAAAAAATTCATACACTGCTACAAAAGAGTTGGCCTGCTGTTGCAAGGACAAGAAGAGAGTTGGCCTTTGCTCATCTTGCCGAGATCTGTACGGAGGAGAAACTAAAAAGGGGGAGGCAAGGCAACAATTAACCTCTCTCTTACAGAGGATACTGAACTGTAGAGTTTTTTGTCCCACAGAAAGATTCCACAGAAATGCATGCAAGTCAGATACACTGAGAACCCAGAACAAGAGACAGTGACTGGTCTAGGAGAGGATAAAAATGGATGGTATCTAAAAGTCAAGTCCAAGATGGCAGAACAATGAATATTTGCAACAGAAAAGCAGTGTAAAATAGCGCAATGGGTGCAAACAGAGTACAAGGTTTGAAAACATTGTTCAGAAAATTTGTAAGCAGATGGATTATGGGTAGGTCTGTTGAACCGTGCAAATGCAGACAGTTTTGCCCAGTGGCTGTATCTCAAAATTCATGTTCTCACTTAAAAACATGAAATCTAAAACCCACAGGGTTATGAAAATAAATACTATATTTTGAGCCAGGATGAAAGTAAAAACATGCTACCTGCAAAAGAAACAGCTTTAACCTGTAAAATAAGTGGAAGCTGCTCAATTTCAGCTCAACTGAAGGCTTAAGATCATTTAACGATATTTGCATTAAAACTATCACGAGTAACTGCTAACTGAAGCATGGAGTCAGGAAGAGGTACCATATGCAAGGTCCAGCCTCACACACAGAGTTCAGCTTGATATCAGGTTTGGAAAAATACCATCTTTTCCTTACTTTTCTCATGCCCTTCAATTATCTTCTGGAATGACAACTGCCTCCTACACAAAAAGTAGTATTATCTCTGGCTTATTCGAAATCCATAAACTCAATTCATTAATGCCAAAGGAATTAAGCTGTCCACTAATCATTAAGCATAGCAGTTAAATACTGAAAGGAGAAATATTTTTCTTTCAGCAGCAAAAACCTTGCCTTTCTTTTCTGAATTTCACATGGAGTGCCTTCAGAGTACTACTTACAGGCGAAGCTTTGGCAAGTGGACCAAAAAATTTATCCAATGTATATAGATATCTCACATTGTCTTTAGCTTCATTGGCAGCAATTGTTACATTACCATCCTGAAGGGAGAAAAGGAAAGAAATAGAATTAACAGTGTTAAAACTTACTGAACAGGCTCTTGCTCTTGTAAAGCACATGCTATGACAAGACTACAATTTGATCTTACAAACATTTTCCCACAGAAGTTTTCTCAAATAAGCCATTTCTTCTTCATATATGAAATAACTGCTTCCACATGCAAAAACTGGTAAGATCTACCTGGCAATCAGCAACATTTTGGATGTGATTTAGAGAAACTCCTTGCTCAGACACCCAAAGCTTTTCCCTTCTGATGGAAGTACAACAGTGTGGTTTTGGTAAGGTGACTTACATTTTAGAATGGTTTTAGCATGGTACCCATTCCTCAGAACTTAGACAAGATCCCAGAAATGTACCAGCGTGTTTCCCATCCTTTTTTAATAAACACCTGTTAGGGCTAATGCCCTCACAACTAATGCCTGTATATCCTCCTGTTCATGACAGGTGGAATTATCCAGTAGTGAGGAGGCAATTCTATACGAAGAAAGAAATCCAGTTCATCATCTTTGGCTTGTACTGGCTCTGTACGGACACTCTCATCCAAATGCCATTTATCATAAAAGTCTGCAAATATGTTCAGCACAAGATAAAACCTCAGCAAGGTGACACTGTTTTCCTGGTCTATTTTCAAAACATTGGAATACCTTCTTAAGTCCTAGAAGATCTACATTCTAGTGTTTTGGGGGGTCTAATTGGCTGTACATGGTCTACAGCTGATTTTCTGGCTTTTGACTGATATTTTACATCACAGATATCCACTTATCTGAAGTGGCAGTTATGCTGCAAGAAGCCAGCTGTCAATAATTCTAAAAGCAATATGATGATTTTTCAGACATCTCTACAATTGCCCTGCACAGGGTACAGCTGGAGAGAGACACAAAAATGTTGTATTACTGGCATGCTTTACTTTTGCACAACCATTCCACTCGCTATGTTAATGAAAGACACATTACAGAAGCATTGACTTCTTTTTGAGATACCTATTTAACTTTAGAATCATTGGTGTTATATTTTTCAACAAATGGAAAATAAACTCCAGCACAAAACAGCATAAACACTCAAAACTATTTTTAGCATTGTGTGTTCAGTTCTGTGTGTTAGAAATACAGTACTGTACTCATTTAAAACTTTTATTCAAAGCAATTACCAGCTCTTTCCAGTGCTTCAATGTCTTTGATCTCGCTGCCTGAAGAATAGTTATAATTTTCTTTACTCTTGAACTCTTGATCTCATCTAAAAGACTTTGAAGAAAGAAACACATTTAATACTCTCTTCGGAATTAAAGTTTACATTTATTTTTAAGAAGTTTGGTGTGGTTTTTTTTTAAACTGTGTGAGAAATAATGCAGGGATTTAACCTGTTAAATGATGACATTCTTGTCTTCCAGTGTTCCAGCTCTGCAGATGGACCAATGTCATCAGCTTCTCTTCTCATTTGCTCATTCTCCACTAAAACTTGCCTGATCTGTTTGATCCAAATCATGACCACTTCTTCAAGTTTTTCAGTGACCTCTGTGTTACTGCCTTCAGAATTATAGAATGGGACAGTCACACAAGTACCAAGAAATAAATAGATTTTTAACTACAGAAGCGTAACTTCTCTTCCTTGGCAAACATAGCCAATCCTACGCATAAGCTGAGTATATTCAAACCACTGACCAACAACAGGAAAACATTAAGACTGTTAACAACAAGATGCACACACATACACCTTGTACCTACCCACTCTGTTACTACTGCATATCCTTTACAATGGAAACAGATAAAAATACTGTATTCATAAGAAAAGAAAAATTACAGTGATGTGATTTTGGGAGAATCATGTTTCAGGAGTCCAAGAAATACATTAACTATTATGTGCATCTTTTTCTGCTTGTATTTTCATAAGTAAAGGCTTACTTCTCCACACTTCTCTCTTTCTGCCACTGCAGTCTATTCCACGTCAAAAGCATCACGTAACGGACACCATTATTATCACAAAAAAAACCCCTATAATTTAGAAGTCAGTACATCTTTTAGATTGCCCTAGCAGCTGAAACGGTCCAGCTCACTTGGTACACTATATTTAGGACTCGTGCAGCTTGTACCACTATATGGATGTCCAGCCATATAACATTATTGCCTCATCTTAAGAGTCACTAATTCTGTGGAAGTTGTCCTGCCATAGGCTCATGTACAGTTGAGAGGGATTGCAGAAGTGTTGGCTAGTTTGGCATTATTTCACTCTGAAAACCCACGTGCTGATAAGAAATGGTGGAAAGATACTGTTCAAAGACATGTAACTACTCTTTTTCTTACATATACAAATATGCACATAATTTTTTATAAATACTTCTTGTTTTGACTCACAGCCCTCACAGCCAGACTTACTATTGGACAGGATCTCCCTAGTATCAAAGGAACTGAAGACTATACACATTAGCACGTGGCTTAACTCAGCAACAACTTTGTCAGCAAACCAGGAGAAACACAGGCCACTGCATACATCGTATGTCAAGGAACTACCTAATCCTTTAAGATCTACGAAATAAAGAATGGGTAAATGCTTGATGATTTTACGATTACACAGTCAGAAACATGGCAAGAGTAAGAAAAATGTACATAGCTCAGGGAAGATGAATTAATTCTTTAAAGTAAATTTTTACTAATGGCATAACATTTATTTTATAAACAGCATCATTGTGTTTGCTTTGCTGTAGGAATTACTCACCTGCAGTTATGTAGTCAGATGGGTTCTGTAAGTTGCTGATATAAATATCAATATCCACTTTTGTGAGCTCAATTTTATCTTCTATATTCTGTCTTGATGATGACAAAGTACCCACAAATTTATCCACTGAATATAGAAAGTCTTGTATCTGGCTGTTCTTCAAGCCTTCTTTCACAGCTCCCCAGTTCTGATTATTTTATGATTTATGCCAAAAGAAAAAAAAAGCAAAGGTAAAACAAGGGTCACACTTTCTTTTGGAAAACAAAAGGTATTATATTTTTCATTAGAAAGGTATTTCTTATTCATGGCAATACATAAAGATCTAACAGTATGCCCTTTAAATATACTCATCAGTACTATAACACAATTATTTTAAGTGTGCATTGATTTAATTATTCTGTTAGACAAAAAGAGACAAGCATGAGGCTCTCAAGAAATAAAAACATCTCCCTGCTCTCATTGTCCTCACACTGAATTACTGTCTTTTTTTCAGTCTGATCTGGCACACTGTGAATAGAGGAAACAGATTCTAATCTCCCATCCTGCTCCTGCCTCAGAGAAAATGGTAGCATACGGTTAACAGCATATGTCACCACCACTCTTAACTGACACTGAGCTACAGCGTATTTCCTACCTCTGAACATGTGCTTCTAGAGGCAACAGAGTGAACTGTGATGCGTTCTGAGTGCCACAGAACAAGGACAACCTGAAGAAGCGGCATGCCCTGGACGTGATATAGTGCTTGCTGACCACGCTCTAGAATAAAATCATGGACTGTGGTGCCAGAAGAACTTGGCACTTCTTTCAACCCAGGCTTAATTTAGTTTCATTAAATCATCACAGTTTTGTCCTAGTATAGCTGCTATGCTGTGTTCTCCTTTGTCATGAGCATTACACTTGGTGCTATTGCTTGAAAATAATAAATATATGAATGTCAAACACCTAAACAAACTGCATGACTCTCATAAAGGCCTATATTGGACTTGTATCACTTTATATCTCTGTTTCCTGTTCACCTGTTGCACAAAGCAGACTGCAGCAGCCACTTGCCTTCATTCCAAATGTTCTTGAGAAAAAACCACTAGCTATTTGGTTACCTGTTGGGATTTAAGTGCTGGTATCATGATCTGGGACAAGAAAAATTCCAGGCCCTGAAGGATATTTCCATTAGTACAACCAAATATGCCAAAATTCACCTCCTTCAGGAAGAAACAAAAGTTAGCAGAGTACATGCAGACTTCTTCAACACCATAATATCTGAGTGAAATTCAGACACGTCAGACACATATGGACCATGTAGGCCATAACTACATAGGTTCCATTAGGATACTGCCCCCCCATCTGCTGAATTTGGATTCGGCATAGACTATAATTCAACTGGACATTCCAAGACTTGCCCTTGAGTTTTAGTCTCCAGAAACATCGTTCCCATATTGTAGCAATACTCCAGCAATCATTTAAAATGAAACATTTAACATCACTGCATTAATTAATCTTAAAACAATTATATGTCTATATTTGTCTTTTAGAGGAACAATTTCCATCCATCACAAATGCCTAAAAAAGGACAACAAATGCATTCAGGCAAAAAAATCCTAACTTGCCCAGTTTCCTCCAGTTCATTGTTGCTGTGAAGGAAGCAGCAGTGAATTGCTGAAGCTGGAGAGGCAGTACTGGTGAGTGGAATTTTACTGCAGAGCTCAAAGCACAAATTGGAAGAAATGAGGGATTGCATCTTTTCCCAACACTATTCCTTTATGGACTAGTTGGCCTTTCTGTTACTGGCATTTTGCCTGTGAATGTATACATTCTGAATATGGGTCACGTGCTTTCTGCAACCCACACTGCCAGCCATTTAGGCTCTGGGTTAGCAGAGAGGGAGTCTCATTCAGGACTTCTGGACTGGACAAAGATATACTCATTTTGCCTACATCATCATGAGTGCCGCACCGATACAGGGGAAAGCATATAGAGTTCTGCCCTGAAAGCTTCTACTACCAACTTTAGCCTGTGCAAAGGGCTACACTCCAGAGTATTTCAGGAACAGCAACTACAAATGAGTAGTTTTGTAGAGGCTTTGACATTCTTGGTTGGCTATTTGATTATTAATACCACTAGTGTATTTCTTGCTAGTTCTCCACTTGCATGCAGAAGGAGAGCATTTAAGACCACTAGTTGTTATGCATGGGGGGAATACTACTTCCTAACAGTATCAGTTTTATAATCCCACTAGAATACAAGAAGGTAGAAAGCTCTTTCACAAAAAGTGGAGGAATGATGGATAACAATGAAGGCACCCTTCTTAATCTGTTCCATCTGAAGGTTAAGCATGAAAGAGCAAGATAAACTGGCCTGAAAGTCATAAACACAGTTCCCATTAAGCAATGCTTGAAGGAGTGCTTACGAGGAAGAAGACCAAGTTTCTCTGCGTGCCTGAACAGGCTCCCTATGAGGCAATGTCCCCAAGGTTTTTAACAAGGAAATGCCCTGTCCCCAAGGCTTTTAACAAGGAAATGTCTCTAAACTACTTCCTTCTGCAAAAGGGCATGCTAGCAAAATAGCAGAGGGAAAGGACAGAAGGTCAATGAAGAAAGCAAGCGACAGCTATTTTCCCCCTTCAGATGCTTTTCACAATGCCAGTTTCTCCCATAAAAGGAGTGTTTGTTGCAGGGAGAGGGGGAAGTAGGGAAAATTCTTTCACGACTTCTGTCTGTTCATGAGACTCTCTAGGACAAGGTCAACATACAACCTGATCCATTCCTTTCCACAGGATGCTGAAGATTCAGCTATTTCTCTTAAGAAATAGGGGACAAATCAATATATTTCTAGGGGGGTCCCAGATTGTCCTTCCAACTAGTCCTACACACGCTCCAGGATAAACCAAAATTTGCCAAGACAGTCTGAGCCTGAGCTCCAAGCCTCAGCGGTGTGAAGACCAGCTGAATGAAAGTAGGGCTTGATTTACCTTCTATAGCATCTAAAAATATTGACTCACATAAGGAATGAAGTTACATGACAGCCCCTGCCAAAAGAAGGTGATCACAAGAGAACTACAGAGAGAAGGCACCAAGGCAGCTAACCAAAGAGTTTGGACAACCATTCTGACAGGCACCCAAGTAAGTGAAACAGTGCAACAGGACTGACAGGGTGCAAGAAGTAGCAGCCTAGAAATTACTTCTGCACCTCTGGGTGAGGTATCTGTAAAAATAATGTTATAAAGCAAGTGACTGACAGAAAATGAAGTACTAATTTACATGACCATAGCTGGAGAACAAACTTACTACAGCTTTGGCCTGCTCAAATGGAACACATCAACCTGTTAGTGACAAATAAGGAGAAAATCTGTACAGTATAAAAATGCCTGCATCAATATTTTTGTGATTATGATTTTAGGCTTACTACATTATCTATTCTTAGATGTTACTATCTGGATGCTCCCTGTAAAAAACTATTGCAAATATTTCCCAAGAACATGAGTATCTCTGAAAGTCAGAAAACACTGTTACAGTACTTCTCTTACACACAACTAAAGATATTAGGCACAGGAAAACCTTACTTTAGTTAGTAGGAAGTTTATTTAAAATTTTTAAAAGATACAGTTATTTAAGTGCAGCGTTTTCATAATTTAGGTTCATTAATTAAATGGAAATCTCCTGGTTTAGGTCTTTATTCCCTATTGCCATGAAAAATTATATCTTTAATGACTGATTAATAATGAATTTTTATTCATTAAAATCATGGTTTTAATAATGTTGCAATAGCCAATTTCCAAATCATTAGAACATCACTTTATCATAAATAATTATTCAGCTGAAAAAGAACTGTTAAACACAGAACTTGACATTTTCATGAAAGCACACCTCACTTCCTTTTCTGATTCCAGTTGCATGAATAAAGTTCTAAGAAAATATAAAGTACACTACAAACTGCATGATTTTGGTCTGACCTGGGAAATGTTTGATGCACTTATAACTTTTTCTGATGTCCTTAAGAAAAATGCACAAATTCCTGTGAAGTTCTGTAAAAAGGACAAAATGCATACCATTAAAAAGGATGCATATATACAGTAAATGTAATGTACTTAAGAACTTTAAAATGTGCCGAAAACAAAACTGTAAAAAATTCATTATTCAAAAAGGTAGTGAACTGTTTGGAGGATATTTGAAAAGCTGCCCCTCTCAAATCAAACACTGTTTTTTCTCCATCTGAAATAAGAACATCAAAAATGCCCTTCTGGGCAGACCAGTCCAGTATTGCATCTCCACCAAGAAAACCCAGTTGAAGGGGAGCTTGCGAGCTAGGCTACTTCCTGGGCTCCACTCCTCATCTATTTCCTGATGACCTGCAATCATTGTATGACGGCTGTCAGACAACATATTCCTGTCTAGTTATTTTAGTATCCATTTATAGACCTCCATGAGACTGTCTAATCCCTTTCTGAATCTGCCAACATAAGTTACTGAAAAAAACGCTGAAGATATCCCGAGGTTTCAAACATTTAAAGTACTTTTCATAGATACCTAGACCAGAGTGGATCATTTTAGAATGACATTTATTTCATTTTTTAAACAAGGGAATTTAAAGATTACTAAAAACTTCTGATCCCAATACTTTTTAACATGTATTTTCATCTTTTGGATGGACTGAAGTAATATAAAAGTACGGCAAGTCAGTATTGCAACAATGTTTATTTTTATTCTATTAAATCTAATAATAATTCAACTGTAACAAATTTGAAATGCTATTTCAATTTGTTCAACCGGCAGAGGAATGAACCTCACTTCTCTGGAAGAAAGAAAGAATCCTTCAGCTTTTTCTTTTCTAATATAAGAATGCTAACATAAGCTCACTGTGGGGTGGGGGGGAAAAGACACCACCATGCCTTATTAAAAGAAAATTGTCTATGGTACACCTGATTCCCCCTCAAAAAAGATGGAAAGGAAGAAAATCAATCAGAAGTCTTAATGATTACACTGAATACGCTGCTGAATAATACTTAGACGTTACAGTGAGGAGGTTGTTACAAGAATTTGAATGGAATAAAATAATTATTAAAGATTTTTGGAGTAATGTGCAGTATTATTATATGAAAGGAAGTTGAAAACCACTGAAGAACTCACTTTTAAACTAGAAGTACACGAATACTGGAAAATACTTAAACATGGAGTCATTAACAAAAATGTTAGGATTTGTAATTTTTTTAACAAGGGTTTATTTGACCTGCTCTCCGTTAATCACTACTTCTTTACTGCTGAATTCCAACTCAAGAACTCATGGGAAATCTTACATTACAGGAACATAGACTAAGTACTTAAAAGAGCTGTCCAAAAATTACAAAAAGCTGCACAACTGTTATGTTTTTTTTCAATATTCTACTTCTCAAATGTCATCTAACATATTTTTCAACCATACCTCAGTAGAACCCATGGTAAAAAATAACTTCTTCTGAAGCAAGCTGGTTGTTGACCCATCTGACCTCAATGACGCATTCGACTTCTGCTAGCAATTAAATTATAAATAAGAGGTTAATAAAATAAAAACTATTATCATACAAATACCTCATCCTATTTGAATATGTGAATTATAACCAAGATCATTCTGAATCAGTTAGTAAATCCTAAACAGAAATCGTGAGGTTGACTTTATCTGGAGAATAAGCTTGGCATGTATCTCACAATCGCTAGTAAACTGTTTCATAGCCTTGTTTTTTCAGAAAACACTAAAAGAAGGAGGGGAAAAAAAAACGCAGAAAAACTAATGAAATTACATCTGAAGTGTTTCCTAGGGCAACTTCCTCCACAGAAACAAATGATGGCATGCAGAAAAAGCCACGTGCTCAGTCTGCAAAGTCATAATGTAATTGTGAGCGGGACTCACAAGGAACACTGTCAGCTAAATCCTGCCAACAATGCAAAGAAATCTAGTTTTCTGCCCACGTCTTTAACATCACTCTGCTGAAAAACTTTCTCTGTGAGAAGCCTTGCTGCCACTGGTCTCTCTCCACTAAAATGTATCCACAACCCTTTCTCTTTAAAGCAACAAAAAAATTTTAAGCCTAATAAAGACCTGTTTCCCTCTAATTTTCTGTCATGCACTATGGAAAATAATCTGTTGACACTTGGAAGAATGTAACAGAAAATTATGTGGAAGAAGCCCACAGGTATACGTCTCTTTCATGTTTGAGAGGCAGCTTACTGAAAAGTCAATTGGTTCAGCTCCTACTAGACTAAATGTGTGATATATGATACAGTGGTGACTCCCCACTTCCACCCCAAATCAGTATCTTCTAACCCCTATGCACAATCTCAAGTGAACATCGTGCACCCAAGCTGGGGAAAAAGAAAGGTGAGCAGCACTAAAGAAAGGATATTTGACAAATCTTGGGAAGAACATGTCAGCTAGGTCAGGCCAACCATCTGTCCAGCCCAATCTCCAAGAATAGTCAAAAATTAATAAGAACAGGGCAAGTATGTAGGATACTGACCCTGAGACATCTCCAATCCTCTGATGTGTTTTAAACCAAACCGTTGACAGAACAGTCAATGCACTGAGAGCTCCTGACTCATCAGAATGGGGCGGAAGATGCTAGAGATGGCATTCATTCCTTTCATCAGAGACGTTTATTCTTATGCTATGATGCTTTTGCAACAAAACTTTCATAAATTCCTATTCTACTGGTTAAAAACACCAAACTAAAAGAAAAGCAAACGCAGAAATGAAATGTTTCGCTTAACGCAAGCTACATATTTATTTCTGGTTTGTAAGTTAAGGAAAACATTTTCAAGGTTTTTAGTTTCATCTTGTTTTAAGTCAGAGAACAACATATTCGTCCTAGAAATGTGCATGCACAGTCCCAGTGAAAGGGAAAACTGATTAAACTGTTTTGACAGCTGAGCTGATTCTGTGCTTTGCAAAATCTCTAAGCAATTCCAGTAACACTCAAAACTTCTTTTAAGTTTTATGAATTGCAATGAAACTGTAATTCATTCTATGAATCTGTAATTAATTCTTGTGCTTAACTGACGATGGTGCATTATCAATCAGTTTTTTCTCCCCCAGAAACCTAAAATACCGCCACATGGTGAGTGAGCTCACCCTAACATGGCTCCTCAATGGCATAACCCAAAAGGACTGAGGAAGGACTTCTGCTGTTCAGGAAGCCCTTAACAGTCATGTTAGGCAATTTCAAGGTTGCTTGGCACCTTCTGATATTACACAGAGTGGAAGCTGAACAAATGATTTTGCTTTTTATGAAGAGACTTCTCCTTCTCAAAATTGAAAGTGAGAGAAACATGCCTTGGGGACCGCAGCTACCTTATTTCCAGTTATAGTTTTCCAAGCTTGAAATTATTTTCTGCAGAATGGGACAGACCTGAACGTGAAGCCACCTTAATTTAGAAAGAAACCACGTAATTTTTCAACCTCTTGAATCAGCGCTTTGTCCATAGTACAGCTGGTGCAGTTCAAACCAAAAGGAGAAGACAAAACGGTTCTCAAACAGACAGTTCCCCCATTCCAATAATATTTAGGTTAGCCAATCTAGCATTTTTAAACTCTGAATACTGTGAACACGTTGCCTTAATTATATATAATTTTTGAAGTCTAGATTTTTACTTTACTTTGGCATTTTCAGGTTTTCTTTTGTGAAACCAAGAATAATATCAAACCATGCCACAGAGCATTCTCCCGTTTTCACCCAAGATGTCAGTAACTAAACAATGAGATCCAAGTTCTTTACACATTGGCATGCAGAGCAAAAAAATCTCTGCTAAGATTTTCTGAACTTTGCAACAATCGCGATCTTTTTAAAACACGCAACTTTGCTTTTGCAGAAGTAATAACAGAAAAAATACCTGCAATACATCTTGGTAAAAGAAGAGCAACTTTTTAAGTCCATTAGGGGCAAAGAATTGTTCTATAAGCTGAAACTAGAAACAAAATTACAGTTGTAGTTAATTGTGAAGTAGTTTCAAAAGACTGGTAATTTTGGAAATATATTAAATAATAATAACTTAATTAATATTTACCTTGTCATCACAAATAATGGCCTCCTCCACTTGCTGCTCACTTAAGCCTATCCCATCTGCTAATCTTGATATCAAATACCTGTGTCTTTCATCTATCTGAGCTCTTCTCTCCTCTTTGGTGACTTTGGCTTGCTTGGCTAGTTCTTTCCTGGTTTCACTGGATAGTACTATACTTTTCTTACCAGTTGTCTAGAAAATAAAAGTTTGTTATAGAGATTCTTTTTCCTTACATAAGGATTGTATTTTATATTTTTGATTTTTAAGATGGTCTCATAAACTACTTCAAGCAGGAGCACAAAAAATTACATCTCAGGAATGCAGAGGGAAAAGATCAGCAATAATTAATTTGTTAGGCTATAATTATTTCTCAGTATAAAGCTGCTACAATGGAAACCAGATTGGAAACTTCAGATCAGGATCTCAGAATCAGATGTGGATCCAGGCTGAGGTCACAATACAAATTTAACACTTCAAAGGCTCTAATTCAAATCTCAGCTTTGTGAATTCAGCTTCCAAACTTCTGTATGTCCTTATCCCAGATCTGAGACCAGATCTTTCTCTATACTGCCAGCATCTTAACACACAGTATCAAGTTATTACCTCCAAGGAGATAAATAAAACAAATCCACTGTAAAATCAGTCACTACAGGAACAAATACACAATCGGTAATTAACATGCTGGTCATATAAAGGTAGCAGCAGAATGATAAAGAATTTTATACAGACAAAGGTTTTTGTTAAATCTTCATAACAGTGTGAACAAGACTGAAAACAGATATGGTCATAACATTCTTAAGTCAACACATAATCTTCAGAAACTATACGGAAAACTAAAGTTTTGGGTAAAAAAGCCACCACACTGAGCATTTCCTTCTACGCACAGCTCCCACTGACATGAGTATATGGAGTCTGGGGATGTCTAGAGTGTCTCTGTACCTCACCATTTTCATTGGACAGAAATAAACTACATCATTGTCCCAGCACTAGGACAGTACCAGGAATTCTAATTGATCAGTCCTGATTTAGTCTTGGATTAAAAAAGCAAAAAGATGGCCAATGTCCACCTTTGCCTCCTACCATTTGGTCTTACCCCATACTCAGAATGGCTGTTTTACATCACTCCTGTGTCTACCTGCATCTTTTTGAGACCTGGAAACACCAAGAATGCCTGAATACCTGTAGTTGCTGGTCAGTACCATTCTGATGTCTCTAAAAGCTACATCTTTCCTGATTCACCATTCACTCTTCTCCCATGCAGGCCCCAAATTAGTCTTTTGCCACCTCTGGCTTCCATGCCAACAGCTGGATCTCTTTGCGTATGTCTTCCCTGATGCAACATGACCTTATTCAAGTATTCTTAACCAGTATTAATTTTCATCTTGGCAAAGAAAGGGGGTTAACCAGTAGATGATCCCAAAAATAAAAACCACCTGAAAACCAAAATCCCAGCAACACACATTGTGAGCACAGAAAGTAAATGGCCTAACACTGTATACACTTTTGAGTAGTTCACTGTTCTTTTTCCTTGTATTTAACAGATGCTGAAGGAATTCAGCACCCTCCAGTATCAGGCCAAACTTCTGTTAGTGAAGATTTCAAGAATAATCTTTACAGAAGAAAATTTAACAAAAGGCAGCTGAGTGACCCTCTGTTTTAGCATGAAAACACTTACCGGAAGAACAGCCGTCAAAGGTGACCCTGTGACAACTGATCCCAGCTCAGTGATCCTTGTCTTCAGGTCCCCTCCACATCTACGATACTTACTTTCTGTGTCTAGTTAAAAGAAGTGACAAGTTCTAATTATTCGTGTATATGCATTTACAAGACCTGCAATGTTGTGTCTTACTATCTGCTAGCTACCCTCTTTCTCAGGCTGGGGAAAATGAGACATGCAAGGAGACATTAGAAAACTTGTGCATCAGTAGAAGCACTTAGAAGCCATTAGTGGGGAAAGATGTCTTATAATGGCTTTTATCTCAAGTTCAATTGCAAACAATGCCTCCTGATAGAAGTAGAGGTAAGAAAAAGCAATTTAAGGCACTAGCTTGAAGAAATAAGTTCTGGGAAAAATAGAGACTGAAATATTGTCGCTTTTCACACTTGCTATTGTCACCCATTTATTCCTCTTCTGTTACTTCTTTATCTAAATTCTGATTGTCAGTCTTCTGCATTTCTGACAAACTTGCTACTTCATAGAATCATAGAACCATAGAATGGTTTGGGTTGGAAGGGACCTTAATGATCATCTAGTTCCAACCCCCCTGCCATGGGTAGGGACACCCTCCACTAGACCAGGTTGCTCAAAGCCTCATCCAGCCTGGCCTTGAACACTGCCAGGGATGGGGCACCCACAGCTTCTCTGGGCAACCTGTTCCAGTGCCTCACCACCCTCTCTGGGAAGAATTTCTTCCTGATATTCAATCTAAATCTCCCCACTTTCAGTTTAAACCCGTTACCCCTTGTCTTGTCACTACAGGCCCTTGTAAAAAGCACCACCACCCCCCGCCCCTGCCCCAGCTTTCTTGTAGGCCCCCTTCAGGTACTGGAAGGTGCTATAAGGTCTCCCTTTGGAGCCTTCTCTTCTCCAGGCTGAACAAGCCCAACTCTCTCAGCCTGTCCCCATAGCAGAGGGGCTCCAGCCCTCTGAGCATCCGCATGGCCTCCTCTGGATGCACTCCAACCAGTCAATATCCTTCTTAAATTGGGGGCCCCAGAGCTGGATGCAGGTGGAGTCCCACAGGAGTGGTGTAGAGGCAGAGAATCACCTGCCTCAAGACTTGCAAGACAACTTGAGCATATGGAATATCTGACAAATAAAGACTGCTACTATTTGCAATAAAAATATATAATTAGAGGGTGTAACTATCTTCTGTTGATTGTCTAAGCCTCCTTAAGAGCTTTTGAAGCCTTTTTAAGTTATTTAATTTAAAAAAATTATTGCATGCCTTTGTTTTTTCTAGAAATTAGGATTTGATTATTTTAAATCATTTAAGTAACAAATAAGAGTATATTTTCCTGATACTAAGTAGAATAACTTATTTCCAGCCAGCCACCATTTCTCTTTTAAAAATTTTAAATACGAAGTATTCCTAAATATTGCTTTATCACTCTTTAACAGAAATACTGGTTTAGTTAGCTTCAAAAAGATAATTATTTGAAAGGACTGAACAACACTATTTGTAATTGTTAGAACTTGCTTTTAGTGCAACAAAAAGCAACCATTTTATTTGTCAGAAGATGCTATTTAGGTCATATCCCTGGCAGTAAATAGGATCCTCAGTGGAGCAGGCAGCAGTGCTAATGAGCAGCTCACTAAGCTTTCAGGAATTACTGTTTAATGTACTCTAAATAAATTAAGAGATTGTGACTAAAATTAATATTCTAAAAGCACTGATTTCCCTATAAATTTTTTTTAGAGATTGTGTCTCTTTTCTCCTGATTATAATGTATTATTCATGGAATCATAGAATGGTTGAGATTGGAAGGGACCTCCAGACGTCAACTGGTCTTAACTCTCTGCTGAAGCATGGGCACTTAGGGCCCAGGACCATATCCAGATGGCTTTTGAATATCTCCAAGGAGGGAGACTCCATACTTCATTAGCTTCCCTATGAGATTCTTACAGGAGTGAAGGGGAAATTCAAATTGTAACTGCTCAGCAGTGGTCATTTGTGACCCAAGAACGATCTGGCATAGAAAGCATGAAGGCCCAATTGCAGAAGAGGTTAAGCTAGCTGGAAGCAGGAATGCCAGAAACAGAACAGCTCTTGTAAGGGAGTATAGTTTCCCTTGGTGATAAGAAACATGACAATCCCTCCCAGTTGCCATGAATATTCAAAGATTATTGAACACAGCCTCACAATGACATCAGCCAGCTCCCTCCGGGCTTGTGGGTGCACCCCATCCGGACCCATGAATTTATGTATGCCTACTTTGCTTCAATACTCTCTGACCTGATCCTCTTCTGCAAGGTCAGGGAATAGTAAAGTGGTCATATGTAAATCCATGGGCCCTGATGGGATGCACCCACGAGCCCGGAGGGAGCTGGCTGATGTCATTGTGAGGCTGTGTTCAATAATCTTTGAACTAATTATTCAACCTTGTTACTGTTAATATATTCCAGAAAAGAGATGCCATACTATATGCTATACTAATAGAGCATACCATACTACAGAGTACTACTCATTTAATTCTAGAAAAATGGTTCTAATCATGTTACTATGAGTCAACACTAAGAAAACTGCTAACGGACCTGAGTTGCACTGTGCATGACCCTACAAATACATACATATATAAAAAATATGCATTCGTTTACTTATATGTGCATATTTATTTACAAAGCTGAAAATTGCACATTGCAGTCCCTACACTGTCACATTCGGAATAGCATGTACCCACGCAGGATATGCAAATACCAGTTAGCAACTTACATGATTTGTTTCTCATTTTGCCCTTGGATTTTTTTTTTCCCATAGAAAACCAAGGTGAAGTACTTAGCATTGTTTTCTCCCTTACCTTTTTTTATAGCAATGAGAGGTGGACTGAGATCAATGTCGGGTTTGGAAGAAAGCTGTGTTGCTCTCCGTCGTTCTGATTCCTGCTGTGCAGAGTGACCAGGAGGGGAACTAGGCTCCACTCTTATCCCTAACTCAGTCTCACCTCCCTCAGTCTCCTCCATCTCCACCACGGAACACAAATCAACCTAAATCGACAATACAGAAGGTGACCGGACACTGTAACATTGTAACAAGCAACCACACCTTCAGTATTTTTATCCCTGTTATAGCACCAATATGATAGGCTAGCAAGAGAAAACAGAACACCAACCTCTATTTTTGATTGCTAATTTAAAATGAGGAGATCTAAGCCATTGACAAGATGATAAAAGCTCCTCTAAAGGTGCCCGCTACCAAAACTTCATTCCTACTCGCATCACTGCCATTGCTCCCCGATCAGGCCGCCGCAGGTGGGAACTCACGCTGGGGGACAGGCCAAGCTCCCCCTCAGGCCCCCGCCGCGGGTCTCACCGCAAGGCGCCGGCCCCCGAGCGCTGGCCGAGGCTCTCCCCTCTCGGCAAGCGGGTGTTCAAGGCTGCGGTCCGCCCGAGCGCTCCGAGTCGCTGGGAGCTGCTATGGCAACCCCTACACAAACCCAGCTAACAACCCCCCGTCCCCGGGAGGCACCTCGTCTGTCCCCATTTCCCGCTGTGGCCACCAACCCACTGCTAATTTAACTGTAAACGCACCACAGCTTCCCCTTACGTGTCAGTCAAACCCTTAACGAGCAGCTTCCCCGACGTGCAGGGGCGGCAGTGCCCGCACCCTCGCAGCCACACCGGGCCCCTCGAGGCGGCCCTTCTCAGCAGGGCAGACGCGTCAAGACACAACGGGCTCGGTGGGGGCTTTCCCTTCTCCTCTGCCGGGCAAAGCCACTTCCACACGGATCCGAAGGCTACTGAGTGACTCGCAGCTTATCCACCCTCACGCAGCACGCTCCCTTTTTCCAGGCGATACCCAAGCTTTCGCTGCAACAGGTTACCGTTCGAACCCAAAGGCTTAATATCTCAAAGGACTTCTGCTTTTTATTTTTTTAACCGATCTCAGTGACCCTGGGTCAGGCCCCAAAAGCCCTGCCTGTGCTCTCGACCCTGAGAGCCTGCAGACAACCATGACAAGAGGAAGATGAGACGGCTCGGCCGGTAGCCCCACAGGCCAGCGCTACACTCCCTACCCCGCGCTGAAGAGAACTTCCCACCCTCTGAGCGCGACTCCCGCCGCTCCTCGGGGCCGCGCAGGCGCACCCCGCTCCGGCGAACAGGTGAGGGAGCGCAGCCCGCATGCGCGCCAGCCACCGGCGAGAGAGGGAGGGAGGAAAGAGGACGTCGTCCCGCGCCTGCGCGCCCGGCCGTGCGCTGCTCAGTGTGTGTGTCCGGCGCGTGCGCACTGGCGGGCTGTCAGTACCTTCGCGAGGGGCGGGCTGAAGGCGGTAAGTGGCGGCTGCGGCTCCTTCTGCCCCCGCTGCGGGCCCTGTGCCAGCGCCCTGGCTGGTGAGCGTCGCCGTGCCGGCTCCTGCCGGCCTGGCGCTGCCTGTAGCGACCCGAATCTGGCAGTGGGGGTGAAGGGTGGGCTGGGCCGGGCCGGACCGATCTGAGCAGCCCCTCAGAATGGCGCGGCCGTGGGGAGGGTTGAGGGCTTCTCTGGCGCGGCCGCCGTCCGAGGGCCTCTGCTGCGGCCGAAGGAGCTCGGCGTGGCCAGGCTGCAGCCTCGCCTGCTTGCTGAGGGGCAGGTCTCCGGCCTTTGCCCGGCAGAGACGGTCACCTGCGTCGATGCAAATAATCTGAGTTGAGGCATCTCCGTCAGGGAGCGCGGCCGGGAGGGGCCACCCTGCCGGCCGGAGCGGGGGCTGCCGGCCCAGGGTTGCCGCAGCTTCCTCCGAGCTTGGTTTCGAGGTGTCGTGCCCGAAACCTGGGCGTTGCTGCGCCCCTCCAGCTCAGAAGCTTGTTTCTGGAGGCGGCAGGGGCCTCCCGCTGTGCTGAGCGTGTCGCCCCCGCTGGCTCGCTGCTCGGCTCCCGGCTGGTGCTTGAATCCCGAGCATAAGGATGTACTTGCGGCTGAAGGCTTTCCAAGACTGCTCGGGGCTTTCTTTTGTTCACTTCTTCCAGTGCTTTGCTCTGAAGATAGTTGTGGGTTTGGCTCATAGCCTCTGCAAAGTCGGCATGATTTCTTAAAGTTTGTTCTTCCTTTTCAATGGTTGGTAGTTGTGCAACAACCCATCGACCTCAGCAAGTTAGTGTGTAATCAGCTAGGAGATTGCAGCATACTGACTACTAATTTTGGTCAAGAGGTCTGCTTAATGTGCCTGGATAGTGGCCGTGTGGGTTAAAGCTAGCTCTATTGAATGAATGCAGAGTTCCCAATAAAGCCAGTAGTTCTGCATAAAGCTGTCTGCAGATACAATTTCTGTAACGAATTTGTATTTTAGAATATTTTTTTTTAATTGTAGAGTCCTCATAGCTTGGAAATGGATTGAACTAAATAAGAATTCAACAGCGTGAATGGTAGTTGATTCTGCACATGAGATGTAGAGTAGGAAATCAAACATCATTTCAACTAAGCAGGCCATTAGTAGAGAAGTGATGGGTATGGTTCCACAGCTGAGGAGGTAAAGCAGGACATCAGTTTACACTGTAGAAATAATTCTGGAATAGGTGTTTACTGTGCATGTAACTTTTGAAAATACTGGAGATGCAGATCTTGAGATAGTGGCTGAAGGAATTTGAAACGTAGACTTAGGCTCTTACAGACTAGCTCTTGGACGGACTTATTTAACCCTGATAAGTTCTAAAATGACTAATTCTACTAATGCTGTACTGAGTCTGTCTGGGATGAAGTTAACTTTCTTTGTAGCAGCCTGTATGGTGCTGTGTTTTGGATTTGTGGCTAAACCAGTGTTTTGGCTATTGCTGGAGGGTGTTTGCACAGTGTCAAGGCTTTCGCTTTTTCCTACTGTCTTCCACTCCCCTTTAGTAGGCTGGGGCTGAGCAGGAGGTTGAGAGACAACACAGCTGACCCAAACTGACTGAAGGGAAATTCCCTACTACATAATGTCATAGACAGCAATAAAGCTGGGGTAAGGAAGAAGACTGGGGTTTTGGCTTCCAGGGTGGCCATTCTTCAGAGGCTGGATAGAGCATTAGTTTGCCTATGGGAGGTGGTGAGCAATTTCCTTTGCTTTACTTATGTTTTTTTGGGTTGTTTTTTTGGTTGGGGGTATAGGGAAGGTGTTCCACTTTTTTTTCATATATCAAACTGTCTTTCTTTTGACCCATGAGTTTTCTCGCTTTTACTTTTCCCGTTCTGTGCACTTGGCACACTTCTTCACTTAATCTTGATAGAACAGAAATCTAATGATGTGCTGGATATATGAATGGAGACTGCTTTTGAAAGTAGATAGCTACTTTCAAGGGATAATTATGGATACGAGAGAGTATAATCTGTAGTTGTGGCAGCAGAACGTAAAATGTTCTGTTTGATTACAAGACTGAAGACTTACATGTTGGAAATAATTTTGAAGAAATGAGGAACTCCAGTTATGTTCCTTGGAGTTCTGTGGACACCATATTCTTGCGTCTTTGGTGACTGAGATCCTTCCTGCTTTCTGTTAGTAGCTAGCGAAGCTTGAGGGAACAGGTCTGGTTTGATGGCCCGCAAATCTTTCCTGCATACTAATTTGCATGCCTGTCCTGACTTCACTAGAAATTCTGCTGGAGACTTAGGTAAAATACTTCATTAATCTTTCCGTGCCTACCTACAACTCTGATGGACAGATACTGTGAAAAGAACTGAAAACAAGTGTAGGAGGTAAAAAACCATCCATCAGAAGTCTAAATGAAAGTGCTTTATGGTTAAATCTGTGGGTTTAGAGCTTTCACAGCTACATTTCTCTCTACTTTTGGTAGCAAATTTGACCTGTTGCTGCAGGGGGACTCATGGTGTTCTCGGCTCCATCAGATTCTAGTTCAGGAAGAGTTAGGATTTTTGCTTCGCCCTGCTACAAGATTCCTTTATGCGTGTTTCATTTCCCTTTTAACAGGCAAACCTACTCTAAGATTAGATGGTATCTGTTTTTAAATTAAGATTTGCTATTCTGTTGTTGTTTTCTCCGTTTCTTTTTTCTGATATAAACTTAGAGAGCCAGGTAAATGCAAAAACAGTGACCAGAAAACGTTTCAGGTAAGCTAATGAAACAAAGTGAAGTGACTTCAAGTGCGATCCTTGTAGAATTCCAATTACTCCTCTTTATAATGCGGTCGAATGATGTCAAGGAGCACTGTTTTCATTGCCAGAGTTAGTTCTCCGGTGTTTAGCTTTGAAATGACACGTAGCTGTCAAATGAAAAAATATTTTCTAAAAATGTTCCATTTCTTTTCAGTACTGTTAAACTATGAAGGCATTTTGAGGTCCTAATCAACAATGGAGGAAACGGATAGGGAAGCAGTTGCAACGGCTGTTCAGAGAGTAGCGGGAATGCTTCAGCGTCCTGATCAGCTGGATAAAGTGGAACAGTATCGCAGGAGGGAAGCTCGTAAGAAGGCTTCAGTAGAAGCTCGACTCAAGGTATGAAGTTTGATAAACCAGAGTGTGGTGCAGCGTGAATGTACTTTATTTTTCTCCTTCTGTTTTTTGATTCTGCATTTTCATCCAGATAGTTTTAAACTGTGGACTTTAATTGTTGCTCTGTGTCCAAAATAGAAACTTTACACCCTGAAAGTAATGCAGACTAACGCTGTACGTATTTCTGAAATTTTATTCAAGCATTTCAAGCGTTCTAATGTCCTGTAACTCCTGTAGTTTATCCATGGACAGCTGCCTCGTGCTGTGTAGCCTGTCAGCCAACAAACCTTTGTCCTAGTGATTGAATAATGAACTTGTAACAAACAAATTATGATTCCATCTGAACAAGATCAGTCATTTTAGTCTCTTACTTTTACATGGTTTATAGAAGACAGCTAAAATCTACCACATCCTTGTCTCTCGTGGAAGGGTACTGCATGATTTTCCCCCTCCTTCACATGTGTATGTGTGAGTGCATGCACATGCACAAACTCACAGACTTAGCCTGGAATATGAGTAAGGTGTCTCTGTATTACTGAGTTTTGTGTTTTCTTCCTTAACTGGTATTCACTAGCCAACAGTTATTTTAGACCATTATATTAAGTAATAGAAAAAGAGCCTTAGAAAAGTGGTTTGGGAAATATTTTTGGGTTTTCAGCTTGAAAATGGCTGGTATACGCTGTATCTAATCTTCTATTTCGGAACAAGTTGGTTTATCTTAAATCTTTATGGTTCCTTCTTTGTGGGAGTCTGCATGAAATAGAAGAGAGCTTGTCTTCTTGCACAGTGACAAAAATCTGTTAGCAAATTATGCTACAGACAAAAATTAATGTATAGAAACGGAAATTTTCCTGATGACTTGAGCTGGGTTTTTCAGATTTAAGGCAGGAAGCATATAGTGGAGTCTATTAATAATGGATCAGCTATTTAGTTACTGTGAGAGCTGCTTAAAATATATGAGCACATTCATTTGCCTGCTGGCTGCTCTTGTAGACAGCGATGACTAAACATAACTTTGTAAGTTTTGTAAATGCCTAAATCCACTTCATATGTAGCTTCCTTGTCATTTTCCTTAAGATACCATCTACAGATACCTGAAGTTAAGGTCGGAAATACCTGTTCCAAAAAGAAGTACAATACCTCTTAATCCATTCAAGATGCATTCCTGAAGCAGTTGATGGTTAGCAAAGCAGTTTTTTCTGTAAGAGTTACTATAATGGATAGGAGCACATAGAGGATGTAAGGAATATTCTTGCTCCATATTTAAACTCTGGATATGTATGGTGTGGAAGATGGAGAGACAGGATCTTCAGGATGATCAGCCAGAAGAGTTGCAGACTTCAGGTTGGAAAAACCTCAGCTGCTTTATCTGTGTGAATGAACACATGGTAAACCTTCTGATGTGAGCACGTTGGCGCTTCTTTCTGACTGGATATGCTTTAATCTTTGTCATAATTTTCTTCAGATAATCAAGTCAGTCAAAGGTGAGGAGTAGGAAATCAGGGTAGTAGTTGTGTGACACTTAGAGGTAAAGCAGCAGAGATCTGGAATGGTGCCCAAAAAACCGTCATCTCCTCCAGTTGTTTATCCTCTTCTCTACATCTTCTTCCAAATAGTTATGTCCATTTCTTACATCCTTCTCTGCATTTGTCCCTCCATTGTATAAACTCTTACAGGGGAAAACCTGCTTTGAAAAGTGTCAAACTCACCTGCTTCATGTGTGAGACTGGCAGTTAGTGAAGCAGTATTTTTAAGGATTGGTAGCAGAACTCTGAACTCACCCGCTCTGATGGGTGGATAAGCACCAGCTAGCACTGTAGACTGGTGCTTCTGGGCTCTGCAGTCCAAAATGTAGGCAAACAGTTGTTTGGACTCTGTTCCAGAGCCTGTAAAGTTACGAGCCTTGTTAGCCATTTTTGTTTGTGCACTGTCGTCGGGGGCTTGGAACTAGATGATCTTTAAGGTCCCTTCCAACCTAAACCATTCCATGATTGTGTTTGAGTATCATACTGAACTTCAGTATCCTAATTACCTCAGTTCCTGTAGGGGGAAAAATGTGTTAATGCAGCAGTTCCGCAGATAAATATTGTAGAAAAATGCCTTACCACCGCTTAATTGTACAGAGTCTGACAGGAAAATACACCTTTATCAATAAAATTAGCATGTCATAATTTGAACGTACATAAATAGTGCTAGTTTAAGAATCACTACATTTTTCTGTGACTTTCCCAGTACATTTAAAACACAATAAATGTTGTTCATAGTTACCAGGATTTCCTCTTTGGCTTCTAGTATCAAACAGAAAGTTCCGTGATTGCCCAAGGTTTTTGGCTGTAGAAGTATGGCATAAAAAATGTGTTTTGAGCTTAGCAAAACCATGAGTGCCTGATTTCTTTACTGGTTCCTTCAAGTCCTTGAAATACACAATTGAGTTTTCACTGATGTCTGGCCTTTGGCTTGGCTTTTGAAGTCCATTATTTCCAGTTTCATTTTCCACTCACCTGATTTCATCTTAGTTACATCTGTTTAAAAATACATATATAAAAAACATGCTGTGGATGTGATACAATTTCTCTCACTCAGATACGCACTATAATGCGTGTTCTGTAGGATGTCTGGACTGTCAGATGATATTCAGAACTATCAGCCTATTTGAAGAGTCATTATTTCAAGTGTCCCCTGTCATGAGATATTTATATCAATAACCTCTCTTCATGACGTAATACTCTAGTAGTTGGATTGTTGGTGCTGATGTCTCATAGGGTTGAAACTTTATTCATTTTGGGGTATTGTTGGGGTTGTTTTTGTTTGTTTTGACTAATTCATTTTGATTGTTTTTGCTTTCAGGCAGGACAGGCCGGAGGGTTTTGGTTTTGTTTTTGTTTTTTTTCCCCAGAGCATTTCAGAATTTAATTTTTTTTTTTTAGAACACTTTCAGTTGCCAGTCAAAATTTGTAATTGCTTTAGTAAAATGCTTTGAATCTGTGCATACCAAGCATTCTGTTGAAACATCTGGATCAGCTTTCTCCTGATACCCCCCTGTGAAATGAATTTATGTAGGAGAAACAATGAAATCTTATTCTGCATTCCCATGATCGTTGTTTAATATAGATTTATAAAGATGATGATCTATCTGCTTAAGCCCCGATGTTAGTTTTGGGGGTGAACCAGTTGTATCTAGGGCCTTTAAAACTAGATACAAATTCAGAACTTCCAAAAAAGACTATGTGTGTACACGCAGAATAAGTTACACACTTCTAGTAAGCTGTAATATTACCTTTACAGTTTGTTTTTTTCTTCCCTTGGAAAATGTTAGATGCTGAAATGAAAACTAATTCTTGAGAAATGTTGAAAATACAGCGCTTATAATGATTAATACCAGTTCTTTCTTTGTCTTTGTATTTAAGGCAGCAATCCAGTCACAGTTAGATGGAGTACGAACAGGTTTAAGTCAACTGCACAATGCACTGAATGACGTAAAAGACATTCAGCAGTCTTTGATAGACGTCAATAAGGACTGGAGACAGAGCATCAACACCATAGAAAACCTCAAGGATGTTAAGGATGCTGTAGTGCAACATAGCCAACTGGCAGCTGCTGTAGAAAATCTCAAGAACATCTTTTCAGGTAGTCTAATGTTCTTTATATAATCCATCACACACTGAAAGCACTTCAGAATGGTACTAACAGCTGTAAGGTTGTCAAGTAATGTCAAGAGCTTTAAGCCTCACTGGGAATGAAGAATTAAGGAAGTATCACCCAGACATCATGTTCAGGGAAGTAACTGGTAGAATTTTAATATGTATTCAGTCTAACCTGTGCTGTAAGACCTTCTAGGCTGGCCTGTCTCATCATCAAACACAAGTCCCAGGGAAGCTTCTTGCTAGCAATCAGTAGCGGGAATAACATATTTAGTATATAAGACTGAAATATGCAAGTGGCATGTACAGAAAAAAACTCTGATCTGGAATGTTGCCAGCTTGTTGGGTAAAAATAATCCAAAAATATTTTAGGAAGTGAAATTTATTTGCAAACAAAGGCAGAATATGTAACAGCAGTATCTCCCATCATTACTATTACAGACGTTAAGTATAAACTACCTGAAGTTCAGCTTCAGCTGTGCACAGTCCTTGCTTCAGAATCAGGCAGCACAAACACAGAAACCGACTCATGCATAAAGAACTTAGATGTGGGAAACACTTCCTTGCACAAATGCAAAGCTTGCAAAATTAAATAAGATTATTGAGATATGGTGGATACTTTAAAGACTAAAAAAATGGGATTACGTCTGTCCTTTTATACAGCCTTTTTGGTTCACATTCCATTCCATCTTGAATCAGGGCGAACTCCTTGCCAGGACTTTTCTGCTTATAAGTAATTTGAAGAATTTTACCCCTATAATGGGGGCTAAGCCTATCATACCCCTTTGATTTTATTTAAATAGTCATCTCTCCTGGTAGGACTGGGAAACATTTTTCTTTACAGGTACATTTTGTGAATTACTATCAGGGTTATTTTTTATTTTTTTTTAATCTCTGATAGTGTATCTGACTGCTGCAGTACCAAACTGGGATACAATGTGCAACTTAGAGTAGTACTTACACACAATGTCTAGCAATAAAAACCCAAAGAACAGCAAAATCTGTGTGATCCAATGCTGAGTTATTTTGGGGGTGTTATTTTCTTTAACACTGAATGCAGTTGAGACAATAAGCCTTTTCTTTTCTGGTATTCTGAGAGGGTTTTAATGTGAAGCTTCTCCCCTGGGACTGTTAAATGATATAGTTGATAACTTCACTCTGAGCAAAACAAATGTTTTATAAACCAGGTGGTTTTCATCACTATTAATGACTGTACAAAAGTCTTTTCAAACCTTTCTTGGGGCTGCCAGTTTTATTACTAGCTGCCTTTTTTGTAGTGACAATTTTTCTGTTGAGATTCTTCAGTTCTTTCTCCCACAGGATGCTAATCCTCTTCTGTAGTCTTCCTCAAATACTGCAAAATAATAAAGAAAAAAAATCCTCTAAATAGTTTAGCAGCATAGGTAATTATCCCTATTCTTCCTTTGTGCCTTAGGCAGACAGACACTGTTCGTTTTGTTGGGTATATGCAGCCTTAGGTTCAACAGGGTAAGTGACTTTTAGTCAGGCAGGTTAAAAAGCTTTTGTATAACATGTAAGAAACCTAGTATGGCAATGTTTCATAGTAAGTTGTCATGGGTATGTTTGGTTTTTCTAAAGGGGGCAGAATGAGAGAACTAAAACTATGTTCTCTTGGCATCATGATCTTTGTTTAGCCACTGATCAAAATGGACCATTATAGTTAATAATGTACAAAGATATATAGTGTTTACTGATAATTTCTGAACACTTCAAAATAATTTCCTGTGAATTATTTTAAAATACTTTTTTTCCTTCTTTGCCTTTCTTTCAGTTCCAGAGATAGTCAGAGAGACCCAGGATCTGATTGAGCGAGGGGAACTTCTGCAAGCTCATCGCAAACTGATGGATTTAGAGTGTTCTCGTGATAACCTGATGTATGAGCAGTATCGCATGGACAGCAAAAACACACATGACATGAATCTCATCCATACGTATTTTGGGGATATGCAGAAACTTTCTGAGGAGTTGGCAAAGCAACTTTGGATGGTGGTTCAAAGGTCTCTTGTTACAGTCCGTCGAGATCCAACCTTGCTTGTTTCTGTTGTTAGAATAATTGAGAGGGAGGAGAAAATTGACAGGCGCATGTTAGACCGGAAAAAACAAACTGGGTTCATACCTCCTGGCAGACCAAAGAAGTGGAAAGAAAAAATGTTCAACATTTTGGAAAGAACTGTGAGCATACGAATTGAAGGCACTCAAGCAGATACTAGAGAATCTGACAAAATGTGGCTTGTGCGCCATCTAGAAATCATACGTAAATATGTCCTTGATGACCTGCTGGTGGCTAAAACCCTCCTGGATCAATGTTTTCCTCCACACTATGACATTTTTAACAGAATGCTAAACATGTACCATCAAGCTTTGTCCACCCGCATGCAAGAGCTTGCTGCAGAGGATCTGGAAGCAAATGAGATTGTTAGCCTTCTATCTTGGGTTTTGAATACATACAAAAGGTAAGGTCCCCTTAGCAATGGAAATTGCTCCTTAAAACTTGTTTGCATTTTCTAATATGTGATTTTGAGTTGGTTTCTAAGTTTCAATGAAGTTGAAGACCTGCTTGAAGCTACAGTCACCTTGTATTTGTGTGTCAGTTTGGTGGGAAGAGCAGGAGGGATTGAGAGCTTGTGTGTGAAACAAATGTTTGTTGTTGGCCACAGCCCCAGGAGCTTTTTATGGTGTTAAACTTTCTATTGTTCTTTTTTACAGAGGTTGGTGCTGTTTCAGTGTTGCTTCATTATTGCTAAATGGAAAGAGTGTAGTAACTTCCTTCAGGTTTTCTTTCAGAGCTGTGTGGTGATTTGTTTATTTAGAAGGATTTCTGGTTCTGAGGCAGGTTGTCTCCTGTGATAAACTATTTTCTCCTGAGTTGTGTGGGTTGTTGGGATAGCTTAAGCATTACATCCTTTTGTTCCTTTTTAATCCTCCTGGCAGAAACAGCTCAAATGGCAACTGTTTAGTTTTTGCTGGCATGTTGTTACTACAGCAACTGATTTGTTTGGGAAAAAGTAATGCTAACCTTTCTGTGGCTCATGACTGTGATCCGTTCTCAATAGCTGGCATTGACCCAGAGTCTGTGCTGTGTACACTTTTGCTGTCTTCAGTTGTTCAGGCTCACTAATTCAACAGATTTAACCTGTGATAGGTTTAGAGTATAACACCATGAAGCAAATAGGTAGGAGATAATGCTGTTCTGTAGAATTTTTATAAGCATTTTTAAGAATCATTTTGTGTTCAGGATTCTGCTTTGCTCTACACTGAGTTCTCCTGCTTTTCTTCCCTGCAAGGAACAGTCAGGAGCACCTGCTAAGGCATACTTACACACCCGTGCTTGGTATGAGAGGTGCAGCTTCTAATAAGGAGTTGAGTTTATTTGCCTTCTCTTCTTTGTTAATAGAAAGCCAGGGGAATAACTCCACAGTGAATGAAAATCAGAAATACGTGAATCCCTCTACCTATAGGAGCATGCCCTTGGCAGAAATCCTGCTCCTGGGTTCTTCATTTATGTCCTGAGGCTGATCTTCCAGTAAGACAATTCTTGATCTTAAAATTTCCCTTCTACCGTTCTTCCAGAAGGTAAAGCAGATTGCTGTTGGGTTAGGCAATTCAGAGCTAAAACTCTCTTAGTCCATGTATTCCGTCATAGGCAAAGGGAGGGAGCAAAGCCAGCATTTCATCTGTTTACAAAGTAAACAAATCAAAAAGGGGATCGCTCCTGCTAAAGCAAGTTCTGTGGCTCAGAACACCTGATGGCAGAATCTTGAAAAGGAAGTTAAAACATTAGAGAAAAAGACATGGTACAAGATATCAGAGAATGCACCTCTCCCCTGTATATCCATGCAACAAGTGTTGACAGAAATTAGAGGAAGTACCTCAGGAACAAAATTAAGGCTTTGTTTCTCTCTTCTTTCAAAAGCCTGAGAGCGCAGTACAGTAATTGTATTCTTACACATTACAATAAACTGTTATAAGGAGGATGATAATTACCATAGAATCACAGAACGGTTTGGGTTGGGAGGGACCTTAAAGACCATCTAGTTCCAACTACCCTGCCATGGGCAGGGACACCCTCCACTAGACCAGGTTGCTCAAAGCCTCATCCAGCCTGGCCTTGAACACTGCCAGGGAAGGGGCATCCACAACAATTAGCTCTTGTGTGTGTGTAGTGGACAGTAGAAGAAGAAATCAGCTCAGGCTTGTGACAGGGACAAGTGGAGTGCTCAAGCAGGATACTTGCAGAGCTTACCAAATCTCAGTTGCTGGACATCTCTTAACAACACAAACAATTCTCTATAGGGATATGTTTATAATAAACTGTGAAGAGTATGGCCTGTATGACACAATGAGAAATGTGTTTCTGTAGCTTTTCACCCTTTTTTCCCCTGTATAAAAATAGATTCTAAACTGCTGTTACATTCCATGTTCACTTCTATGGAATGTTGTACGGTGGAAGATATTTTTGTCCTTTCTAATATTTCTCTATTTTTATGAAATGTAATTGAATATTAGATGGAACATACAAAATTTTATTTTCATGTTACAGCTGCATTTCAGAACCATCTGAGAAATTACTGACCAGTTAAGAGAAGAATTGAGGCTGTTTTCCCATCTAATGAATTGATAAGGAAGCCATGCGTAATTTCTGTTTACAGTATTTGCAAGATAGGAGTTTTAAAAGAATCGTGGTGTTCTTGACCAGAGCATGTCTCAGAAGCCAGTTTTCTAGAACAGTATTCAACTCGTAGCTGAGAAATAAAGTGATGATCCATGTGCAATAATAGCCTTTAGCAATAGTGGGATGCAGTTTTACTGTGCTAGATGTATTTCTCTTTCATATTTAAGATAATGAGAGCTTTGAAAACATACTGCTGTTACTGGCTCTGTAGCGGGTTGGGATCAGGACTCTTAATCTGTGTTTTAGGGAAAAATACAAGTCTTGTAAGACCCTGATGCCAATATTCATAACATTTTATTGGATGTTGATCAAGTCTTGACAAAACTGCTAAGAGTTCACCAACATCGCTACAGAGTGTCAACAGTCTTCACTGTAAGGAACAGAAGGAAAGGCACTATGTATCTAGAGGGGTGCTATCTCTGGATTGAGTACCTCTTGTTATACGATAGAGCAGGATTGGTGGCAGGCCTGGCATAGGAGGCAGAATAGAAGCTTTCTAAAATTTTAATTTCCAGATAATAAAATTCTGGTTGAAATTGCAACCTGATTATAAACTTTTTGTTGAACTGTAATAACTCTTCCCTACAGTTAGAAGCCTCCTGACACTTCAGAGAGAGTTGTCTGTCACTTCCTTTCCCCCAGACCCTTGGGTTGTGGCAATCAGGAAAGAAAATTTGTGTATAGGAAACATTTTTTATTTGGGGGCTAAAGGTAGAACCTTGTGGTCTTTGTTTTGGGGTTTCAATTGGTAAACTTTGAGAAAGATTCCTCTCTGGCCTTGTGAAGTAGGGATAGTGATAGTATAATGAGGCTAGAATTACTTTCTAAGATGGCACAGTGCCATAAACAGCTGCTCACATTTCCCCTGAATGAGCCAAGAGCAGGTCCTGCTACTACCTGTGTTCTTTATGTGAACTGCAACAGAATGGAATGCAGTTTTCTGAATAGCCTGGGCCAATTAAAGTATCTTTGGTCTCTGTTCCTACAGTCTCAGGAATATGCTACGAATGTAAAGTGTTCAGTTACAGCAGCTTTTATGGGTTTGAAGACAAGAATTTTGGTTTTTAAGTAGTTAGCCTTATTATGAGGGGTTTTACTGCTTTGAGATTCTTTTTTTTCCCCATGAAGCGGAAGCACCACTGTGCTGACTCATTGCACTTACTCAGAGAACGACTTTAACTTGCCGAAATATACAAACTAAAGACTTGTTTAGGATTTTTTGAATTTGCTATTTGTTTTTATAGTTGCCACTGCAAATACAGGATTTGTAGCTTCCTTCTGAAGAGCACGCTAGAAATGGAATGTGAAACAATTTATGTTGTTATGATTGAATACATTTCCTTCAACTGTTAATAAAGCACTCTCTGAAGAATGTGGTTTTTGAGTTAGTTACTGATTTTCTTTTTTTTTTCAGCATGAAATACTGAGTTATGTTGTGCTTTGGCATAGCTTTGTTTTTGTGTTTTAGATTAGATTATATAATGAATTGCTTGTGTAACTAAGTGTAATTATGTAAGTGTAAAATACCACTGCAAAGTACTATTTTTATATAATCCTTGTCAAAATATTTTTGAGGATTGCTCTAGGCTCTCTGACAAAATTGAGAATTTCCCTTTGCAAGCAAGTGTAGCTAATGGTGCTGTTTATAATACAGTAGCCATGAAGTGCACTTTTGAGGTGGCATGCAAGATGCCACCTCCTGTCATATTAGGTTTATTCTCTACCAATACAGAAAGTGTTGGTAGATTTTTTTAAAAATATATTTTACCTTTGATGTGGATGTGATACAAGTAGCAAAACAGAAGCTCTCTTGAGAAGCTGTGAGAAGAGTATTTTGTACTTTTCACTGATCTTTCCCATTCTGAAATTCAGAATGTGTAAGTTGTATGTCATCACCTCTGAAATTTAAGACATATACAAATGTCCCCTATTAAGAGCCCACAGGTTGAACCAGTTGGCTTTTATTCAGTCTTAAGTAATCACTAATTCTCATACATGAAAGTTAGAAACATAGGAAACGGTTGAATATTTAAAATGTCTGTAACATTTTTTAATATATGCTGGGTGATAGCTTTTACATCCTGTTCATTCTTTTATATAGTTTTATTTACATTCCTTGTAAATGCATTTATTGTTGCAGTTACTATTAAGAACTTTTTGAAATATATGGATATTGGAAAATTGACCCTTATAGTGGTCATACAAAAAAGCTGCGTAGTTTTTAACTTCTCTCATTTTTCTTTATTAATCTATAAGTTCTTTTTTGGTTTTTTTTAATTCAGTACAGAGATGATGGGAAATTCAGAACTATCTCCTGAAGTGGATGTAAATTCTCTGGATGCTCTGATTTCGCAAAATGTGGTAGACCAGCTTCTCAGCAAGTATATGTCAACACTTACTGTGAGTAACAATAATGCAAAGATACCTCTGGATGAGTTTATTATAGCTGCATTAGCATCTCGGTGCTGTTCCTCCATCAGAGGAAACTAACAAGCCAAATGTGAACTCCATCTCTTTAAATATATAAATTTTCATACACTATGTGTAGGCTTGTTTATAAAGTTGTTCAGATGATTTTATAGATGTAAACCGTGACATTTCAAGGAATAATTATGTTTTACAGATTGTATTAATTGTATTTTATTAGAAAGGAAGGAATTCTGGTGTTCATATGTCTAAATTCATAGTGCTAGTATGTTAGGAATTACTATACTTAAAAGCCACTGAATGCAGATTGATCTGTATAGTAACTGTGTCAGCATTTGATACAGATGAGATCTTTTCAGTTGAATTCTTTTAAGTCTTTCCTTTTTTTCCTGTCAACGGCATGAGCATAATTTCCTTTTGTGGATACCATTTCAAGTGCATCTTAACCAAGAAGCAGTGTCTTTATATTTATCCTAATAGTTACTGGAAATTGGTCAGCTAGATGGCAAAGGAACCAGTATGTGATTGTCAGGTTTTAAAATGTATTTTTCTTTCAAGGTCTGCTGTGGATTGCTTCTGAGACTGGATATGGGGATAGTTGGAACTGTGGACTTGATATTCTTACATTGTTCAATTGAATTCCTACTCCTTTTAAGTTCAGGAGCTCTGCCAAGCAGAGGAGGGAATTTTTTTTTTTTTTTTGCTGCTTTGGATGTGTCAGCTACTAAAATATGTCCAGTCACAGCAACTACTTGGACTTGATACTTATCACAACAATATGAACCAATCTTGTTATGTCTCAAGGAAGTTGCCAGTAGAGGCTCTGCTGTGCATTAGCTTCATAAGGACTTTTGTGCAAGTTTATTTTTCTGCACTTACATTTAGGACAAAAAAACATTGGTTTGTTTTCTCAAGCTGCTTTTGGCTTGACTTAGGAAATGCCTTTCAATTCATTTTTTCCCCTCTTAAGATAAAAAAAATATACCTATATGGGTTTTTAGTAATGTTTTTTCCCTATGTACTGAAAAATATTATATAGAGAGCATTGATGTATTCTATAAATAAAGCAAAGCTGCTATTCTGTTAAACAGAGTGGTGTTCTTTTGCTGGTTTTAATTTTTGGCTGAGTCGTCTTTTTAAGGCAGAAAATACTGAATCTACCTATTTGTTTCACTGATTCAGCCTGATCTAGTTTTCTACACATTCCGACTTACACTTCTACTTATTTTCTTTTGATGTTGTGTTTCAAAACTGTCTAATAACAAAATGTAACTAGTGCTGGTTGAGTAAATGAAATTCCTGTTTGTGACTATCAACTGAAGAAATTATATTTGTCAATAAAAATACCTCATTTTCATGAGAAATAAAATGATAATAGATTTTAGCAGATTTCTAATAGATTCTTTTTTCCAAGCACCTCAGCTAGAAAAAAAAAACCTTGAAAAATTATGGTCCTAAGGTGAAAAATGTTGATGTACCCTGGGCTGCTGGATGAAAAGATTAATTCTTCTTTGCAAATCATATCTCATCAGAGCAGTTCCGTGCTTATCAGGGAAAAAAGATAGTACCTCATTTCGCATACCTAAAGATAATACTATATGTACTTGGCAGGCACAGCCCTTGAGAAGCCACTTGCTGTAGTGAGAAAGAGAGGACGAGAACCACAGGCCTGAGTTTGGTCAACAACCTTTCTTGTGCAGGAAGATTGTAGAGCTCTCAGTTTCTTCCTTTATCTGCTGGTACTTTTGACCAAAAGATACTTATTTAATACATTTTTTAAAAGTAAACTTTTTTAAAAGTACACATTTTAGACATTTTGCCCTTTCTGTACATGCCCCCTGGTCATGCTTGTATTGTAGGGCACGCCAATGTACCTGTTATACATTGGAAAGAAGTATGAACCTTTATATTGCATGGGGATTTTAACTACGTGTGATCAAAGTAGAGAAGAGGCAGAAACCTTCAACCCTTTGAAAACAGAGAGAATTATTTTACTTAGACAGAAATCAAATAATCCAATTACATATTTAGCAAGCATGCTAGTCTTTACTGCTTAGTCTTGCAAGTATGTCCATGGTATCTGTCATACAAGTCATTGGAAAACTGGCTTAATCTAGTTCTAAAACTAGTTGTTTTCAATGTCTGTTTGCTGTATAATGTGTTTGTTGGATGGCAGGGGAGAGCTGACTGTTGTATGTCCGTGACTATTTTCTGTGGCACTTAAGTTCCAAGAAATGCAACTTATTTAATCCAATCCTGGGGGTTTGACCCTCATGGTAACAAACATCAGTTTCTTAAACCATAGATAAAAGGGAACTACAAGCAGATATATGCTAATTTTCTTACATTAGGATTACCCTTGTTTTTTCAGTTGTTGAAAAATTTCATTTGAAACCTAAAGCCTGAGGCTTGATAAATGCTTCCAAAGTCAGTAACCATGACAAGCTGAATTGCTCTTTGTGTTTGGAGCACTCCCCTTCCAAAATGTGCCTAAGCTTGCTTTCAGACTACATCACTCGTTTGCCAGTATTAACCTTTGTGTGTGTCAGTCCAAATTTTACTTTGTTACCTATATGCTGTAGGAGTGACAAGAATGGTAACATTATCTGTTCCTATGCCACTCTTCATTGTGGAAATGGCTGCTATTCCAAATATTGTAGTGTTTTGGGGTTTGTGTGTGTGTTAATTTAAGATGATCTTTTTTTCTTTTGCTTGATTCTTTATTTAATGTAGTCTAACATTATTGGCTGGCTACGAAAAGCACTGGAGACAGATAAAAAAGACTGGATAAAAGAAACTGAACCAGAAGCAGATCAAGATGGGTACTATCAGACTACACTCCCAGCTATTGTTTTTCAGGTACAAGAGAACTTGGTTATTCTAGTAAATCTACAGAAGCAATACATGGATTTGGGGGAACGAAGGGACGAGAGGGGGACACAAAGGTGTTTGGAATACCATTGTTTCTGTGTCTCTTAAAGTATAGGGTTTTTTTTCCTTTAGAGCTGTTAGTTGGAGGGGTTGTTTCTTTTGAGGTTTTGAATTTGCTTTTTTCACTTTAACATTTAAGAGTCTTAGTTCTTTTTATGTGTCGACTAGAAACCTATTTTCCCCAGCCTATTTAGTTGATATTTATAGTTAACTGCTTTTACTTAGGTATCTTCATGTAGATTTGTAGTATAAGCCTACCAGATGAGATGTCTGTAAGTCATATTGTTTGTTAGTATGGTGCTGAGGTAGTTAGGCGTGTATTTGTTCTTTTATTCATTATACAAACACCTTAATACTAGAAAGAGACGATCTGTTGAAGATGAAAAATGTTGCTGTTTGAACACTACTTCAGTCAACGTTAATGCCTGTCCAAATTATTAAATAGTTTCAAAACAGAAAAGATAAGGCTATTTCTAAAATCTTTAAAAAAACCCAAACAAACAAACAAAACCTGAAAACCCAAACAACCTGGACTACCCTGTTGTTGGTAGTAGAAATTGAAAGTTTCTAAAGTGATCTTTATCAACCAGAAAAATGTCAGTTTATGCTCATTTTCTCTAAATAGAAATATTAAGAACTTTTTTGCTGAAGAATGCAAGTATTTTCAGTATCAGGAGAAAACTGCAGCATACATTAATAGTTGCCAATAATTTATTAATTACACTTAATGGAAGTGGGGATTTTTGGTTTAGTCAGCAGCAATTGTCTGGACTGTTTTTTCTTTTAATGTTATGTAAAGCTGGTGCTAGAGGGAGTCTGCAACAAGAGGGAGTTCTGTCTTTGGTATACCACTGATAAAGGTCTCTCTTTATAACTAAACTATTTTTCACTTAGATGTTTGAGCAGAATCTTCAGGTCGCTGCTCAGATAAATGAAGATTTGAAAACAAAGGTACTCCTTCTATGTCTTCAACAAATGAATTCATTTCTAACCAGGTAACATAATTTTTAAAATAGAAATGCTTGATCCTGCCTCAGCCTCTCTTTGTTACTACAATTCCTATACCTGTTTTTCCTATGGATGTTTCTTTATTGCTTCATCTTTCTCCTGTCACATCCATGCCAACCAAGCTTTTCTTCCCTTTCCTCTTCTTGCTTTCTTCCTCCCTCCCCAGTTTCACCACAGAAGTTGTTCTGTGCTGGTGAGTGGCACTTTCACTTCCTCTTTGCAAATAGCTGTCATTTTTGGAAGCAGTTCCGCTTTCTTTTATGTCTTAATTCTATATCTTTCTCATAAGGAAGACAGAAAACACCTCCTTGGCTGGATTCTGCCCAGAACGGAGAGACTAAACGTGACATAAGCAACAACCCCCTGTAAAATACTTCTAAATACCTGACAGGCCCTTATGGAGCATTTGCTTCTCCAGGTGTGTACTTAAGTTATTACAGATTTCTGTCTGTTTAATGCCCTTCCTCTTATATGTTACAGGTACAAAGATGAAGCACAGTTGTATAAAGAAGAACATCTTAAAAATCGTCAGTATCCACAGTGCTACGTTCAGTACATGATTGCAGTCATCAACAACTGTCAAACCTTTAAGTAAGTCTGCATGTTCTTGCAGTATTGTGAGAAAAATAACTACTGATATTTCATTTGTAATACTACACGTTCCCAGGGCCTTCTCTTTGGTACACAGAGGGTTTCAGTTAAGATAGTTTAGCTGACTAAATAAAGACAAAATATTTAAATATGTTAGTGTTTTAGGAGGCAGGTACTGTGATTGCTCTTGCCTTTGGCAAGCCAAGCCATTGCCTCTCACCGGTGCAAGTCCACTTGGTATTCCAAGAATTTCATTGCCAAAGAAAAACTTACCATTCAGAATTTGAAAAAGTCATTTTGGTTTGTTCGTCTGTGGCCTGCCATTTTCTCTTATATTTCATCTCTCACAGTTCACCTTCAACCAATGTGATCAAGGTGAACTGAACTGGAGAAAAGTAAAGGTAGAGTCTGCTCTATTAAGAATATCAACGCAGGAGAAAGAAATCCTCATCACTCATGTTTCAGTGTTCAGTAATCCAACCCCATCTTCATCTACATCTGCTGCCATTCTTAAGTCTACAAATCAGTAATTTGTTACCAACAAGCTGAGTTGGGATTGTTCAGCCTGGAGAAGAGAAGGCTCCAGGGAGACCTTATTGCAGCCTTCCAGTACCTGAAGGGGCCTACAGGAAAGCTGGGGGGAACTTTGTACAGGTGTCTGTAGTGACAGGACAAGGGGTAAACTGAAAGCAGGGAGATTTAGATTGGATATCAGGAAGAAATTATTCCTGGAGAGGGTGGTGAGGCACTGGAACAGGTCGCCCAGAGAAGCTGTGGGTGCCCCATCCCTGGCAGTGTTCAAGGCCAGGCTGGATGAGGCTTTGAGCAACCTGGTCTAGTGGAGGGTGTCCCTGCCCATGGCAGGGGGTTGGAACTAGATGGTCTTTAAGGTCCCTTCCAGCCCAAACCATTCTGTGATTCTATGAACATACAAGTAATCTAGGTTGATCGCTCTCAAATCATGCTGGAGACTAAACTGAGACTTCCAAAGCAAACAACAGGCATTATTTCCCCTTGCAAAAATAAGACTGTCCAGTAGGTCTCTTTCTGTGTGTGCGCTCCGAAAATTTAGTAGCAACGCGTCAGTGGATGATGAAAAGCATTGTGATTTGTCACAGAGAATCTATAATCAGTCTGAAAAGAAAATACTTGAGAATTGAAATGGAAGACACACTGTCAATCAGCCATACAAGCATGGATGCAACCTTAGACATCATTGCCAAAGAAGCATGCTCTAGCCTGCTAGATGAAGTCTTCATGGATTTAGAGGTTAGAACTTTTTTTCCCTAAAAAAAACTCCAGAAGTATTATTTTATAAGGAAAAGTAATTCGGGAATGAAGTAGTTATGAAGCCTTTTGATTGCTAAAAATGTTACATGTGGTGTGCTAGCAAAATGCCAGAGAACATCAGTGTTGTTTTCCACTGGTATAGTTTGCATGGAGACTGAAAGGTTGCATAATTATATTTCACAGGATGACTTCAGGCAGGTGCTTTGTATAAAGCGAATGTTTTCTCACAGATTGTACTTAGCCTTATACTGTGGTGGTTTAGCCCCAGTAAGCAGCTGAAACCGTAAGCAATCAGAAACTGAAACATTCCTTGGCTTGGTATAAACATTCCTTGGCAACAACCAAAACCATCAGTGTTATCAACCTTCTCTCAGCCCAAATCCAAAACAATAGCCTCACACAAATCCAAAACACAGCCTCTTACCAGCTACTGTGAAGAAAATTAACTCCATCCCCACTAAAACCAGCACATATACTTACATAGTTTTGCTTTAAGAATTATTTGGAAACTATTCCTGTTACTAAGTTATCTTTGTACAGGTGCAATACACCTATAATTAAGGTCATTAATTGACTGTAAAGGTGGACCCTTTGACTGATAAATTCCCATGAATTCTAGCTTCCTGTATAGAATCCCCCAGGAGGAAAAAAGAATGTATTACTAAAAAGAAATTGTGTATTGGGGGGGCGAGGCAGGGAAGTTAGAGAAATAGTGAGAGCGAAGAAAGATGCTCTGGGACTTGTCGTCATATTTTGAGCTAGTAGTGTTAACACCTCGAGTCACGTTAAGAAAGATGTGGGAGCAGTGTTTAAAATAAACTTGGAGCTCTTAAGCAAAACCTTTACTTCTCATTAATTATGAGAAGACACTTGATCTACCCCAGTGACCATTCTTTAACCTCAAGCTGCAATTCACTATTATCGCTTATAAAATACTGTGCTCTAACATGTAAAGAATTTTTCCTCTGGGGAGAAGAAAACAAGATAGGTGTGTAGATGAAGAGAATACTGGAATTATGTATTATGGAGTTCTGGGAAAGGCGCAGGGCGTATAGGCACAGGATGTTTGTGGGGGACGTCAGAGAGAAACAGCTGAGTAGCCACCAGCAGTTCAAGAAATCAAACATGAATTTGCATTATCACAACAGTTTGAAAGTGCCTCATTTAAAATTGGAATTGTCAGCTCTGACGTCAGTTTTGTCCTTTGACCCTATTTTTTTAGAGAGATTTAATTAGAGAACGTAGAAAGGATTTTAGAGACCTCCTGTGAAACACGCCCAGGTTAGTGTGGTTTGTTTACGTGCACACCCAGAGTGGCTGTCAGGGTAGCACTCTGTGATGACTGTCACTCTGACAAGTGGTCACATCATTTTCCTACACTAACTGCTTATTCCTTTTGAAGGAGTGTAATTTAGAAATGTCTGACGCTTAAAATTGTCTCTTTTTGTAACTGCATTGGGGTGATGAAAGTGTCAAAGATTTGTTCTGATCAATTGTTTGTTACCTTCTCAGCCACATCTCAATGAGCTAATGACAAAGAAGTGGTTGATGGGGTCTAACGCCGTGGGGACTATCTGTGTCACTGTAGAGGATTATTTCAATGACTTTGCAAAAATAAAAAAGCCTTATAAAAAGGTAGGTGAAAAATATTCTATGATACTTGGCTAATGTACTCTAAATAATGTGTTGGTTTGGAATTTCTGAACACAGAACAGAATTCAAAACTGGAATATGGAAATTGGAGTTGATTCATCACTGGAAATGAAAAAATGCTCATAATCATATTGCAGCACTCCACATCTAATATTTCTCTTGCATCTTTTTTGTTCACAGCCATATAATGTCAAAGACAGATCAGAGTTGCAGGAGAGAATATATTGCATGTTACTAGGTTGTATTCTTACCAGCTTGTACTATTCTACCTTTCCTCAGAAGTTTGTAGTCAGATAAAATTGGCTCTTCTGAGGCTAGTTTTACTGGCCTGGAATTACCTTTTTTAATAAATGCATGTTCTGTAATTCTCAGTTCTAATATATACAGTGAGGCAGGGCTAAATTGGTTCCATAAGGTTTAACAAATGTGTAACTCATGTTTAAAGTGCTGTTACAGCAGCATAATGAGCCAGGTTAGATCATCATCTTTTTTTTTTTTCTGTCAAAGGATATCTGGATTTCTCTATTATCCTTTAATCTTTAGTATTATTGTACTTGTGTTTATCCTTTATTGAATTAAAGTCATTTTTGTGTAGTTAAGACAGCACATCTTAAATGATTCCCTAAGATTTAGGAAATACTCGAAGCTAGCAAAATCAGGATTCAGGTGAGGTCTTTGAATAGACCCTTGCTCGAAGTGCTCGAAAGACAGTCTCAAAATCATACACTCGTTACCTTAACTCTTAGAGAGGGGACTACTCAAAGTTCCTCTGATGACCGCTTAGCCTTCAGTATTTGCACATCCTTGAGGCCTTATCATCTGAGTGAATAATACGTGTTTTCAGCCCAGAAAACGTACACGAAGTGAGGTCAGTCACAGAATTAGTCTATATCCATGGAACAGCTTTCTTCTCCAGATCTGGTTTGTTACTGTGTGGTAAAAGTGCTTGGCATGAGTGTAAGTGCTAATACCAATCTCTGCGATCGCATGTGTTTCATCATGTAGGGTTTATTGCCACCTTATGGGGAAGATGGTGACAAACACATTTTTTGGCATTAATTGTACCTGCTATTCCACTGTCTCGCACCTCGAAACAAACCTCCCACACAAGACACCGTATGTTCTAGCACAGGGTGGGACACTTTTGGTTTTTTCCCCCTGGTTTGGGGTGGGCTCTTTTCCTGGCTTTGAAATATTCTTGGTTAACCTTGTTTTGAAAATCCAGTTTTTAAAAAGCCACACCAACAGGCCACCTACAAAAAGGCTGTAGCCCAGTGGGAAGAACACTGTTCTGGAACAGGGGGGAACTGGATCTGACAGTCATTCTGCATTGCCCTTTTCCTGGCACGTAAAGTGAACGCCCTGTCATCGCACTGTTGGCTCTTCTTGAGTGTTCTTTCTCTCAGTTGCAGAGCTGCTGCGGTTCACTTTTCAGTGGGATGGGGTCTGTCTCCCACAGTCCATTCTGTGGAGTTAGTTTTCTTCTGTGCAATTGGCATCGGTTCCACCAATGCAAGAGAATCCAGCCCTGAACAACCAGTGAACTCTGGTATTTCTGCACAGTCTCGAGAGCAGGACGTGAAATTGTATTTTGTGTCCTGGGTGGGCTGTGACTTCCAAAACTTTGCAATCTGTTGTTTTCTCTCTTTTTTTTTTTTTTTTTTTTTTTCCCCCCATTTCTCTCGTTCCTGAAACTTTCTCCAAAATTTTGACTGAAGAACATGTGGATAGACACTAAAGCTTGATAAATACTAGTAAAATATGATTAGAAGTTTGTGACTACCTGTTATGCAGGCTTTTTCTTAATTGTAAGTAACTTTGCTACCATGATGAGGGGGGAAGCACCTTGTGGAATTTAAGGACTCTCCTTACATTAGCGCTGAAAAAACATGTATAGGTTTCGGGGGGGTTGTTTGGTTCTTCATTTCCAAACCTCAGCGTTACTCTTACACCACTACCAGATGTTTCACTTGGTCACCAGTAACTGTTTTCCTGTAAAAAGACAAGTGCAGAACAGCAAATCAGTGAAGGAAGGTCTGAGAAAGGGATGGCTGCTGTCCCTCCAGGCCTCTTACCAGACATGACCCAGAGCACGGATAATGCAGGCAAGATTTGCAGTGCTTTATGCAGCGTACTGGCATTCTCCAGCAGCAGCCTCTGTGATGGCTGGTCATTCCTTGACGCAGATACAAAGAGCAAGGCTGCAAGGCCAAGCACAGGTCTGTTCTAAAGATCCTCCCAACTATTTCATGCTTGTCGTTCTACCTTTGGTGCTCCTCAGAAATGTCACACATGTCACTAGAGATATCCTGGGTTTGTGGTTTCTCTCTCAGGTAATTGGCACATACTTTTTGTTAGAGAAGGACAGGCTTCGTTTCTGTTAGCACTGCCAAAATCTTAAGCCACTCAGTGGGTAAAGTTAGCGAAAACTGTGTACTGGTGATTAAGTGTAAACGCACATTTCAAAGCCAAATAACTGTTCAAAGACTAAACTAAGGGCTGTGTTTGCAGGTATCGCTGCCATAATCCACCACCTTGTGCTTCTCTTTCAGACAATGACTATGGAGGCCCATCGGAGAGTGGTTGTGGAATACATCAGAGCAATCATGTTAAAACGTATATCTTTCAAGAATGCAGAAGAGAGAAAAGAGGGTGCAGAAAGAATGACCAAAGAAGCGGAACAGTTCAGATTTCTGTTTAAGAAGCTCACGGCTGTAAGTATTTGCTTTGAGTAATGCTGGTAACCTAGAATAAACCACACCTGTTTACTGCTTGGTGAAAATGGAGAGAGTGGGATCTCTGTGTCCCCAAAATACTGGGTGACTGGTGAATATCAAAGATGCCAGCTGGGGGCACAGGCAGAGTTTCTGAACACGTGCAGGCCTGCCACTGAAGTTCCTGAGCACCAGTTTCTACTGCTTCGTGTTTATACAGCTCTGAGTGTTTGAATGGCCTCACAGAGATAGGTACTCTGAATCTGTAGTAGTAAGGGAAAGAAAATACACAGTAGTTTGTTTAAAAAAAAAAAGTTAATAATATTTGGGCTTTGCTTTTCTTGGCTGGAAGAAGGGGCGATATGGCACGGAACAGATGCAGCTACTTGTTACCTAAGTAGCATGCAGTGTATTCATCTAGGATCAGCAAGACAAGTAATTTGACCCTATTTAAAGTGCAGTACAAATAGGAAAAAGGGGCCAGAAAAGGTATTTGAGAAATGTACGGATAGGCCTAAAATGAATGCTATGTCTTTTTTTTAACTGCAAAAAGAGCAGGAATCTACCAGAAAGCTCCTAGGGCCAACAGATGACAAAATGCAAAAAGAATGTGGAGAAAGATAAGGCCTGAAAAACTGGGGGAGGAGGGTGGGAGGGGCAGCATTCATCTCTCTTCACTGTGGAAGATGCTGGGGCAACTCCTGCAGCGGAGTCCTTCATTATGTGGGATTCTGTGTAAGGCCTGTTTCAGATAAAGGCATTGATAGAAGTTGTGGAATAAATGAAATGAACAATACCAGAGGGGCAGGACCAGATGACCTGGAACTGAGAACACTAAAATAATCCAGAGATTAAACAGGTATTACAATTCAGTTGATGGGTTATTGAAAGCTGTCTTGGTGGCATCGATTATTCCTAATGTTTATGCTGGCCAAGTAGCAAAAGATTGGAATGCATCACCATGTGCATAAATACAACATGCTGTTTGTAAGGCATGACTGACTTTACTGGTATCCCAAAGGTAGGTCTCTGGATGAAGAACAGGGGAAGAGGCTTATGATGGCAGTTAATGAATATTGTGGTATTTTAATGTGTGAAGATTCAGCTCTTTCGGGCATTCAAGAACATTGTCAGACCAAATACTGATTAAAGGATTGTTTATAGATATTGGGGAGGGTTGCTTTTGTTTCAGGGATTTATTTTGTTCTTACTCCTCACCTTGCAGGGTTCTGGAGAGGACACTGAAGGGCTCTGTGACATCATTGAAGCCATTGCAGAGGTTATCAAGCTGACTGACCCTTCACTGCTCTATCTGGAAGTTTCAACTCTAGTCAGTAAATACCCAGATATCAGGTAATGCCGTCTGCACTGAAACTTAAGACGAATAAATAACATCATAGTTTCTTTGTAGCCTTGGGAGAATTTTAAAACCATGTGTAAATGTGTTCATATTTTTTGTATTTTGGAATGTAGGCACTTTCTCATGCAAAATAATGCTAATATAAAATGTATATGAGCTGGACTAGGAGGTGCATGCGCTTCAGTACTCAGTGCTACAGCAAAGGAATAAGGAACATACTTCCTTTTTGTGTTTTGGGAAGGTAAAACATATTTTAGAGTCCTAAGAGCAGCCAAAATAATGGTTTATATTGAGCTGGAAAAGCCAGTTCTGAGTGACTAGAGATCTGGTTTAAAAATGAAAGTGCACGCTGAAACAGAGTGAAAGGATTGCCAACTAAGTGATATTTCTGCCAAAACCTTACTTGTGCAAAGTTTTCCCGCTGATGCCAGTCTTGCCACTTCCTTTGGCAGGGATGACCATATTGCAGCTCTGCTGACAGTGAGAGGCGACGCCAGCAGAGACATGAAGCAGATGATCATTGAGACTTTGGATCAAGGTCCAAGCCAACCGAATCCAAACTATGTGCCAATTTTTAAAGAAATTACAGTTCCTACTCTAACTGTGCCAAAACTTCTGAAGTAACTGATAACTCTGTGTTTGTGTCTCCTTACTGGTCTGGGGTCAACAGGTTTGAAATATTCTGAGGGCAAATTTGGCAATGCTATTTTGAGTAAAGTTCAATGTACGCTGATACTTGCTAGGCATGTTTCTTTCTAAAGGCTTGGATGTGGGAAAACATAATCAGATTTCTGAAAGAAGGTGGGTGTAAAGGTCATGTTTGAAGAATGAAGCTTCTAATGGCGAGGGGGATTTTACTGACCCGTTTGTTACAGCAGGTTTTGCTGTCAGCACATCCATTTTTCTCATGGAATATGTCCGCACGGTGCACTGCGATGCCGTATAAAGATATTTATGCCCAAAATGACAGAGCTGTAGTAGTGCTGGATACGCTAACATACATCGCTTACAGTACCTACGCAGGCCCCGTTAGAACTGTTTTTATAGGGCTCTGCACTGAGCATGTACTGACATCCTCGACCTACGTTCACGTTAGACTTTGTGTATGTACTTACTTCGGTGTAAAATAGTTTATTACAGAAAACTTAACTATGAAGTCAGTTTCCTGACTAAGGGACTGAATGAGATTGCTGCCGTGCTGTTTGATTATAGGGTGAATGAAGACATGAGGTACAATTTTTTTTTTCCATAGCTTTACTAAAAACATCACATAAAGCACCAACAGTCCACTAAAACTTTAAAGTATTGCTACCTTCAGCTATGTATACTTTGCATCCTTATAGATTCACAGTAGATTTAAATCTCTTTCTGTTTTTGGTTGGTTGAAGTGTGAATAAACTCTGGATTTAATAGTTTTCTGGAAATGTGAGATACTGGTTTTTATTTCCACAGTATTTTCAGATCCGTGCTTAAAGCTAAGTTTCAGTATTATCTCTTCTAATTATAAAATATTACTAGAAAATTGTTAATGTAAAATGATGCGGTGAAGGACCCAACGAAGGCATTACCTGTTAGCACCTGAACAGGGTTGTCGGACAAGTACAAGGAAGACATGCGCCTACTTCCTTCCAGTGGCTCTGCTGGATTTTGCGTGCGTGGCTTCCCTCGGACCTCGTGCCCTTCACCCTGCTCGCTGCCTCCTCCTTACCCCGGAAGAGATAGGTGCAAGGTGAGCAGCGTGGAGGAGGGGTAAAACGAGGATTGTGGCTTTTTTCGCTGACGAGGGATTGTGTCCCAAAGGGTCGGGGTGGTTCAGTAGAGCACCCAGGTTTTGCCTGGGGAGTTAGAGTAGCTCCAGGTCCCAGTGCTGTTCCTAGAAATGTCAGGTGGGGTGAGGGGAATTGGGCTGATTTTGGAGGGTCGTGCTCAGTCAGGAATTAGGTGATGCTACTTTGGCTTGTACTTCACTTTCAATCCTGCAGTTCCTGGGCTGTAGCCGAAGTTCTTGCCCCATGTGCTCATCAGTTTGTCCCAAGTTTCTCCCTCTGCAGCTGTAACCGTCTCCCTTGGATGTCACACCTGGGCCCTTTCCCCTCGCTGGAGCGAGGACCCCTCGGCCTCCCCCAGCCCGCCGGGGAGCGCTGGCGGTGATGGGGGGGCAGCGCCAACACCCCGCGAGCGGGGACCCCAGTCCCTGCCCGCTCCTCTGAGGCCGCAGCCGCCCCGTCGCCATGGCAACGGGCGGGCCGCGCAGCGGCTCCTCGCGGGATTCCCTGGGGCGGGGCCCGCGCGCCTGCATCGACGTCACCGGGCGCGCTGCGTCAGAGGGCCCGTGCCGGAAGCGCGGCGAGGAGGGCTCGAGCTGCCCGGCGGCTCGGTGGCGGGGCCATGGCGGCGGGGTACCAGTACAGGCCCAACGGCGGCGGCGGCGCCCCGATGCCCGACCCCTCCTTCCTGTGGAACGTCTTCCAGAGGTGAGGCCGCGGCTCGTAACGGTGACGGCCGCGGGGAGGGTTCGCGGCGCTCCGTCGGTCGCCGGTCCCTTCCCGTAGCGCCGGGCCTGGCCTGCAGCCCTGAGGCGGCCCCCGCCCCGGGACGCGCTGCTGAGCCCTCCTGTGCGGCCGGGCCGGGCCTTCCCGGGGCTGCCGCGGCCTGAGCAGGCACCGGGAGGGAGCACCGGGAGGGAACGGGCGTTGGGAGGTGCCCGGAAACGGTCAGCGGCTGCGGGGAGCCTGTCACCGGCCCTGAGCATCCAGCACAGGGGCTGCCTTGGTGCCCTGGGGCACTGCGGGGCGGGTCCGCCTCGCGGCTGTATCCCTGCAGGAGGAATCTGGGGGAGCCTGGGGAAAGGCGTGGGGAGGAGGAAGCACGGCTGCGTGTTAAAGCAGGGGGAGGGGGCAGTGGGTAGAACGGTTTGGGCTGGAAGGGGCCTTAAAGCCCATCTAGTTCCAACCCCCTGCCATGGGCAGGGACACCCTCCACTAGACCAGGTTGCTCAAAGCCTCACCCAGCCTGGCCTTGCAGAAGGTAACCTTGAAAACACTAAAGGCGTTTTTGACCTGAGAATCCAGAAAGGACTGTGAAGTCTGGAGGGTCAGTGTACAGGAAGGCTTGTAAAAAGGAATCTGATAACTGCCGAGTGGAAAACTTGCAGACTAACAGTAAATATTCTCTTGAGTGCATCCGGAGCAGGAACCTGCGGAGGAGGTAGCGGGCCCGTGTTAAAACCAAAAAGCACGCTGTAATAGCAAGGCTGTAATAGCAGTAGCCTAGAGGAGTTCTTCATGTTTGTGTCACATCGAGGAAACCGGGGGGGGGAGGGGGAGGTGTTCCTGCGTTGTATCTGTTTTTACAGGAGATGTGTCAGGGGATCTATCTTGACTCAAGTGACAGCAGGAAGAGGTTAAGGAGTAGACGGGCAGTAATACATTGCTAAAAGTGACGAGTATTTACTTAGTAACTCACGAGTGACTTAGGAATGTGGCAGCTTACCTACCCAGCCTTCCGGAAAACTGCTTCATCCGAGAACCTGGGAGAGGCATGCGTGATGCCGTTTCTGTTTTTAAAGGGTCTGGAAAGAAACAGATTAACAGTCTGGCTTCTGAACCAGCCAAACCAGCAGAAACCATGTTAAATAACCTAGCTAGTAAGGATAGTTGCATGGCTTTTGTTGAAAGTATTCCTGCCTGGCAAACTACTCCGTAAGTCTTGGAATACGTTTGATAAGGATAGGGTATGGATATGGCTAGAACTGGTGCAATTGATGTAACCTGTTAGAGTTTCCCAAGAGCCTCTCAACGTACAGAAATATCAAAGGCCTTTACAGAAATCCAGTGTAGGTGGAATGAGAGGGAGGGCCCTCTGGATAAGTAACTGGCCACAGAGAAGCGCGTGTGGTCACCTGCCACGGTGACGGGTGGGGCTGTTCTGGGCTCTTTGTTCAGTACGTTCAGGAGCAACGGGGGGAAAGGAGGGTGACTGGTCAGATGGAGTTTGCTGATTCCCGCAGGGAGCGAGGCCTGTGAGGACTTGCAGGAGCCCCTTGCAGTCCTGAGTGACTGGGTCGTATCGCCCTGTCGTGGCCAGATAATGATCGCCGTGTCACGGTCGGATGAAATCCAGACTAGATACCGGGTGTCCATAAGGAAGACCCGCTAACTCCGCATCATGCTGTATATAAAAGGAACGCGCTCCAAGCGGACCGATGGCGCTCAGGAGCGAGATAAGTAGGTCATAACACACGTACGTGAAAACACAGCTTAGCACTTAGCAGCAGCTCATGAAAGATACAACACATTAGGAATAGCTAGAAAAGGAATGGGAAAATAGGGGAATATCTTACCTTTTTGCTGTTATAGTCTGTAACTTGTGCTTGCAATTTGAATATTGTATGTGGCTTATATAATTTTTGAGATGGAGAAGAGATCTAGAAGAATGAACTGAAAAGGGTTAGAAAAAGGCAAGGAGGACTAAAGGAAATAAACCAGCTTCCGCAGAGGGATCAGCTGAGCATGACGCTGCTTGGGAATGGTGGTAACTGAGGAGGAAATAAAACCTTGTCAGTGTCAAGGGGAAGGTCATTGTATGAAACGGAGGGAAGTCACCACCACTTGCAGATATCCTTCTAAAGAAGGCATCATCCTGCTTTATTTGGGGAGAAATTACTTAGTTTGTTAATTGTGGGATAGACCTTCATTCTCTAAGACAATAGACTGAAGGCTGAAAGGGAACTGGCACCTGCCTGTGCTTTTTCACATTTGAACCTTTCTGAAAGGGGTCAAGGCCCTGCAGTTGGATTCCCAGTAGATCCTGTCAGTAATTGGCAGCGGTTACGCTGGAGCTTTCCCTACATCACCAGCATCTTACTGAGGGGCACTGAACAACGGGGGGCGTTAGGCATTTGGTGGATTTAACCAGCACGGTGTGCTCTGCTTTTTGTTTAGAAATAAATAAATACATAAAAATACTCCCGTTGGGTGGCTTATGCCCAGACTGTTTTCTTGCCAGCGTGTGTTTGCGTGTGTCTCTTCACTCCCAAGCAAGTCTGGCAGTTTTCACTGCAGCTTTTGCCATCTTCCAGAATGTGTCCTCAGTGTGAATGAAGCGTTTAATTTGCGGTACCTGTGAATGGCTTGCCAAGTAAAGTGCAGGTAGTGGCTTTTGCCTCAAAAGGTTAATCTTACCTGGCGAGTAAGAACCAGAATGTTGTAGTCTCTTGGAAGTGGAGCGGTCGGGGCAATCCCAACCACAAGTACCGGATGGGTGGAGAATGGATCGGGAGCAGCCTGGAGAAGAGAAGGCTCCGGAGACAGCTTAGAGCACCTTCCAGTGCCTGAAGGGGCTACAAGGAAGCTGGGGGGGGACTTTTGATGAGGGTCTGCAGTGACAGGACAAGGGGTAATGGGTTTAAACTGAAAGAGGGCAGATGTAGATTAGATGTCAGAAGAAATTCTTCCCGGAGAGGGTGGTGAGGCACTGGCACAGGTTGCCCAGAGAAGCTGTGGATGCCCCATCCCTGGCAGTGTTCAAGGCCAGGCTGGATGAGGCTTTGAGCAACCTGGTCTAGTGGAGGGTGTCCCTGCCCATGGCAGGGGGGTGGAACTAGATGGTCTTTAAGGTCCCTTCCAACCCAAACCATTCTGTGATTGTATGAACCTGTCCATTTCAGCTTTGTTTTTTTTCCTCCCCCAGGGTTGATAAGGACAGGAGTGGAATAATATCCGATAATGAACTTCAGCAGGCATTATCCAATGGTAAGTTTGTCAGCGAGCAGGGTAAAGCTGCTCTCTTTGTAAACCTGGTGCTAAACTTCACGTGAGACTGGCTACTTGTTGCAAGAATTGTTTGATTGGGGGCTGAGGGAATACGCCTACTTCCCACTAATACTGTTTAATCCACAGCAAAAGGTTGAAGGGGAGGGAAAAAAGTAGACAGTCTTCCTGATTTTATTTTATTGATTTAGGGGTGTTTTTTTTGCTGAGCCCATTGTTCCTGGTTTGTTTGTGGGCTGGCTGTTTGTTTTTTTTTTTGTTTGTTTGTTTTTTAAGGGATGTTTTCTGGGTTTGGTGCATGTTAATATCACTGCATTATAAAATGAGTAGGTTTTATTGTAAACATTAGATTTGCGTTCTGGGGAATGAAGGCACGCGCATGCCTTTCTTTCTTTCCAGCCCTGTTTTGTAGAAAACGTTACCTGGTGATGTATGTATTCCTCGCTCATCACTACCGAACCTTTGCTTTTTTTAACCAGGATCAGTGTATAACCTGGACAAAGATCAGCTCTTTACAACCAGCCTTTTTATTGCACACAAAATCTTTTCACACAGTCTGGTGCAGGAGTTGAAGATGGTCATTTTAATTAATTTTTTTTTCCCAAATGAGGCATGTTTGGGGTTTTTTCCTATCAAAGTAGAAAGATGCACTCTAGATGGAGTATTAAAACTTTGTAGCAGTCTGTCAGTTCCCTGTTGTAATGCTTAAAGAGTAACTAGGATATGGAGCAATAACTCATGGAAACAAAATAAAACCCGAAAAATTTTTCCAGTAGCCTATTTTTACTTTCCTCTGGTGACTGGCTGGTGGGGTTGTGCTTTGTGGTTGTTTGGGGTTGGGTTTTTTTTTCCTCCCGCTTAGAAATGTGGAAAAAGTGCTTGTTGAAGCTGTTTGTGCACCTCTGAGTCCATATAAAGTTCCCCTTGTCCCAGGGTTTAATTCCTTCATTCTTCGTGTGTGAGAAGGGCTCAAACTGACGTAACGAGCTGCAGCGCACCCAGATGGAAAGGCTCCTTTGTGGCAGCAGCCACCTGACTTGAAATAAGTTTGGATGGCTCTGTGTGGTAAAAATGGGGTCTTGTAACTAGACTGGGGTTACTGGAACATTTGCTTAATAATATATCTGATAAGTTAACGGCCATATGGAGTAGCTGCGGGACCTGATCCATAACTAAAATACTGTTTTGAGTAAAAACTTCAACAAAAGCTCAGTTAAATTGATTAAGTCACTGTTTTCATTGAAGCTGACAGTGCTGTTTGTAACTGCGGGAACCTGGCTTTACCTGCTGTTTTAAACTGCATATATTTCAAATCTCTTCTCATCTGATTGAATGTAAGGGTAGTAGGCAGGGGTGACTATCTGATCTCTTTCCTTCCCTTATTTACAGTGTAGATTAGCCGTTGCACTGCTTTGCAGTTTATGAAGAATCCCCACCAAGTGAATTCACCATCAGACACAATGTTTACCGAACTGGAAGCTTTCTTCCTTCCTTCCCAGAGATTCTAGGTCTCCTACCCCGAAGTCACTAACAAGTCACTCTGTCCTTTTCAAGCCACGTCTTCTAGAGGACGGCTGTGCGTAGCCCTCCTGCAGTCTAACACGGCCTACAAGAATGTTATGTGTTTATTTCCAAAACATTTAAAAAGTGTGGGTAGTGCTCGTTAAAATTTGAAGTTCGATGTGTTTTTGATGTTCAGCTGTTCAAGTTGTCCTGTTTATGCAAATAACACTCCACTCACCTGGGAGGGACTGGCTGCCACTTTGTTTGCACAGGAAAATCCTGTGCTGCTTCTTGGGGTTGGTGTGGGTTTTTTTTTCTCCTGTGCTGCCATGTAAAGTTAATAGCAGAGTCAGGGGAGGAAGAAACAGTCTTTCCCTGTTCCCTGGAACAGGCTGAAATCCGTGCAGTTCTTCAGCACTGGAGTTGCTCTGGTTTCACTACATGGTGTCTCCATGAGCCTCTTGAGAGTTTCAGCATGAAGTAAGTTAACTTTCACACTATGTTTTCCCTCTGCTCTGTTCATACCTAAATGCTGGCACCCTGTTAATTCCATTTTTTTTTTTTTTTTTGTCGGGAGGCATACAACTCTAAGATACTGATGTTCTCTGTCTAAAATACTGCTGAACCATTTTCAGAGACATTTTTACTCTTTCTCTGCTTGTGTTTCTGTGCAAATAGTCCCCTGGCCTGCCTACAGCACAGGGCTTTCCCCCAGCTTTTCCCCCCAGCTTGATCTGGCAGAGCAGCCGTGCCTCCGCAAAGTCTGCTTCATACCGACGCAGCCTTTCTGCTCGGTGCCTGTGCTCAGCTCACTGTGTACCCCTAGTCTGCCGGGTCCCTTCCTGGTCCTGGCACTCAACCACAGTGAATTTAGTGTGTGCTACTTGGTCCCCCTGGTTCCTTCACAGGCTCTTGGAAGTGATGGTGAAACTCTAGGTGAGGCACACTATTTCTCTTGATTTAAAGCTTTGTCACAGAATGGTTTGGGTTGGGAGGGACCTTAAAGACCATCTAGTTCCAATCCCCCTGCCATGGGCAGGGACACCCTCCACTAGACCAGGTTGCTTACAGCCTCATCCAGCCTGGCCTTGAACACTGCCAGGGATGGGGCACCCACAGCTTCTCTGGGCAACCTGTTCCACTGCCTCACCACCCTCTCCTGGAAGAATTTCTTCCTGATATCCAATCTAAATCTCCCCACTTTCAGTTTAAACCCATTACCCCTTGTCCCGTCACTACAAGCCCTTGTAAGGAGATGCTTCCTAGCACTCTGGAATGCTCTCAGCCAAGTGAAGACTATTCCCAAGCGACCAACTAGCCTCTAAATGTTCAGAGAAGTACAAAGCCCCTCTTCAGATGACTGCTGCTCTGCCTGTTTAAGCAGCAACATTTCTTGGTCTGAAAATACCAATTCAGACTAACACTTCATTGATTTAGCAGCAGAGGTGGGATTTCTGCTAAACCCAACTCTGAATTGCACTGTGTGGTTATGCCACGTTAGGAACCTTTTCTTGTTGCTTACCAGAAACTAAATGCCCTGGAGTAACCCGCCTGTAAAATAGGAACTAAGCAGATGGGGTGTTACTAAGGAATAGGTATGAGACCTTGTTTGAGTTACAACTTAAAACTCTTCTGCTCTCATCAGTAGAAAAAGCCGGACTTCAGTTTTGATCTTGCTTTTTATCCAATAATGCGTCCTGACTGCCTGGGATGGAAAAACCCTTCTTCATTCTTCCAAGGTTTTGGGGTTTTGAGGGGTTTGGTTTGGTGCAGCCTGAACACTGTGGGTTTCTGTGCAGTACCTGTGAAGCATTGGTCTGAGGTCACCTCTGAGTGGTCAAGAACACGAGTAGTTCAAAGCAGCCTGATTTTATAAGATGCTAGTCCATCGCCTCTGGCTCGGAATTCACTGGTTTAAGTTCTTACCTGATTTTTTTGTTGGTCTGTTTGTTGGTTGCATTTTTTTTTAAATGTTCCTTAGTGCTGAGGAACTAAGTAATTCTTTCCGTTTCAGGCACGTGGACTCCGTTTAACCCAGCAACGGTGAGGTCGATTCTCGGTGAGTGCAGTGGTGTGACGTGAACCGGTCAGGATGCTGTTTTGTGATCTGTTCAGATGATTGAGAGTGCTATCGACTGCTGCGTCATCGGTTTTTTTCTCCAGACAGCCCAGCAGTAGCAAGTTAAACTCAGAATGCCCTTTGCACGCACACACGTGCATTCGTTGAAGCAGCCTGAGAAAGTGGTGCTGTACAACTGAATAGGTAGTAAATGTAATTTCCGAGTGGAGAAACTGTCAGCTTAAATATCCTAAAAAGGTATTATGTGGTTTGTCTTTGTAGCTAGTTCTTTCTGTCTTGCGTTTTAATCCTCCGTTCTGCTCCAAAAAGACCAAGCAGAAGCTTTACAATGTTTGAATTCTTTAGTGTCCTAAACGAATTGCCGGTAACGGGGAAGAGGGTGGTGGTAGAACAGGAGGATAAAAATTCAAGCACCGCGAATGTTTGCAGTCTCACAGTTCACGAATGCAAGGACTACCCTGTTTTCTTTCTTTTTGAATAAGTATTCAGGAGCAGTCTGCGTTCTGTCGCGGTGAGACATGCTGTTGTGTAGGTGACACTGTCGGTAGGTCAAATGCAGGGGAATGTTCCAGCACGTACAGCAGTCAATGGACTTAGACAAGAGCCCCCCCCAGCCCTTTGTCACTGGATAATCAATCAATCAATCAAGCCCTTGATATTCTCAAACCGGAAATGAAAACCCAGGGAAAATAAACATTCATCCTGGTCCTCTTTTATCTTGCTTTAGCTCTTCCTCCTTCAGTGGGTGACTTCTTGCTTTTTTGGCAGGACTCCAACATACCACTTGCGTTTTAGCAGTGTCTTTTCCGCCCGCAGTACTTCCCACGGAGCGCTCTGGCTGCCGCCTTAAAATCCTAGCGGATCTTACCGAGGGGTGGTAGGGTTAAGGCTTTATACGTGCTTCTTATTTCTCATTTCAGGCATGTTTGACAGAGAAAACAAAGGTGGTGTGAACTTCAACGAGTTCACAGGAGTCTGGAAGTACATCTCAGACTGGCAGAATGTCTTTCGAACATACGACAGAGACAATTCTGGAATGATTGACAGAAACGAGCTAAAGCAAGCACTAACAGGTTTTGGTAATTCATTTGTAATTACACTTTTTCTGCCTGGGTTATGTCATCAGCTGAGCTGCGTATTGCATGGGCTGTACTGCTCTGGCCGTGAGACTGAAAAGGACCCTTTCAGCTCTAAGATAGCTGTGCCACAAATGCTTTTTTAAAGCCGTTTCCTTTCCTGAAAAGAATGAAAAGGTACTTGATAAAGCTTTCCTCTTCAAAACACTTGTCTGTGCCAAGGAAACATTCTGGTGGGCAAGGAACTTTCATTCCATTGGCTTCCCTTGCAAATCTTGAGCTGCAGCTCACCGTTCCCACAACCAACCAGCAATTAGGTTTCCTGTGTCTGTAACGATTATTAAGCGCGGGGTTTAACGCATGCATTGGGGTTTAACACCCTCGTTGTGGAGATATTGGGGCATAAAAAAATTGTTTCTTGCAGCTCCTTACTGTCTTCTGGTTTTGTTAGCCAGGCCTGCTGCTCAGCCTAGCTCTTTTTACAGGAGGGCTGCAGCAGTTGAATCCTTTTAAAGCCTTTCTCTTTCCCAAGGTTACCGACTGTCTGATCAATTCTACGATATCCTTATCCGGAAATTTGACAGACAAGGAAGAGGACAAGTTGCTTTCGATGACTTTATTCAGTGCTGTGTGGTTCTACAGGTAAGAAAGGAGATGCACTTTAATGTCAGTTCAAAACCAGTACCATTTTTTCTTACGCTTTGATGGTTCTCGCTCACTGTAACACCGGATCCAGACCTTGCTTAAGAATAAACGGTTGGGATAAAGTGTGCGCAAGGGGCTGGAAACATCTTCATTTATTGGTCTTCACTTGTATCGAATTCACTTGGAATGTGAATGGATAACAATTTTTCTGACCTGTTAAATATTTATTTTTTATGGGGTAAAAAAAAATTGTAAAATGCTCTCAGTGTTTTAGAAGGAAAAGGCAACATGATTTCGACTAGTTTAATGCACATGCTTCCTCTGGACCTTGGGCGCGTTAAAACTGGAGCGTGTCATGTCCCGCGGAGCCCGTAACTCTTGTAATCGGAACGGTGAGGGGTTTGTGTATCGTCTCTTTAACGCTCTGACTAAAACAGTTTGACCTAGCAGCTGAATTTTTCAGTCTGTTGTCACTGCTGTTCCTGCAGGTGCAGTGGCAGTGAAAGAAAGATATTTAAAACAAAACAAACCCCCCCCCCCAACCCCCTCTTTGGGTAGCAGAAATGCACGTGTGACTGTATGTACATGCACGGAGAAGGCTGTAGTTTTTCAGGTGTATCCTTTTGTTCACAAAGCACTGGGTGATTCCTCACCCCGGTGCTTAAGGTTTCTCTGCGCGTCTCTGACTTTCCTGTAAGGCAAGACTTAGGGAAAAGCTCTGTTTCAGTAGGATGGGAGGAGGGTTTATCATCTCCTGCCGCTGGCCAGCATGGCAGCAGTGTCTCAGGGCAGGGGAACTGTGCGTGGTTTCCCGCCCCCGCATCAAGGCAGTTAAAAAAAGCTGAGAGCTCTCGGCCCGAGACACGCCCAAGAGTTTCCTCGTGCCTACAGAGATTGTTGCGTGTCTGCAGAGGGGATGGACAGTGTTCACGCAGCTATAGAAACCCCAGTGGCAAGGGGAACACGTGGCAGTCTGAACGTTACCAACGCACGAAACTGAGTGGGTGTCTTCTCCCCCCTTTTCAGAGGCTGACGGATGTGTTCCGGCGGTACGATACCGATCAAGATGGCTGGATTCAAGTGTCCTATGAGCAGTATCTTTCCATGGTCTTCAGCATCGTATGACACTGATAACTAGGAATTGCACACTGGCGTGACACGGACTGGAGCTGCCAAATCATCCTGTGCTGAATAAGATGATGGATGTATTATAATGGATATAACTTCACGTTCTTACATTTTCTATGTCGGTCATCACGTTCAGAACCTGTACTTGTGTTCGTTTTCAGTTGGTATGACTGTACGATGTGACCATCTCTGCTTACTGTAGGACAGAAAGCACAGAGTCTAGATTTACCTGGTGCAATGTCAAACTTAACCTTCTTCCACATATCCTGCATGGGGGAAAAACGACTCTTTAGAAACGCCAAATTAAAATAATGCTTGTTAGTTTGTAAGGGAGTTGAAAGTCAGAAGTTGCACAACGTGTTTTGCATGTGCCTTACTTTTATAAGGGTTCAATGTATTAATTTTTAATACAGAATTTAAAATTAAGTAAAAATACTAGATCAATTTTTAACGCCTACTTCACTTTTGTACAGCTTATTTTTAAGGGGGTGGTGGTTTTATTTCTGTGTTCTGGTTTTCTATGGTTCGGGGCGTCCCTCTCACTTCCCAGTGGAGGCCTTTTTTCCTTGCCTTATCCTTTTGTTTTCTAGCTGCTTCCTTCTCTCAGGGTATCCATGGGACATCTTCAACCACCACTTCCTTCACACCTGTGCCAGAGCCTGCGTCTTGCTCAGCGAGCTCCCTACAAAACTAAACCCTCTCCCACTCCCCTGGCTCTAGTTCCCGCTGCTCGGTGGGCTCAGGCACCACCAACGCTCTTCCCGTTTGCGCTGCAGCGCTTGCTTGACGCGGCCTTGGCGTGACGGTCCAACGCGCTCGGCCCCGCACCCTGATGGAGGGGGGACTCCGTGGGAAAAGGGAACCAGCGGAAGTCATTACCGGCTCCTGTCACACACCACCTCTCCTGCGGGAACTCTGAAGCAGCCACCCAGGCGCAGCGGAGAAGTTAACGAGCGCTCTCGGATTGCTCTTTCACCTCACAGCAGTGAAAAGGGAAACGGACGCTGCGGGGAGGACTGCCTCCACCGCTCCTTTAGCCCCACATGAGCTGGGTTTGAGGATATAAACAGACACCTAAAGCCAGGCATTCACGAGCATCTGGCTCACAAGTACGGACCGCTGAGAAACACTGGGAACTGGTGAGTACTTCTCAGTTAACATGTGGGTTTTGAGTGATTATTTTTCCCTATTATTTATCCGATTGCCTTAGAGGTTCTCCTGCTTCTTAGTACGCTTCTGCCAGTAGAATCAAGAATTTTTATTTTAGTATGGATCAACCCATCGAATGAATTTTTAAGTCTATGCGTAGCCATTTCATTCTGAACACGATGAAAACCCCTGCACATACTTCACATTTCTTTTTCCTCTGCAGAAATGAAAGCACTACGCCCCATTAAATGCCAGTCCCCTCGAACAGATTATGTTTTCCTCCTGTAGCATCACGTTAAGAGACAGAACGCCTTTGCTGTGACATTCTCTTTTCTTCATCTAAGCAGGAACGTAGTGCCTCGATTTTTAAAAAGACGCTAATTGTAAAGCCTTAAATCAACCGAACTGGCCTTGCATTTGTGTGAAAAGTGAACCTGCATTCTCAGTGAATATTCTTCCTACGAGATGAAAGTAACCCTTTCTTTCTCTCTGAGCCAGGAAGAGTGTTAAAACAGTTATAAGCCTTTTGTTGACAGAATAACATGAACATATTTTTTTGAAAATAAAAGACTTTTTTCTGTACTATACTAAGGTATAACAAATCCATTGAAAAAGCCTGAACAGAAGAGTATGTTCACCTCCGTTATGTGCACGTTTGTGTTCCAGTTAATTAAACCCTACCTTCCCTTCCCAAACCAGTCAAACACAGAATTAAATGTAGTCTCTTTCCTGAAAGCCAGGAGATGGAGATTCTTGCATCTGTTCATCTGTTTCCAGTGCAGCTCTTGCTGCTCCTTCATCTTTTCCTCTGGGTTTTACTAGCACATTGACTAACGTCTGAATATTTAGTTCTGGAAAGGGGAGAAAAAAAAGTTTAAAGTTACTTCTATTTCATCTTATTTCACGTAAGACAGCAGAGCGAATGTTAGAATCAGTTTTTTCTGTTAACTACCTACCTGGGTCATGAACTAATTCTAGACCCGTAAGTGTAGTTCGCATTTGTCCAAACTCCCGAGCAACGACAGCGATACGGTACCATATGCCCACCTCCCTTTAAATCCCTTTTATAAGCTGTTTCCAAAGGAACACCTTTTATTCCACAGCTTGATATTACTTAAATCACTTGAAGAATTTCTAAAAGCTTGTTTTGACCATATTAAAACCCTTCCAAGCTCAGTGCTTCTAGTGGAGGGTGTCCCTGCCCATGGCAGGGGTGTTGGAACTAGATGGCGTTTAAGGTCCCTTCCAACCCAAACCGTTCTGTGATTCTGTTTTGAACAGTATATGACTCTTATAGGACAAGCTACTTTTTCCACTTAATGTAGAAATATTCCTTAATGTTAGAAAGAAACCACGTTTTTAGTAACATTCCTCTTTCTTTTACTGTCCTAATGCATTTGACCCCTTTGGAGTATTTCCATCTGTTATCGTGCAGCCAAGTTTGGTTCTACACGCAGTCCAACGTGTTTTATTTGTGCCAATATATTCCTCTCCCCACGCTTGCCCCCCAGCAGTACAAACTCTGACTGTGATATAAGATGCTGGTTAGTGACATGACCTAGGACAAACCTTGCAATTCAGGAAATGTTTGGGCTAGCAAAGCTTCCTCCCGCTCACGGCTCCGTTTAGTTGTCAAGAGGCAAAGTCTCACAACTAACACCGTTCTTCAATCGATACAGATGCTGAGCAAAACGAACTCAACTCCTCTGAACTATCTCTGCAACGTGCAATCTCCCACTTACGTTAAAGCAACCATGGTGATCTAACTCATTTTACGTGAGAACTAACCAGTGTCCGTCTTTGAGGTGCTGGTTCGTAGGGAGCCAACTGCCTGAGCATCCTGGTCATTGCAGGTATACCTTTTCCTTGTGGTCTGTTCAAAATGTTGGGAGTAAGACCAACAGTGTCTTCATCAAACATCTTCTGAGCTGCCCCATCGGCGGTACTCTCTGTACAAACGGCTGCCAGAAAAGGAGTACTGCCGTGAGCTCCGCTCACTCTTGTAGCCTGCCTTCTGATGCCTGAACCCTTGACTCCTAGACTCCTCATTCCAGCTAGACTTCCGCTTCCAGCTGGAGCTCTGGTTCCACCTTGAGTCCTTGTTCCACCAGGAACCACCTCTTCCTGAAACAGCAGAATTAGCAGAAGATGTCCAAGTATTCACAGGCTCATCGTTCCCGTAAGAGGAATAGCTTTGCGAAGGATGGTTTGAGGAGTATCTTCCAGGTGAAGGATATGAGGCAGAAGACTTGGGATAGGGTAACCTTTGATCACGTACACTCCTTGCTTTTGTACACGCCTGCTGCTTCCTCCAGTTTGTACTCTCCCTGCCATATGCGATTCTGTTATCGGGGACCTTACTTCCCCGCGCCTCGCTGGGCGTACATTCTGCCGAGTACTCGCTCACCGGACTCGTCTCATAGGAAGAGGCCCCAGCAGCCGAGTTACTGCCCGAGGCAGAGCGGCTGAACTGCCTCAGACACTCACTGACACCACTGGCAGGGCTTCCGGTCCGAAGAGCGGAGGAGTCCCCGAGTGCAGACACTGTTGCAAAGTCATTAGATCCGAGGCCGTAGGAAGATGATCCATCATCTGTTTGGTAACTGTAGGAGTTGGCAGGAGCAAAAGAAGCGTCTGCAGAACACTCTTCATACAGAGACAAAACACTTTGATTCTGGTTAGAATTCCCTGAATAAATAAATAAAGGACACTACAAGTTAGCAAAATAGTAAAATATCACCTGAAAACACAAATATTATCAGGTTTTAAGAAGTGTTTTCCTGTTCTCTTCCCTCTTTCCTGCCTTTATGTCTTACCCGAGTCTGGCATCTTTTCACCCCCAACTCCTCATCTTAGGTAGGTCAGGAAAGGTTAGTGCTTGGATACCCAACAACCCTTCCTGCTGCAGCACTACCCCCTGAGACAGTCAAGGGCGAGGTCACGAAGGCTTCCACAAAGGATACCCTGAAGCAGCTCGGAAGGCAAAGACACGCAGTACTACGGGTGGCCAGAAAAGTAAACCCTTGCCATCTGCACAGTGCTAAGAGCAGACAAAGTAGAAGGACAAATTACCTTTGGATTTTCCACATGGCTTATAGTGTTTCGGGATGTTTTTCCTTCCTGGAGATTCATCTTGAGATACTGACATCAGTGGGCTCGGACTGTTGGCACAGTTAACCTAGGTAAAGCAGGAGGTCAGAATGCCTCTTTTTAGAATGCTCAAGATTTGAGTTTAAAGAAAAAAAATAAAAGCAAGTTCCCCATGGAAGGCTAGCAGAGTACCATTTGAGGTGGCAGCAAACTCCGCAGGAAGGATGTGTCCTCCTGTTTTCACAATTACCACATTAAACCACAAAAGTATTATTTGGAAGAGGCAGGTGTCTGGAGAAGAGAGCGAGGAGTCTGGGGAAGACAATGCCACCTGTTTCGGACTTTAAAGGCCCACATCCCTCCGCGTCACCTAAACCCTACCACCGGTACATCCGCGGATCCTGTCTCTAGCTGGGGAATGCAGAATGCAGGAAGGCTCGGCTACTGCCTGAGACTACGCTATGGCAACACTTGTTAACTAGCTCCCGAGAACGGTACTACCTTCGAACGCACGACATCTTCAAAGTTTAGTTCTCCAAAAGGTGGCGGCGGCGTTAGCACAGAGACAGTTCCCAGAGCTCAGCTGACACGGAATGTCTCTGAGCAACCTGGTCTAGTGGAGGGTGTACCTGCCCATGGCAGAGGGGGTGGAACTGGATGGGCTTTAAGGTCCCTTCCAGCCCAAACCATTCTGTGATTGTATGACTGCACTGTTAATGCCCAAGAAACCAGCCGGAAATACCCTTCAGGAAAAACACACACTGAATTGTGTGAGACAGGGGCTGCCAGAGGTGACAGGTCATTTTTGTACAGATTCTGGTCCTTCTTCAGACCCCTTTTGCTACCGGTATTCCATTTTCATGCCGAGCCGATACGGAGGTTTGGAAGGGCTGACAGGAACATCTCACCTACCTTAGTCAGAACACATTAGAGCTCTCAAGTGGGAGCAGAGCTACAAGTCACCACAAAGCCAGACTCGCCCACAGAAGAAAAGGGACGCATTCGGGTAGCACTTAAAGCCTGAGTGATCTTAGAAGAAAAGCTATCGTCCCGCGAGGGACCGACTGCGAAGGGGGGATGACACCAGACATGGTGGAGCAAAAGGGTGCCAGAGAAGGGGGAGAATGCATGCAAAAGAAAACCACAGCAGACAGAAGGTGATGGAAAACGAACGGAACCGTGCCATGCAATTAATGGATTTGGCACTTAGAAACTCTAAAAGCACCAAGTTGTTCAACTGGGGGTTAAACCTATACCTGAACTGTTACAGCTTGGCAGGGTGTCAGCACAGTGAGCTCAACCCCTCCTTCCCTCCCAGTGGCAAAACAACGCTGGTCAAGGTTAAGTGACTTACTGCTGCTTTCTTCTCACAAAAGGCCTTCAAAGCTTCCGTGAGTTCCTGGGTAACGTGGACAACAAGCGTCGCTTCCGAGTCTGAGGTGATACGAAAAGTCTCCTGTTGAGAAGCGTGGTTGGAATCGGTCACTAGGATGCTGAAGGGTCATATGCACCAACGGATCACACTTTGGTTTTGGTATAACCAAGTTTATACTATTAGTTGCTACATAATGTATGTATACGCACACGCACCTATGAAACCATAAAACAGTGAATTAATTATGGCCTGAGGGAAGGTAAATCATAAACCTGGGTGCTGGGCCACTCCCCTACCACCAACCATGAACATTTTGTTGCAGATGGAGAAGGGCCAAGTCCTATGTGTATGCTGTCTGTGTAGAAAATTGAGTAAGGAGTAAGCTCAGCAGCGTCAAATGCCTTTGATTCCCCCATTTTAGTAGCAAAAAGCTACAAGTTTCCATTATAATTTCCCTATGTGTAATTTTGGGAATAAGAGATCCCAGAAGATACTGATACAATTCCATAAAGTGCAGATCAGTGGTGGCTGTTTAATGCCCAAAGAGACTGATCAGTAAGTACATGAAGTTACAAGTGCTTACAGTAAGTTAAAAGAATATTGGCAGTATGCCGTAAGGAATAGCTGTGACTCCTGTTGATAAAAATCAATTCGCTGACCACCAAGCATTTCTGGTAGCTTACTGATTGTCCCCAGACTTGCTTTTTCTCTGCCTCATCCTAACGCCACAAGGAACCACAGCTTAAAAGAAAACTTGAAAGAGTAAAAACCCCTCTCTTTGCTTGGTGATGCAGCAGATGTCTCAAAACATTCTACTTGTGACTGCAGCGTATAAACACAATTCAGTCTCAAATGACATGTCACAATTGCCTCAGGGACAGACCGTGACTTTCAGAGAGTAAAATGGTGACTATAAACGGCCAGATATTTTCACCACATAAACCCAAAAGACAAACCGAGGCTTAACACGCTGCTGCCAACAGGGACTGAACTGGTTAAACTTCCCCACTCCAACAGCAGCTGCTGTGCTCTCGTACCACCCAGTTCCACTCGGCTGTCCGGTTCTGCTGCAGCAGCACAGCCACAGCACCACAGGCAGCAAGCCTGGGCCAGCTCCTCCCGTCAGCGTTATCAACAATCCCATTACACACAGGCTGCCAACAGCCCTCGAGCAACATCAGTGCTGCTAACACTGCTGGGCAGGGTGGCTCCTCGGCAAGGGAAGGACGATCCAGGGAGCGGGCACAGAGCTCACATTGAATCCAGCCAGCTGTTCTCAGCTGACGTTTCCTACAGCTGCACTGGCTATTCAAAGGGCAGAGTCCATTGAAATAGACTCACAGAACGGTTTGGGTTGGAAGGGACCTTGAAGCCCATCTAGTTCCAACCCCCCTGCCATGGGCAGGGACACCCTCCACTAGACCAGGTTGCTCAAAGCCCCATCCAGCCTGGCCTTGAACACTGCCAGGGATGGGGCAGCCACAGCTTCTCTGGGCAACCTGTCCCAGTGCCTCACCACACTAACAGAACTTAGAAATTAATGCTGTGGTCAAATCACAATATTTGTGGCATCATACAGATGAAACTGCACGACTCGGATCATAATTATTTTCCATACATACCAAGAACTCCAGAGCTCTCTGTTTCCAAACAGGATCATTCTGTGGGATTGCAGAATGGGGAAGAAAAATTAAAAGACTGGATACTGCAGTATTTGTTGCATCACTTGTACAAAACCAGACCTTTTAATCTTTTATCCAACAAGAGAAGTCAACACAAAGAAAAGACGGTAACTTGAGGTTACAAGCACAAACATATAACCAATTAGGGAGCAGCTGCTACAGAGACAGCTGCAATTACTTCCAGCACCGGGAAGAACACATTTCACACCTGAGCTGCACCCTACAAGAACTACCTTTTCCAGGTTTTCCTCACTTAGGTCCAACCTTATGTTTCAAAAAGTCAAGTGCCCAGGTGCATCTAGCACGGTCCCTGAGCAGGCCGAGGCCTAAAGAGCAAGCCATCTCCGCAGAATACATCAGATACAGGGCCACCAAGATAAAAACAGGAGGCAGCTCTCCGTGTTCGGGCCCAGTGCTATTCAGAACAGATGCTTCAGAGAGACACTTCCGTTTCTCCTTTGAGTCAGAGAAAGGATTGCAAATCTCCAGCTACACCTTAAGATTGGATCCAAACCGTGTGTATAGAGCACCTTTGATCTGAAGAGGGGCAAACCAGAGAAGTGGAGGCTGCAGCACAGCTTGGGAGACCTGGCCTGCACACACTGGGCCTGAGGCGCTCAGTGACTTGGAGCAGGGATTACGAGCCCTAAGGTGGACGAGCATCCTGGGGTACAGTATTCAGCTCCCTTCTGCTGTGATGAACACAAAATTCTGGTCGTTAGGTTAATCATTTTGCTTCTGCAATACTGTTAATAAAATAGCAAATGAAGCCAAGGAGTAAAAGGTTTGGGTTTTTGGTTTTTTTTTTTTCAGAAAAATGAAAAGCAAGTATAAGGAAACTGCTATGACAGAAGACACTTGTGGAATTACTACCTCTACATACCTCATGCTTGTAATCATCTTCCCACCTTAAAAAGAAAGAAATGACAATATTAAGATGCATTCTGAAGATTACTAAAAAGCTAGATTTACTTACAGTATCCAGAATCAAAATATTTCCATTTCCAAATTGCTATCACTTACCAGCAGAGGGTAATTTTTTTCTGTGGCATATTTAAAATACTAGGATTTGCTACAGGTCCTTCTTCTGACTGACTCTCAAAGAGATCAGTAGTACTGATGAGCTTCTTTACAGATCAGCTAAAGGACAGGACTATAGTAATGGTGGGGTTTAATTCCTGTACGAATAGAGGTGCCTTTTATACAACTTACTCAGGCAATGGCATCCCAAATACAGTGGTAACAGCTTGAAATTTGAACAGCAATTTCTTTGGGTACAGGTACAGCAGCCTGCTGCTGAACTGCATAACCAGTGCAGTATTTCAACAGCCATAGCTACTATTTCCTCACAGACAGAAACGAACAATTTACACAAGAGGAGTAACTACCCTGGAAAGACAGCGTGAAATATTTTCCCCATACGTGATGTTTGTTACAGAAAAGAACATCTGTTTAATAAATAAAGAGATCTCAAAAAAAACACCCTCTTTAGATTCCCCCGTGGGGGTATTCTTCTCACCTTGCTTTCTTCTTTGATGGGGCTAGAAAATTAAGAAGAATTATTAGCGACATCGTAGGGTTTCCACCATGTTGCGCTGCTGCAATAGAAGCATTACACAACAGCACAGTTACTGGCCCTGAAGTGGCTGCTGTTTCTTTTAAAGGGCAGGATTCCACCGCCTACACCCAGGCAACCCACTGCCATTTCAGAAACCACCTTGGTGAAAGGTCTGTGGGAGACTCGTGCCCCGACGGCTTGGCAGGGTACCCCACCGCATCTGCGCCCAGGCTGACTCCCTCGCGAGAAGCCAGTCTGGACTGAGCTGTGGTGGGCACACGCAAAACGTGAGAAGGTTTGGGGTTTTCTTGCTGCGGACACACCAGCGAACCTCAAAGCTGCACACATGATAGTTCAGCCTCCAACAAGAAGTTACGGAGACGAGAACGCCTCGGCATGTCTCTTGGTAGTACATGCGCAACCGTGAGGAAGGAGGGAACGGCCAGTACAAGAGTCTGAGAGAGCAGCTGTGCTTCAGAGGATCGCCTACTGCGTGGTACAGAACTCTGCACTTGTTCAGTATTTATCAGCACGGGATAACCAACGGGACGAGTAGTAATTCTCAGGACAAATGACATCCTTGCCCCTACAATATGAGACCGAAAGACTCGTGTTACTGTTTAACCAGCTCACGTTGAACGCATGCTGCTGAGTCGCAGCAAGGAGCTGCACTTGTAAAGGTCCCAAAGTTTTCCAAACGTCAGGAAAGAAAAGGAGTGCCACCATTTCACAGATTTCCAATGGATTAAGAATCATGGAAACATAGGATGGGAGGGAGCGCACGCTGCAGGCAGAATCACAGAACCATAGAAAAGCTTAGGTTGGAAGGGACCTCCGGACATCATCTAGCCCAGCCTGAGAGGTAACAGACAAGTACCACTGAGGCAGTAACAGAAACCAAACAGTAAACTGTAAGAGGAGGACACTGGTCATTGGAATCATTTTCCTTGAATTACTCAAATTTGTGCTGTCTTTCCAGTAAGCCTAAAAATTCCTCCCTGTCTGAAAAGAAGATGGGTGGAGACACGGAGTGCTAGTCAGGGGTTGGAAACGTTGCCCCTACTCAAGCTAACGCCTGAACGCTCACCGTGACAAAGACTAGCCTCAAGATTAGGTCAGGCTGCTTAGGCCCAAGGCCAGTTGAGTTTTACAGGCCTTCAGGAATGGCAATTTCCCACCGCTTTGGGCAGACAACTTCAGTGCTTTGACTACCCGCTGCACAGGACTTTCTGACCGTTCAGTCAGCATTTCCTTCATCGCTGCCTGTGAACGTTGCCACTTGTGCTTTCCCTGCGCACCTTCCTGAGTCTGGCTTCTCTGCAGCCACTCTATAGGCAGCAGAAGACAGTAATTACATCCCTTCCTTAGCTGCTGCCTTCTCCAAGGTAATCAAACCCAACTCCCTAAAGCTGGCCTCCATACCCTATGCTCTGGTTTCCTCATGATCTTTTGTAGCTGGTGAGTCCTGTGCTGTCTCCTTCCACTTCACCGAAATTTCTCACGTACACAGGAGACAGTATTCCAGAAGCAGCTTAATGAGTCCCTAACAGACAGGAACAAGCACTTCCCTCAACCTGCTGGCTACACTTCTAATACAGGCCTCCACTACATCAAGAGGGCATTGCTGACTCGTGCTCATACTGCTGTATATCAAAACCCACAGGTCTGTAATATTTGCTCCCAAGCCCAACAGTATCCAGTCTGTATCCAGCAGGGTGTTGCTCCATCCCAGGGGTAAGACTTCCCATGTACCTTTGCTGAACTTCAGGAGGTTTCTGACAGACCATTTCACCAGCTTATTGAGATGCCTCTGAATGGCAGCCTTGCTCTACTACACAGCACGCCTTCCCCCAGTTTGATGTTATCTGCAAATTTGACGATGGTGTATTCTATCCCATTATCCAGGTCAAGAATGAACATGTTAAACTGTGTTGGCCTCAGGAGAAACCATCCCTGGCAGTGTTCAAGGCCAGGCTGGATGGGGCTTTGAGCAACCTGGTCTAGTGGAGGGTGTCCCTGCCCATGGCAGGGGGTTGGAACTGGATGGTCTTTAGGGTCCCTGCCAACCCAAACCAGTCTGTGATTCTATACCTGCAGAAGCCTTCCTGTTGCCCTTCATATTCTTTTCAACTCCAGGCAAGCTTTGCCTTCTTAGTCTCATCCCAAATACATCTGCAGTTGTTACACATTTCCTGCCTCTGCTTCCGTTCTCGGTATGCTTCCTGTTAGCACTTGAGATCAGCTCGTTCCCTGCTCAAACACATTAGCCACCTACTATGCCTGCCCATATTCTTGGACAGCAGAATGGATCATTTCTGCTCTTTGAGGTTCTCCTTGAAGACTGATCAGCTCTTTTGGGCTTCTTTTCCTTTCAAAGCAGCCTCTCGAGGGATCCTGACTGCAAGTTTTCTGTAGAAACTGAAGTCTCTTCTCCTGAAGACCAAGGTCATTAGTCTGATATGTAACAAGCTTCTCCAGGTACCTGCTATAACTTCAAGGAAGCAATAACTCAATCTGAAAAGCCTGATCCAAAATAGCAAAGCAAATCGCTGGACATATTTCCAGTTCACTACTGTATTCTGTAGTCACAGCAAGAGTAGTTTTTAGAAAGGAGGGGGGGGGGAAAGACGCAGGCAGACCAGAACTTCATCTGTTATACTACCACAGTGGGCTTATACACAGTGTCATCAGGCCTTCAAGCTCAACTCCCCGCTCTGAGTAACTGGTTGTAGGAATTACCTTAAGAAGATGCTGGTTTTAATCCAAAACCCAAGACAAATACAGCTAATCTCTCTTCTTTACAGCATCAAGAAATACTGTAATTTCTCCTTTAGGAAACGAAACACATCAATCACTTCAAGGTCTCTCACAGACACATTCATATGTGTGTCTGTATGAGAATACATAACATTATCTTAGGTTTGCATATGATCTCTGCAGCAACCCAAATTCAGTGTTGATGTCCGGTTTGCCACTTGCAGAGCAGTATGTGCCACCAAATGGCCTTTATTATATCCTCAAACTCACTCTGGCTGTCAGAAGGGACCTTTGAGGCTGGAAGTCATTCTCTGCCAACACGATCTAAAGACACGCAGCTGCTAAACCAAGAAGCAAGATTTTCTCCCGAATAGCTACAGTATTTTTACTTGATATTGCCCTTACCACCTAACCAGAGCAAACCTTAATACTGAATGATGCAACGTTTTTGCAGCCAACTTCACTCTTGTCCGTTCCTGCAGTTCTTCACATCCCACAGGACTGGGTGGGAGGACTCTTTTTGATGTTCCAGTTTGGTATCTGAGTGTGTCTTCTGGTTCTATAGAAGTCAGTAAGCGTTGATTTCAATTTACTCTCAGTTAAGAACGACCAGCTGTATTACTGGGTCACTTTCCCTCTTCCTCACGAGAGGCGAATGGAGCTCAAAAAGGGTCTCTGCCACCTTGTTTTGCGGGCCAGCATTAAAAGGTACAATCCACAGAAGCCACCAATGATCGATCCAAAAAACCCACCCCACTGCCATGGTAGGTACCTACAGCAGGATTCACACTGACAAGCTCTCTAATCGATGCCACCTTCGCCCATTTCAATCCAACCTACCATCCCACTGATACTAGCCCTAGGGTCAAAAGGCAGCAAGCAGGCATCTCTTCGGGTTGGCACCGTTAAGCATCAGTCGCACATCTACAGTGACAAGGGACGTAACTCAGACATTCTGTGTGAGGGAAGACGCCGTTTTTATATTTGAGGGTTTGGGTTCCATTGCTTGCTCCAATGGACTTGCTGAAGAACTGTAACTTCCACTTTTGCCAGTGATTCTCCATGCATGTCTTTCGATGACTGAAATGAGGTGGAGAAGGCTTTATCAGCTTATTCAGAGAAACCCATCAAATGCCATTTTTCCATTTTCACTTTCCTTGATTAGCAAATTACAGTACTTCTCTTAAACACCTCCAGAACCAAGAAGTTAAAAAATGCCTAAGAAACACTGCAAGGCGGGCAATTCCCTTCTTCCCTCATTTCAAATTCCCCCAAACTGGAAAATCTCTGGAAAGACTTTGTGCTATTACAAGCTGAATGTTTTAAATCAGCCAGACTCTTGGGGTTCAGCTACTAATTCATATGGGGCCAAATATCAGTTATGTCAAGTGTATTATATTCAAGTAATTCACAGACTTACATGAGGTCCTTGGTGTTATGTAACCTTCAATCTAGGAAGAGAAACAGTATCATATTAGATTTTCTCCTTAAAACTTCCTTACAAGTCTCCATTGCAACTACCTTTACAAATGGAACAAGTACTTTTATTTGTCCCAGCATAACGTAGCCTGTAATTTAATACATAATCTCGTAAATACAAATGAAATTTGAGAGAAAATTTGCTTACATTGGAGAAAATTTAAGCTGCAAAAATTAAAAATCCTTGAAGTAAAGCAATAAAATTTCCAAGCCACTGCATTCAGACTGAACATTTTCTGTCTAAAAAAAAAAACCCACAACCTAACTTAAAAATAAACAACTGTGTTTTTTCAGATGAATTTCAATACAACCACTCTTTTTCCCAGACTTTTTAGGGCAACTTTACGTTAAGCCTGAGCTCAATTTAATACTACATTTCCTAGAAACACAACCAAATTTAACAAGCTGTGTCAGCAGTACTTCTTTTATAACTTACTCAGTCAAACATAAATGCACTGATAAAAGACACATTACCAGATACTTTACATTTACATCCAATTACCTTATACATTCTTAATCCTTCAGTCTTCTCCAGCTCTCCTGCTGTCCGTCTGAGAAAGGAGACTCTGCGTTCTTTTACATGTGTCGTCTTTTTCTTCATTTTATCTGGAAATTCTTTAGACTGGTGACAACAACAGCTTGAAACGGTCAATATCAAAATTCATCACAGTATTAAAAAATTGGCACGTTTCACCTTCTAGACAAGCTTCCAAAAGGCTGGTAAACATTGTTTTGAACGTGTTTCTAGCTAGTTCCTTCTCTGTAACTCATTTTAATGTTAAAGTTCCTTAAGCAGTCTTCAAAACGAGAGATACTATGCAACGCCTCCTACCAAAGTTAACGTGCTCTGTACCATATCCGGCAGTGCTACGGGCATGCTGAGGTGTAGGAAAGAACCACAACGTTCTAGGAACCTGATCCTGGAGGCAATGGGAACAGTCAAGAACAGACTTTCCGCAGACAGACACACACCTCTGGATCGCACTTCCTCAACAGCTCTGTTTCGTAGCTAGTGATGCTATCAGACCCGTGAAGGGTCAACCATGCAAGGACCTATTAGTGATTTATCACATGAGGGTTTAAACTTCAAACTTGATGTAAGTATTTATGGAGAAACGAAAGGGGGGAGGGGCGCACCATAAAGAAATTGAGATCAAAGTGCATCAAAATTACTCACGATGTATGCTCTTCTGTGCTTATATCCACTGAGATGTTCTATCATAGGCGCCATATCTGCATTAAACCTACACAGCTTGCATTCGTAATGCGGCTCTTTTCCTTCAAATCTGATTTCAACCACATGTTGTAAACCTGTAAAAGCAAGAGTTAAATATCGGTATTTTAGCATAGGCTACTGTAAGCAAAATGTGTTCTCTGCAATGCTGCTCACTGAAAGCCAAAACGAATAAACAGAAGTTCCATTTTCAGTATTTCAGCACTTCTTCAGGATTACTTCAACACTTCTCTGGACTCATTATGCACATCAGTTAAATTTCCCTTTACAATGCTTTATTCTGAAAGGGAAAAACACCGTCTGCGGCAGATTTGCAAGCTCACCAAAATGAAAGATTTCATGTATATTTTTTCCTGCCTGGGATATTTTCAAAAAACTAAGAAAGAGCCTTCCATTCAATACAGTCATGCCAAAGAATTCATGGAAGAGTGCATAGAAAAAAAGAGAATGAGAATAGGAAATGCTACACAAATGTCTAGGTTTAAACTAGACATTTAAACTCTAAAACTAAATTCTTAACTCTAGCTCTTAAACTACTATCAAACCTAATTTGGACAGTGTCCGAGTAGCACAAAGCACATGCAGGAAAGACAGTAACAACTTCACAAAATCGAGTCCTTCATAATCTAAAAATCTTCATAAACTTTTAAGAATTACCAGAATGTAAATGGGATTTTTCTTCATTTTTTTCCTAGAAATGACTGAAAGCCTGTGCCTTAGAAGTATTCAGAAATCTCCAAGCTTGAGGCTTATGCCTAGCATGACCAGTTTTACTCTGAACAGCCGAAACATAACAAGTTTATCAGCAGTTTCAAACGGGGAAAACCTGCGGCTGTTCCCCACTGTCATAATTTCCAGTACTGAGTATTGTGCTGGGTTGGCCCCAGCCAGCAGCCAAGCACCACACAGCTGCTTGCTCAGTCACACACACCCCCCTCAGCAGGATGGGGAGGGAGTAGGAAGAGCGAAAGGAAGACATCTCAGGGGTTGAGATAAAGACAGTTTAAAAGGTGACGAAAGGGGAGGAAGAAAAAGCCAAAAAAGCTCATGTGAAAACCACTCACCTTCCCACAAGCAGACCAATACCCAGTCAGTCCCTGAACAGCCACCTTGGAAGCTCAACCCCGTCGTCCCCTCCCTCCCTTTATCTCAGTCGTGGTTGCTGAGCAGGACATCATATAGTAGAGAATGTCCTTACGGCCAGTTTGGGTCAACTGTGCTGGCTGTATCCCCCCATCCCAAGTCTCTTGCCCACCCCCAGACTACTCAAGGGGAGAGGGGTGGGGTGAAAAAGAGACTCTTGACACTCTGCCCTGCTCAGCAACAACCAGAACACTTTATCAACGCTGGCTGAGTCACAAATCCAAAACGTACAGGCTGCTATGAAGAAATTCAGCTCTATCTCAGACCCGCTACGGTGTTACGCTGCTAAATCTTAGCTCTGAAAATAAACGATCACCAGATGAATTGAATATACACAGAAGTAACACTCTGCTGTTTGCCTTTTTCTATTAAAAATGCTTAGAATAATAAATTGCTGTGGGTTTTAACATTAATACTGTATGCAGAGTAACAGCAAGACAAGACGCTAAGCGAAGATATTCTCCAATACTAGGAAATATGCTCCTGAGCTCTTCGTCAGGGAACGTATTTCTCTAGGCCACCAGCACATGCCAGGAAGACTAAGGCCACTGAAAAGCAGCATTGCTGGTCCTCTCCTCGGGGCTGCCTAATCCAGCAATTACAAAGAAAGAAAATCTTAAAATTGCTCTCATTACTTTTAGCATTCCCAAAGACAGCGAGGAAAAGTATTTCACTAAACACAAACACCTGTATATCCCACCAAACGGAAAACCACAAAGAATCACCAGATGACCAGTCACCAGTGGCATGAAGTCCATTTGGAGGCGAGCAGCTAGTGGTGTATCCCAGGGGTCAACGCTGGGTCCAGTCCTGTTCAACACCTTCATTCATGATCTGTATGAGGAGGCACAGTGTGCCCTCAGCAAGGCTGCAGACGACACGTAACTGGGAGGGGTGGCTGATACACCAGGGGGTCGTGCCGCCATCCAGAGGGACCTCGACAGGCTGGAGAAATGGGCTGACAGGAACCTCACGCAGATCAGCCAGGGGAAGCACAAAGTCCTGCGCTGGGGGGGAATAAGCCCAGGCACCAGCACATCCTGGGGCCTCACCAGCTGGAATGCAGCTTGGCAGAGAAGGGCCTGGGTGGACACTGAGCTGAACATGAGCCAGCAATGGGCCCCCGTGGCCAGGAAGGCTGATGGTATCTGGGCTGTATGAAAAGGAGTGCTGACAGCAGGCTAAAGGAGATGATCCACCCTCCCCGCTCAGAACCAGTAGGGCTGTGCCTGGAGTGCTGTGTCCAGTTCCAGGCTTCCCAGTACAAGAGACAGGGACACACGAAGGGCCATGAAGACGATGAAGGCACTTAGAGGCACTCTCCTCTATGGAAAGGCTGAGAGAGCTGGGACTGTTCAGCCTGAAGAAGAGGAGGCTCAGGGGGTACCTCACCAGCATGTATAAATACCTGACGGGAGGGTGCAGAGAGGACAGAGCCAGGCTCTCCTCAGTGACACCCAGTGGCAGGACAAGAGGCAATGGGCACAACCTGAAACACAGGAGATGCTGCCTGAGCATCAAGGAACACCTCTGACTGTGAGGGTGACTGAGCACTGGCACAGGTTCCTCTGAGAGGTCATGGAGTCTCCCATCTTGGAGATATTCCAAAGCTATCTGGACATGGTCCTGGGCAACCTGCTCCGAGAGACCCTGTTTGACCAGATGAACTCCAAAGGTCCCTTCCAACCTCAACCATTCTGTGCTCTGTGAAAAGCCTCTTTATTACGATGGTTCCTCAGGAACAAGTTGTCTTGGCAATTAGTGTGTATAAAGGAGGTGGCCTTTATAGTACTCAACGTAGTAAGATATATCCTATAACGTTTAGCGTATCTCTTATCCTTTTCAGTTACTGAATACATTTACAACAAATAAAACAATATCTAACCTTCCTTTATTTCAAAACAAAAGCCCTTTGGTCACAAATTCAAAGACATTCCATTTAGAAAACAACAAAAAACCCCATACCAACTAGAGGTTCTTCTCTTTGGGGATCATTCATAAAATCCTTCAGACAGGTTATGTCCTTTGAGAGTCCTCTCTTCACTACAGTAAAAAATACACGCATAAAGAGGTATTACACATTAGACAGTTTGCACATAATTTCTGTGATGTCAAAGGAGTTTCTAACGGAGACGTAAGGGGAACAAAATCAATTTGCACTCTGGAATGCGTAAGGAAAATGCACAAGATCTCAGTCACTCACAAAAACATTCCAACACCATTTTCCATACTAATTTTACACGCAAGCAATTCATGTCTTCAAGAAGAGACCAAACAAGCAAAATAAACCTTCTAACACAATCCAGTTTACTGAGGAAAGATACCAAGTATCTTGGAATAGCATGTTCCAGACCATGTGCGTTCTCATGGTCTCAAAAAAAGGGGGAGGAAGGAAAAAAAAGCTAAGCCACCAACCTCCTCTTCCCCTAAAACCCTAATACTCACCCCAGCGTGCTGAGACTGCTTGGTTGGAGTCTGAAGTTCAGAAATCATATTGCCTTAGGTCTAATAAAAACCTTATAATCCTCACTAATATAGAAAACACCTCTTGTCGACAGAATGTGCTGCAAAATTTTCTGTTGACAACTTCACCAGCTAAAGAACACATTAGTTCGATTCACTGATATCGGATGTTATCAGTTTCTGTCTTCCTCATTATCTGTCTCAAGTTTGAAAGTCTTGCTGTGAAAATACCTGTAATTTCATATTCTCCTACTACAAAAGCAACAGTTCTCATGTTTGGTAACTTGCACTGCTTCTTCCTAAACCATATGCCACCAGCTGCTTTGGTCAGCGTTAGTAACAAAACCACCGATTTCCAAGTTGCACCTGAAAAGGACATTAGCACATTTATATTCAGCTACCTGGTCTCTGTGTTTCATACTTCATCGGAGTTCGGACTGGAGCTGGAGGACCTAGGATAACAGTTTGACAGTCAGTCTACTTCTCACTTGCTGTTATTAAGTACCTAGTACTTAATAGTACCCAGTACCTAGATCATCCAAACTAGTCTGAGAACTGAACAGTTATCTTCATTTTACAGTTAACACAGGCACAGTAATAGCAATACTCCACCTTAGTACGCTCCCCTTTTGTAACTTTAAGAGAAAGCCTTCCCTTCCACTCCCCTTCCCCGCCAACACAACATAGCAAACACATGAATGTCACAGAAGCATAGAGTATTTTGAGTGCTTTTTCGTATTACCTAGGTATTTTAACTATTCAGTACTGTGCATGACAGTAAATGGTGTTCCAGGTACCACTGAGCCTAAACACAGTCCAGAGACAATTCATAAAGTCATTAAATCACATCTTCTTTTACGTAGGGTTCTGTATAGATTCTTAGTCACTCAGAGCTTCAGAGTGTATTTGCAGACATGCTTTTTTAAAGGTACTTCCACTCCCTTCCTTTGGAACCTCTTTTCCTTGTCCCCCTCTTCCTGTTTGAGGAAATCCATAGCCACAGACACACCACAAGTGCGCTTTGTTCTCAGTATTTTGTGAGTTGCAGCATTTATGATTAAAACAAGATGACACACCAGTACTCACGTACTGGAAAAAGCTGAAGTTTATGTTAAACTATACATTTGCCCGTGTAATTCCTATTTTTGAAGTTACAAAGTTTTCCATAGTCATGGCAAACACAGCATCAGTGGTTCTCTCTTCTTTCTGCACAAGACAGGCAGTTAGGAGACACGCATCAAAGCTGTAAATCAAATCGAAGTTCTAAACGTTTTGTAAATAACTTCAATATTCACATAAGGAAGGGGTATGAGAAAGCATCTCTCCTTGATTTTTTTATAATAAATTATCCCTATTTTTCAGTGAAAAGCTAGAAACTCTCTGATAGCATGACCAAAGTTCTCCAGGTAGTCTGCAAGTACAAGGATTACTGCATTCCAGAGCAGTTCAGTTAGTGCCTGAAACCCAAGCTGGATTCCAGTTCCAGCGTCCGCAGACCGGCATGGCCAAATGTTAAATGACACAAATATGCACCCGTGAAGTAACATTTTCAGTGCTTTATTTTCTGTTTACTCTTAGGAACAAATTGTATTTGCAGAGAATTGCACCAGAAGCAGTTCACAGTGCTGTCTGCCTTAACAGAGGTTTACAAATACAGATAAGTTAAAAACCAAGCTGTAGCTGCTACTATCACCAAAGGTAACACTTGGAGGGTTTGAGATTTTTTTTTTCCCCTTCAAAAAAAAAGGAGGCACTTACCAAATACTGTCATTGCTGCCCACAAAAGTTTAACAAAGCAATTATGATCTCAAACACACTCCCGCATTCAGCACCAGCAGGTTTTGAGGATAACTTTTAATTCATGTTTACCAGCCACATGGCTTTGCAATGCTATTAACAGCATAAGTCACATTTCTTAATCATCTCAAAACCAAAACACAAGAGTATTTTCCTTTAAAGCATATCAGACAGACGGATAAGCCAAAAATCAGCTGGACTGCCAGGCTCAAAGAGCAACAGCCCAGCCTCTTAGTGTTCAGCAAGCAGCAGAGTACCCCAAAGACTGACTGCAGGGCCCACAACAATTAACATCATCATCAATAACCTGGCTGAGTAGACATAGAACACCCTCGGCAAATACACAGACAACACTAATTTAGGGGATACAACCAACGTCGCAGCTTCAGCTGAGCAGGACTTTGGCAACATTAAGGATTAAAGAAACCTGAAGAAATGTGTAGAGTTCTGCAGCTGAAATAATCCCATTCACGAGTAGAGGCTGGGATCTGGCTGTCGGAGGAGCTGCACTGTCAAAAAGAACCTCAGAGTTCCGAATGCTAAGCTGAACGCTGGCCAAAAGCCGGTCTCCCATAAACGAGGCAAGGCCCATACTGGGGTACTGCACAATCTTATCTCCGTTATTTCAGGCTCACGAGGCTGTCTAGTTCCATCCTTCTCCAGTAAACGGGATGTAGAGAAACCAGAGACGGTCCAGTGGGAGGTCTTCCAAGACAAACAACCCAGGGCAAATAACAAAGGAGAACAGGTTTTGGAGCTGGACTTGCTTAGTCTGGTAAAGCGGAGGCTAAGAGGAGATCTAACACCACGGGTGCCTGAACAGCAGCGGCAAAGAGTAGTCAAACTCTTTGGGGATGTGACAACAGCGTAAGAAGCAGCAGCCAGAAATAGTTGCTTAGGGGGCACAGATCAGGTGTTAGGATAAAATTCCTCTCTAAGACATGGAACCAGTGGACTGATTAAACACAGGTAGCAGACTCTCTGCCCTTGCAGACATCCAAGGCTTCAGCCAGCAAGTGATGATCCAGCACTGGCAATAGTCCTGCGTCAATCAGGAAGTTAGGAAATCACCTAATCAGCCTCAGGAAATCCTTTCCAACTAATGATTTTATTTAGTAAGGGATATTTTCCATGTTTCTTTGTGCTCCTCCTTTTACATCTACAGCTGTATTAGTAATGCACACACATTCCTAATTACTGTCAGAAATAAACCAGCTATGTTTCCACACTGAAGGACCGTTGCGGACACTGTCAATTCAGTTACTCAGTGGAAACAAAGAGGCACTGGACTCCTCAGCACTGCAGATTCACTTCTGAATACAAGAGGTGAGGTGCACAAAGACTCATTGTACGGGGAAACACCCTCAGAGAGAGGTGGCAAGGGAGCTGATGTAGTGTTCAATCTCAGTACTTCTATTGTTATGCTTTCTGAAACATTTTATCTCCTAGGCTGGCTTGGAAAATAACTTCCAGGTTTCCTTTCTTTGAAAATGTAGCAGTAATTTTACACCCCAAAACCCTATGCATACTAGTAAGTGCAAACACTGAGCATGGAGGGACAAGTAAAAATAAATAAAACTTATACCATAAAGCTGACATGAGGATCAGGATATGGATGAGGTCATCATTGGTGAACCCGAGGCAGAATACATGGCATTTGTGCTTTCACTGGAGGAAGAACTTGTAGTCAGTCCTATGAAATAAATGCACCTTATCTGCAGATCCGATTACCCCCCCTTGACTCCATGCTTTGATGACCATACGAAGCTTGCTTTATTCCTGGTGCTACTTAAAGTTTTCAAGTTGAAGAATGTAGATGCAGGTTGCTAGATCCAGCAACTAAACTCCTACAACATTCCTTATTATGCTTTTCATTTGTATCATTGTAAGATAAGTACTGTAAACGAACTCATTTTCTTGTAATGCAAGAAAAATTCCACAGGCTGTGCAAAACAATTCCATTAATCCACTCTTCATGCCAAATTAATTTCACCAATAAAGTTAGGCAGCCCAGAAATGGCTTTATCATGGCTCATGCTCTATACTCTGCCTCCTACCAGAGCTGCTTCCTTTTAGTAGTAAACCACTGGATTTTGCTATTGCCCAGGGAACATTTGCCTAACCTACGCTGGCATTTCCCCATCAGTTACTGTCTCTTGCTCAAAGCAAAAAGTTTTCCAAACTTCTGCCTCTTTGCCCAAAAGGTCCCAGGAAAGAAAGCAATATTCAGTCTGCTCCTCTCCTTATCCCTGAACACACAGGTGCAACTGGCTCAACTACAGCCAAAAGACTTCTTCCATCTGCCTAATTATATCACTCTACGAAGAAATCTCATGACAAACTTGCATACTTAATTGAGCTTTGATTTAACTCTTCGTACAGACCTAGATCTTCAGCATCTTCTTTTCCCACATCTTCCATTAAGTTGCTCTCATCCGAACTGCTGGAGAGCAGGCAAATCAACCCACTCCAGATAACCAGTTCTGTCAGCACCACAAAAATAACTAGTTGATGGTTTTGCCATATGGAATCTCACACGATATCCAGATGTCCTTCTTACAGAACGTGCTACAGTCATCTGGGAACAGATGCATTTCCTGACTTAACCGACTTCAAAGCCAACAAGGCTGTACAGCTCAACAGTCAGGTTACTCATGCTCATCACTTCTGGATTATGAGCAGTTACTTTTGAAGAGTTTGGAGAGAATACTGCACGTGGAATGTCTCCTTTGAAAACACTCAGAAACCAAATCATTTGTCTTTTTTAATTTGGGTTTACAAATGATAGCAGCATTGCTGGTGTTCTCCCTTCTGACAAAGGAATTCTGCAGCAAGGAAGGAATTGCAGATGCTGTTTAAGTATGTCTGACCTCATCCTCTGAAGTACCTGTTGTTCTTTAGACAGCGTGCATTTCAGACACTTGGCAGGTTTTGTCCCGAGTGACTTCCAAGAAAACTCATCCTTCCCTTTGACAACATCCATACATTTTTGTTCCTGACTCTTTGAACTCCATCTCTGCGAACATGCTGCAGCATTTCACTTTCACTCTCACTGGAGTATTTGATAATACGAACAAGATTGCAGATCCAGCAGCAGTAACAGGAGGAGCTCATCTATTTATATCCTGAAATAGTAATAGACTTGTATTTTACACAGTGCACCTAATTTAAGAATATCCATACTTTCCATGCTCGTTCACAAGACTTTACTACTCAAATGCAGTATAATTTTTGTTCATGCTTACTATATATGTCTGCAAACTGCAGAAAACCCCATGAATTACTTAAAATGAAAAGACAAAGGCCAAGCAAACTCAGAATTTATTCTTTTATCTCAGTGACACAAGTACAATGAGTTTCCTGGATCTGCTGGCTCTTGAGGGAGAATTATTTGTACAGCTGGTAGTATCTCCACGGGAGAGTTTTGAGAAGTTCTGCATTTATATTAAATATATAACTCTGCACTGCAGTTCCCCAAATGAAATCTGAATTGCCATCTTTGAAAAGTTACCCAGTAAAACAAAACAAAACCACCACAACTAAAACATACAAGTAAACTTAATCAGGACAAATTTGAGCCTCTTTTGGACAAATAAATCCTAACAGTGGCTTGCAAATTGGCCTCCAACATCTGGATCTTCAGTGAAGCACAATTCAAGATGGATAAAGTAGAATAAAGGAGACATCGATAGTACGAATAATCATTTCATATTAGAAGTAAGAGGGGTTGATCACTTCAAAATAATTACTAATGCACAGAACTGTCTGGATTAAAGCACATCTTGCAGTGCTTTTGACATGTGGTACCCTGTGATGCTGGGACTCCTCCAGAAGCCATGGCTAACTTGTTTAGCAAAGTTTCGTGTCTAGATTCTTCACTTTAATAATTAGGTATTTTAACTTACCTCTTCTCATTCTGTAAGATACATTGCAGTTGAAAGATTCTAACCTATGACATTTCCAGAGGTGCAGTGTTTATAATGAGCATACGTTCTTAACCCAAATTCTCCATGGAACGCTGAGCTCGTAGTACATTAAGTCGTACTGTTTTACAAAAATGTAGGTCTTTGCAACAGGCTCCTGCATTCCACCACTCCTTTTAAAGTCTTGCTGTCACATCTTCTGTCCTCTTAGTCTCACCTTCTGTCCCACACATCCTTTACATTACTCCTCCAGAACAAGATTTTATGATCTTGAAGCAAGAAGCTCTTCAGTTAATGAGTATTACTTTTAATGACCATTTAATGACCACTTCATTGGATCGAGAGCAGCCCTGAGGGGAAGGACCTGGGGGTACTGGTGGATGAGAAGCTGGCCATGAGCTGGCAGTGTGCGCTGGCAGCCCAGAAAGCCAAGTGTATCCTGGGCTGGATCAGGAGAAGCCTGGCCAGCAGGTCAAGGGAGGGGATTCTCCCCCTCTACCCTGCTCTCGTGAGACCCAACCTGGAGTGCTGTGTCCAGCTGTGGAGCCCTCAGCATAAGAAGGATATCGACCAGTTGGAGCGAGTCCAGAGGAGGCCACGCAGATGCTCAGAGGGCTGGAGCACCTCTTCTGTGGGGACAGGCTGAGAGAGTTGGGCTTGTTCAGCCTGGAGAAGAGAAGGCTCCAGGGAGACCTTACAGCACCTTCCAGTGCCTGAGGAGTCCTACAAGGAAGCTGGGGGTGGCTTTTTACAAGGGCCTGTAGTGACAGGACAAGGGGTAACGGGTTTAAACTGAAAGTGGGGAGATTTAGATTGGATATCAGGAAGAAGTTCTTCCTGGAGAGGGTGTTGAGGCACTGGAAGAGGTTGCCCAGAGAAGCTGTGGGTGCCCCATCCCTGGCAGTGTTCAAGGCCAGGCTGGATGAGGCTTTGACCAACCTGGTCTAGTGGAGGGTGTCCCTGCCCATGGCAGGGGGTTGGAACTAGATGGTCTTTGAGGTCGCTTCCGACCCAAACAATTCTGTGATTCATTCTGTGATTCTGACAAGAAATACAAAGAATGTCTAGAAATTGTCTTCCAAAAACACTAGCCCGTAGCCAAATTGTTGTTGTTGCTGAGGTACAAATATAATTTTGGACTGCTCAAATCCATTGGATTTTGAGATGTACACATTTTCAGAATTTTTGCAGACATTCTGTCACGAAGCTTCATTACCAGTGTTTTTAAGAGAATACCTGCACACAGTACTCATGTCTGCTGAGGCAGAATGTCTCATAATTGTTCACACACTTGACTGACTAAGTCTTGCACTGAAATTCTCTTGTCGGCACCAAACCACAACAGCAGCTAATGAAGCTCAGTCTCTTAGAAAATGGACTCTGACCAGCTTTTTTCTATATCTTTCTCTTGTTTTGATTCCTCAAGGTCCAGTAAGCAGTGAGCTCAGCCTGCAGCACCTCCCTCAGTAGAGGGTCAACACCATCACTCTTCTCTGTGCAGATGCATATTTTCAGGAACCCTTGATCCACTTGGTTCAAAAAGCAGAACATCCCTGTGATGCAGCTAGGCAACTCCAGCACTGGTAGAGCTGCATCTGCAGCAGTGCTGTGTTAGCCTGCTGATTTAGCTTCTTAGCATACTGCCTGAACCTTAGCAGTGAGTGCATAAAGCTGACAAGTGGCAGACAGTTTAGCCTGGGAGGGTAAGAAACGAAAATACTGACTATCCATCCCTCTACTAGACAGATATACAAATACTTAGACTAAGAAAGACATAATTAAGGTTTCAGACTCCAAAGTATTTCTCTGCTCAGCAGTTCACTAGATAGAAATCTCAGAAGAATGTTCAGCATATAGAGAAACAGTTATAGACACATAAATCTGGCAAATGCAGAAAAACTGAACTACTAGAAAAGCAAACATTAAAATCCCCAAGCAATATCTATTCTAGGAGGCTGGAAAGAAGAAAGTGTTATACTTACAACTGACAGTCTTGAGTCTCAGGGCTTCCTCTTTCTTTTATTATGAAGATGCAAGTCATCCCAAAATAAAATAAGAAAAACAAATTAATGTGCTGCACCGTTTGTAGGAAAACCCTACACTTCCTGAGAAACCTTTGCAGATGAATTATATTACAGGCCGAAGTTTCCATTATCAAATAGGAAAAAATAAGGCCTTTATGATTTTCTGCAAAAGCTGGAAGTACTGACAGAATTAGACTTACAGTTAATATACAAACCCCTGAGTTCTGCATGATTACAGCTTGTAAATTTTCAAAAGTTGTAGTTCCAACAAAAAAAGAAAAAGAAAACTTGCTCCAAAAGGAAAAACAAACTAACAAAAAGCAGCTCTCCCACCATTTTGAGTGGATTTGGCTAAACTTAAGGCTAGCCAAACCTCATGGAAGTTCATTCATATCACAAAGAATGGCAAAAGTGGTTTTCATTAGATGAATGCAGAACAGATCACTTTTTGGCAGAATCTAAGGAAAAGAGGAACTTGTTTCCATTTCAGAACCTGGCTAAACTGATCCTGACTCTATTTGCCAACGAGTTCTCAAAATAACACAAACCTGCCATTTACAAGAACAAAACAGTGAGGGTGATCATTCTCCCAGTAAAGCAGCTGTCTGCCCAGACCAGGCCATGGAGTCAAGCGCCCTGTCCAGTGGCATGGAAGAGATGCCGCACGGCAGCGTGACAGTTCAGCAGGGAGCAAGTCTGACACAACAGTTAACTGCTTAAGAAGCCAAATAGCTGCTCCTCTATGGCAGGTATAAAGGAAGTTACCTAAGTCCCAGTATCACCACAGATGGTGGGTGGTGTCGTATGAGCTCAGCAGGATCTCATAAGCGTAGAATACAGTCTCCCTTGTAGTTATGCTGCCGCAAGCGTTTCCGTTACTTGTCATTCTACGGTTTTACAACAAACAGCTGCTGATACCTAACGTTGCAGACAGGCATAGAAAACATCAGCAACTGCAAGCTGCTGCTCAATGAGAATCCCTTCCTGACCATTCTCGGACAACCAACTTTGATTTTGTTTGCACTTAGGAAACTGCTTCCGTTAATATTAGAAATTGAGTTCCAGAACTGAAGTTAAAGGGTCTATTTTACTTGTGACCCTTCCTTGAGGTTTCCTTAAAAAAAAAAAAGAAAAAGAAGCAAAAAACCCCCCAACCCCAAAACTACATCAGGACCAAAGATCCTCACACGTCAGGTAAGAAACTTATTCTCTGTCCTGGGTCACATGTTGCAAGCAAGTTTCCAACAGCTGGTTTTGAGTTAAGACCATGAAAAGTCAGGGTAACTTAAGAAAGAATCTAACTTGGAGAAGCCAACACTCAAAAACTGCTGGGTTTTAGGGTTCAAACCTCCCACACACACTGTAAGAACTACTGCACACAGCAGTTTTCCACAACTCAAGTTCACAGGTTATCTAACAAAAAACAGTTTCACATGCATAGCTAAGTATTATGTAAACATAATTTAATTGTTCCTAAACATACACACTTGAAATCATATCAGCTAGATGTTAACAGCCCATACACAGGAATTCTATTTATTTTAATTTTTCAAGCTCATCCTAAGCAAATCAAGTGTTTTTGCTACGGCAAAGCTCTACAATTTAAGCCTCTTTGGAGCAGGAAGATAAGCTGCAGAACATAACAGTGTATTTCTTGCGACCAGACATAAACAATCCAACTGCAAGGCAATTTTCCTGTAACTGAAACCCAGCTATATCAACATTCCAAGTACCTACATAAGAGCATCCAGTGGAAATGCTTTTCCAGCATGTTTGATTTTAATGCCATATGCAAGGACAGAAAAGTTGCCTGTACATCAGGTATTTTCAAACACTGGTTCTGATGTACAAGCAAGGGCAAGAGGTATGGCAGAAATGAGAGCACTGAAGCGCAGCCTTGGCCTGTAGCAACAGGACAAGGGGTAATGGGTTTAAACTGAAAGCAGGGAGATTTAGATTAGATATCAGGAAGAAGTTCTTCCCGGAGAGGGTGGTGAGGCACTGGCACAGGTTGCCCAGAGAAGCTGTGGCTGCCCCATCCCTGGCAGTGTTCAAGGCCAGGCTGGATGAGGCTTTGAGCAACCTGGTCTAGTGGAGGGTGTCCCTGCCCATGGCAGGGGGGTTGGCACTAGATGGGCTTTAAGGTCCCTTCCAACCCAAACCATTCTGTGATTCTATGATATAGTGAAGACAAAAACTAACAACGCTTCACAGATCCAAACTTTCCTTTGTTTCTAATGAGGTTGTAGCATCCTAAAAAACGATTCCTCTCCTTTTGGAACACAGGCATTCTACCCTATCTATCCCCAGACATGAAGAGAACCTTGAATCCTTGACAGAACCAGAACAGTCTTCATCTGTGCTCCCCATACAGTTCACAGAAGAGGCAACACTCTGGTGCCATACCTGCAAAGGGCTGTTCAAAATGGAAACGTGGAAAAAAGCCATTCCACTCTAGGATTTCCTCTCCAGCAAACCAAACAGTAACGCTAATGCATATTTGCAAAACCAGTACAGAATATATCACATAGCACCATATTCCAGGTGTATTTTATCTGGGGACTGCTCCCTCTGAAGGCCTAGCTTTTTACTCAGCTGTCAAAAACACACACAAACAAACCCACTTCTCATGCATTATATCCCCCACACCTCTTATAGACTCGGTTCCATGAAAAGCATTAGTAAACTTAAAAAAAATATAGTTTTCTAACCATTATGGTAAAATGGCTAAAAGTAACATTCAACTCTCTTTCTAAGTATGGAACACAAGCCAGTTCCAATTTCCAAAGAGCCAAGAACTACACACACATGCATGACTGCTGTTTGAAGTCATTTTCTCCACACACACCCCCGCTCCATCAATACCTATTCAGCAACAAACCCACAAAACTCATCAGCGTGCAACTCCACAAATGTCATAAGGCACGCAGTACACAAGATACACACGGCCTCTTACTGCAGTCATCCCGGCCCCACAATCTTTTCTCCGTTTTCACAAGGGTTTGGCCTGGTGAATTATCAGCACTAGAAAAAGTTAGATGCGTATTCTGCTTATTACTCAAGCTCCAGGTCAAGGACACAGAAAGCATCCTAGTTACGAACACTGGCGTCAGCGAGAAATACAAACTCTTGGCACGACAAACAATCAACTCTCGGAGATAGGAACTAGATGAACTCTGAAGAGGTACACCATATAAAATAAAATATTGCCTAATATTTTGTAAACTAAACATTCAACAACTTGAAAACTTAAATATAGAATTTTCATATATCGTAGACTGCATGTGGCAACAATTTAATCTAATCAGATAACTCACCATCTATAATTTGACCAAAGCAACTACTCTGAGACTTGTCTGGAAAAAAACATTCACATAAATTTCAAAGCGTAACAAGGCTTCAAATAACCAAAACCTAATCTAGTAACAACCTAGGAGGAAAGCCACTGCACTGACTAATTATTTGCTTGAAATGTTTTTAAATTACTTCTATTTTATGACACAAAATGTCATCCAGCCTATTTCAATCCCTTGACATCAATGAATCCAGCGGGTTACAAAGCATTAAGCCTATAAATATACAAATAAAAATACAAATTAAACAACTCGGGATCGACTCAATTTAATGCACCAAATTATTAGCCTCCACCACAGTTAGAGGAAGTCCATGAGGCTTTAAGTACAGGCTTATTCTCTTTCAGTTCGGGAAGTAACAAAATACTTTGGATAAAAACTGACGTCCAATTTCTAACAAATCTGGGTAGTCTGCCTAAACCGCCATGAAGAGACAGATATTATTTACATTTTCCCCTCCACCAGCAAATTATTTAGGCACTGTCTGTTCAAACACCCAGACTGAAAGTCAGTACAGGAAAAACATCCTAAAAATCTCCAGCTCATCAACAGCAGTGTTTGTGGAGTCTGAGGAGTGGAGCACATATGAATTAGATTTCCACAAAAAAAAAAATAAAAAAGAAGGCATCTTAATCCTTTCATTATGCATACATCACTCATAAAAAAGTCTCCCTAGTTTTATGGAAGCAATGCACCCGATACAATTTACCTGAGTGCGCTTGGGAAGTGGCCTCTTTCAAAGAAATTATGCATTCTGATGCTGTTGTTTAGGAGTCAGTGGTACGGATACATGGGTGAACACACCAATCAACACAGAGATGAGGCAAAGGTACGCATAAGCAAACTAGCTGGTACCATGTTTTGAATTTAGTGGGAGATTAATGTGGATGGCAACAACAAAAACATCAGTATGTTACGTAGTGTTTATTCCAAGCTTAGTCTGACAGAGTGAGCAGGTGCACAAGAAGCACAAACTAGAAGACAAGGAGGCTACAACCATCAGCAAGATGAGACCAGTCAGTAGCCTGCCTGAAGACAAGGAATCCAACGAGGTGTTAGAAGACCCCCAGACCAAAAAAATCACCATTGGACCAAGAAGGAGCATGAGGGGCAGGTACATGGATTGTAAGGGTATAATTGTCCAGGATTTCCTTTGTTCAGGGTCCCTCTCCAGAGGCACCCACCTCAAGCTGTTATCTTTTTTCTTTTTGCTGTATCACCTAAATCATTTTTTGGTGTTTTGTGTGTTGGTTTGTTTAAGATTCAGTATCTGAGACTCTGCTACAGGAAACCAACGGCTGAGCCTGAAGAGAAGCTCTCAAGGGTGAGAATGTGTGAGTGAAAGGAGTGGGAAGGGGCACCCGTCGGCTCGCTGGAGTCACCCACTGCGAGGGGATGTCAGTCCTAGCAGTCAGAGACTCACACTGCGTGCACGTGTGACTCCTAGGATGGTGTATGAGTGCTCTCTCCTTTAACATCAGCACCTGCAGCAAAGAGGAACATGAGCTCAGGCCTGTACAGTTACTTCAAACTTGGCAATACAAAAACTTCTGGAGATAACTCAGTGAACCCTGATCTTCGTCCACCAAAACCTACAATAGATTTCATCATTTAAAGTGAGGAATCGGAAGTAATTGAACACAATGATGACGTGATCCTGGAGAGTCATTCCTACAGAAATGAGGTCACGTGACCTACCAGGACTCCGCACAGCAGCACTAACACTTCACATCTAACAAGCACCCAGTTTTCAACCTGTCCGATTCTTGTTTGCTATCAGTTTGCAGCCCTTCATTAACTCCAAGACTGACAGATGTAGCCTAGCGTACACCGATTTCCAAGAGTGAAACAGTAAGAAAACTACACACAGATTTTCCAAGGAAATAATCACTAATTTTTCCACTTTAGAAGGGAGAAACAGCAATAGTCTCATTGCTATGAAGGTTAGCTAGGAAATGAAAAGAAACAACCACAAAGCCAAAAGAAATTCCTTGCATCAGCAACAACATTTGGCAGGCCATGAAAAATACTACAGAACTGTACGCTTCTGCTGGATCAACAGGGAACAAGACAACTGAATCCCAGAGGACAAAAAAAAGGGGTTGGAGAAAGTAAAGCCACTGACTCAAAAGTCAGTGCTATTAAAAGGGATTAGCTGACAGGTAACAATACCATTAATTTGTCCTGAAAACAAAGAGGTAGGGAGATGCCCCTCATCTACAACTGACAGAACAGGGGCACACAAACACTTGAGAAAGACAGCATGGCAGTAAGTCTTTAGTGTGCCAGGAAGAACCAAATGTGAAGAAAACCTCACAGCAGGCACTTCAGCGCCACAGCAATACAAACAATGTGATGGCAGCAATCGTAAATGACAGAGGGAAGTACAGACAACTGAGTATGTCTCAACTTCACAGACTGAGAACGTGGAATTTTAAACAAAAGATACCCATCAGCCAATCAACAGTTCAGTCAAACAGCATTTATGAAAGCCTGGTCTCGAAATACATCCTCACAGAACAATGGCTAGTAATTTAAGCGCAAAACAAGCAAAGGCAGTAAAGCAGGAAGTTGCTACTGAGATGCTTCCTACAAGAACAACCGAAAGACTTGGCAGTTAAGCCTACGTTACTCCTCCAGAAAATCTGAACTGCTGTTACTATCAAAGTAAGCTACTTTTATTCCGTTAACGATTGAACTGAACTTAACTCACCTATTTATACGGGTGAGTTATGTAGCCTTGGAAAACAGAGCAGTACTTTTACTAACTGTAGCCAAACCCAGCAGTTTACATTCTTTCACCATCTGTGACTTCCACGTAATTCAAATATCAATTTCACAATTAACACACAATTACCTTTAGCTATGGCTGATGTTTCAAGTTACAGGCTGTACAAAACAGTTGCGAGATTCCCACTTCATCTTTTTCTGGAGATTTTTCAAGCAAAACACAAATCTGTTACAGATCTACCAGTAAGTCAGATAAGCACTTGCAGGCCTGTAAAATCAATTACTGAATTTACAAGAATCCCAGCTTTATGTTTAAATGTACGTATACACTTAATACAGAAAAAGGTTACCTTTCTATGCTTTGCACCACGACAGTGTGACTGAAGGCTTATAGAACTCATACATGGAATTTTACAGACCTAAAAATACAAATTGAAAGCACATCTTCAGTTATGCTATGGATATTCTGCAGTTGGTGAGTTACAAGAACTGGAAATACATCTGTTTCTATAGCAAAAATCTCAAGTTCTTCTCTCTCAAACAGTACATTTGTGTGAGATTTAGGAGAGCAGCAAACCACTAAAGTGACCAGAGAGGGTGTGCAAACCTGTTCAAATTACACCTGAATACGTGTCTGAACGTAACAGGCGGTATGAATCTTTTAAGACCCTTCCCCTTCCCTCCTACCACCACTTTCTTCGTTCTTAGTTTTATAAACTTTTCCAGGCTGGAAAGCCAACAAAAAGGGATGATTATACAGTGACTAGATAGGAACAGAGATAAAATTATGCCCTAGAATAACTGCAACTCATTGTTACATCAAAGGGATGAGAAAAACAATGAAGATGTCTGCGTTTCATTAAGATCCACAGACAGACATATACCATTATAATAATTAATTGAAGACAACACATACCTACAATTTTTTCTTACCATCTTTAGTTACAAAAGTAATACTTAATATATGCTAATATTGCCTAGCCTCTTGACATACTGTCTCAGAGGTTTAATGTGCCTGAAGAAAAAAATTCACTGCTATTACAATACCCAATTGACACGTTTCAACGTGTTCTGACCCACAGTTGTAGCCGTCACAGATAAATGGGCCTTCACAGTCACCTATGAGAAATACTCCACAGAGACTTGAAAGACTCCAATTAAGGGCCGTTATGCTGCACCTATGACTGCTCAAGAACAAACCGAATCCCGAGGCAAGTGGCTCTCCCAGGGACCGACCACGTTACTCTCGCCACCCACAGCCTCCCTCGCTACATCTGGGTCAGGCGTGCAGTCCCACGAGCGTGGCCGGCAGTACCTTAGGCCTGCAGTTTAGCACAGAGACTGAAAAGCCATCAGGAAACGCACTCACTTCGCAATAAAGGGTTCCCGTTTCAGATCCCGGTCTGCCACCTCCCGCCTTATCTTTTCCAGTCGAAGCGCTCATCCCGCAAACCCGGCTCACTGCACGCAAAGGAAAGACAAAGCAGACCCAACTCTGGTTCACAGGGCGCTCTTCAGCCGACAGGCGGGGGCGGGAGGGAAGCGCACGTCGGGTCGATCCGTTATTGCGTTTCTAGACGAAACCACGGCTTTTACCAACAGCACACCTTTACAGCCTTAAGCCTCCCGGTAAAGGCTCTCCCCCCGCCGCCCCGTTCCTCTTTCTGGCGACGTTTCACAGGGAGCGCCGGCCCCCAGGGAGCGCCGGCTGGCCAGCCTGCCGGCCGGCCGCTCCCCCGCCTCCCCCCGAAGACACGGCGGTACCCCAACGCCGCTCTCACCCGCCGCCTGCCTCAGCGTGGCGCCAGGCCCGCCGCCCCGCCGGCGCGTCCCCGGTAACGACGGCAAAGCCCCCGGACACCGCGCGCCCACCAGCATCCAGAAGCTCGAGCCTCCCCCACACGTCACTTCCGCGGCGACGGAGAAACACCCGGGAGCCAGACACCAGAGGCCGCCCCCGACGCCACGCCCCCCGCCGGCAGACCAAGTAGCCAATAGGCAAGAAGCCGCCCGCCTCAACCAATGAGGGGCCAGCGCCGCGTCGCGCGGCTGGGAGCCTGAGCTCTCCCCTCCCTCCCGGGACGGCAGCCCCGCCCTCCCCGGTGGCTTCCCGGCGACCCCTGGCGGGCCGGGGGAGGGGGGCAGGAAGCGCAGGCGGCAGCGGGTTTGATTTAAATGCAAATATTTATTTTAAAATGCCTTAACTTTACACTTCCGACTAGTAATAAATGTAAAATATAATTTAAGAAATACACTCGAAAGTTCCTTCTAAAAGCAGACCGAGAAAACAGTACAAAAAACAACAGAAAAGTGCACGGGTTTTAACCAAGTTCCAAAATTCCCAAGTATCAAACGCACGTTTTACTGCCTGGTTTTAGCTAGCCGGTTAGCAGGACATCTGGGCGCCCGTGACGCTGGTGTATGGAGCAGCGCGGCCCACACGGGTTGGGCTGCACGTTCCCGAAGGCGATGCCCCTAGCGCGCTCCACTGTGATGGCGTTACCGCGATGCCCGGAGAAGCTGTGGGTGCCCCATCCCTGGAAGTGTCCAAGGCCAGGCTGGATGAGGCTTTGAGCAACCTGGTCTAGTGGAGGGTGTCCCTGCCCATGGCAGGAGGGTTGGAACTAGGTGGTCTTTGAGGTCCCGTCCAACCCAACCCATTCTGTGATTCTGTGACTGGCTGAATTCCCCCGGGTGGCCGTTGGGGCTGGAGCTGTGCCTGCCCGCCGCTGGCCTGCCTAAACACGCCAGCTGTCAAAGTACGGGGGCCTGCGTCGCATACCTAAATGCACGGCACGTTTTCAAATAATGCTCGGGTGGTTGAGGTGTTCCCTCCAGAAATGTGCCTTGAATTTGGGGAATCATGCAATACCAGTTAGGCCAACACTGTTGGTAGGCTTCCATTCACCTTTTTACTGGTCTCGTCCCCTGCTGTGCTTCCTTAGGAGGAGCAGGAATGGCACTTTTCGTACAGGATTATTCGCAGAGTTTGATGGCTGATTGTACCCCTTGTCAAGATAAATGCTAATATTTGTACTGGTGTTTTTCATGAGCGTTTCTGTAACAGCCAGAGGCCTTGACAGGGGATTGCATCAAAATGCTTGATTAATTCTTTGTGGTTCTCATCTCAAACCCTAAAATGGACTAATTGAAAACACTGCACTGTATATGCTGTGTAATGCTTCCACACCCTTCTTTTTTTAAAAGATTACATATTAAAAGTTCAATTGCACAGTGAAAGAGTAAACGTGCGTAGAAAAAAATTAGAAGAGCAAAAAAGGAGAAAATTAGTTCCTTAATTTTTTGAGAGAGAGACCAGATGTAAAGACGAAAAGATTTGGCAGTATATGTACTTGCAGAACTTAACTGCTCGTGGTAGCTCAGAGTTCCTTGGCCATACAGCGTCCTGAGGAGAAGATGTTTCACCAGCAAAGTGACTGTTTTTCTGGTTTAGGAGTACAGCTGTAATTAGTGAGTACCACTGTCTTTTTAAGGAGGGCAGGGGGTAAGTGGGGGATTGCACTTTTGCCTGACATCTTTCTTACGGCAAAACTTTCAAAGTATGCCTAAAGTGGAAAGAAAGCTACAGACACAGAAAACAGAAACGGTGGAGGCTACAATGTACCATCCTATAAAATCAGAAAGGTAGCAGAGCTGGAGGAAGAAAAAGGGAGTTTTTCTGATGGACACAACAGCCTTTAAGGAAGAAAGTGTTCTTTGGTTTTGTTAAGAAGCTGTGTGGGGGAGAAGGGGTATGAGAAAGGACCTTTTCAGAAGAGGGAAGGTTATTGAGCATGTAGAGGAAGAACCTTCTTGGCTATGATAAGAGTAGAAAGAAAACTGAATACTGTTGCTGAGACTGATGTAACTTTTGCCTCTTGGAAGTTCTTTCCTACAAAGACAAAATTTTTAAAAACCACACAACAGTTGATGCTTGGCTCTCCTTATCTCACATTTTAAATAAACAAAAGGAGGATGCATATGGTCCAAAATTAAAAAAAATAAAAAAGAAGGGGTACAGAAGGGAGAGTAGTGGGATAAGGAAGGGACAGACCAAGGTGTGACCTCCAAAGAGGCAGAAGAGCAGTGTAATTCCTATTACACTATCCTGTGCAAAATGGGGAGCTCTAGACCAGAACTTCACCTGTGTTTTTAAACATCACCTTTTAATTTGTTAAATACAATTACTGAGACTAGCCAAGCAGCTGAGGTTCTTTCTATTACCTTCTGCCACGATTTTGTATTAGTCTTCGGAATACCACAATTCCACCACTACAAATGTGAAACTGGAAGTTTTGGCTGTTGTATACCTGTCCCTGGAGTCCTGTTGCATCAAGGAAATCCTGAGAAACTATGGACTACACAGTTAGAGCACGAGCTGCACAGCTGAGCTACAAGGACCGGCAGCAAGAGAGTTGATGCAGACACTGAATTGGCCAGAGTTGCGAAGACTAACCTCAGGAAAGGGGCAGGAGCACTTCGTCCCTCCCAGAATAATTTTTTCAGTCTGATTGAGAAATGCAGCTTAGCACCAAATTACCTCAATCTTCATTTCCAAGAAATTCTTTTCAGCCTGAAAAGTTACAAATTCAGTTCTACAGAAAAAATAAGGATGTGGTTTCAGAGCAGAGAGTTATTATTTAGCAGTGGGCGGACAATTAATGCTGTGGTCAGAATAATTACACCTTGAGAGCAATATGTCAATCAAGGTGATTTTTTTCTCCCCAAAGTTTGTCTTAACAATCTTTTTTTACTTTCACACCTCCACCCAAAGAAAGTCTTTGCTTAAAGCACTGGCAAGTGCTTGTATCTCTATGAGTTTTGGGGTTTTTTTTAAAGTGCTTTGTGGTTTTAGTATATTTTTCAGCCTATCGCTGATGATTTTGTTTGGAAGAATTTCTGATAGCTTGGTAGGGAAATGTATTTATAATGACAAGAACGTATGCCACGTGTATCCGAACACGACAAAGATGTATTTGTCAAGGTGGTAGTGTCTGTGAACATAAGCTACAGGCAGGCCTCCTGTATGAGTCTCCATCAGCTAGATAAAAACCTTGTGACTACAACCTGAGCATGGCCACCTGCGGAATCTCTTTGCTCACTATGCATGTTACAGAAGTCTGCTTCAGTTGCGACACGTGATTTCGCGTAGGGCTTTGCATGATTTAAGACAGAGGAAGGAACTCCAGCGAAAGCAGCTCCTTTTCTGGTGAGAATTTTTCTACAATCTGGTTTAAGTTTAGGGGTTTTGTCTCAATATAATCAGAAAAGTCTTTCCCTCTACACTAAGATAGTAGAGAGAAAGAGAGGAAGGCAGCAGAAAGACAAGAAAAAACATCATTCTGAGGGTTTGGTTTTTAGTTACATGACACTGATGAAAGAAAATAAGTACTTTATTTTTCCCACTACCTAAGGCAATGTATGTATTCCTAGGTAGGGGAAATGGTATCTTTTAACTATTTCAGTCAAAACATCATACACTGTTAAGACAAATTAACAGCTTTAATGAAATAACTAGTGGGTGAGGGTGTCCTACTTAAGTTCTAATATGGCTTCAGCACAAAGAGTTAAGAAAAGCTTCTAGGCAGCAGAAGCTGATCTTATCCTACAGAATATTCCTTGCCTCAGGCTTGTTGCTGCCCACTAAAGTATTTTAAGCACTAGGAATTTCCGGAAGAATTGCACATGCCCTGTCCATTTCAATACCATATCAAAGGACCAGCAACTAAAGTCTTACTGACCTGATGCACAAATGTCAGACCTCCCCATGCCATCCAGAGGAGGCTCACTTCCAAAGATTTTAAGATTATAATCACTATGTTCTAATGAAAGGCAATTAAAATATAGACATATACTTCACATTACTGTATTACACCCAAGGAGTAGGAAGTCAGTCTTACTAATAGAAAATTTAGGTACAGTCCCTTGATCTTTCATGTCACTAGTTAAATCTCCAAACTGAGGACCAACTGCATCAGCTTACCCTTTGAACACTGTTGCCCTCACTTCAGATTTTCAAAACTAAGCTCTACTTTGGTATCTAAAGAGTCCAAAGTGGATATAAATGATTGATAGTGTTATCTACAGTGGAGGTCTGTCCCAGTTACAGCCACCGGTGTAAGTGCATCCCAGCAAACCTCAGAAGCAGCAGGAAAATCCACAATTGCTGCTGTACCGCCAGCTCAAATCAGGTTGTTTCAGTAAAACCAGTGGCTTACAATGGTGTACTTCAACTGGCGTGGTGCTCAGCAGTTGTCTGCTGAGAGTTACAATCAAGCCACCTTCTCAGTAAAGACAAGACCTTAATCAGCTTTAGCATTAATAACAGTCTCTGCTGTCTGTGGAACAGGTAACGTCTCAGAGGGAGACACATTCTCAGAGCTTTTAGAACTGCTTGCCTGCCATATCAAAAACCGCCCTCCCCAAACACCAGAGTTCATCAGTTCATTCTGTCTCAGCCTCTGGAGAGCGTACAGCTGAACAAGTTTGAATGCTATCATCAGTCAGGTGTTAGAGGCACGCACTGGAAAGAGAAAGGAATTTCATTCAGCCTGAATGCTCCAAGTTCATCTCGGGCAAGCATTTGACTAGGCATTTCTTCTCCAAGAAGAGTTTTGTTACTGTTGTTACAATAAAGGCATTGTGAGGCTCCTAAAACAGACTTTAGGGCTGTGCTTGAGGATTACAAATATCAGATCATTAAGTGTAAAAGTTAAACACCAACGACTGAAATATCTTAAAGCCTACTCATCAGTGCTAGTTTTTAGAATTATACCAAAGCAACAACCACTAAGAAAATGTAACTATTTAAAACAATTGCTGTGTCTTTCATTCTATTTACTGATCTGTGTCAGGGGATCAGTAATGTCTGCATACAAAAAGGTTTTATAAGATCAAATAAGTGGCAAATTAACAGGGTACAATGCAATGTCAGATTTCAATAGACTTAATCCAGGGTGCATGTCACAGGGAGAGGATGAAGGAATATCTGTGCCTTAAAAGAAAGTGAGAGATTCTTGTTTAGCGTTTATTTCCTCTGCTCTTTCCAAATGGTGCAATATACCAAGTACTTAGAAGGAACTGCTCTTTGTTTACTACCAACAGTGGTTAGTGATTGTCCAAAAAGAGGATAAGCTGCTGATCTCTTTTATAAGCACAGTTCTTAGGATCGCTGCGTGTGTGGTAACTTAGTCTAGAAAGACATCCACGGATACCACATTTTTTCATGTGAGACCTGAAATAACGACTCGGCCACAAATTAAGTGGACCACATTAAACATGATGCACAGGATCAGTGTGTTTTTCTTGAGTTCAGACTTTGTGGAACGATAAGGAAGCAGCCCTGACTGCATTTACATAGTAGGGAGTCAGAAGGTGACATCTCACTTCTGAGTCATATGTTCATCCATCCTCTTAGAAGAAGACTGTTACATCTCTCCTATCAGATAAGATTCTCTTACATGCAGAAGCTTCATCTACCTCTATAATATCAATTAAGATGTGTAAAATGTGACTGGGTTTGTTGGGAACATGAGAAAAATCATCCCAACTGAAATAAACCAGGAGAGCCTTAGAGTAGATAGAGGTATGTCAAGAAAATAGCCTTTACTCGGTTAACAGGGATAGCTGTAAAGAAGTTTTGCTAGTAAAAGTTGCTTCTGCACTGAAGAGAGAAATCTGGCTGGTATAATTCTACTGTAGTCATGCCAGGAAATATTTCTAAGCACAGACAAGGCATTCAGTGGCACTACCCTCCCCAGAGCTGCACCTGGTGTAACCACTTCCATGGTGCAAAATGTCACCAGCAAGTCCAAGTGAGGATAATAGTGTTTTACAGTCACGTTGTATCAACGTAAATAATGAGAGAAGGTGCAAGGTAGTGTGAAATAAGGCCTCTCCTTCAGCGGGGTGTGACAGTGAGTCCAAGCGTGCAATGAAATGAGCAGCTTTTCAGCAATCATGCTGGCATGTCCTCCACTCACTCCCAGCCACCTAGTCCCACACTAGCCTGTCTCCACACCACCCCATTTCTGCCAGGCAGCTGCACGAGGAGCTGGACCGGAGAATATGACACGTATCGTAGCACAACCGTGGCCACAGCAGTGCCTGGCACCAGGACGTAAGCAGTGCCCCTGCTGCACGCCGAGCAAAAGACTGTGGGAGCAACTCCGTGAGAGTCTGAAGGAACTGCTGCGCTTGTTTTTGTAGACAGTGGATCAGCGAGGCAGAGGTTGTGCAACGCCACTGATTTCTGACAGCCTCACTTTGTACGAGTACCCAGTTCGCTTGCCCAGAAAAATTTTTGTGATTGGGCTTAAATTTATGTGACGTGAACAGTGGCGTACCAGAGCGCGGTGTAGATTCCAGCATTACAGTCTCACCGCTGAGAGGGGCTGATGCTGCGTTGCACCCACTGGTAAGAGTATTAAGGCAAGGATAGCAAGACGGTCTCAAATAAGAGGCAGCACGTAGCCAACAGGGTTTACAACAGATTTACTCCAGATGCAAAAAAAGGAGATATTCTCACGGGTTGGGGACGGTCAGCTGGACTGTGGCAGGTTTAACTGGAGCTACAGTAACCCATTATTGCCTCTCTACCGTCTGCTCTTGCCTTTCTGCTGGGAATACTGCCTTCTGCGGGACAGGCATCAAAAGATACGTGTGTATATCTCAACCATTTCAGCGCGAAGTGCAGCGCTTCAGATCAAACCGTTCATAAGCACGTCGCTGACGCGCAGGGGATGTCTGCCTTCACGTCTGCCAGCTCTAACGTACAGACGGTAATTCCTGTCAGATAAAACAGGCAGTCTTGGAGAATAGCAGCCTCCCAGGTGCAGAACCACTGCCCTACCTGGAAACTACATTGGTCCCTCATATTTATAGCCTTTAGGAGAAGTTTATGCCACTTTGCTGGCATGTAAAGCCATGCCCTTAGTGGCTAGTAGGTATAGAAATGAAGAAATTATAATTATTTATAACATTTTGAAGAAGAAAACATTCATTATAGGGCTTCTTTCAGAACGCACATGTACATCTAAGCTTTTTTTACATGATGTGTTTTTTATCTAGGTAAAGTTGATATAAAGTTGAAATAGTGCAATTTTGAAACAAAAGTTAGTGCAGGAGTCAAACTACAACAACAACAGAAACCAAAACTGAAGTTGTAGATTGTTTTTTGGTGGAAATCCATTACTGTCTGGGTTCAAAGGAAAGTGTGTGAATCTGTTTTCAAAAGCACCAAAGTGCTTTTGAAAGGTATAGATCCTCCAGTTAGCTCTCGGTGAGATGAAGCTTTTCTTTTGGAATGAAAGCAGGATGCTTTTGAAAATAACATATCTAATCTTAGTGCGGGATTTGGTTTCTATGTCAGCTGATGATGTCTAAGAAGCTGCTAGCAGTCAAAGAGATACTACAAAATTCAAAAGTGCATTTCCTTGTTAATGTTACAAGTAACAGCAAGAAAAATAATCGGAGAAATATTTTCTTCTCATGTACATTTAACAGCATTTTGTAGCTCGTTTATAGAAGGGGATAACATCCCATTTTTCAGTTTTTCAAACAGCAAGGTGAAAGGCTGATAGCTTTAAAATGGAAAAATATGTGTACTAAACCATTAGTATTATCAAGGAACCTTGGGAAGAACTTCAACTAGATGTGAAACAATTTTTAATGCATTTTATGCAAGTAAGTTGGTTTAATTAATGCTATCCTTTTAAGTTAAGAAGTTGTGTTGGGAAGCCCTTGCCTATTGCCATTAATTTGAGACAAAGGAACAGCTGATGCTTCTTATGACAGTAACAAACCAATAAAAATGCAAAAACTCCTAGGGTAAACTGGCCACACTGAAGACCATGAACATTTTATCTTTGTGCAGGGCATCACATCAGTGTGAGAAAAACAAGCAGAACAAAGGCAGGGAACAAAAATAGCCGGACCTTTGTAATGAACGTAAACAAGAGGGGAAAGAGGATAAAGAGAAATTAGCAGGTATACCTGTGCAGTGAGTAATGAGTATTTTTCTGTGCCTGAGGTTTTATCTTTCTTTCTTTCTTTCCAAAGGTCACTAAGAGAAGGGCCGGGGGGGGGGGGGGGAAGGTGGTGGTGAAGGGTGTGTGTCTGTGTCTGGTTTTTCTCATACACAGTTGCACACACACGCATGCTCAAAATCTTTCCACTGGCTTTTAATTTTAGTAACTCGTTTAACCCAACTGGAAGAGAATCTACAACTTCTTGCTTTTAACATTATAAATACTCCGAATGTTATAAAATCTATTGTAAAAACGTACATTCAGTGGTTTTATGAGGCACAGGACCTGCTAATGTATTTTCAGGGAAGCTTGCATGTACTCTGTTCTGTCCACTGTTGGACAACGGTGGAGAATCCAGGGGCTCACGTTTGATTGCTTGAACAAAGCAGGGGGGTTTAAATTCGCACGGCATTTTAAAAACCTCGTTATTCTCCTCTTTCTCCTCCCCTGGGCTGGGGCTGTAGAAGTGGCCGTAGCACGCCGTGTGTGGCAGGTCAAGCATGCTTTCCAAACACCCGGCGGAGTTCTGAGTGCAAAAGGGGGCGACCTCCTTGCTACGTGAACCCTTGCACGGTTTGTTCAGGTTTAGGTTGTTAGGATGATTTGCCACGATGCATTGCCAATTATGCGGCGCGTAAAGGCAGTGCCTGGGCTTCTGGCAAGGTGAGGCTGGTTCACAGAAATCCGGTTCTGTTTTGAGGTGCACTCTACTGGGGTAGCTAAACACCTGCTTTCTCACCGAGCCGTTCTCCTCCAGCCAGGCTCGGTTTTGCGACGTCAGGTACTTATCGGCAATGTTTTCGGAATCGGAATCGTATTCCGTTTTGATAGGCATGTCCAAGGGAAAGGCTGCGTCATAGAGAGACTCTGAGGATATTAACGGTCTCTGCAGTTTGAGATGGTCCGTCCCATAGCTCTCCGCACAACGCTGTTGTACGCCCGAGTAAGACTGGCAGTTTTCTGCGCTCCCCCAGTGGGAAGGACAAGTTGATGCTAAATTTAAGAAACTTTGGTCTCTGTTGTAGAATGATCCGGCTCTCCTGTTCGAACATGTGTTCATTCGCTGGCTCACAGAGCAAGAGCTAGAGTTTCTTAAAGTCCAGCTACTGTTTGCAGTGCAGTGGTTTTGTACACCTAAAACTGACGTGTTAGAACTGAGAGGCTCCTCTTGCATAAAACACTCACCGTTTGTATGAGGCTCAAACTTCACTTTTACGTTATCCTGTTCGGTTTTTACTGCTGTCCAGTTAAGATGCTTCCACTGGCCCAGAGTTTCAATGGCACCGTTATAGGAAAGTCCCTCCAGGTTTCCTTTCAAACTGGCAAAACCGCTCGGTATCTTCAGTTGTTCATCTTCTTCCCTTTCAATAACAGTAGAAAGAAATCAGTCAATCAGAGGTTTCTAAATGGATGTTTTCTGGGATACAAACGGAGTGGCTCGACATACGTTACAAGCAATACCTTGTCCTTACTATGGGACCCTCATGCTCTTGTCCATATAACCTTTGCGTTTGTTCAGGAGAAACAAGGAGTGTGCGTGCATCTGGGCAACAGTGTGAGCGCACAGCTATGTTTCTGTGGCACTGTTTCATTTAAACTCTGACATGCATTTATTTTCCCATTTCGGGCAGGGAGTTCACAAATACATTGAATTTTGTAGTACAGTATGATAACTACCTTAAATTTTTGTTCTTCCCGTAAAATATATCTCAATTATAATTTTGTGCAGAAATATCTAGAGATAAAAATGCAAAGAATATCTTAAACAAGACATGTTTTGTTAACAAGGAATTCTTTGGACACATAATAACATCCTGATCAAAGCGATTTGAGGGAGAACCATGGAAGTCATATTTTGAGAATGCAGAGTTAGCTGAGAGGAAATAAAATTCCTGAATTAAGTGTCCAGCACAGTCACAGATGCTCATATTGGGCGTAGCTTTGTTTTACATGTCTAACTTAATTCATGTTGTCTTTTGTTGTCTAAGATGGCCAGTGAATACATTTTCCATGACCTCCATCTGAAGTACTCAGCATTAGCGAACAGCTCTGGCAGTGAAAGTTGCCTGAACGTTTCCACACCTGATGCTGCAGTTCTCAGAACTTGGGGTCCAAATTTTCCGGTTCAGGGTTTGTCTGGAATTCACTAACATCATGCTGATTCCCAACCAGGCAGGATTCAGACAGTGCTACGAAACCACCCTCTCTCTCTTCAAACAAGAAGTGGACATCTCAATAAGAACCCGAGCATGAAAACCTGGCGAGCTAGTAAGGGCTTTAGAAGGCTTTTTCTTAGCTGATTACTAACAGCTTTTTATCTTGGGCATGGACTCAATGTGCAAGTATAGGATTTTCCAGTAGAGGGAGTCCATGTTGTTACAAAGAGAGAACGTCCACTAATAAATGTACACCAAGACAGGAGAATATTTTCTCTCTTTTTTCCATGAGGTATTAAATATTTTCAGCCCTTTGCCAAATATTGTTATCTTTATTATTGATAGTATTGAGATGCAATGGGTACGATACAAGTTTGCTGCAGAACCAGTGTCTCGAGAAATAGTCTAATGGGAAGCGGTGGCCTGACCAAATCGCAATAATCACAAAAGCTTAGACCCCCAGATGAAGAATTTTACAGTGAAATACGATCTAGTGAAAATTCTCCAAAAGAATGCATGTTTCCAGCAAGACAGCATACATTTTACCAAAAAAAAGTAGTAGTAAGGATGAAGGCCTTTGCAGACTGCCGGGACAAAACTAAACACAATCTCCAAGGTCAACTCTTGGAACACCTCAGTCTACAGGAACTATCAAGCACACAGGAAGGATTTTAACCACTCAGAGGGTAAAAATGTAGCTAAATAAACATCAGGGAGCACGTTTAATTACACAAAACCCCCCACAATGTAGAGGTAGAGACTTGAATACAAGAAACAGCCCCTTTTAATCTACTTCTTAATAAAAGCTCATTCCCTCACATGGAAAGATGTTTGTGCTATCCCGGTAAAGGTAGAGTTCCACCACCTTCCAGTGGGAACTTCTCTGCTATTCACGTGGATCCTGGGAGATACGCTTCCTGCGAGGGATATCTACTCTAGAAGTTCAAAGACTTTTACATTTATTTCTCGCACCTGCGAGGCATCCAAAAGAAAAAGAACAGGGAGGACAGCCACATTTTGTGCACTGGGTCAGATGGTGGCTGTGTACACCTCCTGGCCTCTGCTTATTCAGTCCACCCTCTTCTCTCTTCCCTCAGACCAGCTTGAAGAGACACCTCCACAAAGCCCACAGGAACTGGAACAGGCCACCCCATGGAGAATGAAAGGCCTATTTGGAAGGAAAGGGTAAAACCCGGTGGAGGGGTCCACTCTGAATGCAAATGTGTGAGGTTAGCTTCCACTCCAAGGCTGAGCGTACAGCCAACTAGATGTATCTATCTACAAACATACACTGAATATGAGCGTCCCTGTTCAGATTATGTTGAACATCCACAACTGAAAATGTGAGCTCAACTGTGATGCATAAAGGAAAAAAAAAAAAAAAACAAACTTAGAAAGCATAATCAAATGTTAAAACACAGTAGAACAAAGACACTAAATCAGCAAAGAGTTTCAGCTGCAAAATAAAGCAAAACCCACGAATATGTTGTGCAAGGAAGTCAAAACATTAATAATAAAGCTTTTTAGTTTTGAAGTATTCTGTTTTAACGTGTATGTACACTCAACTTCAGAAGAAGGAAGACTGAAGAAAAGAAATAAATATTGTTTATGATTCTAACAGCCATTTCATATGATCCCTAAGAAAAATGGATTTCCATTTAGTAAGTAAACAAAATCCTTCTCATACACTTCTTCTCTTAGGTCACTACAGTCCTTTTAAAGATCTCATACATGAAGTATACATTCATTTTTCTGAAATGCACATTTTTTGTAGTATTGGAAAATATACTTACTTCAACATTTGCTGTTGGGCAAGGACGTATTCTGAACAACCACTTCGATACAGAAGTTGAGTGTTAGCTTGAACCCAGACCCAGTGATCTTCATTTGTTTGTACTTTGACTAAAGAAATGCCATTTTCTCCGTTATTCTTTGCTATACAATTTAAAAGAAAATCTATTTTAATACAAGCAGTATTTAATATTTTTCCTTGCCTAAACTATGGGTGAATGTTCACAGGTTTGTTTACTGCCCTGGAATCATCAGCACAGGAATGAACTAGCTAAAATATGTCACACAACTAGGCAAACTACATTAAAAGTAAATAAATATAAAAACCCTAACGAGTCAGTTAGAAACAATTAAACTGTAACCAAGTTTTCACTATTATTTGTTCATTATAATTTTTCCCTCTCAGTAATATTACTATACCTACAAGAAAATGTTCATGAAAAATTGGGCTGTGACAGAGGAATGATTTTACAGTAGTTAAAGGTTTCCAGCAGGTATGACAGGAGGCTGAGTACAACCCTACTCAAGTAAAAGTTGCCCACTGGGGAAGCCTCACCATCAAAATTTTATCCATTGTAAAATCTGAAATACAGCATAGACTCTCATAATATTGACCCAGCCAAACACTGGAAAAGCATGAGTCAAAGCTGCAAGTAACTTGTGAGTTTTAAAGAAAATACATTGCAGTTTTCCTCTGTTTTCTGATCTTTATGGAAAAGTAGCAGGTGTAAAGTATTATCCAGTTTTGCTCAAAGAGGGATAGATATGGTAATTTATTATTAAGATTTTCAGATAATCTTGTTGAATGCAGTGCTGCCATTTTTAGGAAAGCAGACATTGAGTATTCTTATTTACCAGGAGTGTCCATATATCTGTAAACTTGACAACACAGTGTTTCTGCCCACTCTGAAATAGCGGGCTGATTCAGCACCATTTTTTGAGGCAGACAATATTTTTTTTTTTTTTTTGCATTTTTTACAGAAGCAGTTTTAGAGTGAAATAAAAAGAGGGCATTGGGATCAAAATCTGGAAAACCTAACGGGAAAAGAAAAGGCAAGCTTCTTTCCCCATGAATTATATATAACCCAGAAGTGCTTAGCAGACACACCTTTGATTTGGTTTTCAGCAATCTGTAACACGTTGGTGAAAGGTGCACCTTCCTGGTGACTGTTTCTTCCATATAATTCTGCTGCTTCACACAGACCTGAATTACCTTTGGAAGTGGAGCTGTAGAGGACAGAAAATGTGAAAAATTCCTTGTCAGTGAGTGACAGTAAAATCACAAACTCTGAAAGATGTGATCTTGAAGCTGTTGACCATTAGTAAAGACTTACAGTTTAAATATATAGTAACCAACGCTGAATAATTGTACGTGTTTCCTGCATCATTTGGTTGCTGAAGTTAGTGTATGACTGGAATTTTGCATTCAATTGAGAGGAATAGTTATGCTTAGGAATTTCCTGCTCATGCTTTACGATATCTGGAATAATAAGTTTCAGCTTGAATTGAGACAAATGCATCTCTGCCTATTCAAGGTACGTTCAAGATACGTACATCACACCCACCAGCAACGCACTTAAGAGTTAGCATGACTTCAATCCGCAATCATCACCACAGGATTTGAACAGATTCCTTCCAGTCTTCAGTTCAAAATGCATATTAGGGCTTTTAAAGTGTGCAAAATCCATAAAGCCACGTTACAAATTTTTCCCTTTATTAGACCATCAGAAAAGGAATGACTATATAAATTTGCCTGCCATCCCTAGCCAGCATGCTTCAGGCCTGAACCAAAGGAAACACTGAAGTTAAATGCCCACTTCATTCTTGTCAAATCCTTGGCCTCTGTCCAGTCAGTTAGTAAAACTTACGTAAAGCACCTCTGTTCTAGGAGCCGAATTCTGAGCATCAATTAATTTCACTTGGGCCACTGACAAACTAGCAAGTGGAAATGACTTTCTAACTCTGTTCCAAAAGCCTGCATAGCCCATTATATCAGCCTTCCAGTAATTTAATTCTTGTCAAAAGGATGTATGTGCTAGAACCACATTACACGTCTGGATAGTAAATCCACACATACACAAGCATATTCTAATTAAAAGACAAAATATCACGCTGTCAGTCACACTGATGAGCATTTTACTTCACAGCGATGGACCTCATTGCCGTAAGGTTATATTTAACCAAATAAGGGAAAACATAATCCTAACCCCAAACATCAACTAAAATTCAATCATAGAAGAGTAACAAAAATAAGCGTTAGGAAGGAAATGAGTCTGAACACAATCTGTCCTGATCTCCTGTGATTGCTACCAAGCGATCAGCCCCGGGCCATTTAGTGCAATTGTAGACTTATGTGTTCATAATCCTTCTGTTCTAAGATAAATACATACACCAAGTACATCTCATTTGACTCTACGTGAACACCCACCCACACACACACCCACATTCAGCTTTTTAAAGTTTTCCTTCTCCTTTGTTTGCTACCAAAGTGTGCATGTCCAAACCACTGTGCTATCAGAAGATACTGGCTTTTGAGAACTCTCAGTAAAAATACTTTTTCTTTTCCACTTTTACAACTAGTAGAATGACTTATTGTGTTGGTAACTTCTGAAGGTTAGGAAGATGCTCTAACTTTCCAAGTTCTAGATAGAATTACGTATATAACGATATTTAATATGTATAATATATAAAGTACAGCATATTACACTGTAGCTATTACGCATTATATTGTTAACAATTCAGACAAAATATTCACTTTTTAAGACCAATAACTCTCAATTGAGAGTTATTTAGCCTAATTTTTGCTTTTTATATGTTTAATAAACATAAAGCCCGCAGTATACTTTACTAACTGCTAAAAGATTAATTTGAAAATACTTTGTATTCACTGCTGCTGCATCATCAGCTTTGTGTTTTGTTTTCACAAGCAGGTTTTTCATCTTCATTTCTGTCACAGAAGGGAGAAGAAGTGGTACCACTATGCAGAATAAGGACAGCTGAGGTGGCATTACTGTTCCTGATGAGGACTTCTTCCTTTGTCCAAAAAGAAACTTTAGTTTGCCTTGGAACTGCATTGTCTGTTATACAAAAAAAACAACAGAGTTATCATCTTAAGCGTTCAGTGTTTCAACATCTAAAATGTGAACACAGCCTAGGAACATGTTGTTTAACACCAAAGGAGTTTTGAAACAGGGAGAAAAACTAGGAATGTCATTATCTTCATACGCCTTAAACCATGCCATTTCAGGGGCACGGTGAGTGGAGGTACTATCGACAAAAAAATGGACATTTGAGGACATTTTTTGGTTTTTGGGTGTTTTTTTCTTTTTTTCTCTCTTGTGTACTTAAAGCAGAAGTTCTGCATTATGTTCTGTTGGTAAATCAGGCAGTGTATGGTGGTGCAAACAGCTATTTTTTCCGGAGCCTCGCTCCAAAGCTGGAACTATTATTTTTCCATGCTCTGTTCTCTCCAGTGAGATGGTTCCTAATTTCCCCTTGCCCTGCACTTTCTCAGGGAAGTATATGGACTGGCACAACCCAAGGGCTGTGCAGGCAGACACCAAGGGAGAAGATATGCCCAAGATAGGCGGATATGAAGTGCACAGCTTGGAAGGAACCATCTATGCCCGCCTCAAATCTCCGTATAATCAGAAGGTGGAGATCAATAGCAAGCTGCTGCCTCTGAGTGAAAAAATTGCCTGCCACAAAATCAGTCCATTTGGGTTAGGCAGTTTCCAGAGCTACAAGATTAAAACTTGGATGCCGAAATGATTAACTGATACACCAAAAGGACTAACTGGTACTTCTGTTCAGACACACAGTCTTTCAGCAAGTGGACATCTGAGACAGAAGTTGCATTTCCCTGTCTCTGCTGATCCTTTCATTTTCTTTGCACGTGCCATGCTTTTTCATAAGAAGAAACAACACCGGACTTCACTAAGCAAATGTGGAAGTGGTTTCTAGAAATGAGCCACTCTTAGTAAGGATATTTGAGGAACATGTGAGACACTTTCTATTTCTACTTTTTATTCTTAAAGGACCCTTTACAAAAGGGGAAAATGGTTCATTATTATTCCTGTTACTTAAAGCAAATACTTTGTGTTTAAATGCTAATGCTTGAAACTCAGGCTTGCCGCCTTTGTGCTAGGTCCAGTATAAATCAAGGACAGATATTGTTCAAAAGAGCTTACAGCATAGAAGTCTGTAGATACTTTCAGTTTTAAATATTACAACCTTCTTTTCTCCCATCACGCTTCGTGTTAATAAATGTCTTTAGATCGTAGAATCACAGAATCACAGAATGGTTTGGGTTGGAATGGACCTTAAAGACCATCTAGTCCCAACCCCCCTGCCATGGGCAGGGACACCCTCCACTAGACCAGGTTGCTCAAAGCCTCATCCAGCCTGGCCTTGAACACTGCCAGGGATGGGGCACCCACAGCTTCTCTGGGCAACCTGTGCCAGTGCCTCACCACCCTCTCCGGGAAGAATTTCTTCCTGATACCCAATCTAAATCTCCCCGCTTTCAGTTTAAACCCATTACCCCTTGTCCTGTCACTACAGGCCCTTGTAAAAAGCCACCCCCAGCTTCCCTGTAGGCCCAGGTGTTTCTTGTTAGTGCACAACAAATGAAAAGTGTACCCTGTCCGTGGCTCTCCACAATGTTTGTGTTCAAATATTATTCATATGAAGTAATAAAATCTGGTATGTCAGTCATGACTACAGCTCTCTAAGTGAAATTATACTTACAAGGAAGCCAGAAGTACTGTCCAACAAACAGCGAACTCGACAGATGAAACAACGAGTTAAGAAGGACGAATAATCTGTTGTTGTACTGTCATTCTCTTGTGCTTTAAACAATTTACTGAGAATGTATTCTTCTCCTAGGAACAACAGTGGAGACAATATGTATCAGCTCACACTAAGAAAGAATGAAAACGTTCTGTAGCAAATTGAAGAAGCTGTTATGGAAGTTGCTAAAAACTACTTTATGGGAGGAGGAATATTAAATTGTTTCATGTATCGATACATCTGCACATGCTCTAACAAAAGAAAAAAGAAAGCTCTACAATGGGAGTCAGGTGAGTTTCTTTAGAATCTCAGACATATTTATTCCTGAGTTTTTGTGGGGTTTAATGATGCAAAGCAGGGTAACAGATGTTGCTGGTTTTGAGATCAGAGATCACAGAAAATACATTAGCAAAAGGATCAAACTAAGGAAAAATGTTAACGCAAGGAAAAACCAAATAAATCAACAGTGGCGGGTTATCTAATGTTCAGCTGTTGCCTCCTTGATTTTTAATGAAGCGTTTTCCAGTTTTGCACTACAAGTGTATAGCTTTTGAAATACTTATTTCCCAAAAGGCACAAGTATTTGTACAGAAGTATGAACCCAGGATCTGAAATTCTCCACTGTATATATTAGGACAAAAACTCCAAATATACTTTTTATAGTTTGAAATATTAATGCACATTTTTTAGTTTGTCTTCTGTGTACTTCCTAGAAAAAATCTTGCAAAGTCCTTCATGTATCTGTAACACTCTTGCAAAACACAGAAACTGCAAGAAATTCTACCCAAGTTTCATGACTACATTCCTGAGGACTTCAAAAAGGCTGCTGAAGGAATTTTTGCAAGTTTCTCCCCAACCATCTGGAGGCTGCGCTTCCCCAGCTTCCTTCCTCAGTAGGTTCCTCACCTTCTGGTGAAATGCATACATTTTCCTGGGATCAATAATTCTTTATAAAGTTAACAATTTCAACCCCACTGTATTTTCTGTAGTTGTGATTTCAGCTTAAAGCCTCATGTAGGAGAAACCTTGAACACACGTATTGACTTCCCATCCTAGGGAAATACAGCCTCCGAGGAAAAAGTGCATTGCTAAACCCACGTTCTTCTGAAGAGTCCTGTCTGCATAATTTTGCATGGGAAAACAAGCGGCAGAAAGCGATGTCGCCACTGTGGTACTGTACAGAAACGTTTTGCGTGGGATTTTTTTCAGTAATGAGAGGCATACTAATGTCCTGATCAGTGTGAACAAAAGGTTGGTAGGATGAACACTGACCACCGTTCATTGTAATGGATAAGAATATCCATAGTGCATTAGTCAGAGAAAAAGAAAGGAAGCATCAACTTTGTAGCCTCAGTGGCACACCCTACCTTATAAATGCCAAGGATCAGGAAGAAACATCATCCGTGGGACAATAACACTATAACCGGCCACTGTGCAGCTTTCCAGTGAAAAGTCTGACTTGATGTGGATCAGACAAGAGGGTAGGTGGAGTGCAATGCTACCTCTACACAGTGGTGCCTATGTTTCCAATCCACATGTACAATCCCACCTGTTTCTGCCTGTAGTTGCTGTCCAGACAACATCTGGGGAGGATTCATGGCCCAGTGCAGTTGTCTACAGAAATCCTGGCGATCATCCACGTGAATGTAATCGTAGATGTTTTGGTGCATGACATCAGTCTGAAACATTTACAACAAGAAATGTTTAATTTGTAAGTGTAGTGGAGCAGACACTTATCTTTAGGTTGATACTTTCCTTAAAATAATGACTGGTGTACAATACCTTCAGAACAAAGATTGATTTAGGGAAGTGATTTCAGAGGACCCTGTTTTTCACATTCTAAGATGAGTCTTTTTATTCCTGTTTTGTGCACGTGCAAATGCAAATAATGAAAAAGTCTAACTGGCAGCCAGTGTCCGTGGCATCCCCCAGGAATTGATGCTGGGGCCAACCCTGTTTAATTTCTGGATTAGTGAATGATGGGATAGAGTGCACTCGCAGCAGGTTTGCAGAGGGTTCCAACTGGGAGAGGAGGATGGCTACTCAGACCTTAACGGGCTGTAAAAATGGGCTGACAGGAACCTCAGGAAGTGCAACAAAGGCAAAGTTCTCTCTCATTTTGGGTACCCCAGGAAATGAAAGATATTAGCATATGAAAGTCAGCCCAGGAGAGTGCTAGAAAGACACTTAAGAGGGCTGGAGCACAGGACACATCAGGAGAGTTTGTTCAGCCGTAAGAAGGGAAAACTTCAGTAAGAGCTTACTGCTGTCTTCATCAACCAAAGGAGCGGGTATAGAGAAGACAGAGCCCAACTCTTCTCAGAAGAACATGGTGGGAGGACAAGAAGCAAGAGACTCAGGTTGGAACTTGGGAAACTCGGACTTGATATAAGCAAAAAAAGATTCACAGTCAGGGTGGTTAAACACTGCAGCAGGTCTTCCAGAAGGGTCACAGAAACTCAGAGCTTGACTAGATGAGTCCTGGATCTGCTCTGAGCAGGAGGTTGGACTAGGTGACCTCCAGAGGCCTTTTCCAACTGCATGGTTCTGATATTCTGTGACTTTAAAATATATTTACTATACACAGACAACCAGTCTAGAATAGCAGCATCTTATACCGAAACTGAAAGAAAACATTTAGCTAAATCTTACTTTTATAATAGATCATGTAATAAAAGCTTTACAAAAGGAGCAACATTACAAGGAATTAATCTTCACCTGTCAGATCACCAAAAAAGAAAGAAAATTAGTCTGAAATAACATAGTACAATAACTTCATTTCAGTAATAGTGTATGTCTAATCAGTAGTGGAAGGATAGGGCAAAGCAACATTGATTTATGCATTTTAGCAAGCCAGTTATCAGGATTGACTAGAAGAAGGTCACTACAATGAAGGTGAAACAGTAAACTTTCTGAATATTTGTTAATATCTTTACCTGATGAAACCCTAGATAGTCCACAATTGTCGATGACGCATAGAATATCATTCCATCTGCACTCACCACCAACGCAAAACCATTCAGTGACTAAAGAAGGGAAAACAAAATGATTTAAAAGATAATCAGAAAGTAAAAAGTAAAATGGGTATAAAATGTAGTAATTTTAAGAATATTCTGGATATTAAAAAATCACTCTGCAAAGAAGTCAGACATCAAATTTTTGCAGAAAGACTTTTTCTTCCTAACATGAAAATTTATCATCTACTTTAAATTTTAATGTCATTAATTCATATAAATAAAAGCTTAATCACTTGTCATTAAAGTACATTTTTGTTGCTTTTAATTAAAAACATTACATCACGTAATAATTACTTTGAATTTGTATGCATTGATACATACAGATAATGTAATAATCTCCCACGAGAAAATGAGATGCATGTGCTGTTGTAGCTATAACTTTAAAACTGAACATGTATTTTTAAGTATGGCTATTTTCTTAATCTTCCATAAAAATACATACCTAGCATAATTGCATAAATGCAATAAATATAAAAAGTAGGCAATAAATATTTCACTGATATAGACCAATGTTTAGTCTAGAAAAAAGCAGAATTAATTCTCATAGACTCAGTGGTGCAAGGAAAGCCACCAGAGAAATCCAAAAATAAAAGTAAGGATTAAATGAAATACAGGACATAAGCTTTAAGGTCCATCATGCTGCACGCAGCCTGACTGATTTCGCCTCCCCTCCCTGGATAACGATTCAGCAACATGTCTTCACTGCAGCAGGCTTGCATTCCAAGGGAGTTTAGATGATCCTTTCATGGGGTGGTTTTGAGGTCCTTTGAGATTACAGTTCCAACAGCCACTGCTGAAATACTGCTATATTATTATTATCCTTGCTTCACCTTTCCTTTATTTACTGTTGTAGCGATGCGCCTATTAATCCTGACTTAATCCTGAAGCACAATGAGGGCGGATTTTCAATTGCTCAGTAACCAGATACAGTGACATATTTCTGTGAGCTTGGTTCTCTTTTCGGTTCCTAAATAAGGACCAGATTTCCCAGACTGCTCGAAGCCTGTTCCCACTGTGACAATGGTGGGCAGAATTTCAAGAGTTCAGCGCACAATAAGCAGACCTCCTCAGGAGATTTGGTCCCAATCATAAATGCGAAGCACCTTTAGAAACGTGGCCCAAAGGGGCCAGACATGTCCAGAGGTTCTGTGCCTCAAAGAAACTGGGAAATGGTGACTGGAGAAATCTAGTGGAGACGGCAATGGCTCATCCACGTTTGGAAAGAGCTGCAGCAGCAACTGATTCAATTAAGTCCATGTTAACCAAGAGTCATTGCTAAGAACAGTCGAGGGCAAACCCTGTCCAGCTCCAGGTCAGCTCTATAGATACAAATCCTTTCCAGAATAAGCGTGATCTCTGCCCAGTTGGGTTTGTGTTGAACACTAGTTGACCCTTCAAGCACAAGGAGTTGCTGGGCTGGTGCTATTTTCTCCTCTGAATAATGTCCAACTTTGTCCCAGAACCTCACCAACCAGAAGACAGCGTGGCAAGATTTCTGCATCTTCACATCTGTGCATTTCACTGCGCTGAGAGGAGCCTCCCTGGATGGTATCTGTCATATCCATTTCCAGTGTCAAGTGGAAAGAAGAAAGTGTTTTTGGCACCTTGTCTCTTTGGACTCATCTTCACAGCAGTGAAACCATCAGTGATGTGATGTTAGGAATTTTATTACATTTTGAACATCTGGCAGGCCTTTTAATTTGGACAGACTAAAAATTTCCACAGAGATAAACATAGGACATTTAAGGGAGCTCCTTCATGAGGATGTCTGTGGCTGCTATTGTGCACGTTCCAAAAGACCTCCAGTCCAGCCGGGGCAGGTAGAAATTAAGAGCATTAAAGAAATGTTTTTAACCTATGCAAATTAATGCACCAACCCCTATCTGGGAATGCTTCAAAAATGACCACAAGATCTGAATATGATCACGATCAAAGAATCTCATGCAGTATCATGCTGAACATCCTTCAAATGTGCCTTCCGCTGTCCTGCAGACAAGCTGGAGTTTTTCAGCCTCAGTAGGAAATAGATGGGGGAGGACCTGCCTTTGCCAAGGATTATTTTTATGAATCAAGAAATAAATACTCCAGTTCAAAAATAAATCTTCTTCATCCAGCATATAGGTGCATACTCTTTAGGCCCTGGCACATGCCCTAAGAGATCAGTCTCTACCTTTAAGACATAAAACTTGCTCCCCCACTGTGGAAGGTAGGCAGCTTTTGCTTTATACAAGTTTGGCGTTCACAAAGCCAGAGTTGTGCTGGACTAGGTGCAGCAGTTTGTAAAAATGAGAAGGGGAAACAGGACCATGTGTATTTCTAAGGTTTCAGATCAGTGGACTGGCAGCTACACCTGTGAGGTTGGAGGAGGTATTAAGAAAGGGTGGGACAGAGCAAGAGGAAAGAAGTGGAGGAAAGGTTCAAGGAGCCATGTGTTTAAGCCAAGCCAGAAGTGAGTATGGGTTTGAGGAAGGTATGTAAATTGAGGGAATTACAAGCTTTCCCTGTTATGGTTTTGTTTTGTTCTCAAAATGCCAATGTGCTCTCCTGAGTTAAGACCTCTTAACTAAGCATCGCCTGGTTTTCATGAGCCCAAATGCAGACATCAGATGCTCTGCCCTGCAGGCAGAAAAAGCAAAGCCCACTTTGGTGCAACAATAACTTCCATGGAGCCACATGAAGCTATTGAGGATTAACAAAAATTCCATATGTCTAAACCGTATTTGAGCTGTGAAACCCGCTGCTTCAACCACACTAAAAAGAGATGAGCTGGATATGGAGTAGAACTTCATGACCAGTTAGTCTTATCTATGACTGCAAATTATTCTATTTTCTCAATATTATCCTGAAGTGCAGTTCAGTGTGAAACCTGACATCTGTAGCACAGAGGACTGTGAACAGAGTCAGAGCTGGGCTGAGATTTAATCTTTTCTTACCTACTTTCCACAGCTGGGGGAAATGAGGAGTGTGTTTGCTAGCACAGGTCTGGGTGGGTAGCAGTGATTGGAAATTAGTGGGAGAAGACTTGACCTCTCAGATAAATCTCTCAGGTATTATACCCAACTCCATACTCAAGCCCTTCACAGTAACACTGCATAGAGATTTTTCCATTATTCTGGCCAGAATCCTAATGATTTGTTAGACTGAGTGGAAGAGAGAGACAGCTTCAGTCCATGAGAATGAATAAAAACTCTTCCCAGCTTTTTTGTTCAAAGTTCCTGGGTCTCACATTTAACAGCACAACAAAGTATATGGTTCCACTTACGATTTTAAACATGCTCAGTTACTGAAATAAAATTCTCAGCAATAGCTTTCTCTCACTCCCAGTGAAGGGGAGGCTGCACCGGTGTGCTGTATCAGAACCACGTCAGCTGTCCGCCTGCGTTATTGATAACCTGGGGACAGGAAAAGGGCAAGAGGACGCGGACCAGCCTCAAAGCCGTGCAGTTCATGCTCCCTAACGTAAGCATGTCTGCCCAAAACACAGAGGGGACAGCACCAAGCAGTAAAGGCACTCTCCTCATTTCACTTTATTCCTTTTAGTAGAAATAATGGAAAGCCAAAACCAGGGCTCTTGGATTTAAAGGAAATAACCGAACTCCACGGCTCAACGTCAATGTTGCTTGCTGTGTGTACAGCTGGTGTGTTTTAGTCAATAAGGTCCCCTTGCATCCTACTACAACCTTTAGCAATTTTGCATGCGCTTACCCATGCACAGAGGGCCACACCCGCACGCAGCAACAAGCGCGTGTGCGCACACAGTGATATTAGTGTGGACATCAAAACTTTTGCGACAAAAAACAACTAACTTCGAATCTGCAAAAAACACAAACTATCATTTGGTAAACCATATGGATTCAATGACAGCTGGAATTTCTAATCCAGGATAATAGCTGAAACATGTGAGACAGGCTTAAGTATGTATTGTGAACATTTGTTTATTTGTATTTGGCTTTTTAAAAACACTTACATGAGTTTTCTACATTGTACTTAAAAAAAATGATTTTTTTTTTTCCCCAAATGGAAAAAAAAAAAAAAGAGCTTGGCACCAGACAGGGGCCTGTGTTCTTTTGAAAAAACATGTACATCCAATTATGTACTCACGAAAAGCTGCACCTGCTACTGAAACAAAAAACAATTAATCTGTCAGTTCAAAGAAAGTACGACATTATTCTAGTGCCCGCAGTAGCTGTGAGATGAAAGTTATCAGTTCCTTCCATTAAGAACTTTTAGAAACGTTATTAGCCAAGAGGTTTTCTTTGGGAATGAAGGCAAATATTTTGAGGAAGATAGGACTTCCTTTGGCAAGATCCTTTATATATCCTGATATTTTTTCTGGTCCCATAGCAGAAAATCAGCCAGCAAATACTTCAAAGATATTTTGGTCAAGGTCACGGCATAGTAAAAATAAGGAGGGGAGGGGAGGAAAAAAAAAAAAAAAGAAGAGAACAAGTTCCAAGCCACATTTCTCTTATTACTCTTCCTTGAAATAAAGGAAAATTCACTAGCATTAGGTCTCCAGAGACCATGTTACTATGGTTACTAAAGTACAACAGTCAAGGCCTGCAGCCATGCCTTGCTTTGAACAGATTTTCAAGTCACGCAACTTGGGTACTAAATTTCCAGGGTCAGTCGGCTCTCAGTTTATCTGGAACAGTTTCATTTAATAGTGGATCGCTGGGTTTTTGCATCCTATGTGGGATGGGGCCATTTTCTGGTGATCTAAATAAGTAGCTATTTAAAAACTCTGGAAATGATATACTCGTTCTTGTCCTATGAATATTAGGAGGAAAATGCAGACAGTTAATGTGTCTTCTGTCTTTAACTGTATTGTTTAGTGAATCAGTATTTCTTTCCACTGGTGTTTTTAGGACTCATAATTGCTCTTCTCAAAAATCCCTCTGGAATCCCTGAGGTTCTCTTTATAAACTGGGGAAAAAAAAAAAAAAACAACCAAAAAAAAAACCCAAAACCCAAAACCAACCTCTTACAGAACCCTGAAATAAAACCCTGCATAAAAGACTATTCAGAAATACAGTATCTGGTGACATCAGAATATGGCCTTTACTCTACAAGTACAGTATCTCTTAGCCCTCCGGACTCTTATGTATTTCTCTGGTATCTACAAAGCAACTTCAAAAGGAATATTTCTGTGAGTAAGCACTATTCCATGGAAAGGGGGAGTGGCAGAATTGTTTTTAGCATTCAGTTTTGATCAAAGGCTTGCGTGTACTGCTTAATTTTCAGGCAAAAGAAACAAAACAGAAGATGAATTTCCATCATTTGAGCCAGGGGAGGAAGTAAATTCTACAGGCTAAAGCCTACAGCCATGGGTTTATGTGGGAATTCTTTCAGAGGGAATGCACTCGTTCTGACTGATTGGTTTTCACACACAGTGGAACCAAGGAAAAAATTTCAAGGGTGAATTTGCAGCAGACATGTTTCTTTCCAAATATAAAGAAATATGTACATGTGATCATAATACTCTGTTCATTCTTGTCTTCCCAGACAGAACAATGTTCACATCCCTTCCTATCTCCTTGAGGCTGGATATCACTTTAGGCTCCCCAAAGACAGCATCGAAATTCAGCATCTAAAGCTGTGCTACCCAGAGCAGGGCCCGGCAACATTTTCAAAGATCATTCACACTGCCAGAGGAAGTTGAGCCCTGACCCTCCCATTTACTGTCGAAGGCAAGAGCTGTGCCGTCGGAAGGGCACAGACGATTGTGAACCATTCAGCTGGTGAAATTTCTCATTATTCCATTTTTCAGCCTCTCATCCCTTCCACCAAGGAATTAGGGCAACTTTGGAGACACTTGTTTATATATGTGTCTTCGGTCTAACGAGGGAGCTGGAACACTGTGTCTTGTCAGGAGGCAGCAGAAAAACTGGCCTCCTGGAAATCAGTTAGGAAAATGTAAGTCATTGGGCTCTGGTAATTGTGAGCTATAAACTTTCAAGAAAACATAGTCGTTCCCTTGAGGGTGAGATTGTAATGTGTGCACACATGTAAACACACTTTAAACCATGGTGATGTTGGGTTTTTATATGCTTGATATGTAATAAGTGTTGGACACAACCAAGAGCAGCTTTGCCTTTAAAGTTGTTTTGACTGCATGATGCAAAACGATAAACGTCGGGTTTTTTCCCTTATACTTTCCTTCCAAGCTAAGCTTTTGTAACAAACCTTGCTTAGACTGTGTCAAGTCTTTGGAGTAGGGCCTCTCTTTTTTACTGTATGCACGAACCACTGGCCTTCTTTGAGCCCAGTGCCTCAAAACCAAACACTCTGCCCAAGGGCTGCATGCAGCGACCTACCCGCGGCATCGTTCGACTTCGTATGTGCAGACCATTGACGTGGTGCACTCCAGAAAGAGATACACGCCAACTGAATCCCCTTGTTTTCTCAAGCACTGGAAATGAGAATACAGACCGTGCTTCCAGAGCGGAGCAACACTAACGACTCATAGCTTAAAGGCTGGTTAGCCAAGGTTTTGTTGCTGCAGAGATGAATTCATGGGTGACATCAAACACCTCACTGCAATTTTGTTAAATGGCATGCTTATTTAAAATAAATCATTAGCACCATCAATGCTTGCTGTTGATGGCAAGGTTTGGTGGATTTTTTCATGTCTAACTGTAAAAAATTTATGCTTCTTTTCTTTGCATTCCCAATTAGGATTTTGTATGGGAAGTGAGTATATGAATACTACTGGAGATTAATGGACATTATATATGATTACTGGAGACTAGTTACAGTAATCTAAAGAATATTCAAATCATTAATTAAAAAATGTCAGCAAAAAGCACGTTTTTTGATTAATACATAGTTGTATGTATCATGGTTACTGGATATGCTAGTGAGTACTTAGATGAGTAAGTGTCATTCACCTTAGCAATTATCATGAAAGGATACTAAAGTATGACATAATCTTGTATATCTTTTCCTTTAGTCCCCTCCTTAATCATGATGTTGAATTTAAAATTGTGCCCTACCAGTAATGGAACCCTACCGTCAATGCTCTCACAAATACTGTGTCCTGGACTACACTTGGAAATAGTAACAATCTTTATATTGATTTATGCAGTTTCTCATTTCACTTCCTCAAAAGCAGATGTTGTATTCACAGATGGAAGCAAAGCTGGGGCAATATCGTATCTTCAGTACAAGTTCAGCCCTTCATTCTTTCTGAGTTCTGCAGCTGCTCTAGGCTTTTCAGTCTTCTCTTCCACAGTTTCAATATAGAAAATGCAAGCCTGATTAATTCCATTTGAGAAGACTCAAAATGAAGCATTAATTGCTCACTACTCTGCACTTGTAATAACAAATTTAGTTAGGTAGACTTTGCAATAACAAATGTAGTAAGATTACCCATTATCTTCCACAGAAATAACTTACTGAAAAGGGTCTTGAGCAATATTTATACAACAAGTTGGACAATTAGACATATGTAAGTACCAAATGTCTGGATTTTTTTTTTTTCAGTGTTATTTACATGTAAGTGCATCAAATCCCAAAGAGAAGAAGCCGTCATAATATTCCATCCACAGCTGACTTTTATTTGTACTTGCAAACTGTTAACGAGCATGAATGGCAGACATCTCTTGCTGTAAGGAATCAAAACCTAAAGGAGACAATGTTGCAGCCTATATACTGTAAACAGAATGCAATGTCCTAATTTCAGAGCATTATTTTGTTGGGTATTTAGCACTATATATCACATTTTCTAACACAGAACTATTTTGGGGGTGGGGAAAAGAACAAAGCAATCTCTGTTTCACATTCTGATCAATAATATATGCTAAATCAGCAGTTTTAAACACCGTTTCAGGTCAGCAGAGTTTTTAGGGAGTGTGACATTCCTGAATTTGACTCTGGGAGCTGTCTTCCAGTGCTAATTACCATCTTACGCATGTTTTGTATCCTCTGTCTTGTATAGAACAAACTGGCAGCAGGTGTGAATTCTGCTGCTGCTGTCTTACACTCACCCAGAGAGGCAAGGAATGCCTTCTCTAATCTAGATATCAATCAGATGACAGTGGATCATCTGGAAAGAGGTAAGGATGGAAAGCTAGGCACAACAGCGCTAACCAGCAGCAATGCCTGCAGATCTTAAGATGAGTTATAGACTAGATGAACCCCTCCCCAAGGCCCTGCTGCAAATTCCTGCTCTGGTTTGAGCAGACATTTGTTTTCTTACTGCTAAAAAAAGCCCAATCTCTGTTACTGGAGAATTCTGGGGGTGTTGCAGTACTGGGAGGAAAGGCAAACATGCAAAACACATTGGGGAAAATACCTGTTGTTGGCCAACATGAGCTTTTGCAGCTAGGAATTCCTGGAAGAACTGCAATTACAACGGGATACAGAAAACATCTCATTTTTCCTTTTTGTACTCACAAAATGTCAGGGACTGTTAAAATCAGAACGATGGCAATTTCCCTTGAAATTCTTGGAACAGGAACAGAACTATCTGAAGGGTGCCTGTCTGTCCCGTCTCCAAATCAATACTATATCCTTGCTAATAGGAAACAGTACATTTAACGGTCAGCATCATGCTTTTTAATAGCAGTTTTCTTTTCTGTTCAAACCCATCAAATAACATCTTCAAGTTTTATTAGGCAAAAAGTTAAATTGAAATATTCTCAATATTTCCAGTAGAATACTTAAGTTTTTCTTTTGAAAGCTTCATAACCACCAGTCAAAATCACTGCAAATTTGCAAAAATTTTTAAGACAACACCCAATCTTGCCTGGACCCACTATATATCTGGTCACTTCACTTTACTGAGAAGATAACAAGGCTGCAGCTCATTAGCTTTTCTGAGGTGAGAATGAGGAATATACTGGAAGAAAGACTCAGCTGTAAATACAGATTAGGTTACTAATTTATAATTTCACTTCAGCCAGTTGAAGGCCAGTTAAGCAATGTAAGATTGCAATTATCTCTGTTAATAAACAGGCATTATTTAAAGTGTATTTCTACTTCTTTTTGATTTCTTTTTTACAATACTTGACTTTGCTATCTTCAAAACGAGGACACTTCCCCAAAAGCTCATGTAGAAACTTGCACAGAAGGAATGGTGCGTTATGATTGACTTTGTTACTTGAAGGCAAGAAGTCCAGTTCTCGTAGCAGACTGAATCCCGGTGCATCTATACGATGCGGTGCTCACATACAGATATTGAACCTATTGATTGGCAAGAATGGTTGCCAAGGTTTAGCTCTGAAGCCAGTGAGAGAAGAAAAAGCCTAACCGAGCCGAAACGTGAGAATATGTTTTGTTGGGGAGGAAGTCACGTGGCCACTGGACCATCTCCAGAGGCACTGAAATAGCCTGAGCAGGAACAGAGGAAGCGGCTGTGAAAAGTGAGCTGGGGTGGAGTTGGCTGTGATGAACAGTCTGGGGACAGCAACAGTGACCTTAAATTTGGATCCACATCTGGTCAGTGCTCACGGATTATTGATTCTTCACCTTAATGCTACTGATGAACAGCCTCTCCGTTCAGCAGTATACCTAAAATTTCTCACCTAGGCCTCCTCCCATGACAGCGTGTTTGCCTCTGCCCCGACAAATGGAAGCCAACTTTCCCAGTGCCAGTGCAAACCAGAGAGGATGCTGATGTCTATCCTCGCTGCACACCTACGCTGGCTGCCTGCTTGCCCTTCTCCATCACATTAAACATAAGCTGCTTGTTCTGACTTTCCAATCTGCTCACAGCTTGCTCCTCCCTCAGTTATAATTGGTCATTTTATGTTGGAGGAGGTAAGTACTAACTCTCACCAGTCCAACATGTTACCCTCACCCACATGAAAGGTTTGAAAACAAGCACTTAGTGGTGACTCCTATGTTGCCATTAGGCAATCAGGGATAACTGATTTTTCTCCTTCAAATCCTTCCTTAAAACTGCTGCAAAAGTCCTGGCAAAGGCCAAGCTGCTCACACGCTATGAGTACTGGCAATCACAGTTACCATTTGGTTATTTCCATGTGCTCTGTTGCCCATCGAAATCCATCTTTCACCACTTATCTTGTATTTAGGTTGCACATCTGAAGGGAGAGGATCACAGCTTTTTGTTTTGCTCTGCCCTGCTGTCAGGCTGGAGAGTGCCACTTGTCTGTATTTCGGAAAGCTCAGAGCTGTGGCAGCATTGTGATCCCTACAGTTGTAACAGCAGCACTAAGGGCTGAAGGAGAGAGCAAATGGTATTTAGAGGTCACAGGCTTTTCTGTCCAGATTTGTTTGAGAAGGAAAAAAAAAGAGAAGAAAGGAATAAGCGAGAACATTAGTTATTTGTTTAAAGGGCAACAGAAAGGATATTTTTTGCATAAAGTTGTGGCTATGCCAAATTTCAAGTCTGGATTTTAGAAACATGCCTATTTTCAAAGAAAAAAAAAAAGGGGGTGGGGGGGTGGCCAGGGGGAGGGCCTCTGAAATGTTCCTTTGTGTTTTGCCTGGGCCTGGCAAGAAGAAAGTGAATGTACGCATGTGATAAAGTGGCAAGTTACTCCTGACCCCATTTATGGCTCTTTTTTTCATGGATAAATTCTCTGTAAGTCATCCCAAGTGACTAATGTCAGCTTAAATCATGTCATCTGAACTACTGGGAGAAGGTTCATGTTTGAAAACAAAGGGAAGCAACAGGGTTGTTTGGGTAACTTTTAAAAGTTATATTAACCAAAAAAGAAAGTGCACTGAGACTATGAGCTCCTTATAAAAACTTCTTATTTTGATGGCCCCATTTTGAATTAGTAGATTAAAAGGTAAAGCATGGTATCAAAATCTAGCAGGATTTAGGTTAGAAGGACTGTGCTAAGAGGGTCAGCACCATTGGAAGCTGAAAGGGAATTCAAGACCACAGTAAATAAAAAAGTCTCTCTACCAGCTTTTTATTTCTGAAGTCCATGCCTTGGTCATAGCCCTGCATAACAACCATGCAGTCATCTGTCTCCCAATTTTCCTTTTCAAGTTTAAATTAAAAAATAACAGGAAGAGGAAAATCTCTTGCTCTCGGGCTGAAATTCGAACCGGAGCACCTTTTTTAAGAGCACAGTTTTATCAAGTACTGATTACATAAATCAGTTTGGAAGGAGGAAGTGGAATTACACTAACAAGTTTAAAAAAATTACAGGAAACCAAGTGGGAAAAGGGTTTCCTATGTTATTTCCTTATGCAGAGTGAAGAACAGCACCAATAGGATGTTTTCTAATGTATCATTTTCAAACTCCCTTGGAATGAAACTTGAACTGCAGTTCGAGCTGTTAGTAGAGGCCACCTGGAAACACCTTTCGTTACCAAAATGTGCACATACACCTCTCCGTTCAAAGTAACTCCCAGGAAGCTTAGTATTTGCAGCCACTTTTAATGACATAATGTTAAATAGCAAGCTTCAAGCTTGCATCGTATCAAATCCTGAATCCTTAGACAAAAAGTCTGACTTTTATTGGTTTGGGGCTCTATTTGATATTAAAGCTAATGAAAAAAAGCCTCACTGACTTCAGTGGCAACTACCAAGCAAGAACGAAAAATTTCTATTCGTGGTAGTGTCCAAATCTATGATATGGAATTAAGAAACAACACATAAAGGACTTTTCTGTGTGATACAGTGCCTATTCTGCGCAATAAAGTGCCTATACCAGATTATGCTATGGCTTTGCACCAGCAGTCACTTCCAAGCACAAATGCTGCTGGTTCGGTAGCCACATACCTGAATTGCCTCACTAGTCATGTTACCTGCAACTCAAATCCACAGAATTCATCTGCTAAATGGTAGGACAAAAGCATGCCTACAAAACATGGAAGGTCAGTTTGAAAAATCCAACTTCAGAAGATTAAGTAGTTAATGTAATGAAGCTATGGTTGATACCATTGGAGAATTATAAGGGCTGCACCACCAAAACTAGTTTATAATGGGTTTCTGCACTTCTGAAGACAGACATGATTTTGAATAAGTTCTTTCTTTTATTTTTAATAAAAGGACATATATCGGTGATTTTAAGATATTTTTTAAGATGCCCGTCATCTCACAGTCTTTGTCTAAAAATTCAAATAAGTAACTTGCAATTGTAATACTGTTTAGTAAGGGTAGAGAATGAGAATTTTGCCATAGATTAATATGGCAAAATGTCAATAATTTGCTTTTTCTGCCGTTGGTGAAAACTAAGAGGTCTGTCCTGTGTTCGCCAAAAAGGACAAAATCTCTTTCATATGCACGAGGAGATTCCAAAGGATTGAGCAGCCTGCTGCTAAGCATGTGTACTGAGTGCACGAGTCTCCTGGGCATAGTCCCCTGACGTGCTAAAATAAATAAAGATTGGCGAGGTTACCACCAGATGCTCCAGAAGGGTGGGCTGGGCTGCAGAACCACAGAGGTGCAGATGTTCCCACTGAAAGAGCAGGTGATTTCAGCATCTGAGCAATGTGGTGGAGCCTGTCGTAAGGGATCCTGTCTGTTATCACTCTGAACTACATACAGAAAAACAGGCTATGGGGTTTTTCTCTTCAGCGCACGGACACGCTGAGCCTGCAGCCACCCTTCTGGGTTGTAATTCAAATTACGTCTGAAACGTCCTTGCATTTCTGGCACCCACGCATGGATTTTATAGGGAAAAAGCAACCAAATCCAATACCTTGTGATTCAGCCATACGTTTATGGGGTTCTTTTCAGCAGGAAAAAGGTAACTCAGGTATGCACAGCTAATTATGGCTGCTCAGGAAGTGTAAATGTACAGTGTCACTGAACAAGAAGTATCAGGATAGTATGATAACTGGCATCTTCAGTGCAACCATAAAGTAAAACATGAGACAAAACCACAGAAATGTGATTCTTGTGCCCTGAAACCTTAAGAGTTGAGGACTCATGGAAATCTGGCTGTGAACTGGGCAAAAGAGTGGCTTGGAGCATCCTGAAAACAATATGGGTCTTCCCTGAGTGTGAGCTGTCAGTGAGCAGAGAAATCACAAAACAGGCCAGGTCTGCCCTTTATCCATATTTATCAGCAAGATGGGGCATGACAGAACCGGGCAGTCTTACTCCATTAGTATCCGTTGGGGAGCTACCTGGATCTCTTTTTAATCCAGATTCCTTTTTAATTTTTGTGACATTTTGGATATAAACCACTGTTTTCACACCTGAAAAGAATTATGTTCGGTACATCTGGAGACAGACACCATAAATCCTGTGCTGCAGACTACAGCAGCGGAATAGAAGACCAACAGACATCACAAAGAAGGAAAGAAAGGACATCAAGACATGTCCTTCAGCAGCAAGGGTTGAGACAGAAACCTGAACAGCACTGATTTTTCCATAATGAGCAGAAAGCCTGCAGGAGCAACTGTGAGGTGGTCAATAAAGTCCAAGTGACGATTTTAGCGGGGTGCTGCTAAAATGGTGATGGTTACACACAAAGTGGTGTCGGTGGTGATGATGGGGCCACTGCCCGACTGCATGTCATTGAGACAAGTCCAGAGAAGACCTCCCTCTCGACAACAGACATTTAATTGTTCCGATAGGGTAGTATAACATGGGAAAATTACACTGTGCATTTGGGATGAGGAATTATCTGCACAGCAGTGTAGACTCTGAGTCTGGACTTGAGATGGTGAGCGCAGCATAGCTAGGGAGAAGAGAAGGAGGTGGCTAACAGCCACGAGATGATTATTGCAATCAAGGCTATTGCCTAGATACCCACCAGTGATTCATTCTTATTTTTCCAAGTCACCATTTTATTGTGTTTCTCCACCCCATCACCCCATAAATTCTATCTGGATTTATTGACTGCCAATACAATTTCTTTTCCCATTTTTCTGGTTATGGGTTTGGCCCAGTGTTTCTTAAGTATTTGGTAACAGGCTTCATAAACTGAATATAGCCCTTCTGTGCCAGAAGGCATGTGGCACAAGGGTTGCAATACCACCTGTCTTGGAAAATATTTTGACAGGACAAAGTCAAAAATCATTACTGCAGTCAGACCCTTGGCATCCGAAGCCTCCAAGGAGAGCAAAGATTGCAAGAATAGGGTATACTCAAAAAGGCCATTAATAAAATTGGACTTTGGTTCTAAGAGCTTTGTCTGTCTTCCCTCTAAAGGGAAACAAAGATGGCAAGAAAAGACTTCCTTATCCAGATGTGATCTTAAAACACTGGACAATGATTTATTTAGATACCTGCTGTGCTCCACTAAAAAGTCTTTGATAAACTGGTATTGTTGTTTATTCTGTTATTGCTGATGAAAGCTATTTGATTATAGCTGTAAGAAATCCCCATAAAATCTTAAATAGAAAACACATGTTGTGGCAGAGGCCTTTGGACATAAAAAAACATTTTAAACATACTTTGAAGACAGCCTAATTCCATTGTTTTCTTTCAAGCTGAAAGGGGAAATACTGCATTGTTCTAAGACTCCAGAGTCGCAGATAAATTATTTACAGTAATAAGGGTTCTTGTTATTCCATATTTCTATCTATACATAGAATACAGTGATCATATCCACTAAGAAAAAAAAAATGCAATTATCTCTGGTTTTCCATTAACGTTGCAGTCAGGAACAGTATTATTCACACATATTTTGGTAATTCAGATAATGCTGGTTTGTATTATACAAAGCATCTAGGAGAGGTTGAAACGTGCAAGGTGGTTTCAACAAGAAGGAAAGTGGCTTTTGACCACTGAAAAATACCTTTTGAGAGCCAATAAAGTGCCCAGATTCACAAGTCAATATGCAAAGCACAGCAGCTACCAGCAGGACCGTTTGGTTCTCCTTGGAAGGAATCACAAATGTGACTATTATTTAGTTAAAACCCCACAGTCCCTAATCACCAACATGGTGAATTTGTTTGAACAATAAAAAACTCCACTTTTCTTCACATGCCATGGCCACCGAATGAGGATCTGAGCCAAAAGCAGTCCCCAGGGAACATTTCTGGCAGGCCCTAAGGAAAACTCACCGTCTTACTCTAGGTCAGACATGCCCGTAAATGAAGCCTGGGGAATACATTCATATTAACTTGCACTTAATCATCGAATACGTTCAGATTAACATGCACTTAATCAACCAGTTAATGATCCACATTCAGTATGATCCAGGATAAAATCTCCCCCCTATATTCAAAAGGAGTGTGGCTCCTATATACCCTCCAGTAAGCAGAATGCTAGCATATTCAGCAATATTAGTGTCTTGTAACCTAACTAAAATTAGATATCTGTGCTCTCTCCATGTGCTCGTAGCAGTAGGGCTACGAGCCTCATCATTAAAAATTATATACTCACCATATTTATCATTTATTGTACGCTCTGTAGTCCCTATTCACTGACAATGAAAATGATTGCAAATAATACCTGACAGCCCCAAAACTCATTTTTGCACTAGCACTAACTAGTCAGATGCCTCTGTGTTACTTACTTTGAAATGCAAAACTAAAATCTTCTAAAGTATTAAGAGGAAAGAAAGCAGGGTTCCAGTTTCCATGCCATAGACTTGAACAACTTAAGATATTGGATCCCATGACAGAATATCTTTTTTCCTTAATAGTATACAGCATTTATTTGCTGGAGGCTATAGTTTAATTTACATTTACATGCATCTCAGAGCTGTCATTAAAACAGCTTTCCACCGTGAGTATTATCCTATCCAAAACAACTATACATATGTAGCCTTAATCACATAGGAATTTCCAAGGACCTCAGTGTATAGAAGGAATTATTACATCATGTGTTGGAAATGCAGATGTATCTGGGATGGACCGCTGTGCTCTAGCTGGTTCAGTAGTTCACAGCAGTATTAATTTTTCATCCAGATTAATGGATCCAATTCTCAGTAACAGTATGGCCCCTCTACGCTGCTCTGCCAATAGAAAGTCATCCTAAAGGGGATAAAAATACGTAGAAGGAATAACTTCTGCACACACAACTTCCCTCCAAGCACAGAGTTGAGGAAGTAGGATAAATTAAAATACCCCAGAATAATCTCAACTCAGATCAAAAACCAGGTAAGCTCCTCTTTGGCTCCTTCAAAATATGGGCCAAGTAAAATAAACCTCCGCTATCACTCCAAGTGAAAAAGAACTGTGAACAGGCACACTGGAGATCACTGGTAATTTGAGGATGTAAGGGCGCAAGCTACAATTGCCCAAACAGAGACTGACCAGGACTACCACAACTGCCAGGTTTGGTCTTGCAAGAAGCACCCACAAGTGTGATTCTTGAATGATTCCCACCAAGACCAACCATTTGTTCAAAGTTGCCACAAAGCTTTAAACTGAATATATCATCAAACTGAATAAATTTGAGCCAGAAATGACAGAGTTTTTTCACTCACTTCTAGTAGAAGTCCACCTTCTTGTACAGCAGTGTTGTTAGGTATATTGTCTTCTTTTATCGTTTGGCCAACTTGCTTCTTAAAGTGCTTTTCTTGAATGGCTGTTGGAAAGAGTTATTATCAATTTAGAAATCATAATGATCAGGGCTGCGAAACTAAAATTCTTATGTAGCCACTTGACATGCATTGATTTAATTGGGAGTTAATGTCTTTGTGGTCTGGATCTCAGTTACTGACAACTTTCTTTTGCTGTGAGGGAGATAGATACATATTTGGCAGTCCAGATGTTTTATATATGAAATATCTATCACATTTTTTTATTGAACATATTTTTTCCATTAGTGTACTCGACATAAAGCAACAACCAAAACCCACAGGAAAGAAACAAAAGAAAGTTAGCAAGTTGTTTTGTTTATAAAAATATGTATTATGACAATATAATGAAATGCCTATGCAGCTCACAAGACAAGGGATTGAAATAAGTTTCTTATTTTCAGTGCGGACCTTCTTGGCATCAGATTATTTTCAGTCTCGCTTTACCCTTTTCACTGCTATGAGGCTGAGCTTGACTGTAAGATTCAAGGGAATGTTCTTAAATGGCTTCATTTTAAACAGGGGTTTAAAATGTGTTTTAGCAGGTCATTTACTACATGAAATTAATTAAAATCTCTCACTACAGATTAAAATTGCATACATTTTTCCTAATAATAACAAGTTTCATGGGAGTCAAAATAGGTGAGTGCTCCTCCTGCACATGAGTTTTCATTGCTTGATCTGAAATACCTTTGAATACTCAGATTAAAGTCTTCATATCGATATATCCCACAGAAAAATCTCTGAAACTCAATCCCGTTTCTGGGGTTAATGACAGAATTTCTGATAAGGCTGACTCACTTAATACTGGGGCTTCTGGATCATCAAGGGAGTATGACAGGAACCTGCCTTTATCATCTGGTCAGTAGAAACCCAGCAGTCAGCTGCACTCTTTCTGCCCCAACCCAGAGATAGGTCATACAAATATCCCCATAGCAAACAGAGATTCAGTTTTCAGTGTGTTCTCCTTTCCATGGAGATGATGTGAGGGGAGAACTGGGGTTAGTTAGGACATTTGATACACATTGTCGCTTCCAGCTATAGGAGAGCTGGAGCAGCCACAGCCAGGGATGGTTAATAATAAAAAAAAACCAAACAAAAAACCAACCAAGGAGGGTTGAGACAGACAGGAATAGTTTATATCAAATCAGAAAAAGAAGGGGAGACAGCCAGCAAGCCTGTTATTCTCCTGAGCTTGCTGCTAAAAGTCATAATAATGGGATTTAAATTTTTAGTAAGATACCAAATTAAGGGAAAGGACTACATTTTTAAATGGCTTGAATAATCTTTGTTGCAAATGACAGAGGATACGATCAAAGTGGAGTCACGTGCTTTTCAAAGGGCTGTACAAGACCCCTTATCAATGCAACAGCCTAGTGAGGGACTGTTGCAAGATGCATCAGCGTTTTACAACAGATGATGGCAAGGCAGAGCCACATTGAATATTCGTGATGTTTTTTAGCTTACATTGTAAATATTTGCTGCTAGTGATAATGTCGGTCACTACCCCAAAGCAATCATCTCAAACATATAATTAGATGTAATAAATCCCTCCCCTGGGCATGGGAAAACACATCAGGAAAATCCCAAGCTGCCTGAAACAGATCCCTACCCACGTTTCCCAGCCAAAACAATTTTGCGATTTCAGACTTGCAAGCTAAGCTGCTATGAGCGGGATACACAGATTCTTCAATCTGCATTTTCATTTTGCTATACCTTTTGAATTAATTGGAAAAGGTGTCCCCCTCCCAGGTCAGCCAAGCCTTCTGCTACACCTGTCCATAAGAACAGACATATGGATGCTCCTGACAATAATTTTTAAAAGCTATTCTAATGGCCACTTCCAGATTTTCCCCTCTAAGAAAAGACGTTTTTGCAATTACTGACACAGTGGTTTGCAGCCTCTGTCCAGGTTAAAGGACAGGCAGGGAGGGGTGAAAGGAAATGAAGGTTTATTTTTTTGATGTGTTCTTTTGGTGTTGTGAAAATTCCACCAGTTCAAACTTCATCGTTAGTGGAAACTATTATTTTACCCGACTGAGCGGGCCAGCGCTCCCTGCCTGTTTGTTAGCCTTCAGGCTCACACAAACACAGCAGCAGAAGCACAAGATATGTTTGTTCCGCAGCTCGTCTGGCTACTATAAATTCCATCTCCAAATGGAAAGTATTTTAATGTTATTTTGCCGGCTAGAGTTACCCGTATGTTAGGCCACACACATCCGTTTCATAACGTACCGTACTCCCTGGCCTGGGCTGCAAGGAGACCCACGGTACCGTCACAGACGGATGACGCCCTTCGTGCCAAGAAGCAAATGCTCCTCAGAGACAGGGACGCCTGACCCTCACACGTGGGGCAGCAGAGCCACTGCTCACTGTTCACTCTTGTTCTGTCTCTCTGTGCTGTTAGTCCACCCAGGGCTTGGCTGATACGGCTGTGACAGCTCAGAGGCGTTAGTACTGCTGGTACCAGCCCATCACCTGGAGAAAGCAGTGCACGAAGGGCAGAAGACCAGGCAGATACCCAAAATGGATGAGGAGGAGGAAAAGCAAGACGTGAGGAGGGGAGATTTCCAGATGTTATCTGAACAGGCAGAAAAACAGGGAAAATAGAGCAGTCTAGCGATAGCCCTGTCACCACCAAGCATCAAGTGGGAGAACTGAAGGAAAGTGGGTATCCGTTACGATCGGCAGCTTGATAGCCAGGGCCCTGATGCCAAGACAGCTGTGATCAGGCTGAGACACTACGGGAAATGGTGGCCCTCTGGAGCAAAGGTGAAGCCTACGATGATGAAAATGAATAAAAGACTGGAGAATGCAGAGTACTGTCTGTAGTGGGCAGGGAGGAGCAAACTGTGGAAAGTTAAAAAATAACGAACAGCAAAGGATGACTCAGTGACCTGAGGGGAAAACTTCTGGCTGCTGGAGTTCCCATACATCAAGAATGGGGCAAGAAATAAACCTGATAGAGCAGGCAGTCTGATGAATGCTGCTGGCAGTAAAAAAAAAAAAAAAAGGAAAATTTTTAGGTTTCTGGAGCCTTGGACTGCTGTCTATGGAAGAGACAAGTCTTCAGAGTAGATGGTCAGCAATTCAGCATAGAGCACTCGCCTACTAGGTTCAAAACCGGCAACCTGAAGAGATGGGAAGGAGGAAGAGCAGAGGCCTTTTTCCGAGCATAACTGAATCTAGCCTGCACTTCCAGAACACAGAACGAAACAGAAGATGGAGCTGTTCTGCCAAAGAAGATGAATGAGCATATTGATACCATAGGGTGGTGAACACAAGTACCAGAGCTGACAGCTTTGCAAGGTCAGGCGATCTAGTGAGCGTGATGCGATCCCAGGCAACATGGCAACGTTAAAAGCCCACAAGTTTGGAAATGCTGTGTCCTACAGAAGGACAACACTGTGGAAATATACAGGGCAGGGGGAAGGGGGCGAGGAGGAGGAGGAGGGGAGAGAAAAAATGAAGGAAAATAGCCAATGTGATTTCCTGAAGGAAAGGTCAAAGATCCAAGGACATTGTTCCAATTTCTGATCTGGAAGCAGTGAAAAGAGTGGAAGCCAAAAAAATAATGTAGAGTTAGTACTGACGGATAATTAATGCATGGAAAAAAAATCCACGAAAGGGATGAAAAGTTTGGCTGAATGGAGTATGGGACTGTCACAGACAGTGCTGCTGAGCCCTTCACAGCTGCACTGTCTTTCCCCTGAACACTGTAAAAAGCTTGAGATCTCTTTTGAGCCTCCAGTTCTGATATGAACATCACTATCTGCATTTGCAAGTCCCTTGGCTTGAAAACCAAATCTGGAATATTGTAAGGAAGAGAAAAACTGCCTAACACTTTAAAGTCTATAGAAGCTTCATGAAACCAGCCGTTCCCTTTCCCCCAGAAATAACAGAACATTTATTCCTTGCAAAATAGTCTTTAGTTCAGAGGGATGGAAATTTCAGGACTCTCATAAAACTGTTCTTTTAAAACCCATTGGATTGCACTCTCCACAGTGTTTCTGTAGCTCTTGCCACACCAGCACAACCTTCTTTCTTCAGGAAATAATTACCAAAATTACCTGCCAAGCTAAGCTCTGTAACAAACTAATGCATGGTCAAGCTGTACCCCAGCCACCCCAGGGGCCTTTCGGGGCTCAGGCTACCTGCATCAAGCCACAGCACAGGCGACAAATGAGTAGTGAAGGGAGGCTGTTTCTTATCTGAACACCTTGCCTGGGTTCATTTGAGGTGTAAGAAGGGGACAGCACTGTCTTCTTCAGACTCGGTATGATGCAGGCGTATCAGTTTCAAGGCTTTCTATGAAGAGTACCTGTGAGACCATTTATCTCCAGTGATGCCCAGGGGATAAACTGTTTCTTAAAAAGGGCAGATGAAAGTACAAGAATGTGGCTTGCAGGTTCAGAGATACTGCTTTACGAAAATGACTCTTACTTTTGGTAACTGTTAGTTGAAAGGAAGTGAAAACAGGGTCTTTCTTCCTGGATTTTCAAGCTGCAGGAAGAAGCAGCTATGCGTGTTACCCTGAATGTGAAGAAAACAAAACCAAACAGCTAGGAAACAATCGGTAGGAGCAATTCTGCTTAACTAACCTACAGCCATGAACTGAAATGATCTGTTTCCTCTTGCTGTGTTACAGAGAACACTGAGTGACAATAAGGAGAGCTCACATTAGATGCACGCTGAAATAAACCAGTATGCAACATAAAGAACAGTTATTGCACGCTGCTGAATGATATGAAAGGGATGTTTGCACTCTGAAATGCCACAACATACAGGTTGCACAAACGCTCCAGGAAAGGAATCAGCACTGAAATGCACTCTCTGAATAAAAGATGTATGGTGCTCAGTCCCGTTGCAGAGGCTACCAGAACACCAGATGAAATTATGCTAGCAATAATGCAAAGTTTTTCTTCCCAACTTAGCGGTTTTCTCAGTCTGCTTCTTCTTAAGAGACGCTTTGAAATCCGACTGCCCTTTGAAGTTTCTCGAGTACGGCATGACATTTATTTAAGGTACAACCCGAACTGTTTGCCTTCCAGATCCCATCCCCTCTTTCTTTCAGAACCCTTTTTCCCCTTTCCCAGCCAGCCTCATCCATTCTGCCCCGCACGCGAGAGGGGCATCAAAGAGATGCCACCGCTCGGCAGCCCTCCTCTCCCCATAGCCCTTGCACGGAGCTGGTGGGGCCACCTCGCCCCCCTGAGACCCCCAGCCCCTACCCCTCCCTGTCCGGAGGAACCTTTTGAAGGGGAGGCAAGGGGGAGGAGAAGACCCTGCTGCGGAGGAGGCAGAGTGCTGACTAACCCCAGTCCCGCTGTCACGCAAGCCTCGCTGCCTGTCAATCTCCCGGCGGCTCTGACGGGGGCCTGGCGCCCATTCAAACCCTTGCGTGCGAGCAGACGAGCCGCATTACCCTATGAAGTATTTCATAATAACAACAGCTGTTAAATATTGATGACTACTGGCAAGCGCTGAATGCTCTTCGAGAAGGTTAAGCCTTCGTGTAATGGAACCTAATTCCTCATTATATACTGTATCAGATATCTGGAAGTTGCCTAAAAAAAGCAAAGGGGCTTAAAGTAAAGGATCAGAAAAATAACTCTCGTGCAGCAGGGAGAGAGGAGAAAACCCGCAGTGTGAAAGGTGAGGAGTGTTTCCCCGGAGTCCAATCCGTTTCCAAACAGTACAAAATGCTGCCGGAGTGTTCATCGAAACGTTTGGTTTCACAATATTCCCCTGGACAGTTTTGTGCTTTTAGAAATTATTGAAGGTGAGATAAACATTCTAAAACAGCAATCCAGCTGCCACTGCTGTCTGTGTAAGAGTACACATGGAAAGTATTTCTACAGAAAAACATGGAAAAGAGGGAGAAAGCTCACATTCCTATAGTTTTTCTATGAACATCAGCCCTGAGAGATCTGGCTTGTTAGAAAATGTAGTGATGATCAGACAAGATCTTAAGTATGAGATTTCAATGAGGGATTCCAGCAGGCGAGGAAGGGAGGAGAGCTTCTTGCCTTGGGCAAGTCCTGATGTGCTCTCCTTCTGTTCCCAGAAGAAATCCCCCCTCTTCCTCATGCTGCCCCCTAAAACCCATCAGTCCTATCCTTGACCTAGCTGTTAAGAAAGGTCATCTCAGAAAGAGAATCAGTTTGGGGTAGGAGTTCACGGTTGCCAGACTGAGTCTTTGGGATGGAGCTGGTGTGAGGCAGTACTGGGGAGTCCAGTAAAAAGGCAGCATCAGCGTGAGGGTGTGGGTGAAAGGCGAAACACAAACCCAGGACTTCTTGGGGAGGCAAACAAGTCAGGGTACTTTTTTCATGCATGTGAAAAAGAGATCTGTGTGCCTTTGGGGAATACAATTTAGATGAGGCAAGCTGAGAAGCTGAAAATAATTACCTGCTTATGTTCTGTTGTGCTGCAGTGCAGGGAGTTCTGTGAAGCTCTAGGAAAGTACTATACCTGTGAGGAACCCAGGCTTATTTATTGAGCTGGGATAGGGAATCATGGAAACTTAGGAAATTGCAGGTTGGAAGGGACCTTTGAAGGTCATCTGGTCTACCACACCCTGATAAAATAGAGCTAACGAGTTAGGCAGGTTGTTCAGGGGTTTTGTTGAGTATCCCCAGTAATGGACATTGCACATCCCCTCCAGAAAAGCTTTCATTGTTTAATTACAAACAGGATTAATTTTGTAAGGTAAGAGCTGCTTATGAGTTTAGGTGAATGAGCATTAAGATAAGTTCTGGACAGACACTTCCGGTTCCCACAATTCTTGGTCTGTAAAATGTGTAGAATAATTTAAGAAATGCTGAGAATGGTTAAGTGGCTGTCATGAAAAGCATATGTATATGGAGGATATGTGAATTAAGTTATTAGCTATACTTGTAATTATTTTTTGGATGGTTTATTCTATCTGTATCTCACATAACCATCTCACAGGAAAGAACACTTGTATGTCACATTCTTATATAGTCTGGGACTGTAACATCTCCCTTATCCCATAACTTCTGATGGATCAAAGATGCAAAGAAAAGCTGTGCCTCTGTGAAACCGAATTGTGTACTAACTGTACAAGAAACAAACGCAAAATAACTTGTCTAGAAAGCCTATTTCCTCTCTGCAGCTTACTGTTGCAACCTTTCTCTCTTCCTATGACTCAACCGATGATCCCCCCGACAGACAACCCCATGTTGTGCATTGGCAAAGAAGATATTTTAGAGATCTGTTTGCGTCACTGTGAGTAAACATTTGAGTTATCAGATGGTCTGGTAGACTATATTGGCTATAAGACTGTCAAAGGCATGCAGTCCTCCTAAACTATCCCTAGATACGACTTATTCCAAATAATTCTCTTCTATTTCATTTTCATAATTCCATTTGATTACCTACTATTTTAAATATGATGATTTTATGATAAGAACTGATTGGTTTATAGGTTCAGTCCTGGGGCCTTAATTTTATCCCTGTAGTATTCCATTCTTAGTTTAATTAAGCTGTAATACATTGTCTTGACTGAGTGTGTATTTGCTTGCACACCCTTTTGAATAAATCCATAAAAGGCAAATATAAATGGGTTATTCTGTGAAAACACAAAATGGATCACAAGCTTGGGTTGTGAGTAAGAAATCTGCAAACCCCTTAGTCCACTTTCAAATCAATACCTTCTTCCTTCATAAATACCAAGATGATTCCAACAAATTTCTTGCCCCTTGAGTCATCAGTTTGAAAATTAGATGACCATCAATCAGAATCGAGATACACAGCATAAGTTTAGTGTAGAAAAAAAGTAAATTTAAGAGAACTATTCTGTATTTAGAAAACTTGCTTAACACTGCTTAGTTCCGGACTTAAGGACGTCTTACAATCAATGTAGTTTCATGTTTGGTTTACTCTAGTTTCCATTTTCCTCTGTACTACACTCTGAAACACTGCATGTTAAGTTGATGCAGAGGGATTTGGACTTCACCAAACTAATCCACATTAGCCTTAAGTGTACTGCAGTGTGTTCTGACCGGCCACATCCCGATTGCTTGAGTGGAATCTCAGCAAATCCCACCGATCATGATATACATACATCGTCAGAGGGATAGCACATCAGGACACATTGTTTCTAGGATCTATGGAGCAGATGGCCTACCAAAACATCTTGCAGTTTCCCAGTTCTTCTAAGTGTCCTTCGTGATGGCTTGTTGGGTGAACAGCTGTTCATCTTTTCCCTTGTCTAGATATTTTTAAATATTTGGACAGGGAAAAATAAAATTTAGGTTCCCTGTATCCTCTGAATTCCCAACACTTTCTCTCTCTCTGGTCCCAGAATGTAGTCCTCTTTTGATATGGCTCATATTATTTCATTGTCCCAAGGCCATTTTTTCACTGGTTTGACTCTCCCAATGAAAATAACACAGTGATGGACACGGGAGTCCACAGCAGAGGCAGCTGCCCTTTGAGGAGAAGCTAAAACAGCTGTGACTGTTTACTGGAGAGAGAAGGGTGAGGGGAGATGTAACAGGTTTACAAGATAGTAAAGGCAATGGATAAACTGAACGCAGAACTGCTGTCCACCCAACCGCACAGTATGAGGGCTGTGAAGTGTCCAGTGACACCCGTACAAGAATGCTTTAAAGCAGTTAAAGCAAAGCCATTTTGGAGACGAGAATACCAAACTAGATGGACCACTGGTGTGACACAGCAGGGCATTTCTTATTTTGTTATGTTCTCGTTGCAATGCCATGACCTTGTCCACGAAATCTGTTGCAGACAGAAAATAAACAACAAATGAGCAAGAGCAGCATCTGTGACGTGAAACAAAGTATATCACAGAAGGGACAACAAGAAAAATCAGAACCTTATGAGAAAGCCTGTATGTGACTAAATTTAAGCCGATGATGAAAGACCAGCTTGTGACTAATCATTGCATCCAAACAAAACAAACAAAATATTTATGATAAATGGCCTATTGAAATAAATTTGAGTCTGAAATATATTTCAGACACATAAGTAATGAGACCAAAATCCATTTTTACTAAAATGACAGCTAAGAGAAAGCTCTATGTGCTCTTAAGTAAGCAACTATGCTCTACTGGAGTCATCCTCACTTTTAAAAAAGCAGACTGGAAGAATTGCTTCTTACAGAAGAAATGCGATGAAGTCCTGGTAACAGATTTATCTTGGGACTATCAGAACATCTTTAGTCTTCATTGGCTGAAGAAGATGTACACCATTTTACCCTCTTCAACTTAGATCTACAGTTTAGAACATTTAGTAAACCAATCCCTGAAGAACGAAATCAAATCAAAGATCAAGCACAAAAAGAAACACAACTAGGAAAGTGTATGAGAAAGCAACTTTCCTCCTTCCTGATTAAATCAACCTGACAATGACCGACTTATGTGAGATTTACATGATCTTTGCTTGCCTTCTTGGATTTGATAACCTCTTTTCCAGGCGTGTTTCAAACAGATCATCTCCTGAGCTTCCACTCCTCAATTTCTGCTGTTTTTATAACATTCTTGTCCCTTTGTAATTTCATTTGCACCAGTCTGCATGGAAAGGCAGGGGCCAAATTCATACCTGATAGCTCCAAGAGGGAATTTAAGTCAGTACCTCTTAGAAGAGAGTTTAAAGAGCATGTGTCAGTAGGCCAGTATATCACTCAAGAGACTGTTTAAAAATAGCCAAAGCACACGATCTGGAGAGGATAAAGGAAACCTTTAAGATGAAATAAACATTGCATCTAAAATATTCATGCTGAGACCTTAGTGCACAGGATGTGCATATGTTACCCAGAAAACCAAATCTGGCTTCATCAGTTTCAGAGTTAGAAACATCGTAAGAGCAATTCCTTAATATCTGCTTTACACAGCTGCCATGCTGTACCTGAGATTAAAGGCAAAGACACAGCCACATTTGCTTTCCAGTGTACTTTAAATAAGCAAACCCACTTGACTGGGTAAACGCAAGAATCTCCACCTTTAAGTCAGATGGATACCACAGCACACTGCTGCACAATCACCGGTAAACCCACGCGCGCACCACAGAACACGGCACTCTCCTTCTAAGGCAGAGCTGCTTTGCTTTGGTCCCTTCTGCTATCTGTGGAGACTGCCGCGATGAGATTGACTGGATGAAGTGCTGTCTCGAGAGGTTAAAGGAACATAACGAACTGTGGGAAAAATATGTCTGAGAGGAGGTCCTCGAGCTTTGGCTTTTCTGCTTCAGGAAGTAAGAGAACGTGACAAGATGCAGGCAAAAGAAACGTCAGGGACAGTATCTGAAAGTTTAAAAAATTCTGTCAGAATCAACTTTCAGGATAATTTTTAAACACTGAACTATATTCCAGAACTTTTCAGAATGCTGAAGAAAACCAGTAGCATGAAAATCTTATGCCGAAACTCAGAATGAAGAGCAATCCAAACCCTAAATTGACAATATTACAATCCTTGGATATCTTTAATGTGAGTTTATACACATTAATATTTTAATGTATGCATTTAAAGACTAGTCCTGAAAAGCTAGCCAGACAGATACACCTTGCTCCCAACTGGAATCTCTTGTAAGTCAGAGGGCCTGAAAAGGCGCTATGGTTTGTCCAAAAATAAATTGCTTTGCAGAACAGGAACCTTCTGCAGAAGTAGAAAAAGCATGCACATGATGTGTTCAATTACTAGAAGAACCTTCATTTTTCACTTCCTCACAAATGTTTTGGTTTGCCCATTTTCACAACCAGGTTCTATGGTCAGAAAAAGATCCCATGCAGAACCTAAGGACCTTAAGCAAGCCAGTAGTAGGTTTAGATGTTCTGTCCCCCTTAGTGCTAGAGAAATCAAGTTTTTTAAAATTGCCACAGTCTCTAGGTCAACGATCAGAATTAGGACCTTCAGGTTTTCTAAGCATAATAAAAACCACTGTCTTTAAAAAGGCAGGAAAGTTATTTTGGCACTGTTTTAATTTGCTTTTTGATTTTTAAGAACAGACACTACTTAGATATAGTGATAAAATTAAAAGGCAGACGCAGAGTTCTTATCAGACTTGTCCCATGTGAACACGAGGAAAAACCATCCAATGTTGTGCATTTCAGAAACAAAGTTCTAGCTAATAAAATATAACCTTTTCTCTAGTTCCAACTCTTCTGCATATGTGTCATTGACTTGAACAGGCAGGTCTGACTCTTGTGAAGGTGCCTGCTACCTTGAGTCATAGCAAGCTACCAAAGAAGTAATGAGTATTCCTTATGGGATGAGGACAGGAATCTTGTCTCCCATGCATGAAGCATATAGGATTGCGGCCTCAACCTTCAAGGCAATTATAGTTAATTACAGCTTTCACTGAGTGATCAATACTAAGCGAATAGTATGTACCAAGAGAATTATGATACATAGATTACTTGTAGGGCTTCTTATTCTGCCAAAGTCTTCTGGATGAAAACTGGTGATTTTTTACTGACTGAATCATCAGATCTGTTTTTACACTAATTATGTGACATAAACATCAGTTTTTATTGGGTTTTCATCAGTTATGATATGATCTTCATTGGATATACACTGCAATGTGCTGCCAGAGTCAGTCCAATAATCATTGAAACAAAACCTATTAGCACTACGCTAAGGAAAAAATGAATAGGTTTAAGGCAGAAAACGAGCATTGCAAGTTGCAAAACGCAAAAGCCAAGATGTTTCTACACATATTCTTAAAAAAAAAGGGAAAGTTCTCTGGAGAAAATGTGTGCTCTAGAGCCTGCTTTGTTTTAAGCTGAGTATTTTTCAGAGGAATCATTAGGGACTTATTCTACAAACGCTGCATCCAGAAGAGGAACATTTTTTCTCCTGCCGGGGCAGATTTGCAGGGAGGAGGCTCATTTCTGCCTTGCTGGTCTGGCAGGCAGCAGAGCTCTATTCCTCTGATCAAGAGATCACTTTCATAACCACTTTTCTGAGGTCACAAATGAGTCTGCTGCAGTCACGCAACCCCTCGCCTACCAGAGCTTACTACAACAATACAGGTTCACGGAAACCTTTTAAAGAGGCAGCCCATCCTTTAGACCCACGCAGATAGAAGGCACACGCATGTTATCGCACGGGCTTCCCCCAGAACGTGTCACGGCATTATTTTATTTCAGTTTGAGCAGGGAAGAAATGTATGGCTTGGAGTTTTGTGTGGATGGAGTCATGCTGCCTGAACAGAATTAAGTAAAAAGTTAAGATAAATAGCCCAACAATTCTTTTAAACTATACTGACACCTTTTTCATATATTTATTCAGCACATTCCTTCTCATTACATTAAAGATCCGTGTCTGCCAACCATGTGCTACTGTGAATTATGCTAATTAAGATATTTAAAAACCATGGTAAACAGTCAAACAAATATTAGATTCAATAAACCATAGATGTCATTGCCCTGAATGAAACGCTGCCCTGCTGCAGTGTTAGGAACAGCAATGCTACAGAAATGGAAGAGCAGCAAACAGGCTTACTGTCAAAAAATTTGTTCTGAAGAAATGCTCAGAAAATACTGAGTACTAGTAATACTCTAGTACAAGTACTAAGTAGAGCCTGTTTCTATAGTTGACAGCGTTTCCCACAAACAACCAACTGTATTGGGTTTGCAGGGCAAGATTTTGGTAGTGCGGGGATGCTGGAGGGATGGCTACAGTGAGAATCTGCCAGAAGCCTCCCCTGTGTCTGACAGAGCCAATGCTAGATGGCTCCGATACAGACCCGCTGCTGGCCAAGGCTGAGCCCATCAGCAATGGTGGTAGTGCCTCTGGGATAAGAAGGGGAAAAAGTTGCTGCACAATGGCAACCGCAGTTGGAGACAGGAGTGAGAATATGGGAGAACAGCAGCCCTGCAGGCACCAAGGTCCGTGGAGAAGGAGGGGGAGAGGTGCTCCAGGCACTGGAGCAGAGATGCCCCAGCAGCCGGTGGTGCAGCGCACGGTCAGAGAACAAGCTATGCCCTTGCAGCCATGGAAGGTCATGGGGGAGCAGAGACCCACCTGCAGCCTGGGAACGACCCCACACTGGAGCAGGGGGATGTGCCTGAAAGGAGGCTGTGACCCCGTGGGAAGCCCACACTGGGGCAGGGTCCTGGCAGGACTTGTAACCCCGTGGGGGATCCAGGCTGGAGCAGTCCATGAAGAACTGCAGCCCTTGGAAAGGACCCACATCAGAGAAGCTCATGGAGGACTGTGTCCTGTGGGAGACACCCCATGCTGGAGCAGGGAAGTGTGTGAGGATCCCTCCCCCTGAGGAGGAAGGAGCGGCAGAGATAGCGTGTGATGGACCGACCACAACCCCCACTCCCCACCCCCCTGTGCCGCTTGCGGAAAGGAGGTAGAGAAATCAAGAGCAAGGCTGAGCCTGGGAAGAAGGAGGGGAGGGGGAAAAGTGGTTTAAGATTTGGTTTTAGTTCTCATTATTCTACTCTAATGTGTTTGGTAATAAATCAAATTAATTTTCACCAGGTCAAGTCTGTTTTGCCCGCGACAGTAGTTGCTGAATGTTCTCCCTGTCCTTGTCTCAACCCACAAGCTTTTCGTTACATTTTCTCTCCCCTGCCCAGCTGAGGAGGGCAGTGACAGAGAGGCTTCGGTGGGCACTTGGTCTCCAGCCAGGCTCGACCCACCACACCAACATACCGGTCTGTTGTATGGACATGCCTTGCAGGTGGCAGCCGGAATGGCCTTCAGGTGATGAAGGGCAGGTGGGAATTTAAAGAAAAAAGTTAAAGACATTTTTCCTCTCATGGTAAGTCAACTCTACCCAATGGAGGGGTGGGGGTTTGGCCTATTTTCACAAGCAGTTAGCAGGATGAAAGCAACCGTTGTTGTTCCATCATGAATTGTTTGCACTAATTACCCGAAATAAAGTTTTCTAAAGCTGTTAAATTACTTTAGAGCCTACGATTAAAAAAGTTAAGTTTGATGTATTGCTCATTGGCATTTTATGAGGATTAGTATACAGACACATTTCATTTAAAGGCAGCACAAACAGGCTTGCCCAAACCAGCTTTATAATCCAGCTTAAATAAGTATCAATAGCAATGAGGGCACCGCACTAAGCCTCTTGAGGACTCACAGTGTGGGCCGAGATGACTCGTTTGCACACTGTCCCGTGAATTCACTGCTATTATTAGCCATCCTAGCCAGCTGAAGCTTGTTCAGGTGTGCCCACACATGCTGCAGACAACTTCAGGGACTCTGAAGATGCACCCACAGGTTCTGTACTGCCTTTGGCTTCAAAGTGATTTTCAGGCTTGACCTTGATGTGTATCTTCATCCAGCTCAAGCCGTGGGAGAAGTCACCACCCATCTGCACTGCAGTTTGCACAAAAAATGACATAGCCTAGCTTTGATATGAAACTAATGGCATCCCAAAGTCAGCCTCGTCTCCTCTCCAGGTCTCACCTATATTAATGGATGGGAATTAGGCTGGAAACTGGAGGGATGATCGTGAGGTTGCTGCATGTTGCACTTGCTCCATGGACGGGAAGTCAGGGCAGCGAGGCAGGCTCAGCCTCAGACACCGAGCATCACCACAATTTCTTGGCTCAGACAAAGTGCTGGTGGAGGTGGTGAGACAGAGACTCCGATCTACAAATGGAGGGTGTTGGCAACCTCCAGAGTGACCTCGAGGGTAACAGCACCAGTGCAGACAAGGCTGTGGGCATTTCTGAAGATAGGTCATAGTTTCAAAGATTTCTGAAACTTCTGAAGGTGTTGCCCCGCACCTTACATTATTGGTTTGTGCCAATTTACTTACCCCTACTACAACTTTCCATGGAAATGGAAACTAGACGAGGTCGACTCCTGCCTACACAAGGAGATGTGACTTTGTTCCTCTTCAGGAAATCTGGCTAAACCACAGAAAGTTAATCTAAAGTGAAAGAGTGTTGGATACTTGTGCAAGTATTTAATCAACATGGCAGTTTTTCCTTTCTAGTTATGGAAAGAGATACAAGAGAACAAAGTTGTGCTACTTTACCTTTACAAACAAATTACACTGTTCTTCTGGAGGCAGTTGGCCAAAAAATCCCTGGTAACAGCAGGAATGAGTTTACATATGGGCATTTCAGGGTAAACAGATGCTAGGATACTTGCTGCTCAACTCTGTTCTGCACAGCAGTCTGGCCACAAAGCTGGTAACTAAAAAGCCTTGCCTTACGGAAAGTCCTTTTTATATTCTTTATTATTTGAAAATAAACTATTCGCAATCTTTTCTCAAGCATATGACCTCTTCTACTCAAAGACAGTGTGGTCAATTGCTCCATTTTCTAAGGAGACGCAAGAAGGCATCTAATACATGTGCCTAAGTGCCACTGGACCTGCAGTTCTAGAGAAAGAACTGGTCAATAATTTAGTATAGTGAAATCAAGACAAACAATGACCTCTGTTAGAGCAATTTCCAAATAATTACTGCAAGCTTTCTTCTTTTAGGGTAATTTCCAAATAATTACTCAAGCTTTCCTCATTCCCTCCTCAGCTCTGAAAACTTGTACCTGACAGTCAAAGATCTGTATACCACCTATATATAAGAGAACATGCAAACAGTAATTTGGATTAGCTGCAAATCTGTCTTTAATTTTTTTTTTTTTTTTTTTTTTTTAGTTTTTTGTGAAGCATGTTTCGTTTGAAGATTATCCAGATAAATGGAATCCAACTTACTTATATCCCAGCAAATAACCCAAAATCAAACGCTTTCCGATTAGTGTAATATAAATCATTATTTAATAAATAAATTGGCTTTAAATAGCTACTAAGAAGTATTCTTTCATTAGAAACATGTTTAAGTACTGTGAAAAATTACAGTAATTACAATCAAGCTTTAAGGAGTTCTGAGTAACTCAGCTACAAAGATTACAGCAAGGATGCTCAAAAAAACCGTCTCTACCCTCACCCTCTTCTCGCTGCCCCAAAGTACACTGTACATGCACGGTGCTCAGCTACCTTTCTACCGTGACCCAGTGATTTCCAGACAGCTTTTTTCTGGCAGTGGAGGAAAAAAATGTGTCCTGTTACAGCAACAAAATGAGGTTCTAGCTTCTCCAGGGCTGCTGAGGGATACCCAGCACTGTCCAAGTAGAAGGCAGATTAAAGAGGACAGCAAATAGTGTAGCTGCAGAAATTAATTTAAAGCAAGTTGTTGTGATTGAGCCTTCCACATGTGGTGGTCCATACAACCTGTCCCAACACAGCACACCCTTTGCCTGATGTGCAGGATGAGAAAAGGAACTAGAGTGCCTAACCATAGCACCCCGGCCAAGGCAATGCAGCCAGGAGTAGATGGAGGCAAGGCAGGATGGGGCAGGCTGGGAGCAGGGCAGCTGGAACATTCTTATGCCTGATGTATTTTCCACTGCCCAGATGTTCCCCAGTTGACTCAAGCCGTGAGATGCTAGATGCGCCAGTCCCGGAGGGTGTTCTGACCCCTGGGAAGTGCTAAAGAGGCCCAGGCCTGCCCGGCATCAAGGAGGCACAAAGGTATTTTGAAGCTCTGATCGTCTCTTCTTCCACTTGGTCCCTGTGCCAAGTTCAGCTGTGATGCAGGAACTCAGTTGTGGCGCAAGATTCGTTTTGTACGTTAACCCGATGAGCTAAAATACCATCTGAGACCAACATGTAGTTAATTGCTGTGAGAACAAAACTTTGGATTTCCTGACCTATTCAAAGTTTGAATTTCCCATTAACTCCACACTCCCATACTAACAGATGGTATACAGGGTGTAGTTTCAAAACTCTCTGCATCGTAGCGTATGCAAAGAGAACAAGACGAGCTGAATTGCACCCCCAATGGAAACCTGCTCTTTATGTGCAGAATAGTAAGCTTCTAAATAAATCAATTAATGTGCCCAAGCAGCCCCCCTCTTCCACATGGATAATCCTGGCTGAAACTCTTACGCCACAGCTCTCCCTGCCATGGAGCTGGAAAAGCACTGGTTAGCGGAGCTGACTCATCAGCTGAATAGCCCACAACATCAGCCACAAAGGACCAGGAATGCTGGTGGTGGCATGAAAGCGTGTGGGTGGGAGCAAGGAACAAGCAATCATCTGGCAGCCTAATGCAGTAGGGAGGGTTGACAACAATTCGTTATTTATTCCCCCCTCCCGCCCTAAGGCTTCATCCCCTCTGCTGCAGTGATTCTCATCATCTTGACGCTGTGGTAGGGCTCTGCGTAGGGGAGGGAATGAAAGGTACATCCCCTCCCTGTGGCCCATGCAATGAAAGCATCAGCAGGCTATCAGAGCTCGCCACACCCAGACCACATAGGGCAAAAGGCCCTCATGGAGCAGAATAGAAAAGAGGTTTGCCTGGTCCTTCTTTCACCCAACAGGAGATGAGAACAATGTCTTACTAGAAAAAACAAAAAAAAACAAACAAAAAAAAAAACAAAAAAAAGGAAAGAAAGCACTGCTTTCCCACCAAAGTTACCATGTTAGTAGAGAGGAAGAGATGGGGATCCAGTTCTGGAACGGCAGAGGGCAGAAGTAAGAAAAAGCTCATAGGGATGAAGCAAGGAATACAGGGAAAAGGGATAATGTCATAGCAAAGGTGGGAAAAGAGGAGGAAAAAAACCTATATGGTGAAAACAAGAAAACCTACAAATTAGAAAGATGCAAAAAAAGAAAAGCATTTCAGAAGAGGTGAGGTGAGTTATCTCTAAAAAGGCTGCTGGAGAAAAAGAGGCGGAAAATACTTCTCAAAGATTTCAGAAGAAAACAGATTAACCAACTAAACACTGAAACAGGGAAGGAAAGCCACCAAGGTAAACAGCAAAAGCACATACAGGAGAAATAAAATTGGCAGACATCATTAAAAGTATGACAGGAAAGTATACTGATAAAAATCCCCCAAATGGTTTGCAGGTTTCCCATTATCTCCACGTAAATCTGAGTTGACTTTCCAGTGTTCTTGGCCTCCAGTAGCCTGCTAACACTGCGAATCTGGCTGCAAGATGGCTAGCTGGTCCCCAATTTACCTATCACAAAACACTCCAGCCAAATTACTGGAGTGGCTAAGGTGTGAGCTCATCCCTCCCAGTCTTCAACCATTCCAATGGGATTTTTGCTTTGAGTCCTAAAAATACATTTAACTTCAGGCAATGCAGTTTTCAAAACACTGGGCCAGATTTTGAAGGCCTGAATTGTGTTACTCCACAAATGCCAAAGCTAAACAAAATGTAACAACCTTGGAGTTGACCGGTTGCCTTCATGTATCCTCCCCAGCCAAACCTGTTGTTTTCTGAGAAGAGGCTTTTTGCCTGAATTTTTCCTAAAGTAGGTCTTTCCTGGCAGAACGCCTTAGTAGGAAGAAGATTAGATTTCTCACTGTCCTCTTCATCCCTGGAAAGTTTCTGTTACATTTCCCAGTCTCCACTACAGGCATTTCAGGGCTTAAAAGTCTTCCCCAACATGTTTTTCACATGCTGCTGTATATGTCATTTGGCAAGAGAGCCAAAATCATAGTTTGGCATTGCAGCTTTTGTCTAGCTGGAGAAACCATTCCACTTTATTTCCTGAACTAACACTAAGCTAGATGAACATTATCTTCAGAGATTCAGGAGATGGAATATTTGCTGAAGCTAGAATATTTAAAGTAAGCCCGCTGACCCCCGTCTGGAGACTGTGACTTGACTTGACCAGATAAAAACAAGAAACAATGCAACTCCTCTCTTCCAAATGACCTCTTGGAACTTGGTGCCTCTGCAATGTTGCTGCAAGGGGCATGTCCTTTGTCCAGAAAGTGACCTCTCCTCTCACCTCATTCTGTCAGAGGTGACTATCACAGCCACACTACTTGTTTTAAAGGCATTACTAATTACTACCATGATCCTTATAAGGTGTGATCATGAAGCAAACCTTCAAACTGACATTATCGCTGGTTTCCTAGCCCTGTCATCAGCAACAAATGTAGGGTGGATCACTGTCCCCAGATAATATGGCACTTACTACCACATTTATTAAATATTTGTAAAGTGCTTGCTAGCATCAATAAGAATGAAGACTGGATATTACAATGTGTAATAAATACCTTCAGTGTCACCAAGCATATATATGGCTCACAAGAAAGAACTCTTCCCTTAAACAGGTATATAGAGCTATATATTGCAAGGGTTTAATTATTACACATTTTTGATGGTGCTGAAGAAGTGTTGAACACAATCAGCTTCTGTTGAACACAGTGATTTGAGAGGACTCTGCACCTTGCATGACTAAGCTCTTAAAAACTATTAAAGTAATTCCTGTGATTTTAAACATCTCCAATTGCCTCACACAAGTATTACTTGTTTTGAGATGCACGGCCTTTTTCTTTATGCAGTGGTGTACATTAGGACATAAAAAAGTATGAAAAGAAGAAATGCAATTCCATTTTTCTCCACTTACTGTCTTAGCCCTCATAAAAACATATTGGAATATTTTCCACATAAATCCTTACATTCATCAGTTCAAGATGTATTATCTAGGTTAGATTATTTCTCCTCTCAAGAAATGTTTTCATAAAGTATTATTTATTGTGCCATTTTCCCGTATGAGGTTTATAGGGGTCGTTTGATAGCACAATATAATTTTAATATATTATTTGAAACAAAATACAGAATTTTTGTGACAAGTTTTCAGTGACTCTGATATACAACATAATACTAACACAGAGAAGATAGCATTTCCTGTACAGATGTTGAAACACTTAGGGGAATACATAAGATTAATATAAGGTGCCATATATGTCTTGCAACTATACAATTAGTAAAGTGGTTATGAAGTTGTTAATGGACTAGAAAAAGAAAACTTAAAATACGCTGGGTTTGATTTAGATCTGATCTTTGCTTGTTTTCAATCCTCTTCTCTCAACATCTTTCAGCTGTTTCCAATATGTAAGTAGCCAATTCATGTCGCAGGTTCAGAGGTAAATGGGAATAGTGGACATTTTATTTATCATAACAAAAAACTACAGGCAGAGATTTACTTCCTCTATATACCTTCAACTTGATATATTCCATGCAGATATAAAAAGGGAATGCATTGAGGAGATTTCACTAGAATTTTAGTGACACAGTAAATTCATGTGATATGTGTTTGGCAAGATTCTTCCATAGCATCGAACTTTCACAAAAGAAATTATGAGCTCCTTCGAAGGAAGTTTTAAAGTCTGTAACTTCTCTTATTAAGCATTTAGTTTCATTTACTGATACGAATTCTGCTTCCACTTCTACTCATATAGTTGTCAAGATTTTAGAAAATTTATCAATCCATCAGTTGCATTATCTACATGATTACACCAAAAATTACAATCAAATTAGATCTGGATTTACAAAGGGAAATCTGCTGTGCCTCACCTAAAAAAATTATTTCATTTCATGGTGGTAAATGTTCAGAGCACTAACAGGTTACTGCTACCTTAGACAAGAGAAGAAAAGCATCCGTGTTAGTTGGGATTTTCTTTCCAACAACATACAAAAGACACTAGACCAAGTACAATTAAATGAAAGCAAGCCCTTTAGAGTAATCCTAGAGTAAACTGTAGGACTAATCATAGAGCCAAATGAGGTAAGCTTTGCAGAAACCAGCTGCCATCTCATGTTTTATGATTTCCAAGCATCTAAATAAGACCTAGTTGCAGCCTAGGAAGACAGGTGTCTTGCACAGATTCTGCCATATAAGTCATCTGCTAAATCATAAACTTCTGTGTTTGACTGAAACTTCAATTTATTTATTTACTTTCATACTTTTATAAACCTACCAGCCACCTGCAACTCTGCTTATAACTAACGAGTTTTCTGCAGAAGGAATTGGTGGGTAAGCCAGGCATGATTTCACGAAGGGTATTTCATCCATAAAGGGCAACGTGAAGAAAATGAACGATGGTTGTAGGAGAAAGAGTCTAAGCTATGGAAAGAGTGAAGGTGGATATGAATAAAGAATAAGACTTGATAGGGAAGGATTATTACATTTACATGGCCTTAATGGGAAAAAGCCAGGTACAGAGATGGCCATGGATGTGGCAAATTTGCTCAGTCAGACAAATGCAAAGGCATGAAAGAGGAGTTAGTAGCAGTGATTTCTGTGGAGCACAAACACCAGTGATATTAGGAAGGCCAGCAACACAGAGCTTATGAAATGGTGAAGACACAGGATTTGGACAACAGTCTTTGCATCATGTTCAGAAAGGAAGTTACAGTCCAGAAATAATGGAAGGGAACAAGATGTCCCCAGGTTATAGAGGCAAGACAGAGAGTGTGGACTCAGCGGGACCCCAGAGAGGTGCCCAATGCCCGGTATTGGGGCTGTCCCCCATGCCCCTGGCTGCCCAGCTCCTGGCTGCGGTGGTGGGACAGACCCTGTCTGGGAGGTCCTGATGGACACCATGAGAAGCCTCCATCCCTTAGGGAGCAGCCAGCCCTCACAGCACCCTGGCAGATGCTTCTGACAGCAGGTGCTGGAGCAACAACAATGTTGGCAACCAAACGGGTTTAGGAGAAGAGAAAGGAAGTGCCAGTCTTGTCCATGGACAGCATTCAGACAAAGGTATGCCAAATGCTTTGGAAATTACACAACAGGAAAGACTGAAGGCATGAATTGAAGAGACTTCAGTCTTCTCCAAGACTGTGAGGACTGGTCAGAATGTGGAAAATCAATTATCAAAGAAATCTTGAGAAAGGGTGTCTGCAGGTCACCTGATAAAGTTCTTCCTCTCATGTCAACATTGAGCAAACGCCTCAGGCTGCTACTCAGAGATGTCACCGTTGAGTGGTGCATGACATAAAATAAAAGTTTCCAGATGTTGGCACACATTTTCTGAAGCAGTAACTAGGTTAGCCAGTGCTGCCTACCTGTATTCTACTGAAGTGGTTTGTTTATTGCTGGCGTTTAATTTAGATTTCATTTACTTGTTTTAAACTCATTTACAACTCCAAACACAGTATGCAAAATGAACATATGCACCCCAAGTACATTCAAAAAAGTCAATAAAATGCTATTTGTAAACAAAATTTAAATTGAATTTGTCAGAGACTAAATAAAATCTTGAAAAGATACAATGAATTACAGAAAACCCTCAGGCCACTTAGCCTTGCCCTCTTCCTTGTTTTGGTATCCTCTTGTCCCTGGGTTGAGTCATTTTAGTGGATCTTTAAGGCTACTAGAGATGAAAACACACTTGGACCCTCAGAATAAAACATGGGTCCTTCACTGACAAAGCATGCACATACCTAGTATAAGACAGGAAACACAGACACATACAGACAACACAGAGGGAGCCAACCCCAACGAGACAATACTGATGCTGAGACATACGACAGGCAATTGTGTCAGAGTTTCAGTAGCCTAACAATTAGCAGAAATTTGGGAAGGAGAACAAGACAGAAGCTTTTCAAAATAAAACTCTCGAAAGTGGATAATAAAACACATCTATGAGCGGTTAATAGGTAGAAGCAACACAGCATTTATTTGAAAATCTGGTAAGTAGAGGATGGAAGCTAGTTAAAAGATCTGGCTATTAATCTTTTTCTCTCCCCTCCAGCCTATGCTTCATGTATCAGGTATGAAGTCCAGTTGAAAATCATGATAGGGAAAATTGCTTCTAAATACAATTTAAAATAAGATTATTATGAGTAGTCTTGACACATCTTTGTGACTTCCACTTTTATCCTGTCCCCATGCCTAGCCTTCAGACTGCATCTCATGGACTTCTCAGAGTCCCAGCAACCCAACATGCATTGCTAGTGAGGCATATGAGACAGCATTTCAGATCTTTATGAACTGAATCTATGAAGGTACAACAGAGGCCAGAAGCTGAATGATAGTTTTGTAGTTAAAATCATTCTTTAAAAGTTTTAACAAGGAAGTACTGTTTTAGATTTACATCTGAGTGACAGGGTCTTAATTCAAGATATTACTGGGTTTGCAGCTTTCCATCTCCATGGACCACAAGCGTCAACCTGAGTTCTGCCTTGACATAGCCAATATAATTGTATAGACTCAAAAGACTGAAGTTACCTGATCTGGCAAGCACCAGACAGGCATGTCTGCACTGAGCACGGTGGAGTGTAGCACAGAGATCTCTGAGCTAGCTCTAAGGATATTAGTATGGGCACACAGTGTCTTATGCTGCTACATAGAGATAACGGGAGCTTGGAAAAATGTGTGGCTGTATTGGGATGGCAGGGCACATACTCTAGTAAGCTGTGCCTCTGAGAAGAGCTAATTCATGTGGGCTTATCCAGGAAGTGACATAGCCACTCTGCTTCTTGCTACAGGACCTGCTAAACATCCACATTGATTCAGAGTTCTCTGCAGGGAGCTTCACCTTGTGCTGTAAGCCAAAAGTGAGGCAGTAGCCAAGTGAGAAGAGAAACCAGGACAATCCTCCACACTGTTCTCTAGCCTAAAACTATTTGTCCTATTTGTCTTCAAAGCCCTATGCAATTATATTATGCCAAGTTAAATTCCTTGTTCTGTTGGATAAGAGGTATTGTCTTTCCTTTAAAACATGTCTGTGTTTAAAATAAGAAACAAAGTAAATCATTTTTTTGACAGTAAAGAAACACGTTTCCGCTCAGAGATGGTAATCACTCATGAAGCCAAGAACAAGTGTAAACCAAGCCAAAGTTCATGCCTGAGGGAATGCTTTCCTGCCTCCCATCCACTGCATCAGTGATTAGGACAGAATTATTGGTAGGACCTTCTACAATCACTGCAATTGCTAGCGACTTTTGGAGTAAAAATACAATCTTCCTTATGATGAAAACCAATCTTGTTTCCATATCCAAGAAAAACTTAGGTGTCAGGGGAACTAAACTTCTGCTAAGTTCTTTCTCAGTCTCCAACATCCAAAAACAATTTAACTCAAGAAAATGAGGTCAACAACAGTTCATTCATTATAGTGTAGGATAATGGAATTTGATCCACGAGGGACTATGAGGGTATTTCAACAGCTGGTACTAGGCTGGTCCAAGGAAGGTCTTAGCTCCAGATGAAGGATTGAGGAAACACAGTGCTTGAGCAAGATGACCATCACTGAGTACAGAAGTGTGTGTATCAGTCTACTGGATTAGATGGGCCCAGTTCTTTCCTTGCCACATACCTACATGTATTTACAACGATGCTATGTGGGATGCATAGTGTGAACTAACCAAATGCAATTGAGCATAAAAGCCTACCAGATCAGAAGGGTTACAAATGACTAAACAAGCTGGAGAAAGATGAAGACCCATACTTAATGGATCAAAGTATTTTGGGGACTTCCCCTAGCATTGGATCAATATAGAGCTGTGGTTTGTGGGAATGTCATTGTTTAGGCCCAGCCAGCAGCTAAGCACCAGGCAGCTGCTCACTCACTCCTCCCCACAGTGGGATGGGGAGGAGAAAATACAAGGAAAGACTTGTGGGTTGAGACAAGGACAGAGTGGGATCACTCACCAGTTATGGTCATGGGCAAAACAGAATTGACTTGAGAAGAAAAATCAGTTTAATTAGTTACCAATCAAATCAGAGTAGGACCATGAGAGACAAAACAAAACAGATCTTAAAAACACCTTCCCCCGACCCCTCCATTCTTCCTGGGCTTAGCTTTGCTCCCATTTTCTCTACCTCCTCCCCCTCAGTGGCACAGGCGGATGGGCAGTGGGGTTGTGGTCAGTCCATCACATGCTGTCTCTGACGCTCCTTTGTCCTCAGGAGGAGGATCCTCACACTCTGCCCCTGCTCCAGTGTGGGATCCCTCCCACAGGAGACAGCCCTCCATGAACTTCTGCAGTGTGAGTCCTTCCCACTAGCTGCAGTTCTTTGCAAACTGCTCTAGCGTGGGCTTCCCACGGGGTCACAGCCTCCTTCAGGCATCCCCCCTGCTCCAGCGTGGGGTCCTCCCTGGGTTGCAGGTGGGTCTCTGCTCCCCCATGACCCTCCATGGCTGCAGGGGCACAGCCTGTTCTCTGACCATGGGCTGCAGGAGAACATCTGCTCCAGCCCACATCCTCCATTCCTTTCCCCACTGATCTGGGTGTCTGCCTGATTGTCTCTCTCACACCTTACTCCTCTCTCCACTGCACGTTCCCCAGCAGGTTTTTTTTCCCAATCTTAAATATGTTATCCCAGAGGCGCTGCCACTGTCCCTGACTGGTGCAGTCATGGCCAGAGGCCGCCGGTCTGACTTGGATCTGGGGAAGCTTCTAGCAGCTTCTCACAGGAGCCACCCCTATAGCCCCTCCCGGCTACCAAAACCTCTCCACACAAACCCAACACAAGGCATACCTGTAAAAACAGGCACTGTGTGTGTCTGTGACCATGTTGTCTGTTTCTGAGTGTACTTCTACTATTGCTAGAAGCAGTGCAACTCTTCCAGTGCCAAATGTCCTCAGGAGAAATCTAACAGTCAAAGATTTCCCTCACATCACTTGTCATTTTCAACTCCCTTGGTTTAAAATCAGTCTTGCCAATACCAGGAGAAACATTGAGGCCTGCAGGGATGTTCACTTGAATGACACCCAGCAATAGAAAAGTGGTATAAGATACAGATCCTGAATCCCAAGAGGAAGTTCTGCTAGAATCATAATGATGGTGTATTTCCCAAAGGCAGCACAAAATCTATGGAGTCCAGTCCTCTTTGTGCAGATGACCAGCTCAGCCCAACAGCTCTGAGCTTGTGAGGTCTGACAATACCAACAACCCATAGCACATGACACAAGTACCCAAGGAGTACCAGAAAAGATCTGACATTTAATAACTAAGGTTTTTAATTTGCCATTACTCAAAAAATTAGGCATGGAATTTAGAGCCAGTCTCAGAATACGACACAACATAGTGTTGGACTAACAGGTTCCCTTGGTCTTCAAAGGTGACAGGAATTCAAGCAATTTAAAAATCCTCTTGTTCTTCCTGAATTCTGAAGCAAAGCCTGCTTGTAAATCTCCTTCTACAAAACCTACCTTGTTTGCAGGAAACTAGCAGAAGGAGGTCCATCATCTTACAAGACACGAAAAAGAGATAGGGTCCACTTCCGAGAGTCAGGAAAGGTCTCCCCAGGGTCAGAGAGATCTCCAAGTTACCCAAGAGGATGTGTAGTGCAAAACGGCCTCAGGTATTTGTTACATGGAATGAATGGTGTCCCCAGGAAACAAGGGGAAAAGAAAAAAAGTGAAGCATTGGTATAAGCAATGTCACAATAAAATGGTCTCTCTGCAAATTAAAAATGCCGAAAATTTTAATCAAAACATTCCACTGTTTGAAAATGGGTAATGTAGGGGAGAGTCAACGTGCAGCTGCTTCTCCAGAAATGAGTCCTGCCAGAGCTCAGGAATGAATATATGCAGTTAGCCTGCTTAAAGTCTTGACACTTGTACAAAAATTTCACTGGTGTAGTATTTTAGCACTTGATTAGATAATGACTTGCAGACAGTAGGTCTTTCTTCAAAGATTTACTTACGTACCACTTAGGCAGCAAAATGCTTCTTCCTCCTTTCAATTCCTATATTGTTATGAAGATGGCAAAATTATAGAGCAGTAGAGAGTGGAAAATGTTTCTTACATGAACATTCCCTTTCTGGCTGAAACACTGAATGCTGTGGTAATTTGAATACAATGATTCAATACAGCCACAGGAATAACCTTACCTGTTTCCCACTCTGACCATGAATGTTCCTTCTCAGCACAAATAATTGAATATGCTGCTGTAAGAAACCTAAACAGCCTACATGCTTATAAACAATCTAATAAGCTATGACTGGACTGCAGCAACAGATACCCTAAAGACATTTCGTATGTGTGCAAAAAGAAAAGTCTGTAATTCTCTTCTAAGAAAGAAATCATTCAGGCATTCAGTTTCAGAGGACAGCACTGGGAGTGCTCTAAATCAGCAGAATATGTCTTTAAAAAACAAACTTGTAATGGTTAAACTGTTCAGATATGTTGGGGACTTCTTGACTCAAGCTCAGCAGGGAACCACAGTGAAATCCTAGATTTATAAGTGAAAGTACAGGTTGAATAAAAAACTAAAGGTTTGTTGATAATCTGAAAGCCACTTACTATTTCCATAATGGAAACCAATATATAAATCATACCAAGAAAAGATTGGTGGGAGTGAAGAGATGGAGTCAAGGAGGTATAATTCCAAGATTGTTGATTTACGCATTTTACCCTGTTCTCAGTGTAGCCTCTCTGATAATCTTTATTTGTATTTCAGATCTCATATTGTTTTACTTTTCCGTTCTAAATATACGCAGTACAAAGGACCTGGAGAGAATCCAATGCAAGGACATGAAGATGGTGAAGGGGGGATCTCACCACCATGTATAAATACCTGACGGGAGGGTGCAAAGAGGACAGAGCCAGGCTCTCCTCAGTGGCACCCAGAGGCAGGACAAGAGGCAATGGGCACAACCTGAAACACAGGAGATGCTGCCTGAGCATCAGGGAACGCTTTCTCAGTGTGACGGTGACAAAGTGCTGGTACAGGTTGTGGCGTCTCCATCCTTGGAGATATTCAAAAGTCATCTGGATATGGTTCTGGGAAACTTGCTCTAGGTGGCCCTGCTTGAGCAGAGGAGTTGGACCAGATGATGTCCAGAGGCCCCTTCCAACTTCAACCTTTCTGCGATTCGCTTAGACTATGGTTTTAAATGTAAGTGAAAGCTTCAGGCTACTGGAACCATCAAACAAATGAAAGAAGAAATTTTTCCATGGAAATGTATCTGGAATAGGCCATAATTGTAACAATAAACTCAAACGTATGAGTTTAGTTTCAAAATCAGTTAAATCTTGTTGTGGAAAGTCTTTCCTTGCTTATGTAAAGTCTAAAAAACATATTTATACCAAAAGAGTAGAACAGGTAAATCCAGGAAAAAAACTTCAGCTAAGAGATTTTAAAAAGAAAACTCCGGGAAAACAGCAATGTTAGGGAGAGACAGCAGGGAAAAAATGGATGCCTGATAACCCCTCTGCTGGCACTGCAGTGGAATCTTGGATCCTCAGACCAGGAGCTTTGGTTCAGGCAAGCAGCACTCATAAAGCAGTGTTGGGTAGCACTGCAGTGCAGATAATACACTGAGAGACCATGCTTTGCGTGCCTACCCACCTCAAGTTTAATTTCTTAATATTCTGTGAGTGTCACTGCAGCGACAAGCACGTCACATCCGAAACAGGTCTGCAGGCTATGGAGTGTGGACTGCAACACTAAACATTCTACTAAATAAACAACACCTGTCCTTCCTTAGGAGAGCCTAATCTAAAGAACCTAATGAATGAACCTAAGGAATCTGAAACAAAGTAGTAAGAATTCCATGTATGTTACTGAGCTTTGAGATCAATGGCCATGGACGCAGTAGGAGGAGATGAAAGCTGGAACAGGCTGCAAGTAATTGAGGATACTGAAAATCAGGCCAGCTGGGAGGAATCTTTTGTTGCTTTCTTCTTAGAAGGGATAAATCCAATTTCCATTAAAGATAAACATCGGTGAGAACTGGATCACACCAAACACATAAATGAGTAAAAGGAAATGACCCATTAATACAAATGTTAAATTAGAAGAAAGATAGAAACCACACAATGTGTGCTATCCTGCCAGAACTGAATATACATACATATATATATATTAGTCTATCAGAAATCATGATAAAAAGGGGAGATTTTGAAAGACTAGAACAGGGCTAACATGGACATTACCTTCAGAAATCATGGGAAGAGGAAACCAAAGAATAGTAGGACCACTAAGCTGAGCTTCAATCCCTAGGAAAATACTGGAGAAAATATCAAACAACCTCTTTGTAAAGACTTAAAGGTAATAAAAGAGAAGTAGAAATCAACAGATCTGTCAAGGATATGTTGCCATGTTACACTAAATTAATTACCTTCTACAGCTGGACGTGTGGATAGGAAGAACAACAGATATTACACATCTTCATAACTTTAAAAAGGTGATTCCTACTTTCTCATAAAGTTTTCAGAAGTAAGCTGAAGAATCTTGTTGGAAGGGGGTCAAAGCTTACTTAAAAAAAGCATGATCTGAGAAAAGTTATCACTCATTTGCTGTACAATGGAAGGATGCATTGTACATACCCTAGTTTAATTTTGAAAAAAGACAAAAGCAGAGCAACAAAAATGATTAAGCAACAAAAATGATTAAAGAAAATATAGCCCTTGAGAGAGAAAAAAAAACCAAAAACCAAAACCACAAAGGCACAAGGCAGGGCTGTTTTGTCTAACGAAGAAAGGACTGAGGGAAACATGGGACACCTTCATGGGTGTAAAAGCTGAGGTGCTGGAAGAAAAGGGAATAAGTTGTTCTTCTACAGGAGAAGGGTTTAAACTGCAGTCAGAGAGATACAGCTTGGATGTTAGGGACTGCCAAGGAAGGTGTGGAATCACTCCTGTTGCAGTTTTCCAAAAACATTAGACAACTGACCCTCAGTTTTAGGCATAGTTGATTCTTTACTCAGGAAAGTATATTACAGGTCTGTTTTCCAAAAATCTTAAATTTTATGTGGAAGATGAACTAACATGTGTAGACAAATTTCTCAGACTGTAATTCAGTTTAAAATCCATATGGAACTTTAGTCTAAAGCAGGTCAAAAAAACATGTCTCCATGATTGACTGTCACTAATTTTGGAAAGATCTGGTTTTCAATTTAAATATAAAATTTACAGAAACTTTGAATATATTTATTCACAGAGTTAATCTATGACTCTACATTCCTTATTTAGTCATCCATAAATCTATCAAATCCTCAGCTTTCAAGATAAAATGAAGTCTGGAAGTAAGTAAATACAGAGAAGGCACTGAAGTCTGAAAGAACCCACAGACACTCAAAATAATACTGAAATGAAGATTTTTGTTGGGATGACACTGGTTTTGCATGTGCATGCATGGCTCTGTGTTTGTATATCCGTATGTGTGAATAAACACGAAATACACATTTGTGCATGCATAAAATATCCAGATGGGAAAAATCACAAGCTATTGAATTAAATTACTTTCCAGATAAATTAGGTGGTGAAGGATTTAGAATAGCCCCACTTCTTGAATAATCAAAACCACAATCCACATTGAGGTCTTTACATTTGTTATCTAAGACTGTAGTCAACAACGTCAGTTGTCATTTATTAGGAATGCTCATGGCTAAAAGGATTAACATTAATGAACGGTATGTTGTAGGAAAGTTTGACTGGCACAAGGTTAGTTACACTAGGAACTGAAAGAGGAGGAGCTTTAAGCCCTAGCTGTGACTGTATTAGTCTCTCTAAACCGTCGTAACTGTTTTCCTTACAGGTACTGGGAAGCTTAAGTTAGCTGTCTCACAGAAAGGATCTGAGATGCTAAAAGAACAAGGTGCTGTTCTGTTTACAACGATTAACAAAATTACCACCTATGCTAGAAGGGAACAATTGAAACGATCAACAAAAGGGAGTTGGTTTTGAAGTGGAGCAAGACCACCGTTTTTTCCGTCAGTGGAAACAGTGAGAAATAAGAGGTTCTAAAGGATGTATTGTCAAGAGTGGTAAAGGAAAACAGACTACAATTAGCCAAGATGGAATATGGCCAAGACAGAGGCCCAGCAAGCTCAAGTGGTCGCAGCCACTAAGTACCCCTTCACTCCCACAGGCACTCCACCCAAGGCAAATTTTTGTCGGGGCCAAATGACCAGCACGGTTTCCGGTAGCAGTTGATGTCTCTCACTCTAAGCACTGGTTCAGATCTGTGCTGCTTTATACAAGAGATCTGGTGAGATTGGAAGGTTACTGCCGCAAGCCATTTTGAAGTGCTTATCAGGAAAATGCAAAATGACTAAATGCATATAGCTTGCGGGTAGTGGGGCTATTAATAGAGCCACTGCCAACTGGTAACAGAGATAGGAAGACTGTAAAACAAGCAGACAGAAGAATTGTTCTGAAGCCAAAGGAAAACATTTCTGAGAATGAGGGAGGGAATCCACCACAGTGACTTAAAATGAATAGTAGAAATATCTGTCTCAACAACCAGATCTAAATTTTGGAAAAGAACCAGGCCTTTGCTTAAACAGCTTAAGCTGAGATGAACTGGCCATATGCTTCAAGGTACTAATCTGTAATGGTCACCAAAGAAGGAATAAATAACTGCTGCATATTTTCTATCCCCTAATACGTAATTGTCTGCAAAATTATTTTCATACGTGAAATCAATATGGCGAGGTCACTCCGTGTCCTTTAATTGGCTATTGATCTGTATAAATCCAACATTTGTGCTGCACACTGAGCACCGCAGAGTAGCTGCTGAAAGGACACCTAGTGGTAAGTGAGCGAGCAAGCGTAGAAACTGCTGGGACTCTTCAAGGTGTGTAATTATAATCATCATGGAAATTGCTGAACTGTTATGTATTGAATCTGCAATGTCATGTATGAACTTACATGCCATGGGATTTAAGCTTAGCTTCTTTAAAACTAACAGAACGCTCTTTTAAACAAAAGATGCACGGGCCTGTGTGTCATAGATTAGAAATTTGGATGTCCTAAATCTCCACTGCACCAATTTTAGGAATATCAGATAGAAGAACAGGACTCATTACAGATATACAGATAGGTTTTGCTTGATATTCAAGCCAGATCTCAGCTTGTTCATCATCATTCCTTGGGTCCTTCACTGTGCCACTCTAAAATATCTTAAGCAATTCCTTCCCTTCTCATCCTCCTCTCGTATATAGACAAACAGCCGCAGCAAATAAATTGTACACATTCGAGCTAATTTCACTCTTTTTTTTTCTGTCCATCCAACTTTATAGTCACTTCTTGCCTGTGTTTATACCAAACCCTTTAATATGTACTAATGCCCTTGTGACCAGGAGATGCCCACAACAGAAAACTGTATTCCAGATGGAGTCATGCTGCTCTCATGCAGAGAGGGATTATAACCTTCCTGTGTAGTGACATGCTGCCTCTGGGCAAACAGACCAAAATCCACACTTGGCTCTCTTGTTTGTGTCAACATATCATATTACAAGCATAGAACAATTTGCTGACCACTGTCCCTCTTCGATTGTTGTTTTTACGTTCTCTTTTCCAGGTTTCTCTCTTCTATTGAACAACAGTTGCTTTAGATTAATTTTCCCTGAGTGAATTAGTACGGATTTGCAAGGCCAGTTTTTCCAGATGCATTTTATTTTATCCAATTTTATAACATCTCTGAATGCCACTGGCCTGTTCGCTGTCCTCACAGTGTTTACAACAGCTCCCAGCTTAGTACCATCCTTTGATTTGAAACGCCACAAACCAACCATTTCTGCTCTTTTCATCACAACATAGTTCGAAACTGGGATGGGTATTTTTGTTTGCTTTTTTTAGGTGACTTCCTACCAAAGTTTTTGTTTAAAAAAAAAACCAGATTCTGCCTTATTTCTCCACAACTACAAGGAAGTAGATCGTGATGAACCACGAAGCTGAGGCTGCAGCTCCTGCTCTTACCCAAACATTAGCTCCCATTCCTCACCCAGTTCTGTTTCTATGGCTCACCTCTCCTTCCACTCCACCTTTTTGAAGCTCCAGCCTGCTCTCTTGTCTTAAAATGGCATGTAGTTTCCTTCCTTTACTATAAACAATGCTTTCTGTAACCTTAGTTTCATGATGTAAACATTTAAAAATAAGAATGAAGAGAAGACAGACTATGTGTTTAATTAGGTAATTTGGGGATTAAATTAAAAGGAATCTCTCAAAACATGGAACATTTCAGAGTAATGAATTCTGGTTAGCTTGTTTTCCTTTCATCCCATTCCTTTCAAAGAAAAAGGAGACAATGGATCTCAGTAAGTCCGGCAGACGAGTAAAGGCAGCTGAAGACAACTTATTGCTTGTGAATCCATGGGAAACAAAAGTAAAGCTCAGAGGAAGGGGCCATAAGACTCAGGTATGTGTTCAAAGGGAAAGAGAGGCACTCTGTGAACTGCAGGATGCTGGAGGCTGGGCAGCCAGCTGCCAGAGATGACATGGGAGGCTCCTGTTATCAAGAACATTCACTATCTGTAATCTGATGTCAGCCTGTAAAATGCCCTGCAGTCTGCCAAAGCTTCTTCAAAACCTGGCATTTCTTTTTATACTAAAATATGCAAAACAAACAAAAAAGAAAGCAGTAAACCAACCAACAGATATCATTTTTCAGTCAAAACAAACAAACAAACAAACAAAAATAGGGCTCCCTTGTATACACTGTGCATAATAAGGAAGGAGTAGTAAAGAGCAGTAAAGGAAGAATAATGTCCATTAAAAAATCTCTAGAGTCCACCTACAAGTTTTGGTCAATTATACTCCTTCAGATATGTTACCCCCTCCACCCCCCCACACCCCCCCCCACACCCCCCCACACCCCCCCGGGTTTTTTTTAAACCACTCTAGAGAGGTTTTTAATTGCTAAATCCCTGATCCAGATTTTGTTCTTGTAAACTCTTCAGCAACACAAGAAACTAAAACTGTCTGTAAATTTGGAAGAATTCTTATTACGTACATCTGAACATGCACATTTGGCTTTCATTGTGCAGTGTGCCAGACAGCTACAAAAACAAAGTGTAGCCTATCCCAGCTTCAGTCAACACTTTAAACTTCAGATCTCACTTACCCTGAAAGAAAGTGATATTTTTGGCCTTTCAAGCAAGCCAAGCAAGCCCGTTTCCTCTTTGCATACAGCAAACACAGGTGATACAGTCGTTGCTTGACTTTCACGTAGTATTTAAACAGACATTGCAAATATGCATGATAATAGCTTCAAAAAAGGAGTTCAAAGTAACTACAGGTATTACATCTGCCCCCAAGTCAGTTTAGGGATTTTACCGTCATGTTTTCCCTGCTTCCTAAAGCCTACTGAGGAAGGGTGGGGGTTATTCCATTTTTTGGTGAAAACCACACTAATGGCATAGGAGGAAATGGACAAAATTTCCAACACAACGTCCTGTGCACAAACTAAGTTCAATAGTAGAGATTAGATCTCTTTTTTCTTACTTTATCAGCATAACACTGCATGATACTTTCACTAAGTATAAGTAGAAAGCAGCAACAAATTAGAGGGAGACTTTTAATGGGATATTGTTATCTTAAAGAGACCTACCTTGAAAGAAACTCTTGACTCGGAGATAGCTGACACTAAGGCGCAAGACAGAAAGTTTGTCCAGCTTCGATATGATGTCAGGTGGAAAAGGCAGGAGGCTGGCCAGGTGGTCCAGTTCCGCGTTCAGACGGTCCCTGTGTCTCTTTGAAGGATTTGATTTTTCATTCCCAACTGCAGGCCTTCTGTGGTGGAGAACACATTTTCAATTACCTGTTTTACCTCCAAATAGTACAGCCGGAGACTGACACATTGTCTGCAATTAGTTGATAACAGGCACATTTAACCTAGTTTCTATTAAGACTTTTAATGTTTCTGTCCCTTGCCAAAAAGAGATTTACCATTCTGTATTTGCCATAGTGCAAAGCCATGGATATTGGCCTCTCTTTTCACATCTGCCCAGTGAAAAACAGGCAAAGAACTGATATCTCTTACTCAGGACTCTCTCACCTTAGGCGAATGGGTATTATCTTCATGTTCTAGTGAATACCAGGAAAAATGATTCCTCATCTATGCTGTAGAAATGAGAGTCAGAACAGCAGAGGAAAATTGCCGTGACTAATGCATGAACCCATTCAATATCCACTGTATTCATTCAAAGCATCCTAGTGCCCCCTGTTTAATGACTCAAAGTTAACCTGGGGGTCAGAAGATAATTAAGAAAAGAGCCTGCCTTTAGACATGATTTTAGAAAGTACGGGAAGCAAGGTGAAGAGACATTGTTTCCTCAAGCTCAAAAATCCTGTGAACATTCTCACATTTACTTTCCTATGTCAGTAATTAACAAAGATAAGAATTTGGTTTCTCACTTAAGAACATTGATATTCCTTCCAAAACTTAAAGACTAATGTTACCCAGATTTCTAAGCCAAGAACTCCTAATCCATCCACATTTCATGTCCCTCTCATGCAGTGAACAGGAACAGATGCCTCAGAAAAGCTGTTGTGAAAATGGATTCAAATGAAATACATCACAAATGAGGAAGTTCGATTTTGGGGTGTCTGCTGATATTCTTCTCAAAGAGCATGTAAGATACTGTTCACAGAACCACAGAATGCTGGAGGTTGGAAAGGACCTTCGGAGACCACCTAGTCTAACCCCCCTGCCGAATCAGGTTCAGCTGGATCAGGCTGGACAGGAACACATCCAGGCTGGTTTTGAGTATCTCCAGAGAAGGAGACTCCAAACCTCTCTGGGCAGCCTGTTCCAGTGCTCTGGCACCTTCAGAGTAAAGTTCTTCCTCATGTTGAGATGGAATTTCCTGCATTCCAGTTTGCCCATTGGGCACCACTGAAAAGACTCTGGCCCCATCCTCTTCCTCTGTTCTCAAGAGGAAGAAAAGGAAAAGCTGGCTCTTGCACACAACCATGGAAACCTGATTTCCAGCACCACAGTGAGGGGTAGTCAGTGCTGAAGCAAGAAGACCTAAGTGGTAAGTTTGAGAAGGTGGTTACCTCCAGCAGACAGACATTGCTGGACCCAGCAGTGAAGTGCATTATCCAGGGGCCATGGGCCACTGAAGCTGTAAACTACGCGGAACCGTATCTCAGATGGAGTACAGCATCCCAGCTGAGCTAGCATCTCCCAGGGAACTGTGCCAGCTGGTCCTCCTCCGGTCCTTGTAATGCCCATGTTCAAGTGCTTACTGTAGCACATTGCCACATTCCTCCTGAGTCACCTTCTCCAGAATAAGAGAAATTGTGAGAAAAACCAAGGAGGAAAAGATGAAAAAGTACTCAAGAATAGGAAATGGTAGACAAGGAAAATACAGGAGTGTTAACAGTTTCTACTTTCACCTAACTAAAGGCAAGGGTCATAACCTCGTGTAGCTTAGTTGGTGCTCCAGTGGAGAATCAGAGTAAAACTAATTATTTGTAGCACTTCACTACTGCGTCTCCACACTCCATACATTTACTATATTTTTCAATCATAATTTTAATTTTTAGCATTAGTGTTTCACAAGGTGGTTAAAGAGTTAAACTGCAACATTTTCATGTTCCCCTCTTATAAGTGTTAATTTATTACTGTAACTGCGATTTTAAAAAATAATGTGCTTAGGAATTAATAATAAAGATCAACATTTTCTATATGTGATTGCTGACTTCCCCGCTAATTGAAAACCTCTTAAACCAAATCAGGTATGAAAAATTCATTGCTACTTTCCAGACCCTTTAATTCATTTTAACAGGACAACAATGATGGACAGAATGAATGAAAAAACGTTTGAGGTAACTGTCAGTGAAAATATGGAATTTCTGGGTTTTTATTCAAAATTACCAAAACTGGTATGTGACCCTTCAATAACACCTTGAGTTGCTTTCAAAGACATGGAGGAGATTTTGTTGATTGGGTTGAATAACTAACTTCCCTCTATTAGAGAGAGCAAATATGCAACAAATACTGCAATCAACATAGAAGGAATACTCTTTTTTTTTTTCTTTACGTTTCCAGTTAGCTTTTCAAAAAAGGGTGTATATATTGAACACTAATTTTTTCACTAAACTCTGAACCTCAGCCATCCTCACTATGACACCAAAAGGATGTCTGGCCTGTGGAGAGCAGTAATTTTGTGGGAATATGGCCTATAGTTCAGTAGAAGATAAAGAACACCAGCTTTTATTAATTGCTCTTTATATCTGACAACCCAGATGAAGCAAGGAAGGAATTTAAGATGGAAAAAAATTAATTCCAATAAGAAAAATTAAACTGATGAGTTAAGGGGTAAAAATTGTCAAGACTAACATGGAATAGAAATAGAAATTGTTCAAGCCTGTTTATAGTGTAAAATAGTGACTGGTCTATGCCAGCGAGATATAGTTTGAGGCAATTATAGGGACTGCTTTTGTACTGAGACTGAGGAACAGCTTTGTGGAGATTACAAGGAACTGGTGTAAAAAGACTACTGAGAAAGTTCAGGACTGAGCCTTCCTGAAAACTCAAGGAAATGATTCACTAAGGGAGTGAATCCAAACAAAGTGGGGGGGCAGGGGGGGGACTTTGATGTAAATGGTAATTAGGTGCAAGTGGCTGGGATTGGAAACAATGCAACTTCCATGGAAAGGTTAAGGTGGCTATCCACAGACAAAAAAGGGCAGGGGAAATTCTTCAGTGGGCTGTTTTGAGGCAAATGGGAATTCTAGCCCTTGTTGTGAGCTGAAAGTAGATGGTGCTTGTGTTTTCCTTAAAGCAGGGATTCTCAAACTGTGTAAATCAGGTCTGAACAGAGGTCTAGTACTCACTCTATGACACCTCTTACTACTCTGCTTTTCATACAACACTACTACAATGACGTAGCACATGGAATTAAAACAATAAAGCCGGCATTTCCCTCTTTGCGCTGTTAAACTGTACTGCTCTGCTGTAACAAGTATTTGTGCCCCTACAAGACCCCAGTCACCAGTCCCTGTTTGGTAGGAACCGTCTGTGGGAACTGGTGCAGACAGCATTTTCTGTTTCGGTGGTATAGAAGGCGCAGAGCCATGTGCACCGTAATGATTCAGTGTGCCCATGACACAGGGGCCGCCACCAGCATAAACCAGTTTGGTGAGCTGGTGGACGAATTTCCTGCAGCTACAGCTCTGTCTGCTGTTCCTTACCCTCTGAGGCAGCCCTACCCTGCTAACAAAAGGTTCACTCTGAGTAAGTCTTTGAAGTACACTGAAGTGTTAAACCAGCAAATCATCTAAACTGAGAAAAATCTAATCACACTGACAGCAAGCTGTCAGTAAGAAGGGAAAGGGAAGAGAGAGACCATGAGATGCAACAGATAGGCTAAGTGCGAAGGAACGGCAAGATGATTGTCATGAGCGTACTGACCAGCACCCACGGCCGCTGAGCTGTGCTTGGGCATTGCACAGGTCTCCTGCCGGAGCTGAGCTCCAGTGCCAGCTCTCTATGTGCAGATGTTCACCAACACCTACGAGCAAAAAGAACCAACCGAGAGAAAGCTGTGTGAAGGAAAGGGAGTCCTTTGCCACCTTCTACCTTTTCTGGGTCTTCACAGTAAGGAAAAGCAAAAGCAGAACTAATGGTCAAGAAGATGTCACACTGGCAGAGCAGATGAGAGGTGGGATCGTGTGATACCACATAAGAGGAAGGGTAATGCCACAAGAGGCCTTAAAATGAGAACTAGGAAGCAGGAGAGAGGTGCACCTCCTGAGGTCTCTGTTTACGCTGGCACTGGTATGGTTCTGGCTGAAGTGGGCTGTTTGGAGCAGTCATAGATACACTCAGAGCCAGGGCAGCTGTAGCTTGCCTTTAAAGAGCTGTAAAACATTACAAGAAATGTTTTGTGGAAGCAGAGAGTTTTACAAGTTGTCAGGGTTTGAGATGAAGAAGTGGCAGAAGCTCTCAAGCGGTAATTGTCCTGAAGTGTTGCCTTAGCATTTCTATTGTAAGTGTTAATTTCAGCACAGTGATTTTAGTCTGAGGTTAAAAACAAGTTCTCATTCATTTTCACATGCTTGAATTACCAGTAAAAAGTTAGTTTTCCACAGGAAACAAACACTTGGTAGAAAATATTTCCGTTAGTCAAAACTCTGGTTCTCTGGCTGAAAAGCATATGTGATGGAAATTTTTCTATCAGTCTGAGTCCCAGGTGTTTGAACTGGTTCCATAAAAGCCAAAATTCTTTAGTGCAGACCACGTTCCATGGGGCTTGTTTGGAAGATTTCTGGGGCAACAGGAGAACAACTGGGGTTTTTTTTATTTATTTGCATGTATAAAAGCAGAACTTGAACCCAATGTATTGTCTGAAATGGCAACCTAATGAAGATAGTCTCTCCTATTTCTCTGTAAAGAACACTACTGAAACATATTAGGTCTTCTTGTTAGAACAAGTTTTCACACACATTCTTCCAGTCTTGTGGGTCTCCACATTCTCCCATGGAGCTTCTTTATACATTTTCATCACTGTTTTGTAAAACTACCCCAGAATAGAATTTCTGTCCCTGAAAAAAACACAGTAGTGAACAGCATCATTCTGTGACATCCTGCATTAAAAGCTAGACACGGGATCACCACCTGGCTTGACAGCCTGATCACAAAAAGCTGATGGAGAGGCAGAGAGTTGGCTTCCTGGGATGCACTGGGTACAGGCAGACATGAATGTCCCTGTTGTCCTGCAAAGGGCAAAACTGCTCCTCTGTCCTTTGAATCCTGGCCTTCAAAAGGATTAATCCCTACAGAAACGCAAGTATCCTGCTCAGACTGGCACATGAGCTCACTTATTCCTTAGTCAAGAGGAAGTTAAATTTCTAGAGGATATCAGTGAAAAAAAGAGAGGAATCATTATTAGGTCTAGCCAAAGAATTCCCATCAATCTTTTTTTCATGTGAAATATTAGGTTTTTCAACTGAACAAATACCTCTCCCAGAACAGGTGGCAGCATCTACCAAGGTTCATTACCAGAATGGCAGGGAGAAAAGTAGAACAAAGGCATGGAGGAATATTAGATATCAGGAAGAAGTTCTTCATGGAGAGGGTGATGAAGCACTGGAACAGGTTGCCCAGAGAAGCTGTGGGTGCCCCATCCCTGGATGTCTTCAAGGCCAGGCTGGATGAGGCTTCGAGCAACCTGGTCTAGTGGAGGGTGTCTCTGCCCATGGCAGGGGGGTTGGAACTAGATGATCTTTAAGGTCCCTTCCAACCCAAACCATTCTATGAGTCTATGCTACCAAACAAGAGGCAAAAAATGCTGTAACAAAAATGGTATGACATGGATCAAAATCATGGTTAAACATACGGTTCAATTAATAGGCTATGTCTACCCTTCTAATCTCAAGATAGATGATTTAGGCATACTAACAGTAAGGACACCTCAGAGCCCTGAAATGTCAGTAAGGTCTGCAGACTGATGGACAGAGACCATGAAAGGAGCTCTGTCAGCCAGCTAGTCTTGGGCATTCAGAGTCTCTTTACATCAGAGCTGGGAAGTCCCTGAGTGAGGGAATGAGCACAGGAAAGGTTTACCAGAGACCAAGCCCACAAACAGATAAGTTTTGAGGAAGAGACCAGTGTTGCTAGGAACTAAGAAATCATCCTCAGCAAGTGATAAGTGACCAACCACAGAAAACAGGGTTGTCTCCAGTGTGGGAGCACAATAGTCGAATAATCCAAAGCATATGATTCCCTTTGTTTTAACCAAAACCAAGTTTCTTGATCAAAATTATTGATGTCCTGGCTGGATAAACTCATGCTCAGGTAACTGTACTGCAATCTCTAAAGCTATTCTCAAAGTAGCCTTACTTGTGACGGCTCACAAGGTGAAAACTTGGCTCCATCCAGTTCACTGAGAATTTGCATCTGCTGTCGTTGAAGGCAGAATGTCATAAAAGGCTCCTGAGGACATTTACATCCTTTGTTAACAAGTAGCATTCCTAACCATTGCATTTATCTAGAAGACATCTTTGAGAGACGTTCTTCTATATGCTCCAAACATGAAGCTTAAAGTTTCTCAAAACAACTGCAACCCTCCTTCCTTTCTCACAGAAGTTATGATTCATAAACACTTCTGCACAGAGGTAATTTCACCTACTGGGGCGGTTCCATACCTCATGCAGTTAGATATCCACATCCACACTTGAACAGTAGTGCAGAAATGTTACATACATTTGGGATTTAACACTCCAGTTTTGCAGGAAGAATCATTTTCTCACGTCAATATCTTTGCCTATTTAAATTGTAACCTATGATATATTTTACACTAAAAGAAGAATTTTTTTAGATGGGAACAAGCGTTTACTGTGCAAATACTCCCCAAAATCCAAATAAAATCAACAGATTTCACTGAAACCTTCAGAGAAACTCCCCTTTGACTTTTGACCAATATATATAATTTTAAGCCAAGTAGGTTATTTTTAGAAGTTCTGAACAACTGAAAATAGGAAAATCTATTTTAGTTACCTTCTCATCCTTAAATTGTCCGTGAAGGCCACCAGTGCTAGCTCATAATTTTAACACAGTAAAAATGTGTGTTTCATAACCATATAATCAAGTGTAACACAGAAGATATGGGATGATTATATTAAAAAGCTTCATTTCACAGCGTGGGTTATGGCATCTGGAAATCATTTTACATTTGACTGATAGCAACCTTTTTTCCCTCCCATTTCAAGCGTCTTATAGTAACAACTTCCCATTGCTTTTTTTCTTTTTCTGCTTTGCCTTCACACATACAATCCTTCTCTCCCATTTTTCTCCTAATGAAAGTGATCCCATAGTAAGTAGTGGTTTAAAATTTTGTGTTCTTTATGCAAAAAGTGAGTCACCAGTCTGCTTTTTCAGTTGGCTGAACTGACCCACTTTCCAGGCTCGCACATGTTGGACTTAGTGATGCCCCAAGCAAGGCTAAGACAAGGAAGGGGGAAGGGGGGAGCACAGTGCCAGCGCACTGGTGCCACTTGACACACAGCTTCTCAAAAGACTCCTTAAACAGGCAGCGGGGAACATAGAATCACAGGATCATGGAATGGTTGGGGTTGGAAGGGACCTTAAAGACCATCTAGTTCCAACCCCTCTGCCATGGGCAGGGACACCCTCCACTAGACCAGGTTGCTCAAAGCTTCATCCAGCCTGGCCTTGAACACTTCCAGGGATGGCACATCCACAGCTTCTCTGGGTGACCTGTTCCAGTGCTTCACCACCCTCTCCGGGAAGAATTTGTTCACGATATCTAATCTAAATCTCCCCACTTTCAGTTTAAACCCATTACCTCTTGTCCTGTCACTACAGACCCTTGTAAAAAGTGCCCCCCCAGCTTCCTTGTAGGCCCTCTACAAGGTCTCCCCAGAGCCTGCTCTTCTCCAGGCTGAACAAGCCCAACTCTCTCAGCCTGTCCCCATAGCAGAGGTGCTCCATCCCTCATCATATTTGTGGCCCTCCTCTGGGCTTGCTCCAACAGGTCCATGTTCTTATTATGTTGGGGGCCCCAGAGCTGGATGCAGTACTCCAGGTGGGGTCTGATGAGGTGGCAGCCACCCCTCCAGCTCATTGACCGGACAACATTTAGTCCACAACTATCATCTGCCTACATAAAAGTACTGTCCCCCCAACTCCTGATGGCAGTGTACTCTGCAGTACACTGCAGTACACACCAAAACCACGACCCGCCTCCTGCTGGGACACCTACGGATGGGTAAGGACAGTTTGACTCATCCTCGGCATCCTTTTCAGAGAAAGTCTTAACCATGAAGAGCCAGCCTCCCAACTAGGGATTTCTCACTGCAGAGAAAGAGATTAGGTCTCTCCTGTGACAGCAGACCAAAGAAGGAAGGGACTCCTTCTACCTCATTTCCAGCACATATGTTCGAAGGGAGATTCCTCCTGATGAATGTGATACTTAACTGTTTCTGAATGGGTTTCCTCCTTTTCCTCCCAGCATACAGGCATTCCCCCGGAGGAATCATTGTTTTGATGCTGAAAAACAAAAGGAATAGGTTTCTTAGTTTAGAGGTTTCTGTGTTTCATACCTCTGTACAAAATGACAGCACCAAGAAAGTTCAACCGAGGAAAATGTTTGTTCCTTGAGTGTGGCATTCAACAACACTAAAAGGCACAGTGGCATTAGTTAAGATAGAAGCTTAAGGCTTATTCCAATTTCCTACCTTAATATTATTAGAATATTGATGTTTACATTCAATTTTCATTTTTTCAAATTAAGCATACTATACATGGTATAAAAATGGGTATAAAATACATCCTGTTTACTCGATATCTAAAATTATTTTTTTTCCTTCTAGGCTCATTTTTATACCAGCTAAACAAATAAGAATGAATGATACTACCCATCGTCTTCTGCAGGGAGGATTTCACAGCTTTTTAAATAGACAGGAATACTGTCTTCCATTACCAAGACTGTGATAAATAGGATGGAATTATTCAAATCAGCATTTTTCCAGGTCCTCACATCCTCATTTTTAAAGTGTGAAAGTGTATCTGTCGGCAGCTCAAGAAGAGACACCCAGTATTGTGGTTAGCTTTAGGACCCAATGCAGTGCTGACGAAGGTGACTGTTCTCAGACAGAACCCAGCCTTATCATTGCTCTGTTTGAGCACATTAGCCTCAGAGACATTGCAAGCTTTGAAACTAGTCTTTGCATTCAGTCTGTTTAAATCTTTCGGCGATTAGCTGAATATCGAAATCTCTTGATTTTCTTTCTGAAAGGGTATTTCAGTCTTGCTATGCGCTGTTCAACAGCGTGTGCACAGTCCCTGAGAGGTCACTATATCTTAAGAGCATTTGCTGCTTTGTGAAAGACGTAAAATTAAGGGGAACTTCCATGTCACTGGAACAAATCCCATGCTACTGAAGACACCTATGTCATATAATGCAAATCATAAACTTACTGAACTTCATTAAAAAACTGTTTAGAGGAACTTTGCTTTTCATTGAAAGACAGCTTTCTGATAACTAGAAACCTTTCGCTTTCCAGCTTAAATTTGTTCATGGTCATTTTATGCCCATTTGTTCTTCTGCCAACATTGTCTTTTAGTTTAAATAGCTCTTCCTCCTCCATTGTGTTTACTCATTGACGTATTTTTAAATATCAGTCATATGTTCAGTCAGCCTTCATTTTTCTATTCTAGGACAATCCAAACTTTTATTCCCCTTGTTACAAACTATTCTTCTCATCATCCGTATTTTTTCATTTCAGTCAATATAAAACATTGATAAACATAATAACGCCCAGTGAATAAAATCTAAAATAATTTCATATATATGTATTGACAAACCATTAATTCTTTATAGGAATTATCTCACTTGATATTTGTGTGACTGCATCTTCCTTTTTCATAGCCATTCTCAAATTCAAGGCTCACAGTCATCCTATGGTCACCTACTATGCACAGTTGTCCATCTTCATGTATAAATTGCAATAAATAAATGCAGAGTTTATGGAGAAAATCTAACTTCCAGTGCCAAAGTGCCTGGCTATCGCATTCTTACAATTAATCTCCAGGTCATTTTTGGTATGTGAGAATTGTATACTCTTCTGTATTGATGGCATAAGCAACTAAGTTTATTGGTATACTCCTGTTTTTGCATGAAATTTCTTAGTAAACATATGATTGTCTCCAAACTGATAGTTGAGGAACTCTGCTTGTAGTTTCCTTCTTGATCAGTCATTTTCCTTTCAGCCTGTGCTGTTGACCCAGTTCCTTCCCCCAAAGTTTCAATTCTTTACAAGTCCCCAGCAGCACAGCATCCTTAGCTAGATTCAGATAGATTAGGTCTACTGTATTTCCCCAATCTGGAAAATCAGTTATTTTATCAACAGAAAGCTCTCAGGTTACTTTGTCAGAGTAGTCTAAATCTACATTCCATTTGTAATCCATGACACAACTAACCAGAGACATTAGTTGTGCTTTCCTTGAGAACTCATTCTAGAATGATGCATGGTACAGAGATCAGACAAACAGGTCAGTAGCTGCTTTCTCACAATTGTAGCTGAGGGTGGAAATACCAGTCTTTCTCCATTGGTAGAATGTCAGGTATAGAGTTCCTCCAAGAAATACACTAAACAGTTTTTTTCACTATTACTGGGACTGTTTCACATGAAATTAGATGGATGAACTGTTTGGACAAAGTTTATAAGGGATAAGATACAGTGCAATAAATCTGCTCCAGGTTAAGAAAGTTTATTTATCCTATCACCTGTGCTTAGGTAAAGCCTCCTTCCCACCTTCAAAGACATTGTTGGCTTAGGCTGGTCCACCAGCTCACTTTTTTGCAACTGTCTTCCAGTTTTTAAGATTTCATCTACCTTTGTGGCTTTTTTACTCCAGTGGGAAGCTGAATTGGTGTGAAGATGCCAAAAGAATTGCTGCAGTGTCTGGTGAGACCTTACATTAAAGGATATTTTCTTTATATTGTAAAACATTGGTGTTCCGAGTCCTTCCTGTCCATAATACGAATCTATGACTCATAGGTCATATTTCAAAACAGTGTCACATGCTAGACTTCCCTTCTCTTGCCTTCATGAACAAAATTACAAGGAGAAAGACTTGGACAGCATAGTTCAACTGAAAACTGAAAGTTAAGGGTTCATTCCATTTCCCAAAAGGACCACTTCAATTTAAAACCCAGTCTGGTTCAGTTGATTAATATGTGACAGCAAACAGAAATAAATTAAAAGACCTCAGTATTCAAACCACCGAAAACCAGGAAATAAATAGCAAACAATATGAGCTAGAATTTATGAAGTGTAAAATGCTGGTTAAGAAAGATAAAGGCCCAAAGGAAAATTCACAAGTCGCAGCACTAAAGAGAAAAGGTAGTGTGCTTTTTAGAAGGACGTTATGGACAAAAGAAGCCTAAAAACTGTGTACAGTGCTTATTAGATGGAGATGGCTGTATGTTAGAACTGCTTAAAAGATAAGAGTGTTCAACAGATTTATTCCTAGTCTCTGAAAAGAAGGAGAATCACGCACTTGCATCAAGTAAGAATGAACCATGCACACTCTTCAGGCTTTCTACAGGAACTTTCTGCAGAATTAGGACAAGGGGTTACCACAGCAACATCATATGAAGCACTGCCTCAGCAACTGAACACCAGCGTCCTAGATACATGTACAGCCGAGAGGTGCTTCTGCTACTACCGCTAATGCCAATAGTGGCATGCAGGCAAAATGAGCTTGAGTTTGAGAATGAATGTGTGAGAATAAAGACCAAATCAGTAGACTCATGGCTAATGGTCCTAAAAATACGCCTGAAAACAGCACCTAAAGTTGTTGAGCTGCACAGAACCACAGACCAAGAAAAAATGTACTTTAAAAACTGGAGAAGAGCGTATATTCATGGTCCTGCCTGGACCATGGCCTCTTCTGATCATCAGGGATCCCTGCTATCCACTGCTGGCGCAGAACGGCCCATCCCCACCCCTGCAGGAGGCAGAGGACTCCTTCCCCTGCCAGCCCACCAGCCTCATGTCCGAATGAGAAACGGGAAGAAGCTGGGGGGACAGCACTCAGCTGCTCAGGATAATTGTGCTCTTTCCTTTCTCTTTCTCGCTGTAACACTTGAGAGTCCTCACAGGCTCCCTCCGTTTGAGGGAGGATGAAGATGGGCCCCAGGCAGCAAACTTCCACCCCTCCAGAAGCAGGAGATGGGGGCTTACAAGGGTGGGGAGCTTCAGAAGAAGGATAGCTAGGGGTGAAAGGAACAGAATTGCTGGGAAAGGGCAGATGTGGGCCATGATCATTCACTTTCTTATGTCAGATGCTTTTAATCACTGCTGACGTTAAGTCGTAATGAATCTCTGAACACTGGGGCAATCCAAAGGACTGAAAGACAGGTGCTATATGACAATCTTCAGAGAAGGGAAACATAATGATCCAGCTAACCACCGGCTGGCGAGACTGACATCCATCCCAAGCAAAACACCAGAAAAGCTGATAAGAAAGACAAACGACATCACTTAGCAGAATTTTATGGAATATCATGCTCTTTGGAGTGAAGCTTACTCACTGAGAAGTCATCACCTCTAGTCGATAAAGGAATTCACTTGTATCAGTAAATCGTTTAACTTAGCAACACCACATTCTTATTTTAAAAAGCCACAATGAAGTATTATAGCCCGCAGCTGCCAAAAGTAGAGAATTTGTCAATTGTCAGATCCAAATAAAAAAAGAGTAATCATAGAGAAATCACTGCTAAATAGAAAGGGGTTTATAATGACCTTATAGGCACCCAGGTTCAACGCAAAGCCATTGGTGATAATATTTGCAAAGTTATAAAAATTTAGAAGAGCGGTAAATAATGCTGAAGGCATAGTGAAATAGAGCAATCTGGAGTGCCCAGTATGCTGTTTCTGTTTATCCATAATGCATTTTAATGCAGCCAAATACAAACACTCGCATCTCAGAACAGGGAATGCAAGTCATTGCTGCCGAATGAGGGCTGCATCCTGAAATGCCAGTAATTCTTGGAAGGAATTAGAGATCAAAGTAAAAAATGGATACAATCCATACCCTGAGCTCCCAGGGAAGAGCTGCTGCAAAGGCAGCTAATGCAGCTACTGACCTAAGTGAAGTGATTTTACCTCTGTTTATAGATGTGATGAGACTAATGCTGGAACAGTGTGTACAGTTCCCATGTAAGTGGTTTTCAAATAATGTTAGAAATTGGAAAGGGTGAGGAAAGAAGCTAAAAAAATACTTGCAGGCTGAAGAAACTGCCTTGCACAGAAAAAAGAATTAGGTGACTTAAGTGAAGTGCTTTCATGGGCAAGATATGGGTGCTGAATTATTTTAACCTGAAATTTAGCAAGTGCTTCGAAAGGGAAGCAGAAGCTGGATATATCCAAACGAGAAATAAGGCATTGATCTGTAACATCGTGAACATTTAAACACTGGGGCAAGCTAAAAAGGATTTAATGGATCCTGCTGTCTGGAAATCATGGTTAGATGTATTTCTGTAATGTACACTTTACCCTAGCAGAAGTTATGCTTAAATTACATACAAGCAGTTGGGCTGAATGCAGGCATACTGAGGAGAAAAAAAAAAAAAAATTTGGTAGCTTTAGTACCTATAGGAGGTCAAATTATATTATCCAATGATCTCTCCTTTCATTAAATTTTATGAATCATTTCCTGCCCGAATGTGATCACATACCACGCATTCAATGCCTGAACTACATAAAAGGGCTGTGCAGACCACAGCTTCGAAGCGGCGCAGGTTTCGAAGAGGCAGCCTGGGAGTAAGGAAGTTGTGTTCTCGTCCCGACCGCACTGCAGAACCGCGGCACGGCTTCACCAGCAAGGCAAGAAGAGGATGGTGCTGGAGCGCAGCGTGGCTTTTCATGGGACTGTGCGTTTCTACCTTGGGAGGAGCAACCCTGGAGAAAGATTTCCACTTGCAACGGCTCATCAACAGAATAGAAATCTACTTGTTTGCTGTCACTAAATTAATTGTGATCAGCACGTTTCTGCCAAATTCTTTGCTTCTGAGGAACGGTCGTGTTTTAAGAGAAAAAAATTATAACAGCTTTGGATGTATCTTTGCAAATCGCATTGGGTACTGTTTCCAGCTGAAGCAGCCTCACTTTAAAAAAAGCCCAAAACCTGGAGCAAAGAGTTACAAAAATGATTAAAGGTTGAGAAAACGAGCCCCGTAGTCAGAGTTCAGGAGCTCAAACTATTTGGGTTGTCATGAAGAACAGCAACGGACAACTTCCTCACAACAAGTAACTACATCATGTAGGAAACAAACATTTCGTGACAGAGATCATGCTAATTCTAGCAAGATCCAATTTGCAGAATTTGAGGCTAATTAAATTCAAATTACAAATAGATGAGCATAACTATTAAAATAATTTACCCAGGACTGTAGGAGACTCTCCATCGCTGAGCATGTTTCTTAATCGAGATTTTTTTTCCTAAGAAAACTATGGGACCTATACTGTGAAGAATTTGTTTAAGGAGGTCAGATGGTCCCCGTTATATATAAGATCAAAACAAGATCACAATGGCTCTTTCTGGCCCTAAAATTTACTTTTCTGGCTTAATTTTCTTTCCAGTGAAAAAGGAAGAAGATTGATTTACAAACCTGAAGAGCTGTTAGAAATGTTAACTGACTAATAAAAAGATTTACAAACCTGAAGAGTTGTTAGAAATGTTAATTGACTAATAAAAAGGTATATAACGCTTGAATTACAGAAGGTGTTCTGCAAGTACCGAGGATGATACGCTGGGCTTACAGCACTGCTAAAGTTGTCTGACATGGAATATGTAAAATCTCTCTTTAATTTCCTTTAAAAAAAATATGCACGTGTTGGCTACGTTTCGAGTTTCTGAAAAAAACTCAGTTCGCGTGTGCTCGGGAGGCTTGTTGTAGTCTGACAGTTATCTATAGTTTCTGCCTGAGCTGAGCACACGTCATCCCCTTCATTCCTCCCACAGGCATCTGCACTGTACATATGCATCCCCATGCGCTTTACATGCCTCCCCTCGGAGTGGCGAAGTCAGAACCAGACTTTGCCTCTTGCTGTGCCTCCCCATCCCGGTGTGCTCTCCCTGCTCCAGTCACTGCAGCCCACAAGCAAGGGACTCCAAACGTAAGGCACGAGAACGAGGAGCTGGCTGTGGGTAGGATAGGGAGAGGCAGGGAGGGGGCAGAAGCAGAATGCTTGTAGTTCTAAGCCTCAACACCCCTCTGCCACCAGACAGCACCCCCAAAACCTGCAGACGGACACTCTGCTTCGTAACCCTCCAGAAAGGGCCCACTGGGGAGCACTACTTTTGAGTCTGAATCCAGACTTCAGAGTAACCATCCAAGATCTGGGATTTTTGCCAGAAACGAGGTGGCCTGCACCTCCCTGCTGCAGTCTCCCTCCCAGGTCTCCCGCAGGCTCCTTTGCCGTAGGCCGCCCGCATTATGGGAGGAATTCTGAGCACACGGAGCCAGACCCCTGCCCTGCTCGGAGAGCTTCGGGAGGGCCTCAGGGCTGTAGGAACAAGGGCCGAGTGATATGAGGGACGCAACTACAGCCAGCGATGGCAGAGGCGTCAACCCTCGTCTTCTGGGAGCCCTGGTCTAATTTCTAAAAGTAGCGAGCGTCCAGTGCCGCGGCTGAAGGCACCCAGAACTGCGCTCGGAATGAACGCACACCAAAGGGTACATCACCTCCCGAGTGCCTGGAATAGAGTAAATAAGAACACCTCTTTCAGAATTGTCTGTACTAGTAGCACTATATGTATGATCACATCTATATAATAAAGCTTCACTCAGCGGTGATTTTGATGTACTTCAATGTTACAGTCACAATTATTACATAAAGGTCTGTGACAAAATCAGTAGCACTGTGTTCACATTGGGATTTGAACAGTGCCTAGTGCGGAGCTGGGACCACAACATAAATGAGGATAATAAAAAACAAAATACGCCATTTCTGCTTTTAGTGTGAGATTAATTTAGCACCTGTCCACACAGAGGAGGACTTCACGTTTCATCTCTAACTCCTGGCTTTCCTAATTTGCAAGTGTTTGACTTCGAAGCATGGCAGCCCTTTGCTTACAGGGTGGGTATGCGGCCACACTCTTCAGGAATCTTTAGCAGAACAATAATTTCAATCCCTATTCTTCTCTTGCAAACAAGAACTTTATTTGGAGCCTAAATTATCTCAACAGCCCTCCTTTTTTATTTGTTTATATAAGAAAGCCTGAAATTAAGTTCAAGGAGACTTTTTTTGAGCTTTGAGGATGTAAGTAGCTAACTTTTAAAAAAGGCTTAGATGCAAGGTTTTTTTAAGTGATGTTTTAAAAATTGAGCTGTTTTTAGAACTTCCAACGTGTGCACTGTGTCGCTTCAGGAAGGATACGGGCTGCAGCACCTATAAAAACACACACACACACACAAATCAGACTGGGTATAGGCCTGGTACAATCCTTTATAGTTAGTGGAGTGGCATCTCTACCAGGCTTGACTTTAGTCCCCAATTGTCTTTGATACAGACCCTCTGCAGGGAATACGGGTTGCCAGAGCACTTAGACTACCCTTTGCATAAAAAGGTGTGAGCAGTGTTGAAAGGTTTTGTTGCAGCTGGGAATTTGTTCAGACAATCCATATTGTCTGAACCATATGGATTATTTGATGGTTAACAAGACACTCAATCTCGCGCCGCTGTCTTGCCCTCAGTAGGGATATTAGTGTAGCGTGTTTCCCCTTTAAACTCTCAGGAATGTGGTATCTTTGAGATCTCTGTCCCACTGTTTGCTGGAACCTGATTAATAGGTCAAAAGTAATAACTTCTGGAGACTAAAACTCAGACGCTGTGAAAGCAGAAGCATAATTTCCACAGCAAATTTGACTAAAAACCGCAAGATAGGTCAGTTAAATATTTCCACTGTAACGCGGAGAGTAGCAAGGCCCTAGTTCAGCTGTCTTCAACCTATAGCTAATTCGGGTTCTGGGAGCAGCTTTATGCAGGCAACAGAGAGCTCGGTACCAGCTGCCTACTCAAGTATAATCATCAAGTGTATATACAACTCTGCAGATAGGTTCTGCCCATATTTAGCTCCGTGCTGTCATGATAAGGCTGTTAGAGCTAGTTAGTTCATCATGGTTGTCTCGTTCATTACTTTGTCTGCACTGTGCCACAATTGTGAGGGATAAATGCCCTTAGATGAAAGGAAAGCAGCGTAATTTTGAATGGGTTGTGTCACTTTTTTCACAACGAACACATGTGGCCTCGCATTGGCTGCTTTCTGGGTTGTTTTACCCTCATTCCACACTCCCCTGGTCCACCATAAGGTGGTCCATGTTCCAGCACCCCTACACCACTGTGACGGGGTGAACTAGACATGCCACTTTGGAGTTGCAGAACTAGCCACAGGGTACAAATGCAACTATGAACTGCGAAGCTGTGCTGGTCCTCCAAACCCTCTTGTAAGTTCACCAGCATTCCTGGTGTTACTTTCTCAGCCACCGATGTTTTAATACTCTGCTTATTGTTTATCAGACTCTGACTGACTGGGGTTTGGGGGTCTCTTTGAAATAGTAGAAGAAGAATCTTTGAGGACTGTCATCAGGCATGCACCAGGCCCAACTGGAAGCGTAGAGCAATTTTGGAGCAAATGCTAATAGCATGATGAGAAACGAGTTGTACAAAGGGAGGCTACAGCTAGATCAGAGAACTGAACAGGTGAGATAGAAGAGAAAAACACTAGGAACTGTTTTTAGGAATTTTCCACTGTCAAGCCAAAATGGCACTAATTTAAATGCAAGTTTTATCAGGAAAAGATTGCTTATAAAAATGAGGGAGACTTTCCACAGCAGCCAATAAGCTGGTGAACCCCTTCTGCAAGTGAGCCAAGATCCAGTTCCAAGTCCTTTGGGAGAGTCTGGCATACACCATAACTCTAATTTCTCTCTTCCACAAAAGGCTTCTTAAAATGTTTTCATTGCACTCCAGTGCAGAATAGGAGTGAAAAATATATGACAGCTCATATATTTAGTATATTATTTTGTATATATTTATTTTATTTGTATATTTGTGCATTATTATAGACAGAGAGACAGTGTGGACAGAGAAAGGACTGGCTGTGGCTCTGGCTCAGAGGAGCTGCTATGACACTAGAAGAACACAGCACAGCATTTTCCCCAAGAAAAGAAGCCAAAGAGGGCTGGATCTCAGGCCAACAAAATAAGGACTGACATATTTATTATTATTATTATTATTATTATTATTATTATTATTATTATTATTATTATTATTATAAAAGTTATTATAAAAGTTGTTATAAAAGTTGTTATGAAATGTGTGTGTGTAGGAGTAGGAGAGCAGGGAGAAAAATTACTTATAAAACTAGATATAACATCAGCTTGTAGGGAAGATGCAATCCGATTCTTCTGGCTTTGCTCTCTGTGTTCCTCCTTCTTGGTCCTTCAGTGGAACAAAAGGAGAAGAGGATGAAATGCCAAGTGCCCCATAACAGAGGTTAAGAACTTAGATATCTGAAGATCCATGAAAAGAAAAAACTAACAAAAACTTTCAGGGGAAAAAAAAGGTGTTTTGCACAAAGCTTGCAATAGAAATGGGAATGCAGAGAAAAATTGAAGTGAAACATGAATTATTTTCTACTAGAAGTGAGAGAGTTATGTTAGCTTGATGCTTAAATTTACATTGTTACTTTTGCTATTGCTGCAATTCAGCCTTTTAAAATGTTTTTGCTAAGCGCGCAAGAAACACGGCAGCATTTGACAGCAGCGGGTAGCAGTTTAGAAACTCACACGGAGAGCCAGGCTGGCATGTGAGTTGTCAAGATTTTGCTCTGTTCTTGCAAGTCTTCAGTTCAACAAAGTACATGAAAATCAGAATGAAAACTCAAAAGTTCCTGTTCTTTCAGATATAGAATCTGAAGACAAAAGCAAAAATAAAAACTGATGTAGCTATTATTTTTTAGATTATAAAAGTAGCTAAGCAGGTTATGCTGGTTGAAAGGCTGCAGTTCTAGCTGCTATGCTGACAAGGCACTCTCCGGCATTTTGGTTTGGATACATGGGCAAATTTACTTCAGGTCCTTATCTACGGATGTATAAGTATACAATTTTCTCTCCAGGAACACAAATTTCTCATTTGTAAGCAGTATACCATAGCTATTCCTATTATGTTTCTGAGATCTGTGGACATACATTTTTGTTTATCATTTGACAATTTTTGGCACTTTCTATTGTAAATACTTTTACTGTTTTAGACATTCATCTCCAGAGAAAAAAATACATTTAAATACATTTGCAATTTGTCTGCGGTACAAGTCTGTCTTCTAATACTATTTGTATCTTTTACTACCCTGAAGAAATCTATATATGCAAATTTATTCTCATTAATACCCCCAGCAGTAGTATTTTCTCTGGGCTCACTAAATTTTTCATCATATTTGTCTAGATTTTTAAAAAATAATTAAATTTATTTTACATAAGCAAGTAATGACTGCAAGTATTTCACTTAATGTAAGTAGCGTAAGAGGTGGGGGGAAAATTTGACCTTTTGCCTTCAAAACGCCCACAATTTTTTCAGTGTCTAATATAAAAAGGCATATGTTTTGTGGATAAATCCTACCACAACATAGTTTGTGGTATAGTAGAAATAAATATATTTTTATATATATGCACACACATATATAAATAAATATAAAATAAATAAAGCAATTGCTAGAATCCAGAACTACCTGACACTAATTAGGCAGCTAGTTTAATGTTTACAGATTCTTATCCAATGCTGAAAAGTAATAAACCAGAAATTTTCATAGACAATTTTAGGGAATGTCCCCGATTGCAGGGTAGGGGAGAGCTATTTTATCTGCTTTCATAGCATGCCTTCCCTCCCCAGCCCCTGAACACCTATCTATCCCAAGACAGAAAGATTTTGTTAATCATTACATCTTTGCAAATGGGGTTGTAAGGACCCTCAAGGGCTCATACAGACCATCTTTCCCTGTTTCATACAGAAGCAGCTGTACCCAAACCCATTCAGAGGTTTCAGATCAGAGAAATGGCTTGTGAGCATGAAAGCCTTGTCTGTTTTTTCTAGCTGAATCAATTGATGCAATAAAAAAGCGCCACATCTTTCTAGTCTTTTCCATTCTTACATGCTTAGGCCATCATAGCTGTAACAACACAGCTGTTAAACCACTCCCAAAAGCTGCTTCTACTGAAGAAGTATAGTTTCTATGAGTACCCCAGAGATTTTATTCCAGCGTTTAACTGTTACTAAAATCACATTTTTCCTAAGCATCTTAACCTAAATTTTCCTTACTGCAACATAACAGTGTAATTTCTTGCCCTAGCCGACATAAACCGTTGTTTAACTAACTTTGCAGCTAACCCTGTATTTCTAAAGGTTTTAAACCTTTTTTCCCTTTATTGTTTCCACCCCTAGACTAAACAATTGTTTTGGTCTTGTAAGTGATGTTTTCTAGGTATCTAATCATTCCTGTTGCTCTCCTCTGGACCCTTAATTTGGTCTGTGTTTTTCCTCAAGTAGTCTGTTCCAAAATGAGCGCAATACTCCAGCTAAGGACCTACCTGGGCTGAGTAGGGCAAAAAGATTATTCATCTATCTTACAAAAAACACTCCTATTTTTAAACCACATTGTTCTGTTTACCATTCTCACAACAGTGCAATGCTACTGGCTCATGTTTAGTTCGAGATCCACCACATTTCCACAACCTTTTCTCCTTAGCCCGTGTTGCCTAGCCAGCTATTCCCTATCCTGTATTTGAGTACGTGATTATTCCTGGCTGAAGGAATAAACTTTTGCACCAAACCTTACAGACTCGCATCCTGTTTGGTTTTCTGGATGTTGTGACTGTCAAAAATCACACTGAATTTGTCTCTCGTCTTCCAGGGTGCCTGAAACCCATTTCAGCTTGGTGACATCTGCAGGCTGAATGCCCACATGCTCTGACCCATCATTTGAGCAGTTCATGAAACAGGGAAAAGCTTTGACAGACCCCTGTGGTGTTCAGACCTGAATGACAGTCTTCTCTGTATACCCCTCCAAAATCTCTAGCACCTGTATTCTTTGTCCACAGAACCACTTCAGCTTCTCTACAAATGGCCCGAAACAGGAAGGAAACACCGTGTTTGTGGAAGGATTTCTTATCTGAGGGCAAGGAGAGGAAGACTCAGTCTAACGTTTTCTCAGACATCAGTAAAACATATGTTGGAGAAACAAATCCCTGTGAAAGAGAACCAGGACAAGAAGAGCCCGCTTTCCAAACAGTGCTGCTGTGACGTCAAGGTGACAGCATAGTATTTGGAATCGCAGAAAAGGAAAGAGTTTGAGAGGCTACTCAGCATCATGACTGCCAGGGATCAGTATACTACCAAATGTAGCAAAGGGCTCATGGGAAAGCAAGAAAATTACCCCCAAACTCTCCTGTTTTCAACATCTCTCTGTCTCAGCTCCAGTGTTACAGAAGAGAAAGAAATCCACTAATGGTAGATTTTTACAGTCCCAATGAGTGACAAAATTTGATTTGATGTTAGCACATGTTTTCAGCTAGCTAAGCCTACCGAAATGACCACCACTTGGCATCAATACAAACAAAATTTAAGAGTAAAAAATAAATATTTGATATATTTAATACATGCACGGATATTGCTGTTGAATACAGAGCAATAGCTCTGATGCACCAGGCACCGCTGCAGTCACAGGGCAGGTCAAATACATGATTGCAAACAACATGTCCTTCAGCCCCACCTTAATAGACTGCATCATGCAAATTATTTATTTGTTGTCTGCAGATGCAGCTGTGATTCAAAACCATAGACTGTATGGTCCAGCCCGAAGCAATCTCATCATCTGACAAGTACCTGGGTACATCCTAAAGTCTTTGCTCACAGACGCTCATATTAAAGGGTTTCCACTGCCACGGCTGCTAAGCACTGCCACCTTGAACAATTTACACCCCTGGCCCTGCTGCTGCATTAGCAGAAGGCACCTATCCAAGGGAAAGGAAAAGATCCAGGGTAAGGTTTCAAAAAGAAAGGCAAAAGAGATACGCTGGGGTTCTGCACGCATTGTAGCTGCACGCCTTTGTACCTGAGGACTGCACCTGAGTGAGCAGATCCTACCTTGTCTACACTGAAACAGTTGTATCACACACTGGCACAAAGGGCCTCAGGTGTTCATACGTATTTGGGGTGCGTTTAGTTGGCTGTATGTTGGCAGCATCTACATTTTGTCCATCCCACCTGTACAATCCTGAAAATCCATCCACTGAAGTCCTGCAGTTACCCACGCAGTATTTTTTATCGGGACAACAGCACAAGACAGCCTCAACTGCTACAGAAACCTCAAAGATCACAACGCTGAAGGTAGGTTGAACTGATTCCAAAATGACTGTCAACAGCTCTGTGGGAGCTCTGGATCGACAGAGACATACTCCTACAGCATATCCGTCTCAGGATGTTCAGCTGGTCCCTAACTCAGTCAAATTCCTTGCCAAGCACCTTGAAACTTTCATTCTTCGTGCAGACCCAGGAGTCTGCATTGGGGTCATCTTCCTCTTAAACAAAGCATCCACTTGGTACGCTTAAGGCTGCATATTTGCTCTTGCGTCCATCTTCTTTGCTTTGACTTCAAAATGTCCCTAGAAATCCCAGTCTGCATTTTCTAGTGGCAATTTGCATAGAGGGTCAACAAAGAAACTGTTTCTTCCAAAGCACCAGCTCTTGCTACTGCTAACCAAGTGTGGCCAGATTTATTTTTTATATATATATATTAGCATATACCTCTGACATACAACCGACCACTTCATACCAGCTGGTAACTGATAGGAAATTAATTTCTGGGAGAAAAGCAATGGTTTGTTTTTCACATCTTGTTGCAGCCGTGCCCCATTCTGAGCATCGACGAGCGCTGCGCTGCTGCAAAGTCCTCCCGTCCGGCTTGCTACGGCCGTGCGGTGATGGTGACAACCACCGGCGAGCTGGCACAAACACAGCGGTTAAGCAGCAATCGTGTGGGAACATCGGCATTGACGAGCATCCTGTTGCTTGCCTCTCAGCCGACCCGATGACGTCTTTGCTCTGACCGTACCTGGACAGCACTGCCTGCCCAGGTAACCCCATTCAAGTGGGAGCAGCCGGAGCTCAGCAGAAACGCACTTGTGCCGTTACAGCAGATTGTTAGCAGTTGATGAATTGTGGTTATCTGAGCTATAGCTTATTCCTCATGGGTAAGCCAACTCAAATTGAAAACATCACCACTCATCAGCAACGAGTTTGTGTGTGTGGACATGAGTCAAATTAGAAGCAATGTCTGAGTTAGGACTCCAGTTATTCCATAGTGAAGACAAGCCCATGTTATCCAAATTCACCCCCTTCCTAGGACTCAACTTTATTGGTTATTCAAACATTACTGTAAAAAAAAACAAACCCTGGCTGTCACTTCCTACCCAAACTTGGCAATTCCTTAAATTTTCCTCCAAAATCTGCTTTGTCCTAGCAGTCTCTGGGCACAAAGAGACACTCCCACATCCTTTACATTCCAGTTGGGGCTAATTGAACTCACATGTCAGCATGAGTCAGCAGTAATTACCAGGAATATTAAGGAAAGATTTGGCACTGGACCTCTGTTATTCAACAGCAGAGCCCCCACGTTTACTGGGGTCTCGGGCTAAATCAAACCCCTTAAAAACACGATGGCAAAAGCTGTACCAAGTTGTCAGCTTCATTCAACTACGTATCAGCAGTTCCCGATACCGAAAGTGGCTTTGCTATATTTTTAGATATACCTATGGAAAGGCAAATCTAATAGAAAAATCATTTCTGACTACTAAATCCTCCACGGTAGAGTTTAAATCCATTTATATGTTGAAACCGATGAATCAATATTAGCCTGGCCGGCTGGTTTTCGTAAGCATCCGTGCTGCAAACAGGGCCTAACGCTGCATTTCTTCCTCACAATTCCTGGGCAGGAATCCGAATCGATGGGAAGTTGAGGTAATAATGTACACCTCTGCCCCTGGCTAATTTGGAATAAAAATCCTGAAACCACAACAACACGGATTTTCCATGTGACAGTTCGTTTCCCCCTCAGTACACCTTCACCCGACGGGCTGTGGAGCCCTGGCTTTCCAGAGTTGGAGACCGGAGCTGTTTACACAACCAGCCCAACGTAGCCCCTAGAAACCCAGTCCTCTCCTAGAGACCAGAGAACACCCAAATACATTTTTATGGTCACCTACTGAACAAAAATAGGTTGCCCCAAGCACATGCACTGACGGAGAGACGCGGTGGGTGCAGGAGAGAGAAGTGAGGGCTGTCTCAGCCTGGGCTCAGGCAGGGTCTGCCGGCAGGAGCAACGGCGTTCAAGTTACTATCCAAACCTGAACGGGTAACTCTTTCTGGTTCTTCACATCTACAGTATTAGGTACTTTGTTTTTCAAGGAAATAAATTCTTGCACTTGGTTGCAAATTAACCAAGTGTCTTGCCAGTGAATTTGATCTTGTCAGTCATTAAGTCTCTCACTTAAATGCAGTGATTTAGTCTTAGCCCTGCATAATAACACTCTCTACGGTTCATAAAGGAGAACTGTTTTATTTTATCTACTGCAAACATATGTGCATCAACATTCTTCTCAACAGACTACTTCTGAGCCCAACCAGATCAGTCAGTTTTATTTAAATCCAGTCCCAGTTGTCTCTTTGAAACCTCCAACTACCAAACAACGTCAAGCATATTCTTGGGTTTTTCTGGTGGTTTTTTGTCTTTTTCTTTTTTTTGGTCTTAATAGTCTATCTCCTAGAAACTCACTAAATGACGCACAAACATTGTTTGTGCCCGTCTTCAGAAAGAAAAAAAAAAGTTTTTTTACATGATATAATTTGGTTTTATGCTATTTGCATTATTCTTTAATAAAGACATAAAACCCTAAAACTACGGCTTCACCCGAAGACTTACAAAGTTCTTGTTTACTAAACAATCTAACGCAAAGTCAGAAAAAGCACCGGAGCCCATACACACGCTTCACCGTTTCCTCACTGATTTTTCCCCCTTTGGTACGTCAAACTGAAACGCAACAAGAATATTTAGCTCTGAAGTTATAAACCGCTGAAAACGAAGATTTTCAGGAGGAGCACAGCCTGATCCCAACGCGTACCCTCCCCAATCAATGCCAAGCGAGTGCAATTTGGGCTTAGAAGAGGCAGCGTGAAACTTTCTCTCACTTGCTTTCCCCCCCGAAGGTTTCTCGAGGTGTCAGTGGAAGGGAAGGGTGAAGGCAGACGTGGCCAAGGGGCCACGGCAGAGCCCTCGGCGCCCTCCCCGCCCCCCTTCGGGTTGCAGCCCTCGGGACAGCGGGGCAGCACCCCGGGCATCCCCGGCACCTCGCGCGGCTTTACGCCTGGGAGCTGCGGACCATCACCGGTACCCGGCTGCAAGAAGCGGGGCGCGTCCTGCGCGGTTGCGCTCCCAACGTCGCCGAAACGGGCGGAGGGGAGCACCGACACCCCGGGATGGGGGGAGGGGGGGGGTGTAGAGGGTGGTTTAGGGGGCGAGCTGACCCGAGCCGACGGCACCCCGCTCCCGCCGCAAAGCCGGGGCTGAAGCCTTGCCTGCCCACCGCCTGCTCTCGGGATGCAACGACTTACCCCACGGTCTCCGCCACGACCCGGGGGTGCAAAGTTTCTCCGGGAGAGGAGCAGCCCCCGGCCGCGGCGCGGAGCGGGCGGCCGAGGCGCGGCGGCGGTGCCGGGGAGGAGGTGGCGGCGGGAGCGGGACGGAGGGCGCCGGGGGTGGGGAGGATGCTCGGCCGCCGCTTCCCTCGTGATTCAGGTGGCGGGCTGGCGGCCGAGTGACAGGGCGAGCCGCCGGCTCCCCGCTCGCACGCGATCCCCGGCCCGCCGCCACCCGCCGGCGGCAGAGGGCGCTGCGGGGGCGCGGCGGCACCGGCGGCTGGGGGCGGGCGGGGACGGGTCCGCCAGCGTTCCCCGCCGCTCCGCCGCGGGATGGGGGTCCGAGCCGGGCACACACACCGTCCCCCCACCGGTGCCATGCACCTGGTCCGCGCCTCCGCCGCCGAGCACGGCTTTCCCGGAAAGGTAACAGGGAAAAGTACCGCGCGAGTCCTTCCCCGCCTCCGGGATGTCTGGAGCAGCATCAACTCCCCGCTCCGTTCCCGGCATCGGTGCCTCCGGAGAAGGTTTCCCTCTGCCCCCCGCCTGCCCCTCTCTCTGCCCGGTGCGGGTTTCTTCGCGCTTACCGCCCGGCGTGGTAGAAGCGCATCCCCCTCTCCCCGCGCACCGGTACCTGCCGTGCAGCACCGTATCCACCAGCTTCGCCAGGAAACCGGGTAACAGCTGGTTGGGTTTGGGGGGTTTTTATAATTTTGAGGGGGTTTTCTTCCCCCAGAACGTTTTGCCGACGGATTTCTGGTTTGTACTGGAAATGTCAGGGGATGCCAGGCAAGCTGCAGAGCCTTTTGCGAGGGGTGTTAGGTGCTGGTGTTTGTTTGGGAAGTACCTAAAGCGGCTCCTGCACGGGAGGCTTAAGGACAGGACAGACAAAACCAGAGCTGGGTGATAGGGAAAGTCAGAGATGATGAAGTGAAAACCAACCCTCTCCCTGGCGGGATGAATGTTTCCAGGGATGGGGCATCCACAACCTCCCTGGGCAACCTGTTCCAGTGCCCCACCACCCTCATTAAAAATTCTTCCTTATATCTGGTGTGAATGAGCTAATAGGTATTTCATCCATACAAAGCTTTACTCTCCGGGTGCTTGTGGTACAGATTGAATGAAAATGCACTGCCTGGGCATGACTTTACTGCGGAAGGAGTGGAGAGGAACAGGAGTGTTAAGAGAGTACCTGAGCCTTCCCTTCTCCCCTCTCGCCCTTGTCAGCAGTGAGGAGGGTGGCACCAGGCCCATGGTGGGTCTCCGTGTTGCACTTGTGTGGCTTCCCAGCTTCCCCAGCAGTTCACAGCTGTCCCTCGCCGCAGTGCCCCGCCGCCTGGCCTCATGATACATCTTTGGCTTGCCAGCTCTTGTCTTGCTTTTAGCAGGGAGACCTCACTTTGACGAATGTATCCGCATAACAAGCTTCCATCCCCCTTTTGCCCACGTTCTTCAAGATGAGGGGAAGCCCAGACCCCAGCCCTCCTGTCCTGTGCATGAAGATGGAAGAGCCCAGCTCGCAGGAACACTATTGTTCCAGCAAAATAGAACCAGTCAGTGTTGTTGATTGCTCTGTTACATCTTCCCAGACAGAGCCTTGGCTATAAAAATAGATGCAATAATCCACATGGACAGTTGCAATTGTAAACGGCATTCAGAAAGCAAAAACGGAATTCATAGTTTGACACAGACATATCCCCAATCCGTCAGGATGTGACACGTTGGCAACGTGTCTGTGCCAAACTATGAATGCCGTTCTTTACTTTTCTTCTGAATGCTATTTACGATTGTAACCTTCACAGTAAATTAGTGTATCTATTTTATATCGGACGTTTTCCAAGAGGCTTTGGTATTGTCTGCACTATTATATTCACAGAACTGATGTAAGTTAGACTGATTTGGGCCACAATAAATCTTCGGGGACTACAGACTGTGCTTATGTTAGGAGGGTTTGCCAGCACAACCGTACCAGCAAAATCCTATCTGGCAGAGGCAAGGCCTGTGTTTGGAATGAAAAAATCAAAGGCCATCAACACTGAATAGCTCTCCACTAGATGGAACAATGGTGCTTCTGCTGCCAGGCCATTGACAGGGAGTGATTTACCCAGAAGAGAATTGGGGAGAGAGGGGTGGAGCCCAGAAAGTACTGGATAATGGTGAGACAGTCATGGGACAACTATTGTTCATCACTTCTCCTGGTGAACTCAATGCTGCGAAGGAGAGCCGTGGAGCTAGGAGGTGTCTTGGTGTGTGAAGACACATCTGAGCTCATTGTTCAGGCCTGAACCAGCTCTCATTTAGAAGCGGTGTCACCACGTGATGTTCAGATCACTCTACTAAATATCTCAGTGAGTTCTTTTGACTGGGAACAAGGTCCAAGCTAGCATATGTCCAGCTTGGAATTTGGACCCTTTTGCACCTGTCTGCATCAATATGTCCAAACCCAATGGTTTAGATGGTTTTTTTGGGGAGCTTATTCCATGTACAGCTGAATGACCCAGCCTGCAGAGACTATTTGTACTGTGTTCTCTTCACTCCCTGGTTTTTAAATTTTGTTAAAAGTAATTACATTTGCCAGGCAAGAATTGTTTTTCATAATCTCATGCTGCTGACTGTTTATACTTATACCAGCTATGTGCAGGTCTTTTTTATACAAGTTAGGCTTACTGAACAACTGCCAGATAGTTCTGCTTTCCTTCTTGAATTTTAATTGCTTACTTGCCCAGCATCTATTTTTAAAATGGAACTGTAAATGGAACAGTAAGTTCCATCACTCACCGTAGAGGCAGAGGGTCAGTGCCCTCCTTACTCCTCCTCTGCTCTCTCCTGCAGGGAATGTGGAGGAATCGGGACCTGAGCTGTCAAAGCATTTAACCACAGGCATAAGCATTTATGTTCAGGAATGCACCTAGGCATTTTGCAGGACTGGAAGTAGAGCTCAGTATTTCCCTGGGCTGAGACCAAGGTTATCAGGACATACTGATTTTATATTAGCAGTGTGATCTTCTACAGACTCACGTGCGACAACGCACATATATATATGTAGAGACACAGAAACAGCTGTCATGTTGCAGTGGGCATAGAGTAGGAGGCTAGAGACCCGTGCAGTCACAGGATCTTTCGTGGCCAGAAGAAGCGTGTTCTGGACAGTGCTACTAGGTGTCTTACAGACCCCACATCCACTTAGCAAATCTGTGCCTACACAAGGTTTCAAAGCAGAAACTTTGAAATATCAGTCTGCTTTCTCCTCAAATTCCTTCTACTTGGTGGAAAATCCATGTTCAAAGTGCTGATTTGAACACTGAACCTAGACTCTCATCTAGACCTCTGTTTTGAAGACCACATGCCACCAATTTCTCACATTACCCTCCTTCACTTCTGGAAAATAATTATAGACCTTAATCTTCATCTGTCTTCCTATGGTCATCACTACTTCAAGACACTCAGAACATCCATTTTATCTCTAGTATTATTGCTTCTTGAATGTAACTGACTTTTCAACTGTATCCTTTTTCCCATTTTTAATATTTCCCATTATTTTTAGACTACTGGGAAAGGGAGGTGATCTTGTGCAGGAAACTAGCAGGGAGCTGGAAGCTAATATCATTTTCTTCTCGACGCTTTAAATGACACACACCATTTGAAAAAAAGAGACAGACATTCTTATTATTGTCATAAACACAAGCATTTCCTCATGAAGCAACACTGGTTTCTTCTTACTCCTTCCATACTGCTTTTATAAACTCTTGAAGTAGAAAATGATTGGAATACAGCAGGTCTCCCAGTTGCAAGAGATAACAATTTCAAATTATCTTCCTTTCTTTGAATAGAATTTTTCAGATCATATCCTATTTAAGGGTAAAAAAAGATGTGTAAGACGTTTGGATAACATTCTTGTTAAACTGCAAGCCGTCCTCACTCCTCATTTAGTCCCTGATTCAATCAAATGCCCGATGCAGGAGTTGTCAAATCGCAGCTCAATAGAGCATCATGATGACCAGCTGGGGTGGGTTTTTTTAATTTTTCAAGATGTATTTAGCTGATATTGGCTGGGTCTCTACACTTGCATACTTCTAAGGGTTGTCTCTATTAACCTTATCTGCCCATGTTACACAGCAACAAAAATTTCATCATCTGAACTGCTTTTGCTTCCATTTTCCTCTTCATACTCCTTAGAGGGCTGGAGGTTGGTAAGGCTGTAGCACTCATATTTCACCGAAGGCTTCTGAATGCTGCAGAGGGGAGCTTTGGTTGATGCACTGCTGCTGCTGCCTGCATGCAGGGGCTGCTCCTTGCTCAGCAAGAAGCCAGTCTGGGAGCCGTGGAAGACAGAAGGCTGAAACCACCTCTCGCTGCGGCCTGGAGTTGCCATAGATGCAAGATGTCAGCAAACAGCACCCTGGGAGCGACAGTGACTTCAGTATTGAAACTCAGTCACTTTTGCCATCACTTCCCCGCCAAAGAGAAGGTTGACTTCAGGCAGGGGTGTCTAGCCCAGAAACTGTGGGTGGGTGCCTGAGGAACAGAATGACCTTTACAAGCCACCAGAAAAATGGAGATGAAAAATGAAATATTTTAAAATAAAGGCAGAGAGCTCAAAAGAAGGACAAGTGCTCATACCAAGACAGTTCTTGCATACTTCTGTGGCGCTTCTTGCATGCTTGTGTGTGCTCCAATTCTGTTTCTAGCAATTCCTCTGACCTTTCTTACCTAGCAGTCAATATGAACCTGTGAATTAGAGCAAAACGAAAGGAGAAATGTTTAGCATACTCATATAGAGACCAGAGAAAGAAGAAAGGAGAAGAATTTGGAGATCTAAATTCTAACTGTATTTTTCCAATAGGAGTAAGCAGAAGGAAAATGATAAGAACATATTTATAACAGCACATCATGAGATGCCAAAATATGATTTGGCACATTATTCATTTACTCAGAAGGCAGCTAAACAGGCTTGATTTCCTTAAATATTAAAAGAGCAGTAGACAATAGAGTCCCTCAAGCAGTAGGAAAACAGAGAGCAGAGCCCTTACAGGTCATTATTGTCTATAAAAATCAATAAATAACTGCATCATGTCAGGGAATTTTTAAGTCAGTTCATTCCATATGGTCCATCTTCCCTCAGACAAGCCGGTTGCTAAAAACAAGCAATAAATCATCCCTATTCTTTTATTTTAATACTGTACAGAATATTTGTTTTTATAACCAAATTGATTTAAGACTTAGTGCGGCCACAAAACATTCTAAACAGATGTCTAACTTGAAAGACACTGGTATACTTTCTTACCCTTTAGTTATAGAAATCTGGGGTGCATGCAACCTGAAACCTAGATTTGTAAGCTCAAAATGCATTTAGATAACATATATGTTGTGATAAATATGCATTTGTAATAATCAAATATTATTATCATAGAAATGGAATAGAAAACATGCTTGCTACACAGCTCTGTAACTGAATTAAAAGCAGTGGAAACAGAAAATTTGTTATGATATTTAAGGTTTATGTGCAGAGAAAATATCAATGTATTAATATGTGGATTTGTGTTTAGAGTGCTCAGAGAAGGGAAAGCTTTTATTGACACATATATGAAGAATCTGAGGTGTAGCACAGACCATGAGCTTTTATAATTGTTTGCGTGTGGCACTTTCCCTGAGAAGTATTAGAAATGTTTCATCTTGAGAGACACAGCAACAGAGAAGCACTGAATGCTTCTTTTTTTGACCTTGGGCTCAGAGTTATGACAGTATGACAACAATATTCTCTTCCCAAAAATTGCCTGCTGCTTTCTCCTGACTGGTGCATTGATCGGTAAAGCGGGCACTGCACTTCATCAGACTGTTCTGGAGCTTTTCCAGTAGCGGATTAGGACTGGAAAGGAGGCTAAACTCAAATCAAAGGGGGAAAAAGGAACCACAGTGAAGAGGGGCTTTGTCCTGACCTTTTTCTTGGTCCTGTATTAGATACAAAGGTATTCCTTCTACCAGGAGAAAGTTCACGGATCTGATATGAAGCTATGCCAGTCCATCTTGCTCCTGCACACAACAGGCATCAGGAGCATGCGTGCCCAGCTAGGGCTGATCCCACAGCACCCCGTCACTGCCTTTCTGCCTCTGCTCCCTCTCTACAGCCTGTAGATAGAGGCAAACAAAGCAGTTTCCTAAAGGAGCCTCTAGCATATAAAGCAGTGTGATTTGGGAATGGGTGCCAGCTGTGATATGGATGAGCAATAAGGTAGTGCTGGGCAGGGGCACCCTTAGCTCAGCTCCCAGTCTGGCAGTGGAGAGCTCCTGGAGATACTTGGAGCAGCCTTAAGCTGCTCTCTCCAAAAGGGCAGCATTCCCTAAGCTGAGGATAGCTCACAGTGGACTTCTGGTGTGGAGGACAAAGATGCAGAGCAATCGTATTTTCATGCTCTGGATGGCTTTATGAATTTTTAACTGGCAGAAGAGAACTTGCCAAATGTGGATGCTCGTGCTTGTGCACGTGGTGAGGAATGGGAGGGTAAATCTAGGAATATTTTTCTATTTTCATTCAATCTAAAATGTTGACTGCCATAAACTGCAATCTGATGCCCAGTTTGAGCGCCTGGACCTACCAGGTTCCTTGTAGAGGGTGTGGGGGAGAGAGGGATTGTATATGGCTAATGGTACAGAGAAGGAAAGCTCTGCATGACTCAACAGTTTCTTGCCTGTCCTACTGTAGAGGTTAAAGTGTTCATCTTGGTGAGGGGAGGCAGTACTGTCTCTTGTACTTCCTCAGGAAATAGCTTGGCTGTAGGTATTTCATGGACCTGACTTTGTACGTGACTAAGTACAAAGTATAGGTGTTACCAAGCGTGTGAACAAGTGTGCAAATACTATAAATATACATATTAAATATACATATTACTGTGCTAACAGGAAATGTTCAGATTAAGGAAAAGGCAGAATTTGAGATAATATCTTGAACACAATGAAGGCAAAGTTACTGGAGTAGACTATCTCTTCCTCAGGGTTGTTGCAAGAAGACAGTAACCCAACTTTTAGATCTAAACCTACTTTGCTCCCTCAGGAGGGAAAGAATCGAGACAGGTGAGTCTTGCCAGTACAATACCTGGTAGAGGTTTAATCACTTATTTGCTGATAGAAATAAGGTTTGGGAACCTTGTAGCTTAGAAGCTATTAAGCAGGCAGAAATTTTGACAGAGCCTCTCCTCATGGAGTTCGGTTGTTCACCTTCACAAGGTGCCATGTCACCTCTGTATTGACTGGCATTTTTAACATCCACATCCCATTCAATCACCTCAAGCCCCTCTTCTGCTAGGTCATCTGGCAGGTGTAATATTTTCACCTGCCTCTCCTGTCATCCTTGGCCTTCCATTCTCTGTCTCCTCCTTCACCTTTTCCTTGCCATAGAGACACTTCGGAGAAATCCTGCATTTTGTCCCAGAGGCCTCCCTTTCCCACAGACAAGCAATAAGTTTGGTCTTCCTTTAACTCAGCGGGTCAGCATGCTTCAGGAAGAGGCACAAAGCTGTGTTTGTCAGTACAAAGCTCCATGGAAAGGACACAGCCAAAGTGTTGCTTTACTGTGCCTTTGCTATCCTCGTCACTGTGATTTATAGAAGATTTGAGCTACTCCTTGATAACTTTACTATCAAAAAATGCTCTGCCAAGATATATACTGCAAATTCACAATGATTTCTCTGAAGTGATTTCCTTTGTGATCAAAATCTAATAAAAGACAAATTCTCTGCTACGTAGTGTTCTGCTCGCAAATGTTTGTGTGACAGAGTTCACGGTGTGTTGGGATGGCGTACGAAAGCCAGGCACAGAGCAACGCAAGAGAAGCAATGGCCAGGTTAGAAAGCTGATGCAAGAGAGATGGAACGCCACAGGTATTGATGTGATTGATTCCAGGGAGTGAAGGGGAGATAAGGTGGGGTTTTCCTTTAGATACCAAACACTTCTAGATTTTATGGATGACTGCAGAACACATTTAATACATTTAATTAAGGAATTACCCTAATTCCTATGTAGACACATTAGATATTCAAGCTGAATGTTGGTCTCTTTTGTAAGGATCAGTTAAATAGCATTAGCAGGTCTCATGTTGAATATCTTGAAATTGTTATATCAAAACCAATGAAGCTTTAGAGCTTTGATGTGACACGTCAGCTGAATTGGACAGCACTAGACGTTCACCCTTGTTTCTCTGGGTCTGGCCAATCTGGCCTTGTCCCTTGCTTTCCCGGATACTTATGCCTTGAGCTGGGGTAGGTTGCTGTTCTTTCTCTAAGCTCACAAGAGGCAGAATTTTTACGCCCCAAAAATGAAGGAGACACAAACAAGAAGAAATGCAAACTGAGATGACACATGTAACAGACTGGGCAAGGACTCACATTCAGTCATTTTCACCAGTGTGCTAATCCTGATACTGCAGTAAAAGAGAGTCCCTGGAGGGGAGGAAGGAACATCCATTCTCTCCCTTAGGGAATCCTAAGGGAATTTTCCTGCCTCTTTGGAGCTTTGAAATCAGCATACCAACCTCAGGCACAGATCAATTTTTACCATCTTCTCTGAAGCATTGATGACAGGGCAAGTGTTCTCAGGGGAAGGAGGCTGGCTGGTGGTGGAGCAAGGGGTTGGGGTACCATCTCCATTTCTGCAAAGTCTTGCCAGCCTTCAGCTATCTGGTGCACTCTTTCAGGGAGAGTCATCAATCTCATTTCCTTGGCACTTGTCGTCTGTCATCAACCTCTCTTTTGTTGGCCATGCCTAAATATGTGGGTCTGAATGAGTGTCCCATGCCAACAATCCTGACCAGTTTCAGGACTGGGAGACATGACAGGATCCTTGCCAAGAGTGCCGTTTGCCTCCAGTGCTGTTGTTGACCACTTTCAAATCCTTGATCTTATTCCGTCCTGCAGTCTCACATTTGCAGCCCTGCACAAGCATTACAGTAGTAATACTAGCAAGGGTATCAGATTCTGCCTCAATATAGGACTGTCTGCATCATCATGTTACCCCAGAGGCAGGCATCAGTTGGAGCATGATGACCAGGACTAGCTGAAAAACATCACTTGTGTTTGCCAGGATGTGCCTGTGGAGTCCTAGACTTGGACTTGGACTTGGACTTGGCTGTACCAGAAAGTTAAGGTGGAACAGTAGCACCTGCTCACTTTGACCACGGGAGCAGTATCACCCTTCACATTTCTCTCCCCGCCCCTCCCATTTTTCCCACGGAGCACAGGAGTGACAGGCACTGCAATGCCCTGAAGAAGGAGGCACCTGCACAGCATCAGCCCTTTACAAACTGGCTAACTTGTCTACCCTACTGTGACTGCCCCTATGGATGGGGCAGGCTTGCATATCCCTTGGAGGCGACAGATCACCTTGGGCAGCAAGACTCCAGTTCTGGACACTTAAACAAGGGCATAATCAGACAAGAGGTTCTAGCATCCTCCCTCTGTCTTCATAGAGTTGGAGAACTACATCAAGACTATTGCCAGAGTCATTGCGGTGTGAGGACTTCATCTCAAATTCATCAGCACTCTGATAGTTAAAGATTTCGTGCACTGTCTTTCCTCAGGAGTCCTCTTTAGCTCTCCTCTATGCGTCACATTGTGCAAATGAAGAGTCTTTGCTCGCTCTTGAGTGCCCAGATGTGCAGATAAATTTTCCTGGTTTGGGGGTGAGGAGATCAAGGCATCTCTCTTAAGCATTTTGGTATGTATGTCTGGAAATTGAATCCAGTCTCTTTTACAGTTAATCATTGCCTGGCAAAAAGGTTCATATGCAAAGTTGGTTGGTGATGCAGAACTTAATATTGCGGTCACAGATTTATACCAATGGTGAGAAGCACGCAATAATGCTATTTTTGCAAACTAGATTGTTAGGTTTGAACTTTCAGAACTTCTGCTTAGTTTGTTCTTTGTCTGCAGTCTCAAGAGGCTCATCCTGTAGGTTTAAGGACAGACAGCCACGTGAAGATTCTGGTTTGGTTTAGGATCCTAGTGAAAGAAGCTAGTGGTGGGAGAAGATCATGCTAAGTCATTAAAATATTGCCACAGTGACTTGTGGTTTTCACGTATTCTAAGCAACTGAGCTAAGACAAATAGATTTCGGACAATAGGTAGAATGACTTGGTGCATGCCGTTTCCCTCTTCCCCTCCGACTCCAGCATAATCTGCTAATGTTATTCACATTCTTGTAACTTTTGAAGACAAATGTAGTTAGTGAGGGATAGTGAACAATGTTGGATTTAACCTTTTTTCCAGTCTTTGTCTTACAAGGGTATTCAGTGAAACTCTTGGGGAGGAAATATGCTCCCAGAAAATTCAGTGTCAATCATTTGAGCAATCTCATTTGAGATTCCTGTATTTTGACCAACACTTAGAATGCCACATGGATTTCCACAGTTCACCAATAAAGTATGGTACCAGAGTGATTTTTCATGCCTGAAAGCTCAGAAGTGCTGATATATATTAACAGAGAAAGTGGAACCCCTTGTCCACATCTACCAGTTGTCCCGCAACAGGTGCTCCAGCTGGGAAAGGAGTACCTCCTCATCTCCTTTTCCTCCATTATTAATTGATCAGGGGAAGGGAACAACCCATGCTCTTTCCCTTGCCTTGTTTTTTCTGGGAAATCATGACCTGTGGTGGGGAGACAGACGTAGCGGGCATAGAACTATCAAAGCCCCAAAGATGGAAGTAGGAATACGCTACACATCTGAAAAGAGCAATTCATGATTGTGCTGTTTCATGTGCCATGCTTGTTTTGTTCAGCTGTGATTGTCAGTGAAGAGATGGCTTCATTTCACACATGAACCTCCCCTGCTGCAGATGGAAGTGTGCAACTGCCTTCTAAACTCCTGGTCCATAACACTCATCACCTGCTTCTGCCTCCAGGTGGTAGGTGCTGTTCTTACAACTCACCATCTTTATTCTTTCCTGGGTGGCCAGGGAAGAGAAGGATTAAAGCAGCAAAAGCTTGGAGAAGAGTAAGGAAGAATGGGTTGGGAAGAAAGTGATCAAAGCAGTTTGGAAGACAAATGATCAGAGCCATTTTCTTTAAGGCCATCCTTTATCACTGCATCTGCTGTGGATGGGCCTATCCACTCTGTGGGGGTGAGGTGCAGGGTCTAACAAGATCATCCTCTGTAGGAGAAACCCCTGCACTGAGGCATCAACAGCTGCGTGTGGACCACAGACAGACAACAGACTGATGTTGAACTGAAGAATAAGGAGTTTCCAGTGAGATTCCAGAAATTCCTTTGGTATCCTGTTCAAGTGTTTCAGTGTCCTATTAAAAACTTCCCCATTATTATTTTCCGCAAAACAAGTCCATTTATTCTTGTCCTTTTCCCAGAAGAGGCTAGTAATAAGTAATCACCATTCCATTCTAATATGTAGGACTTACTTAATACGTTTCTTCTAGAAAAAAAGAGGAAAATGGAAAAAAAAAAAGCCCAAAACTGCTGTCTTCTGTCTTTTGCCAGACATCATGATTTCTAAAACTCTGACCACTCTTGTTGCCCTAATTGCACTCACTGTTGGGGGTCTTTTGTACTTGTGTTGAAAACTAGGCACTGCTTCAGTTTGCTGGTACCCCCTCTGAAACCAGCACTCTCACATGGCAAGATGGACTGGATGATGTTTGTCCAGCAAACCTCAGTTCTTCAGTGGAAAGGCAGATAAAACTGGAGCAACAAAGCAGTTTAATTATGTTTCCCTGGAGGAAATGTGGGCCGAGGGACATGAAGATTCCAAAAATCTAATCAATACAGAAATTGATTGCTCAGTTCTATCTTTAATAAAGGGTTATAAAGTTATCCAGAGGATACTTTGCAGACTTTCACAACATCCCTTTCTACTACACTTAAATCTTTGGAGAGAAGGCAAAGTACATGTTTTATCCCAAACCAGAGATCAAGTCTGAATGCCATTTCTCTCCTTTCAAAGGTTATAGGAGTTTTCCAGAATAACTTAAACATGATTTTATTCCATAAGAAGTCTCTTCAGGATAAGATACAGCACCCTCTTTTGAATTAGACAGCCCCAACCTGTTCATTGTTTTGTGTTAATTCCCGTTCATTCATTATATTAGAGGCTAGTACACCAAAGAGTGACAAGATTAATTAAAACAGCCTGGCAAAGCTGTCTAGGGTAGGGGAGATGCACTAGAATACCCTGAGCCATATTTCAATGAAGAGCTCTGCAGATTGTGTCAGTGGCAGTCGTCACGGTCAGGAACTTTTCTTTCCTTACCAGTGCCAACCTTGTGCAATCGCAGTCCCCATAGCTTTAAGGATGACAAGTCTCAGCAGGAAGAAAAGATGAAGCAATAGTGATTTCTGGTGGTGTTCTGCAGCAATTTGGAAGTTTTCCACCTTCAAGACTTCATTTCCCAGTATGGAAAAAGACTGTCAGGAACAGGCACTTCTCACTCCTGCCACTGGTAATCTTACCTTCACTAATGGAGTTTAGGGCAGGGGGGGCGGGAAGCAGCAGAGGAACACGTTCACTGTGCGTTGCAAGAGGGAGACCTGTTAGACTCCTTCTTATGCCCTGTTTTGAAAATGAAGCTACACCATGACATCTGTCTCTGGCAGATTGTAGAATCACATGTTAATCAGCTGTTGAAACCTGCAGTCTTCTATCAGCATCTCCAAGGGTGCCTTGCTCCTCAGCTGACTGCTAACTTCTTCAGGTGTTTTGGGAGTTTTCCTCTACAGCATCTGCCGTCTTTTCTAACCTCTTCACAGAGGCCGTGTAGAAACGGAAGTCTTGCATAGCAAAGAGCTATTTTTCCTTCCAGTAGCCGACTTCTTCCTTGTGATCGTCTCTGGAGTAAGGACAGATGACTGTCCCAGGAAAAGGAGTGGACTGTTCCTCTGCCAGACCCAGTGCAGGTCTCTTCCCACTGCAGCGAGACAAAAAAATGAGGAACCATCTCAAGTGGTGCCCCTCCCCATGTGCCAATAGGAACGCTGTTGTTTCTGAGTCACCACGGGGGCTTTGAGTGCACTCTTCGTGTGCCTGTTATCCACTAGTCCAGCCCTGACAGACAGTGTGGGAAGAATGCACGTGGTGTCATTCCAGAAAATATCCCCCGCTGCCCTCACAGCCAAAGGAGAGGGTTTGAGGCACAACTGTTGCTGTTCACCTCTACTGAGTCTCCTTAGTCCCAGGCTTCAGGCTTGTCTCAGAGAGGCAGAGGGTTTTCCTGCTGTGCAGGACAAACAAGGCATCTGTCACAAGCCACTTGCCAGTAGAACTTTTATGTACCAAAGATTCCTTTGTTGACAGGCTTTTTGGACCTGTAACCCATATTTTCAGATTCTTAAAATATTCAGCAATAGTACCTAGCACCACTGAAATTCCCAAGCATGTTTCTATAGAAAAAATACAGGTGACACAAAAGTATTTTTCTGATCTTTTTGTTTTCTCCACTCGTTTCTTATACTAGAAATTGGAGGGAGTTTTATTTTGTCAAAAAGATTATACCCATAGAATGGTAAAACTTTCATCTGCTTTAAGAAGGTGAAAGAGTGCAGAAATGAAACACACCTCCCCAATTTGGACATCTGTGTTTACAAATGCAACTTGCCAAGTGGAATAACTACACCTGGTACTTGGTTTCTTGATTACACATTGTGATATGATGTTTTAATTTCTTAATATGCTGACTTAGAGTGTCTTACAAGTTTCACTAGTGTGTTCATTTTCTGAATCAGTTCTTTATTGTTTTCCAGTATAGCATTTGAGTTAAAAAAGACATACATTATTAAAGCACAAATGGATCATCACTGACATCACACCGTCCACAGATTTTGGTCGTCTCTAATGCTCACTCATACACGCTCTGTGCACTTAGTGCTGAAGTTAGCTTCTCCTGCTTTTCAATTTAGCGTTTCTTTGGTTACATTTAGCTAATACTAAATGTATTAGTATTATCCTCTTCTATCCCAAGGGAATGAAGGCATATATGAAAAAGGGGGAATCTTGTCAATGCATATATAAATACCTGAAGGGAAGATGCAAAGAACAGCCAGACTTTTCAGTGGTGTCCCATGACAGGACCAGAGGCAATCAGCACAACCTGAAACACAGGAGGTTCCATCTGAATATCAGGAAATACTGTTTTACTGTAAGGGTGACCGAGCACTGACACAGGTTGCCCAGGAAGGTTGTGGAGTCTCCATGCTTGGAGATATTCAAAAGCCATCTGGACATGGTCCCGGGCAACTGGGTCTAGGTGACCCTGATGGAGTAGAAGGGTTGGACCAGATGATCTCCAGAGGTCCCTTCCAACCTCAATCCTTCTGTAATCTGTTGTGATCTATATGATTCTGTGAAAAAGACATAGTACAATTTATTTTAAAATTAAAATACTCACTCTGATTGTGCAAGTCACATGTTTCTGTCACTACAATAAATCATTTGCAGAATCATCGTTTAAAAGTGCCTTTTTATTTCAGTTATATTTAGCTTGGTAGCCCCTTGTCTTGCTATGGAACAATTAGGTACTAACTATCTTTCAGTCAAAATACAGAATTTCTACCCATTTTCCACCCGTGTTGTCTGGATCTTTCTCAGTCACCCAGAACTATACTGCATGAGAAGGGGCAAACCATTTCTTTGATGAGTGAGCCTGCTTATTTTTCTGTCCAAGTTCAGAGTCAATGAAGCCTGGCTTTCTTAGTGCATAGAAGGAATGGAGATAAAGAGGCAGAGATATGCAGGGTATTCCTGTGACAAGTGCGTCAGCCTTTCCCTCAGTACATTTCTCCTGTGGTTTTTGTGGTATCCAGTATGATACACACCATTCTCATTGCTGAGTGCATTCACTTAATCTGATGCCTGATGTCTGCCTCTTGTTTATTAGTTGTACTGTTGACACACTCCATAAACCTAAAAGCAAGGAATTTATCATGAAAACATAGGTATTACCAACAGCACAACAGTAACTCTGTGTACAGTGTTCAAAGAGTCAAATATCCCCAGTGGGGTTTTTTTGCAATAGCTTTGCTGATGTATCAAATAGAGTGGAGAATGGAGCCCAGCAGTATTCCAGAGATGAGTCCTTCACAACCCTTCTTCCAGGAATCGCCCCAGGCCCCCAGTGCAAAGGAGGAGGCCTTTAGCTACGCGGTAGATTTGATACCTATGTGCATCTGACAAACCTCTTGGGCGCAGAAATTGCTATCAATCAGGCCTCTGGGACAGACAACTCCTGCAAAAATGGTGTCAAGGAAGAAAGTCTGGAGACAGACATTTCAGAACTGTACGACGGAGATACCAGTGGAGCAGTGAACCTACAGTGATATCTGGTGGAAGGGAGGAGAACTGGGACAAGGCTGTGAGGTGTGTTGTTTATGTAGGGTTTGAACATCCTGACCCCAGTTTTCTCGGTGGAATGGGAAGTGCCCTCATGATTCCTGCTTAGACAATTGGTACGTTCTTTGGGTGAGGATACTGATGCATGGCAAGAGAAGGAAGGCAGAGCAGAGCTGGGTTGGACCTGCCTCTAGTCATCATGGCAGTAACATTTCTAGGGCAGAGCTGATCTATCATTAACATCGGTGCTTTAACGAAGCATGGAGCTCAGACTCACAGACTGTGTGCATGGACTACGTTTCCCACAACTCAGGTTCTCAGGAAGGTTTGTCAGCTTGGGCACAATATCAGGCTCAAACCACCTCTGGGTACTTATGAGGGCCTGCACATTGACAAGTAAGCTCCCTTGGCAGCGAGGGGCTTGGGAGCAGGAGGGAGATACCTAAGGAGTTCTCCTGGAGTCAGCATGGGTCCAGTGGGACTGGCACTGATCCAGAGCTAATGGGCTGCAGCTGAACTGACCTGACTGCTGCTGGGCATCTGAACCCCATATACTCACCACTGTGTTTCACCAACAGAGCATTTTTCTGAAGCTACTGAATGTTGTGAGACAAAAGCTGTCACAGGCTCTCTCCACATCTCTTACCTTCCTTATCTTCTCTACCAATCACTGCGTTGCCCATAGTTCCCTTATCCTGCTATCAAGTAACCCCGAGGCAGTACATGTCCAGGATGTGCTGCCTGCTGTCTGCCTGGTTGAGCAGTGAGCTAATAAGCCTTCCTGGATTTCAGAGCATAAGATGCTCACAAAGCACTGGGACTTTACCACAGGTAACGAGCCCTGGTAGACTCAAGTTTATAGACATTTTTCAGATTACCTAACCTAGCCCAAAAACAGCTTGGCTATTCTGATGACAAGGGTAGAGCAAAATTGGTGGAAAGCAGTAACTTTACTGGCTAGCAGGAGTGCTCCAGACTTACCCAGACAGGCAGCGGTCTTTAGTTACTTGTTTACATTCTGCTCTTCAGTAATACAATAAATATCAAGTAACTCTTCTGGAACTTGAGATAGGGATCTGTCGCATTTTTCAGTCTTGGCACAAATACTTTTTATTAAAAACAAAAATTGGGGGAGGAGGAGGAGCTGAAACCACTAAAATCATCATAGATGGTTCTTCTGTTAGAGTGAATGAAACTGGTAGTATCTGTAGATTTGTCTTCGTCGTAGTTTGCGCAAGGGCCTGGATAGCAGTAGTCCACTGGTTCCTCTATTCTGCCCATTGCAGTCTTCTGATTTACCCTAAAGTGACTAGAAGCAGACAACAGTTTATTATTCATTTAGTTTACTGTACAATACATAGCTTAGTATTTACTGTTTGAATAGCCTCACTTGTGGTTAGAAAATGCCTTGGCATTTTCATATATTACTAATATATTGGCAAATACAAAAAATATTTCTGGGTTTAGCTTATGTCCTTTGCAGGTTTGTCCGTGCCCTTTCTGATGAGATCCCAGTGGCCAGAGAGCGCAGAAAGGGCTCACTCATGGCAGCCACCTGCGAGGGAGGGGATGAGCCCCTCTCAGACCTCCTTCCTCTGGCAGAGAGACCATGTGAGCAGCTGACTGGAGTGGGTTGCATCTCAGCTGATGCCTGGTTGCAGCTTTTGGTTGACAGCCATCCCATTAAAATAAAGGTCTGGTGGCAGCAGGGCTATGATAGAGGGCCAAGAGATGTGTGCCTGTGCAGCTTTGCTTGAGATGAAGGGGCCTTGGGCAAGCAGGACAGGAGAGAGGGAGAAAAGGAAAATCAAATAAGAGTATTTTTCTTTGCCTATAAGGACTAGGAGTGGATCTTGCTCACCATTCATTTTTCTGCTAAGAAAATAGACTGGTGGAACCCTTGTACCTGTAATGTGCCAGAAGAGCCAAAGAGGCTGGGGAGGCAGAACAGGGAGCAGGTTACTGGCTCTGCAGTGGCTGGGACAGGCAGCTGAGCAGAGATTTGCAGGCTGCTGCCATTAGGCAGAGGTGGTGGCTGCTCTACCAGCTAGTGCCGAGGCCACTACCTGGAGCAGGAGCACTGCTGGGGCCTAAATATCAATCACCTGGAGCAGTGGGATGCACCCCAGCTGTAACAGTAAGCTGGGAGTGGAGTGCAGCTACTAACCAGGCCAGCACTGCTATTTTAGCAACGGCACGGTGCTGAGAGTCAGGACTGGGTCAGGATGATTGCCAGTGGTGGATGGCTATTTCTCTTATTAGTTAACCAGGTTTTCCAAGTTTATATGTTGTTGCATTTTTTTCTCTTCTCTGGCCTCTTGCCTTGGGTCAGAAAATGTGTACGTCTAGAGTTCTTTTGTTTAGCTCTCAGCTTGGGAGTGGGAAAAAGTTACTCATGGCTGAGCTCTCAGGGTATAATTTAATTTCCTGGGTCTGGGGCTAGTAATTTAAACTGGTGTCATTTAGGAGTATTTTTAGCAAGAGCACTTGAAGTTGAACTGGTGGAAATGATATGACAAGGTATAGGTATGCTTTCTTTGCAAACTGGAAAGAAGTGTGAATGCTACCAAGAACGGGGAACTTCAGTTATTTTGTGTGTACTTTAGTGTTATCTGTGTCCATCAGCCTCCCTAGTCTTTGGTTGGTCTTTGTTTTCATTTTCGCATGAACACAATGATGGTGCTTTTAGACAGAGGTATTTCAGGCACTGTGTGTTACGCAATTTGCTCTTAAACAGCTGAGACATGGGTGCCTATCTGTGTATGACAAGGATTAGTTTATTGCTTGTTTAATAGAGATCTTGAAAACTTGTTTATAACTGTTTACATACAATTTTTTCAACAATTCAGATTGCCTAAGGCTACGGCATGTTCCCCCCGCTTATGAGCAGCGTGTAACCCCTCTGTGGCCTCAGGCAATTGGAATGGTTAATAGATTTATGCACTGTGTGGATAAACAAAATCTGGGAGAATTTCCCTGAGGCTTTGCCTGGATTGGCAAAAAGGTGTGATTTTAAAACATGGTAGTTAGTACCTGACATTTCCCATACATGCTGGTTTGATGAGGAAAAACCTGTATGAGAGAACCCGGGTTTTTAAAGAAACCCCGCTTAGGTATAGCCTATGTTCGCAGATTGCCTTGTCTAACTTTTTGTAAGACGGCGACTACCGTCACTGAAATACAACCCTCTTTCCTAGTGTAGACGTAACCTGAGAAAATAAATACCTGGAAGACTTCGAAGAATTTCCCTGACAGGGCAATGCAACGAACAAGCCAGACAGAGATGGAGACACGGGGAATTTCTCTTTCTGGTGGAGGAAACAAAGAGGAGGCTGCCAAAATCTCCTGCGGGTTTGGATGCTGACCTGAGCCTTATCGAGGACTTCCTGGAGCTGAGTATCAATGGGAAAACTTGCTCAGGCTGAAAAATGTGTGCTTGTAGTGTGCTTCCCTTGTTCTGGTTTCGTGCTAAACCCACAAAAGCCTAGAATTTGGGGGGGGGGGGGGGGGAGGGGAGGAGTAGCCAAAGGATTTGGAAAGCCTTGCTCATTCTTGCTGGGCTTTTAAGCAAAGTACAATGGGCTATATATAGGCCGCATGTAACGCCGATTCCTCTAGGAAAGTGATTGATTTTCTTTCAGTATAAACCAGTCCCTCACTGGCTTAGGCCGAAACAACATGAAGATGTTGGCTTGGCTTCCAACACCAGTGAGGAAATTAATTTTGCAGCAGCACCGCCTGTTGTGCCAGGCCAGCATTCGCCTGGGGCTCAGGGTGCCATGGGAGCCATTTTCCTCACACCTCCGGCGCAGGCCCCCAGCCTCTGTGGGGAAGGTGGGTCTGTAGGGGGGACACACCGCCCCACCATCGCACCCCCACTTTGAAGCCACCCTCTCGGAGGCAACTCGATGACAGCCGCCGGGTGCTGGTCCCGCGGGGGGGAGGGGAAGGAGAGGGGGGCGCTTCCCCAGAACCCGGCGGACGGAGCAGGTTTCCCGCTCGGGAGCTGCAGCCGCCCGGCACTCTCCCGGGAGACTGGCGAGCCCGGGAATCCTCCCGTTCCTCGGGGAGGAGCTGCTTTTCCCCAGGGAAAGCGGCCGCTGCCCGAGAAGCGCCCGACGCGGGCCTGCCCGCGGCCCGCGGCTGCCGCCCGCTGGAGGGAGCGGGCAGGGCCCGGGGCGGGATGTCCCGTCGCCCTGTTCGTCCCCACCCGGGCCCGACGGTTCACCCTCTGCCACCCGCTGTCACTGAATCAAGCCCGTGACCCCCTAGAAAGGCACCTGGTCTCAGCGGGATGGCATGGAGAAGCAGCCCTAGTTACCTATGGTGGTTTTTCTCCCGGCAGTTGACTGCCCGTCAGCATTCAGACTTCCAAGTCTCAGGCTTACTTTGCTACAGCACTGTTTTTCTCAATTCAAAAGCCCTTCAGCAATCTTTTTTTTTTCATTCCTGAGAGGAGTTCTTACACACTCAGATCACTCTACTTCACCAAACTCTTATTTGTGAGCCCCAACGGCTGCTCTCATCGGGACAGCTGGTGTGAGAAACCCCTCTTACCCACCACCCACAATGCTTCAAGTCTCATATCCACACCCTCACTTATCCAGTTTTAACATGTGTGTAAGATGTAGGCGTGAGATCCAACAATATTTTGTTGTTGGATTCCCCAGGGCTACTTAGGCAGGTACCACTTCCACCTCTTACCACCATCCATCCTTTCATCCATTTCCTTTCAACCCTGGCTGCAGATGCACACCCTGAGGAGCCCAGGTCGGGGGTCCTGCCCGGTGACCCCGAAACACCACTCGCTGGGGGTGTCTACTTTCCCTGCTTCAGGCACAGCCTCTGTGCATCAGCTCCAGGTCCAGTTTTGTGTTCTCGTCTGCACTGAGGCGCTTTTGTGATTTGGCCCGCCTCACAGAACGAGTCAGGCCATATTATATCTCTGCCTTGCCTTGTCACCACTCTTTTGGCAAACTTGGTGCTAATTGTAAATGAGAGGGATGGCTTGCACTTTTCCTCCAAGTATATTCCAGTTACCGATGCCTGTGGAACATCTCTAGAGAAAGCTTTGGTCAACAACTGCTTTTCAAGCATTTTTATGCCTGTCAGTTAATCAGCTTCTAGGCCATTTAATTTGGACCATTTCTTTTTCATAAATCACATTAGACTGAAGCAAAGAGTTTATAAATGTCCATGTGTTTTTTATCAACACAGTTACCTCTTTAATCACACTTCTGACTTTGTCTAAGAATGAAACCAGATCTATTTGACAAGATTTTTTTTTTCTCTGTAGAAGGGATGTTAGTTACGTTCAGGTTTCCCTACATGATCCTTTCCTCAACTAGCAACCATCAGTGCTTCTCCAGGTTTCTGAATTTTGCCAGTCTTCTGCGTACCTGTTGAGCAGTAATGGTCAGCCATCATCTCTGGGAGTCTTGGTACAAGTTTCCTGCACATTTTAATGAAAAAAGCCCAACCCTCCAAACCTGGTCTTTCCCTCTAGCAGAAATCCAATGTTCTCCTTCTGTAGAAAGGACTGTGAGGTTCTTTGTCATCCTCATACGACAAATTAACTGTCCACCAAAACCCAATATCTAGCTGCTTTCTAAATACAGAAAAGACTATTCATTTTAACATTTGCCTTTTCTGTATCAATAACAGTTTAAGATTGGCATACAGTAATAGGACTATATACCTTAAATTTTTAAGTGATATATTTTAAATTACTCAGTGCTTTTGATCCCTGTCTTGTACCTTAAAAACTCTTTCCCTGTATTTAGTCAAGACTTCTTTTCCTACTGTGTTCAGCTTTATTTATCCCTGTTGAAATTCATTAGCTTCTTGTATATATTTATTACTATACTTTTTTTTTTCTTGTATTTGATAAATAATGCCCTTACTGCTAACAGGTATATTTATTTCCCCTTTGAAGCAGACTGTGCTTGGGTTGTTCTCTTCACTTGGCCACCAAGAGCATGAAGTGTGGATGCTGTCCTGACCCACCTGGTTTAGAAACTAAAGGGATCTGGTGACATTATGCTAGTGACTGTCACAACAGCGAGCTAGTCAGGTTTATAATCACTGGTCATACAAGATCCTTCAATTCATGGCCTTGCCTTTTTCAAGGAGCCCTCAAATCAACTGGAAAAAAAAAATCCAGATTATGGCATAATGTGCTGGTTCTTTCAGATTCAATTACAAGTAAAAACAGTTGAGTTTGATGGTGTAATCAGCTACAAACCCAGCTACTTCTGTTCAGGAATCAACAGTGATAAGATAAAGGTTGTAGAGAGAAGCCTTCATTTACACAAACTTGTCTTCCACTGTCCTGTGGTCGCATCATGGAAGTCTTGAGGAAGGTGGAACAATTTAATGCTGAAGCCTAAGGAGCATCCTGCAGGCCAAAAGCAATCATTTAGCACAAAGACTTTAATTCAGTGGAACTGTTCTTTCCTATTAAAAATGAGTTAGCAAAGAAAAGGAGCAACCTTATTTTAGGTGAAGAGTGTCTGCTGGAAAGTATAAAAATTATGTTCTGCCTCTAGTTTTATACTAATTATGCCACTCCTTCTTTTTCTTTCAGATTTCATGAAGTAGTTGTTGTCTTCTGATCAAGCGCACTGGAAGAAATTTGCTGATATGTTTCTGTATCAGTCAAAAAACAACCTTGTGTTGATGTTATAGAGACCGACTGAATGAGTTATTCTAACCTTGTCTGATTTGAACCAGTGTTAAGACCTATGAGTTTCTAACTGAAGGTTCTGTATGGAGAGATAGGGCAGCAAGCTGCAATAGCAGAAATTGGCTTCAGAGCAAATAAGGGAAGGTATGTCTTCACTCTACATATATTGCAGTTGTGGAACACGTGGTTACGGATAGCTTACACAGGTTCGGAAGTCATTATATGCAAAGATACCATCTCAGTCTCATGAAGTATCTGCTTCACAGAGAAGTACATACCATGGAAGTATTGTACATTTCCTTTTATTTTGACTTTTTGCTGGACAGATGCTATTAGTCTCTTGCGTAGGCAAGATGCTGGATTAGACGGAGCTGTGGCCTGATCCAGAACAGCTTTTGCATGGTCTTACGTCCATGAATCCAGCTGCTACTGTGGTCTTGCTCCAGTTCCTCTGGATATTGTACTAGTCACCACAAAGTTCTCCACGTGGTATAGGCAGGTGAGAGACTGGTGGGAAATTGCCCTGTACCAACGTGGCTTTCAGTTCGATGGGCCTGCACAGCAAATCCTAGAGAAGCAGGGGGAAAGCTCAGCTTTTTCTTATCCACTCCTTGTTCTCCCTCTCCTCCACTTGCTTCTAAACATTCAACCTTGTGGTTTTTTACACCCCACTGTTCCTTCTGCTTGTGAGTGGGATGGACTTTCACTTTCTTGAATGTGTGTCATGCACCTAACTTGGGCCAAAGGCTTACTTCATTGACATCACTTCACTGACATTTCACCTGGTCAGGTAAGACAATCTCGCTTCACTGACTTATGGCCAGGCAGTTTATGCAAAGAATTCGTTACGGTTTGTTAGGTGCATACAGTTTATTAATTGTTCAAGCCAATGCTTCTGAGCCAACACCCTCAACAATAATAAAATTTATAAATGTAATTAATAACACTTATAAATGCAATTAATAGCAGTATATATATAAAGTATAGCAGCATAATTCTAGCACACGGCAAATGGATATAGTGACAAAGAGAGGGAGAGATATCATACGATCTGGTACAGCGTAACAGGGATCTCAGTCCAGCTGAGAGGAGGCCTCACTGAGAGTTCCTTCTCAGTGGTTTTATACACCTCCGGTCATGTAGGCACCTGAAATGTTTCATGGTGATAGGGGAGCAGTGTGCCCCTTAGTGACACTAGAGACTATGCCAATTGGTGAGGCACTGGAACAGGTTGCTCAGAGAAGCTGTGGGTGCCCCATCCCTGGAAGTGTTCAAGGCCAGGCTGGATGGGGCTTTGAGCAACCTGGTCTAGTGGAGGATGTCCCTGCCCATGGCAGGGGGGTTGGTACTAGATGATTGTGCTGGGTTCAGTCAGGAAAGGGTTAAGTTCCTTTACTGCGGTTACTGGGAAGTTTCTAAGAAAAACATTGATAAGGCCTCAGCTGGTGCTGGGGACGGCCTGTGCTGGATTCAAGGTCTTTCTCCACTTCTTGCAGTCTCGTGAGCAGCATAAGGGACAGTCCAGACAGCTGACCTAAACTGACCAAGGCAGTATTTCATCCCATAGTACGTCATGTTCCGGTCTCTTGGGTGGGGAAGAGGGTCCGGTAGCCATTACTCTTCCCTTCTCTCTCTCTCCCTTACTCCCTTGCTCGTCTACTCCCCGGCACTTGCTAACCCTCCTGCGTTAGCTGCTTTGCCAGCTCCTGTGCTGGCTCATTCGTGTGGGAGTTGGTGGGTTGTTTTGAGTTTTCTGGCCGTGTTATCACTGACAGGGTTCACTCAGAATCTGCTGCGTAGGCTCCCAGGCTCCGGCCTTCGGGCCGCAGCTCTCGGGCTGCGATCGCTCTCGGGCTGTGGTTCTCGGGCTCTCTGGGTCTGATTTTCATCCCTCAACATCTGGGTGTGCATTGGTCAGTGGATGGTGGGAAATTGTACCATATTGTATATATTGTATCACATGTTTTATTTTCTACTAATTTAATTATTTATTATTAGTAGTATCTGTATATATTGATTTAGATTTAATTAGTAAATAGTTCTTATCTCAATTTTACGAGCTCCCTATTTCTTTTTCCTCCGATTCTTCCCCTCCACTGGAGGAGGGGAGGGGGATTTGTGAGAGCGGCTTCATGGTATTTTGCTAGCCGTAGTTAAACCACGACAATGATCTTTAAGGTTCCTTCCAACCCAAACCATTCTATGGTTTTATGATTCCAGTTACATAGGCCTACAGTGGTTCATAGTGACAAGGTGGGACGGTGTTCCCCTGGTGTCAAGTAACCAACCTTAATCTTGGGTGACCACACCCAGTGGGCCAACCGATGGAGGGTGCAAGTGAGGCATAGTTCTTATGCTGCACAGCAAGGGCGTATAACCTTAAGGAAGAAGCAACTGCCCGGTCTACGCCTGGCCCCGCTTCTCTCTTGCAGTTAACTTGCTTCCCCTTTCTTCAGCATGTTTTGTCTTGACACTAGTCTGGTCTCTTGACATTAGTCAAGGCCTCACAATGTGTCACAGCATGTTTTACTTTCCTGGATTTCTAGGTAGGCTCTGACTGACATCATTAAGATGCTCTTAGTAGGATCTCAAATATTTTTATTGCCCATCAGTGACCAACACAGGCTGCCCAGAAGCGAACAGCTAGTGCTTAACTCAGGTTCAAATCTGATATACTCAATAGACATACAGGACAAACATTTCGGAGGAACCCATGATTATCAGCCTTTGATGAAACTAAATATGGAGTTCTGTGGAGAATACGGGCAATAGCCTCACAAATAACACCTTCTCCCACAGAATCTGACCCCGCAACTGAGAAGTAGTTTCTCTGCCCTGTGCAGTTGAGCGGAGTTTAATTTAAAAGACAGAAATAGCACAGTTGTGTGTAAATTAAATGACATTGTTTGGAAACAACCCTTGAAGAATGGAGACTAAAAATATTTTCTAATTAATGTGTAACAATAGCTGATGATTTATTGACTTTTCTGTGAATATACAGTTTCTATTAACAATATTTAGATCCATTTTCTCAGAAATTCTTAATTATTTATGTTTAGTAATTTATGATTAAACATTTTACAAGAAACAAGGCACTAAAATGTACAGTTAGTCATCCTTATTACACACGCAGTGAGTTTCACACATACAATAGATTCCCCTCACTTAGACAATTCTTGAGTCGCCTTCTCCAATGGTAATTTTTGTTGTGTTTCATACAACCCCAGGCATTAGGAAGTATACATTTCAGAGCCCTACCTTTGTCTCCTTTTACTCACTGTTTCTGTAGGAAAACCAAAGAATTTGCTATGAAAATTAGCTACACAATAAAGATGATGGAAACCCCATTCCTCACATTTCTAAAGACTTGGACATACTGTGAGCTTCTTAGAGATTCAGACTATAATGTGGGCATTATTTATCAATTAAAAACAACAGTAACAACAACAAAAAATGTTTAAAGATGCAATTCCAGAAACTGCTTCCGTGCAGGGCAGAAAGAACTTTGGCGGTGTTTGAGGCACTAAAATACTAAACCAACACTTTACAACTGGTGGGATGACTGAGGCTGACACCATGCTGGGAAAACCAGATTAGCCTAGTGGCTACCATTTGGCTAAAAAGGGGATTTTAAATAATGTATAGTTTTTAGCGCAATTTAAAAATCAAAACTCAGAAACTGTTGCTAATAAAAGGCAAAGACCACAAGAGATACCATCTAATGCTCCATTAAAATATTTAGTATCAGAAGGAGTGTATACATTTTCAAGTATCTTATGACAAATAGCCCAGTACTTAAGTGCTAGTTCCGTTTTAGCTGCTCACTGACTCTAAGCACAAACACGGCACACTGTGATTTTATATATTGTTAAAACACAACAGAATCTAATGTCACATAATAAATACAACATGGTGTAAAGAAAGAGTAGTTTCCTAATCACTTCACCACTTATACAAAAATGACAAAGAGGAGCACCTAGATTCAAATTTCTTCTTGAGATTCTCAAGCTGTTGTGCTGGCAATATTTTAGAGGTCTGATTTTCAGTGCCTCTGCATTTAGACTGCGGTGATCCTGAACACACATGGAAAGATTGACACTTCCTGAGCTTTTCAGAGGATCCTTGCAGCCTCCTTGACCAAGGGAATTCAGGGGCAATTCCACTGCTGGGCCTACACGGAAGCTGGGGGCGGACTTTTTACAAGGGCCTGTAGTGACAGGACAAGGGGTAACGGGTTTAAACTGAAAGAGGGCAGATTTAGATTGGATATCAGGAAGAAATTCTTCCCAGAGAGGGTGGTGAGGCACTGGCACAGGTTGCCCAGAGAAGCTGTGGCTGCCCCATCCCTGGCAGTGTCCAAGGCCAGGCTGGATGAGGCTTTGAGCAACCTGGTCTAGTGGAGGGTGTCCCTGCCCATGGCAGGGGGGTTGGAACTAGATGGGCTTTAAGGTCCCTTCCAACCCAAACCATTCTATGATTCTCTGATTCTGTGAATATACATGCAAAATAGGGAAGCTTCTGCAAGATAAGAAGTGATGGTAGAGAAAGAACCTCTCACAACAATCTCAAATAATACTCTGGGTTGCTGCCAAATTAAAGTGAAAGTTACATTTTCCCCTTGGAAAGATAAGACTTCTGAAAACCTGGTCAATAAGTCTTCCCAAAACATGACCAACATGATGTAGCATCACAAGGTGGTAGTGGTAGTACTAGGAGAGATGGCAGTAACACATTTGGAAAGCAGTTATCTCTTAAAGAGTTTTCGCTTCTTGGGTGTTGCAAAAATATTTCTGTTAAACTGCATGAACTTTTGGAAAAGAGAGGTTCTTACTCCCTTAGCAACACCAGTCACTCAAAAATCACAGGAAGAAAAAATGCTAAAGAAAACCATTACGCGATTGCTTCTGATAAGAAAAACCTGTATTGTTTTTCCTCATAGTAGCATAGGTTGGAAATGCCCAGGGGAAGTGGGGCTCCAGTGCCCCCTGGAAACCAGTGGGATCTGAAATTGTAACCAAGCCACTCTGTTGAGAACCCCACTCATGGTTCCTAAAGCCCATTTTGCCCAGAAGTCCTGACTTGCCACGACCACTGCTGAAGGCAGTGGATTAGCCCCTCGGAAAGACAGGCCATGTAACAACCCCAGCGCTGCCGGATGCTAGTTGGTGGCAAAACACCTTGTGCACGTTGTGACTGGAAGTTCAAAACCACAATCACAAAAAGAAAGGCATTAATAGGGCTATGCCTTCTACTTCCTAGAGAAGTAGAACAGGCCAGAATGCCTCTGTATTTGCATTATTGGATTACCAGAACTTTTTCTGGTATGGATCTGTCAGGACATCTGCATCTTGAGAAGCCGAAGATCATATCTCTCATTACTTAACTTTAGACCCTTCAGAAAAATAAAAAGGTGGAAAGTATAAACAAAGGCAAAAGCCCACATAGAGCTGAAAACACAAAATGTCAGAAAAAGGTTTAATATATTGTTAATTTGTATATGTCTAACTGGGGATGGATTAACACAGCTTTAATTTTTTAATGAAGAATGTGAACTGATTTGATGGAAGTAGCAAAGATTTTACAAGGAAGAAAGGTGAGAGCACACCTGTGTGATATATTAATCATATATACATGGTTAACCAAATCCTAACAGAAAACTTAACCTGTCAGACTGAAGCTGTGTTAATTTATTGCTCTTGGTAGTTGAACATTGACAGGGCATAATTTTTAGCCTGTCCCATGATTTGGAAGATTTTAATATATAATAATTTAAAAAAACCAATCGCTTACCGCCCAAAGATCACCAAAGTAAGCCACTGCTGTTACTATGTCCGCACTTGTGTTTTACGTTGTGATGGGATGGGGGCTTGAGTTTGCTGTGCCCTGGGTCTTGAGCCACTTATGTCCATGCTGTGCGTACGAGAAGGGCTTAAGTTTAACCCAGTCTTTTCCCCTGCCTGATTTTCCGAGCCTGGCTCCCTGACAGTGTGCTCGTGCTGGATTTACAGAAGCAATGGTGGTAGCTGTGGCATCTGGACCAGAACGAAAGCGATCTACACTTATCTATCAAGCCCATGGCAATATGTAGAGAAATGTATTGGCTTCAGCGGGACTGTGGAAGTATAAATTGGAAGAAGGCAATTTATTTATGTCTATGAGAGTAATAAAACCAAGATTTATGCCGGAAGACAGTGTTGCAATTGGCTGATACAAAGTACCATTGTGATCGTTTATTGATTATACCTCTAAATTTGCCACCTTCTCTGCATGACAAGGCACCTCAGTGACACTGTTAGCAACGAGGATTGTTCCCGCTGGACCAAAGCCCCTTGGTTTTTATTCAAATTCATCCACCACCACTGGTTTGGAAAAGATTCAGGGAGTCAGTGCCAGACAACTTGAGGACAGGAGCGCCTTGCTATGGTCCGACTGGCACCACCGCATGGCTAAGTGCATCCAGGTAGGAATATTGCATTCAAGAGGAACCAGGACAAAATCGGTATGGGAAGTCTTCTGCAAATGCTATCAGCCACCAGCGGAGTACAACATAGAGCCCAGTCTAGACTCAGGGCCCTCATACAAGTCAGTAACTGAAAGCAAAACAAGTGCGTTTTGGAAACTAATGTTGCTTTATTTGGCAAGGACTTCTCATTACATCTCATTTTAGACGGAAAGTTGGACGTAAGGTAATATTTGAATTGGACATTATTGTTCCTTAAGCAGAGGTTGAACCTCTCTATTAGGTCAGCACTGATAACCACCAGCCTGCCAAAATTTCTGCCCTGTTTTAAAAACCAAATCCACCACATCACCTCCCTAATTTGTACTTTTCAGAGTCTCAGTATGTGAGAGCATTTACAAGATCTTATCTTGCATTAATTTATCATGGGTGTGTCAATTCAGACTCCGCACAGTCCATAGCCTTGGTATTCAAAAGTTATAAAGCCATGTGGGTCATCGGGTTGAAGGACGGTTCTGTGGGAACAGAGGTGTCTAATAGAACAAAACTATGTTTAGCAAAGCTTCGGTGAGAGTAACAGGTCAGTATTTCAAAACTTCACAGTTAAACAGAAGCAGGAGTGTTTTCCCCCACATTATATTGTGATAAAGAATGCATGGCAGGAATTTATATAGGCAGTTCAGCTGGTCCATTTGTGGCTTAGTACATAATTTCAGGGCATAATTCTAAGAAAAGGGAAGGGTTTTGTACATGACCAAAGAATGGAATAACCTTCAGCAGCTCATATGCCACCTCGTCGGTGCCATGCCCTGGTTTCATTTGGGACAGAGTTAATTTTCCTCCTAGGAGCTGGTCCAGTGCTGTGTTTTGGGTTTAGCATGAGAATCATGTGATAACACACTGATGTTCTGGCTGTAGCTAAGCGATGTTTACACTAAGTCAAGGACTGTTCAGCTGCCCGTGCTCTGCCAGCGAGGAGGCACACAAGAAGGTGGGAGGGAGCACAGCTGGGACAGCTGACCCATACTGACCAAAGGGACATTCCATAACATATGACATCATGCTCAGTATATAAAGTGGGGGAGTTGGCCAGGAGGCAGTGATTGCTGCTCCAGGACTGGCTGGGCATAGGTCAGCAGGTCATGGGCAACTAGTTGTATTGTGCATCACTTGTTTTGTATATTCTTTTATCATCGCTGTTATTTTTATTTCTCTTCCCTTGCTGTCCTATTAAACTGTCTTTATCTAAACTCATGAGTTTTATCTTTTTTCTTCTGATTGTCCTCCCTATTCCACTCAAGGGGAGTTGGGGCAGGGCAGGAGTGAGTGAGCAGCTGTGTGGTGTTTTGTTGCCAGCTGGGGTTAAAACACGACATGCTATCTAAATAATAAATGACTACTAAATTGACATATAATGCCAGTTTCAGATTCAGCAATATCCAAGAACAGCAATTATATCTGAGAAGAAATATCTGAAGACTAGTGGAATACAATCAATCTCAAGTTGTGCTGAATGCAAACCTCCTTCTACTCTCTTGCCAAAAAAGTTTGGTTAATTAGGTGCTTTAACATTCGGTCAGAAGCTGAAGCACACAACTATTCTGCAGCTGGACTGAATATCAAAAGGAAAACCAAACAATCTCAGTCAACACTAAAAAAGAAAAAACCCCACATAAATTAAATAAGGACTATCTAAAAATCTATCTTGCTTTATTTCTGTTAAATTGGAGAATTCTTTCCCTAAATACATATCTATAGTGTAGCTTTTTATCTAGCAAGCTCTTCCTCAGGAAGACAACAGATTGTTTCTAGATATTTTGGCTGCTTAATTTTTTTTCTTCTTCTTCTTTTTTGTCCTTTGACTGTTTTGACAGATTGGGAATTCTAGACTAGTATGAATCAGAAGATTTGGCAAAAACACTTCTTGATTCTTACTGTTAAAGAAGTTGACTATCCAGTGATGTACATCCACACAAAGTAAGTTTTACAACCCACAGCCATGCAGTGGACAACCTTTTTGTTTTCCTTACTGCACAGCCTATGCCATTTGGCAGACTACGTGCTGGACAAATTTCATGTGAATTTCCGCAGCGCATCGCATGTGTGTCTGGATAACACAGTCTTGGAGAATTGTCCAACTTCAGTTTAGTAAAGAGTGAAGTCTAATAACTCTGGCAGGTTTCCTGCTTGACACCGTTACTTTTCTTACTGCCAAGCCCTTGGAGCTGTGAATGGTGCGCTGGAGGTGTCCAGAGTCTTAAAGGAAAGAGCAAACTGGGCAGGTGAAGACCACCCTGGGGAACTGTGCAACACACATGAGTGTTACCTGTTAGGACAGCAAAGAGCTGGCCTTACTTCTGACTCACTCTGAAAACCATACCAGCCCTTTTTTTTTTTTTTTTTTTGCCTTTGCAAGTTTTTAAGTTGTTGTGTGTTACTAACATGACTGATGTTGTGGGATGCCTAATCCCTTCGCCACCAGAACTGTAAAATGTTCAGAGCCACAGCTAGTACTTTTCTATTTTATTGCTCTTGATTTAGGCCCAGAAGTCTGTCCACGTTTCTCTGTGCACCTTATTTACATGTAAGGGAATCAAGTCCTTTTATGCAATTCCATGACCAACAACAACAACAACAAATCTAAGAAGCAAAGTCCCTTGTAATTCAGCAGCACGCAAGTTAATCTGTGGTACTGGAAACAGAAATCACTGCTTGCTTTCACTGTAAAAATACATTACTATCCCATTCTTATAGATGGCAACAAATTGTCATCTTTCTTTCTATCAAATGTACAGAGCTGTCCTCTGGTTTTTTTTTTAAATTATATTAACTGTCACTGTATATATTACCCTATCACCTTGTTACTTGGTTTATTTTATTAGCTTAAATGCATAAATTTTAGTACACATTAGTACTTATTTTGCTCAGAAATGTTTTTGAGTATCTAACTAGAGACAAAGTTCAAGAAGAGTGCTGATGTGTGAGTTTACAGTCAGTTGCTTTGAGAATAAACAGAAAAATAATGTGAAAAGGCAGGCAATAACCTTATGAAAACAATGAAGATGCACCAGTCTTATAAAAATAGCTTTGAACAAGCTAGCTCAAAATATGAAATAACAGGATTACTTGTAAGGGACTTTACTTGCCTGGAAAGAAACCCACAATTAAAATGCTATTTTAAGATTTACATGTAATTCCCCTACCCCCAAAGGAACAACATATAAATGTGTATCAGTTTATCATTTCAACATCATCATGAGAAAAATACCTGAAAATACGACACTGCACGGATGTGGGGTTGTAGGGACTGTAACCACAGAGATTCAGGATGAAACTGGAAGCGTCATAATGCAAGTGGGGAAGGAGGAGGACAGATTGCAAAAGCTGCTCTGTAACAACAACCAGCAAAAACTAAAATCTGCAAAAGATCATTGAGGAACACCTATGTAATCATACAAATCCCTGGGAGGCTGGTAAAACTTGGTATTGGAAACACACAAAGATAAATGATCAGTAAACAAAATTCAGGACTGTGTCCTCAGCTGCACTAGATGTGGTATGAATCAGAAAACGGTAGACCTGGGCCACCTTTCCTTTCCCTGGTCACAGGGCTGCAAGAGGACTATTTCAGCCTTGTGGTCTGAGCGCTGAGCTGCACCTGCTCCGTAAGGACCACTTCTCCCAGCAACAGCTGGCCAGGAGGGCAGTGATTTCAGCCCTGCTCACACACATCTCTGCAGTGTAGGAAGGAGCGTTGCATGGAGAATTTGTGGCAAGCAGCAAGATCCTGCTACTGTGCTAGTGCAGCCTGGGCATTGAAAGAAGTAGCATAATTAATTGTAGGATAGGTTATTTCTTTGTCAAGGTAATAGCCTTGAGATGAGGAAATATCTGTGAAAATCTTCCACTAAGGCTCTTCCACTGTTTAGAAAAAAGGAACTTTGTTAACAGGAAACTCCAAACCTAACTTCTGCATAAGCCCAAGAAGTTATGAAGAATCAGTATCACTTGCACAGCTTCAGCACAGGATCATTTAGGTTGAAAAGGACCTTTAAAATCAATGAGTCCAACTGTTAACCTAACACTACCAAATCCAGCACTGAACCATGTCCCCAGATGCCACATCTACACAACTTTTAAATATCCCCAGGGATGGTGACTCAACCACCTCCCTGGGCAGCCTGTTCCAGTGCCTGACAACCCTGTCAGTGAATAGGTTTTTCCTAATATCTGTTCTAAACCTCTTCGGGTGCAACTTGAGGTTGTTTATTCGTGTCCTGTCACTTGGGAGAAGAGACCAACTCCCACCTCGCTACAACTTCCTTTTGGGTAGCTGTAGAGAGCGATAAGGTCTCCCTTGAACCTCCTCTTCTCCAGGCTAAACAACCCCAGTTCCTGCATTAGCTCTGAGCCCAGTGAATGACTGTAGTCACAGACTGTCCTCCCAGAATAACAGAACTGGAATGGAGAAGGTGTTCTTCTACATACAGCCCTTTCTCTATACTAACCTCTCTTCAAAATCCACCAATACGTTTCCTAGTCTGCGTGCAGAATCCAGAATGCATGGGCAGCTGTGTAGAGAAGGCTGACTAACCATGCTTTCCATGGAAGGGGAAGACGGCGACTGAGGAGCACCCATTTCATGCTCAAATGTCATGATACAGGCAATCTGGGCAAGGGAAAGTAAAGAGCAAAACATACAGCTCTGGATGAAATCCCCTGCTCATACTGCTGGTTAAAAAAGTAAGGGGGAACACAGACATAAGGAAGAAATACAGGAGGCAAAATCAACAAATAAAAAAGATCGTATCAGATAACAAGTTCTATGTTCTCCAAGGAAAGACAGCACTTGGAGCCAGACTAGTGTCATTTTTGGGAGCATAAAGGAATTCACCACACCTTGCTTAGAAGGCCATAGTTTCTCTTCATAAGAACATAGCGGCTGAGAACAATGGCCACCTTGTGTCTGGTATATATTTTCTCTTACGGAGTTAAGCAGGAATCATTTTGCCCAGTGTATCTTCTAAGTTCATTCTTGCCAACAACTTGTGTAACAAATCCAGAAGAACAGGTACGTTCCTCTTCTTGAAATACTGTTGCATTTTATCCATGAAAAAACCCCAACTTGGGAAAATGCCTATATAGCTTGGCCAAATGGTTAGCAGGAAAACACAATTATGTGAAAGGACTTGAATGATGTAAGCTAGAAGAAACAGGAGAGGAACAAATGGACATGTTGTCTGAGATGGCTATATTACATATACGAAAAGTCGAACAAAAGAAAATACAAAAGAAAATACAAACTCTGTCACACCAATCACTTTATAAAGCCTTAAGATAGAGAAGCCAAAGCCTGGCAAGGAGACACATTACTTCACCTTGATCTTTTACATTTTTCTGTGTTTATCACCCAGCCTTACAGCAACCAACAGTCAACAACAGATGGGAAAGCAAAAGGCTGTGTCAGGAGTAAGCCATCTATTGCCTGTACCACAAAAGCATGTTGTATTATTTGTGTTAGGTGTGACATCCCAGTCTTCCTCTATGCATGTAGTTATCATTCTTTTCTTTCGTATCTTCATCTTGGCTCTTTCTAATTTTTCTCCTGTGATCTTCTCTCTTTTAAACAGAAATGGAATTAAAAGGGTCTATTGTTCAGCCTAAGAACTGTAACTTTTGGTCTCAGAATAAGAATGCATACCAAAATGCAAGGCATTGCCCACTTAGCACAGTCTGAAAACATGCATATTTTAAATTAATTTTTTTAATATAAAAATAAAACAATCTTTCACGAGCAATGGTGTAACTTTCAGGAGTCAAAACCGCCCTTATCTCACACATCATGAGATTCTCCCTGGACTACTTTAAACTTTCACACAGGGCTATCAGGACCTGGATTGTCTCTCCATTCTTGCTCTCTTCACAGTGCTGAAATTTTCTCCATTCATCACCTTTTGACACCTTAACATACATGGTTTCAGTTTCATAGTTTCAAATCACTTTCACTTAGAATCAGTGTGGAAGGAATCCCATCACTGGTTAAGAGAAATGTCTTTCCTGTTCTATTTTCTGGATGGTGCCTGAACAATTGTCATAACCACTCAAGTAACTGACTCATCTTTCAGACCACAGAACGCAACCTCAGAACAAAAAAGGTCCTCACTCCTGTTTACTTCTTTCTTTTGCCTCTACTGTTGTTATATATCATTGTTCTACCTTCCAATAGTGTTTCCATTCAGCAGAAAAAAAGTGTCCATAATGACATCCCTTCTTGGAACTCCTGTGCTTCCTTCATACAATTTATAAGAAAACTGAGTTTGCTGTCAAAAAGATCTGTCTTCGGATTTCAAACATAACCTATTTTTCTGATCTTGCAGAAGCTCTGCAATCTTTTTTTTTTTGTTATATAAAATAAGTCGCAATAAATCACTCCCATTGCGACTGCTGGTGTTAGCACGTTGAAGGGAGCGATGCATGTACCACAGTGTTAACCACAGTGAGTACTGTGGTTGATAACGGCAGTGCTTGCAGAGATGAATCACCAGCAGGAAAAGCAGTTCAAGAAAAAGAAACACCAAAAAACCCCAAACCAAACCAAAACCAAAAGAAACTCACTCCACCAGAAAGAACATCCAGGGAAGAGATGGGAGTGTAACTGGGAAGGCATGTTTTGTAACATACTCCAATTGGAATACATTGCTTACCATATGGACTTGCCCTCAAGAATTATCATCTGAGAACACTTTATTGAATAATAAGATACTCAGGTTTTTCACTGAAAATTTATGCTTTCGTTCATTTTTCTCACTGCTTCAAATGATGGCTGTACACATTCCTGTAAAACACTTTTCAAACATCAGAAGTTCTTAGGAATCTTTGTGGAGTTCTGTATTTCACGTTTTCTTAATCCTTGCCCCACTAGACTAAATGATTGCCTGGGAAGGATTATCTTTATTTGTGCTTTCCTACCAGCTACTATTCCATGCCCGCAAACTCTGTGGGGACCTTCATTGGAATGCTTTCTTACAAATCCTGTCCATCAGCCCCCACTGACAACAAAGGCAAGAAGCACACTACCGTAACACGCAGGACAGAACGAAACAGAACAGTGCTCCAGGACAGGAATTATTCCGTTAAACTGCTTCCTGTCCTATGTTAAGGTAAAGAGGGCGAGTCTTAGTCTTTTCTTGTAGCTAAGGAGAGGCTGAAACACTCCCGCTAAGCCATCAGGTACTGCACGGGGTGGCAGAGGGAGACTTTGCCAATGGACTGGCTGGCTCGCTACATTTTAAATGCTTTATAAATTTAAATGCCTTCAGCATGACCCCAGGTGAGCAGTACACAGTGCTGGCAGCAGCATGTGACCCTCCCGTTTTGGTATTCTAGTTGAATACAAGATGGGCCTGAAAAAGAGAGAACAAGCACAACGGCTTTTGAGAAAGAAGTCACCTTCTTTCCAACTTCTTGAGGGTCAAGGCTCAAACAACCAGAGGGCCAGTTCACAACCTTTCTCTCAATCAGCCAGTCAGATGGAAAGTATGACTGTTCTTCACAAGCAAAGGGCTCAGTTACTACTGGTCCTTGTGCTACTTGCTTCATTTTCACATCCTCTGTATTTTTAAATATAGTAAACTATATTTACTAGAGACAAGGGTTTTTTTTTCCCTAAGCCCAACAAATAACTGTCAATCACCTTTTGTCTCAATAGCACAGAGGAACTCCAACCCCCGCCTTCGTTTGGGAAATGGTAGATAGGAAGAGATAGAAATCAAGGTAAACACTAAAACCTGATGTTTAAAGCTGTTAAGTTTTCTTAAGAACACCCAATGTAAGAATACCTGGAGTACTTCAAGTTTCAAAAGGATGATAGGGTATTCCGAGAAGGGAAAATACGTTCACATTTTAGAACACTGTGCACGCCTGAAAGTTAAACAAATCAGAACTACCTACAAACGAACAGTACAGTTTTCCCCTTGGTGGACTCTACTACTGTTTCCCTAAATGTTAAGAGTCAAAGTGTGTTCACTATGAAGCGGGCTATCAGTCACTGTACATTCACATTGAAAAACCCTCTTTCCAGTAAGCGTTACTCATAAATGTGCTCATTCAGACTGATTCTCTGCCCCTTTAGGTTCTACGGTGAATTAGGAAAGGGTCTGTTAAAGGATGATACAGGCCATTCTTTTGTGATGGTCTGCAGTTTTCTCTCCCAATACATTTTCTTTTTATTTAGCACTTCCATTTTTATCCTGTGCTCCTCTTCGGCCATCTCACACTCTCTTTCTATTTGCTGTATTTTTGCCACATGAACTTCATTCATTTGGATTAACTGCAGTTGCAAAATTGACATTTGCTGGTGATGCTCTTCCTCATGCATCTTTTTCAGAGCACTTTCCTGAGATGCTTTACTTCTGTAGTTCTTATCTGCTGCTATTCTGACATCAGAACACGAAGGCTCAGGTTGGGAGGTACCTTCACATACTGGGAAATGTACCAGCTCTTTCTCTTCATCACAGAGTTCTCTACTTGAGACAACAAATGACTCTGCAAAACATAAGAGGAAAAAGTATTATAGTATTCTTCTGCCTCAAGAAACATGAAGTTGTGATAACATAGTTACCGGTGTACACATCTAAACCTTGTGCTTTCCTGCCATAGTATGGGAGCCACTGTCTAATGCAGTTCTGTTACAGAATACTAAGGGCGTAATAGTCTGAACTGAACCACTTCGGGCTCTCTTGATAGACCTCTATAGCTCTAACAGGAGCTCAGAATACTAAAGTGAATGTAGACATTTACAAGTGGACACCTAAATTTAGGTGGCTGAGCCTGAAGCTGAACCTTAAGGCAGCTGTTTAAGCCAAATCCATGTGTGGCTTGCAATATTTTTACAAAAGGTTTGAATGTCAGGCAAAGACCTGCATCAACATTAATACCAAGAGACTGAGGAAATACTAGGAAGAATACTACTTCTTCCTTCCTTATCGCTCCTGCACATGCTGTAAGTGCAGCAGTGTACATTTTTAGGAAAAAATGACATTATTCTAACTTTGACATGGTCCTACCACTTCTGTTGAAATAAGAGAAACTGCACATAGAAGAAAATACTAACCACTGCAAATAAAGGTCTCAAAATACATTCCTTTACAAATCCTGATTACTGCATATGGTAAATACAATTATGAAAGAGACATTGTAAGAATATTATCTAACAATGTAGTTACTGTTGCCTTTCAAGCAAGTACAGTCTTCTAGGTGCAATTCTGACATAGTTAATTTTGCAAGAAACTGCTGTAGCCACCCTCCCTTCTGGTTTTGGATTACTCCTCCTGTGTATGCTTGCCAAACAAGCAAGAATGTAGTGCTGAACGTTTTCAAAAATGCCATTCTCCAGTATGAACTGCAGTGCAAAATATGGATCTACATACGCTTTTTAGTACTTGAAAACAAGGGAGGAAATAGCACCAGGGAACTTTTGCAGCAGACAAGTGTGTATCAATTTGCTACTGGTGGTTTTTATTTTGTGGGTTTGGGGTTTTTTTCTTAATGCTCAGACAACTTTTTCCCAGAGAAACGATACTTTATAAAGGATCAAAATATCCTTGGGACTGTTATCTGGTGTTTTGGTTTTGGCTGGGAGAGAGTTAATTTTCTTCACAGCAGCTGGTATGGGGCTGTGTTTTGGATTTGTGCTGAAAACAGGGTTGACAACACAGGGATGTTTTCATTACTGCTGAGCAGTGCTGACAGAGTCAAGGCCTTTTCTGCCTCTCACCCCACTCCACCAGCGAGGACAGCTGACCCCAACTAATCAAAGGTATATTCCATACCATATGACAACATGCTCAGCATATAAAGCTGGGGCGGGGGGGGGGGGGGGGGGGAAGAGGGGAAAGGAAGGGGGGACATTTGGAGTGATGGCGTTTGTCTTCCCAACTCACCCTTATGCATGATGCAGCCCTGCTTTCCTGGAGATGGCTGAACACCTCCCTGCTGATGGGAAGTGGTAAATAAACTTTGTTTTGGTTTGCTGGTGCGTGCAGCTTCGGCTTTACCTATTAAACTGTTTTTATCTCCACCCACAAATTTTCTCACTTTTACTCTTCTGATTCTCTCCCCCATCCCAACCAGGGGGAATGGGAATGTGGGTGAGTGAGCAGCTGTGTGGTGCCTAGTTGCCATCTCAGGTTAAACCATGACATCTGGGAAGCCGTGACAATTACTGTGACGCTTGCCCCAAAGTAACAGATATGTCAATGACTGATGAAAAAAACCAGAATTGGGTAAAACCTCAGTTTAACTCCTGGGAGCCTAAAGAAATACAGAGTCTTGTAATATCATAGCTTGGAAATTACTTTTCAATAACCAGCAGTCACTGCTAAGTGAAGAGATTTAGACTGCTGAAAGAGAATCATTGGCAAAATCACATACAAAATAGTACTACTTGCATCATTATAGTAACATTTATACCTTGACTAGAAGCATCAGGCTGATATTCAGAATCTTCTTCTGGTGGGCTCTGCAAAAAGTACATTTGCTCAGGCATTATGCTGGCAATCTTCTCTTTCCCTATGATGTGAGTATTTATAAGTGGACTAATACTCCTTTTTACCTTCTCCCGCCTTTCATGTGCCATTATCTTTTTTGTCCGTGCCTTGATATTTTCCCAGCATTTCTTTAACTGTTTGAAGTCTCGCAGTGACACACCAGGCTGTGAATTATATTCATGAGCTAGTGCTTGCCAGGTACGTTGTTTCAGAGCAATAGTTCTTGCATCACTTTTTTTACATTCAAGCACGTATTTGTATTTTTCAACTAATGCAAGCAGCACACTCTTCTCCACTTCTGAGAAGTATTTAGCAGGCTTTATTATTTCGTTTTGCATTTTCTACTGTTTTTCTGAGAAGTCAAAAATCCTATGAAAACAATGATGAAAGGAAAAAAAAAAAAAAGGACAAATTAGAACTGGTTACAATATTGAGAAACTGTGTTTCAGCAAAAAACTCCTAAGCATAGCTTCTGATTGTAACACACTTCATTTTCTAGAATAGCAGGTGAAGGGTTCTCGAGTAGGTAATGAAACATTCAGGTAAGGTACAGTATAATTATATGCTGTTGTCTCTTGCCACTTTAGTGGCTACACAGTTACAGAAGTACACCATAGGTACAGAAGTACACCGCAGGGAGGAGAAGCTTCTTGCCTTTGTTACTATTTGTCTTGATACAAACACTCAGTATTCAATTTACTTAGTAACTTCTTTAAAATAACTTGTTCTCCTATTCATTGCACTTTATTGCACCCAGAGAGTTCTGAAATTCAGCCCTCCTTCAGGTTTAAGTCTAAAGTCACTTGCAGCAGGTTTGGGTTTCCTTTGCACCCAAAACACCCTCCTCTGCCCTTGCTGACTGCGTATAACTATTTCTCCCCTCTCTCCACAATATTTGACGGTTGTATGAGAAATGATAGTAAGAAGTTATCTTTTTAAGACTTGGATGGGTTTGGCTCAGCCCTCCTTGACTGACACCCAATAGGCAGCAGGATCCTGACCCGTATTACAACACAGAGAAGAGGCAAGGGCAGGAAGGAGCCCTGAATTAATTACAGAAACTAACTGCTCTGAAGGTACAGGTCCTTCCCCCTTTACTGCTGACTCTGCACACCTGGCACTCTTCCTTACACCTGCACCTCTGGTCACTCTCAGGAGCGAATGACCAGGCTAAAAAGACTTTGGGCCTCACTCCATACGGTCACTGCTATATACTTACATCATATTAACAACTGCCTTGTCTCCAGCCTAGGACTTATGTACACAACAGGAAAAGGGTAGCTGATACCAGCGATTTCTTAGCCATAAAAAACTCCCAAAAAACAACAGCAATGTTTCCTTGAATTCTGAACACGACTACTCTGCAAAATGCAGTTTTTTCTTTTATCTTTCCACCCTTCTCTTCCCATTCCCTCCTACAACAACTGTGTAGCCTCAATGACTTTTACATTGTGGGCAGAAACTTCTGAATAATTAAGTGGAAAAAGAGGGAGCAATGCTGGTTTAGCTCACATTTCTTCTGATTTTAGGCATAAAACTCAGAGATGAAATATATATGCTAAGTAATGGGTTCATATTCCTAACAGTCTGGGAATTCATTTCCCAAATGAATTTTTTAATCTTTTGCTTATTGCTTCCACTACCTCCCTCATAACATTGCTTGAAGATGCAATAGATGTCACCAACAGATTTCCTCTTTCCAGTATTTTTTCCCTTAACTCCACTGCACTAACACTCTTTATACCATCCTTTTAATCCCTTCCCTCAAAATGTCTAAATACTTACAGTTATTCTCACTTCCTTCAGTGCAGTTAACCACTTATATTTACAGAGAAAGCTAAGAGATAAGCTAATATCAAAATGAGAAACCAACTCTGATGTAAGAACAGGAGCTTTCTCAAGTAGCCCATAAAATATGACAAAACCCAACAAAAAGGAGTCAAAGAATAGAAGAGGCAGTAGAACAAAGCCTAGAATAGCAACACTGAAACAAAGTGCATAGAAGCAAGTAATAGTCTGAGTTTAAGCTGGATATGTTAAGTCTGTAGCAGTAGCTAAGCTATACCCCTACTGCAAAAGGGAGAACAAACTGAGTGTTTGTTGCTTCTGCTGAGCTGGGTAATCACGGGGCACGTACTGACCGGGCAGCCAGCACTACGTGGCTCCTGGCTAGTCGCGGTTCTGCTGTCTCTTACCAAATGCTGGCGTCATGAGGACACGGGAGAGCGGGAGGTTTTGCAGCAGACAGGATTTAGGGGACACAGGGAAAGAACCATAGGAAACCAGACTTTATTAGTTCTGCTGCCCATAAAACAGCTTGTTCATTTTGCAAGAAAGAAAAGGTGAAAGGAGGACAGTGTACCTCAGCATAAAGAAGACTTTCTTGATCCAGTATTTCTTCCATCACACTATATCAAGTTACTTATTACTCTCTGTGAAAACTTAGTCACCCAACATGATGGTGACAGGAATTCTTTAACACCTATAATGCCACATAACAAACTGAGTGTATGTACACAAACTTGAAAGTATCACATACCAATCATTACAATGCTTAGGTCTAATAGGCAGAACACCTACTTCAGAAGTTCCTTAAATAAAAAATAAATTAAAAAAAAAAATACAGAAAAAGTCAGGAAATGGACATCCTAACAAAAGGGACACTGAAAACTGGCAACCTCACTCCACGGAACAGCTCTCAAAACATGTAAAATAAGAGAAACCCTTATGGAAACGGATTCTATCTACTATTTTATTTATGTATTTATTGTACGTAACCCATTGAGCTGCTTTGGACAGCTGCTGAAATTAAATTCTTGGGACTGAACACTGATGCTTCAAGCTGTCTTAGTCTCAATTTCACCAAGGAACAGGATGAAAATCAGTCACACCAGCAAGTCATAAGGTCCAATATCTCACGACCTTGAAAAACCAGGATCAGAGACTCTGTGTGATCAGAAATGGCTGATTCTGCCTTCCACTGATGCACGTAAATCTTATTTCTAGCTTTGAAAAGGTATTAGAATCTCAGACTGAAAATCGTGACATGTCTGTGTGTAGAGTATCCCTTTAATTAGAAAAACAATGGATATTCAAGAACTTTGGAGACTAAGTTCAAAAACTTAAACAATGATACTGGGACTTCTGAATTCCAGGTGCTAAATATTTAGCTAGGCAGATCAGCAAAGATTGACTGATATCACTAAGTATTTAAAATATTTCCAAATATGACTTCATATATAATAACAACATCTGTATTAGGATAAAAGCTTATCTTTCATCAGTGGAGCCACAGCAAATCCTTAAGTATCACTTCCATGCCACGCTCTCCTTAATTACTATTATTTTTACCATGATAGCCTCTGAAATCCCCAGTCATAAGCTCAAACACAGTACATTTAAGTACAGAAACGTAGGTCCTATTCTGAGAATAATATAATGGTCTTCCCTTCCCCCATACACATTCATAACGATTTTTTCCTACACATAGGCACTGTACTTGTGTCCTTTACATGAAAAAGCCAGAGTTGCTATCTAGGATGCATAAACACTCAAGAACCGATGAAAGCAGTTTAATGCACTTACTACAGCAATGAAGAGAGTTCTTGAAGATTCTTTTTGAGCTCTTACATGCTTAGCCTGCTTGCTTCAATACATTAAAGCCCATTTTCAACCAGATGAACAGAAAGCACTCTGAGATGTCAGAGAACTTAGAATACTGAGAAATTGCAGCAAAACGCCACCATATATTTATATTCACCTCTTTTTCTTTATGCGTATCAATCACCTTCTGTCAGCCCACTAGATCATCTGCAGAATATGAGAAAGGACTCCCACAACAATTTCCATTTTGAGGCTAAAAGATCCTTCCAGGACATATGTCCAGGATAATCTAGCATGTAGGAATCTGTGCTGAAGTGGAAGGAGTTTATTGTGTATAGCTCATAGAGTAAACACGATTGATTTGGGAACGTGTGGGCACATGAGGACAGTCACACAGTAAAGTCTAAGAAACAAAGAATGGAAGGCTTCTCCTACTCTTACAGGTGCCCAGGCCCTAAGTCATGTGCAGTAAAGGGAGTACTTCATCCTAACTATCTACTCCTGGAATGGCTCAGTTCATAACTTGCCTCCCTTTAAAATAACAAGAATCTCTCTCAACCCTTGATTTTTACTTTGAAATGTTGTGTGGCATCCTTCTTTTAAAGGCTGTAAGAGATATGCTGTGATCTGCTGGAAGAATATCTTGAACAAAATTACACAAGTGAAGAAGTGCACATATATGTTCATAAATATGTATATGTTCATAAATCCGTATCTGTACTATTTTGCATGTACACACCTAAACATACACCCAAGCTCCAACCAGTTGCAAAGAAGTCCGTTAAAAAAAAATCACTTCAGGTTGGCATGTGTGAACACTGGCAGACCCTGAAATACTTCCTTATGCAATACAAAGGGAAAGTTATGGTGCAAGACTTAACCCGACTGTTAAGGTTACACTAACCAAACAGTTTGCTTGCAAACTATGGTCACTTAGGGTGTGAACATAGACTTAATTTACCAATGTCAACAGGTTTACTACCAGAAATAGTTAAGCATTAAAAAAAAATTATCCAACTTAAAGTGGAGATGAGGCTTGAAGCAGTCAGTAATTAACAGCATTGGAAATCAATCAACCTTTTCATTCAGTGTTTGAGGGTAAAAGAAAGGCATGGGAATGGAATGACCCAAAGCAGTCACAACAACAGGTTTATATTCCCTCTGGGTGACAGAACCAGCAATAAACAGCATCCTTCTTCCTCAGATATTAGGTTTTCCTCATAGAGCTTCCATCAGAGTGTTCCAGGCCTGACCTTTTCTACCTTGAGATTTGAAATCGCTAGATAATTAGATTCATATTTACAAATATGAATGATATCTTTATGGAAATTGTGTTACATATAATCAGATTGGAAAAAAAAGGGTTTTTTCCTTCCATCTGTTTTAATACAAATTAATAGTTATGATGGATCATCCAGCAAATGAACAAAATAACCTATTAATAAAAATTCACAGTACTTTGCCTAAATTCCTCCTAGCAGATTTTATATACATATACGGACTGATGTATTTTTAAACAGATACACGCTATTACATTATATACGCGCACACATAGATGTATTTTTAAGCGGGTCACCCTGCTACCTATGGAGGACATCCACAGCAGTTTGTGCAAAGAAAGGTAATGGACGCAGGTTGTTATTTCGAACGATTGTCTGAAATCCACCAAAACCCAGGCATAAACAGGAATCCTACCAGACTCTCCTGCACCCGAACTTCTCAGACATTAACTCGAGCTCGGTTTTGTTTCCTCGCTAGCTCCTCTTCTGCTTGAACGAGGACGGCGAGCAGGTCCCGGCTCGACAAAGAAGACCGCTCCACCCAGGGCGGGCGCGCAGGCTGCGGCGCGGATCCAGGGACATCTACCGCGGCGGGAGGAACGGGAAGCGGTCAGGCTGTCACCCCGCGCCCGCGGAGACCGCGCTCTGCGGTGCCGGCGGGCACAACCCCACCCTGCAGCCCCCTCCCCGGTTTCTCCCTTCTGATAACAAAGCGCCGCCGAGAGGCACCGCTGCCGGCTCGGCCCCCCTCACCCCCCCGCCCGCGCTGGGCGGCCGGGCCTGCCTCCCTCACCTCCTCGCCGGCAGGTCGCCGGCACTCCTCCAGCTCCCCGCAAACCCCGCGATGGATTTTCGCCTCTCCGGAGGACAGGCGGCGCGGAACCCGCCGCTCCCACGGGAGGGCCGAGCGGCGGGGAAGGAGGCGGCCCGGGGGACGCTCAGCTTTCAGGTGCTGCGGGGCGGGGGGAGGGTCTGGGTAGCAACGTGCAAACACCCAACCGGGAAGGGGATGGGCAGCACCGTCTGCACCTGACGCGGTGCCCGCGGGCCGAGCTACCAGGCCGCACGTCACTCCGCGTCCCTGCGGAGGAGCGGGGTGGGATGGAGGATCCCCGGCCCCGTCCGCCCGTCCGTCCCGGTGCGGCGACAGCTGCGGCCAGCTCGGGCTTTACCTCCGACAGCGCCCGGCGGAGCTACGCGCCTGCGCGACAGCGCCCCCAGCGGTGGCTGGGGCAGTCGGCCCGGGCTTGTGCCGTACCGTTCCTCCCGCCGCGCCCCGTTCTCCTCCCGCCGGTGCGGAGCTTCTGCTTTTCGCTACCGTCCCGGCCCTCCGGCTCCCGCCCCCCTTCCCCGCCTGGCGTGACGCAGTTCCTGCCCGCACGGTGAACCCGGGGCCCCGCCGGCGGCGGCGCGTAACGACGGGAGGTGCGCGCCCTGGCTCTCTCTGTGAGCCCCCTCCCCTCCGCGGCCGCCTGAGGAGGAGGAGCGGGGAGCAGGGCGGCGGGCCTCAGGTGGGTCGGTGTGACGGAGCCGGTGTGCGGTGGCGGCCTCGGCTTTCCCGCCGGCTGTTCGCTCCCGGGCTGGGGTAAGCTGGGTGCCCGGAGGTTTTCCAGGTTCCTGGCGGGAGCAGGTGTCCGTGCGACCCGCCGGCGGAGCTGGAGGAGCCGGCAAGGTCAGGCCCTGGGCGGGCGGCCCGGGGGAGGAAAGCCGGCCGGGTTCCTGTGGCCAGGGCATGCCTTGGGCCCGGCGTGCCTGGCCGCCGCGTGCTGTCTGCCCCAGCACGTTTCGGTCCCGGGAAAGGAGGGGGAAGCTTGGCGTAGTTCGGAAGAGTTTTGTTCCGCAGTGTGCGTAATCTGACAGTTTTGGTTTCCTGAGGGGAACTCTCGGAGAACTGTTTCTTTCCACTCTCTGCTTTTGCCCTCCTGTTAAAAATACGGCCGTGAGTCTAGAGGTTTAAAGGTTGACTGGAACCGGAGGTGAGGCACAAGTTAAAACTGGAGTATGTATGACCCTTAAATAACTGCAACAAGAATATGAATGACTTTTTGAAGCAAAAATAATAGTTTGCATTCTTTTTGCAATTTTCCCATAGTTTACTTATCACCTGAAGATCAAATATGGACCCTGAAGCTGAGCTGAAGGATCAAGTAAACCGTTTCTATTGCAATGTAAGTATCCCTTACTGAAAATTGTAGCTAACACGAAGTAATTCTGGTAGAAGAAAGTTGGTCTAAACCAAGTGGGAGCTTTTTGTTATTCCCCTTGAGCTAAATTGATCAGTAGAGCTGGACTTGAACTTATTTTGCTGTCTTTGTCATGTTTGCTTGGATGTATGTCAGGAACCAATTTCTTAAAATGAATAATTTTAATAGTGTTATGTTTCTAAGTAAAGGCATTCTTTGAAAGTGGAATATTAAACTGTAGCTCTTGCACAGAAAAAAAAAAAAGTCCTAATTTACCTGGTTCTCAGGTTTATTGTTGCTGTTTTTAAACGTTTTGATTTTTTTAGAGGAGGAGAAAATATATGGACTGCTTAAATTCTGTGAATGAGCAAAAACCTAATATGCTCCTGTTCTGAGCTGGCCCATGCATAAACCATCTGTGATTGGAAAGCTTGATATGTGCATGAGCGAGGGAAGCCCCAAACTGGTGACAGTGTGTTAGTCTGGGTGCAACACTGAGGGCAACTGGCTTTTCTTAAGACAGGTGTACCGGCTCGTTACAATTATGCCTTGCCTCTGGTTCAGATTTGGTTAATAGGTTGTGAGGAAGATCTTGGATCTGTTTTTACTTACCCACACAAAAATATGCTGTGAGGCAGCTACGGGGTTCTGGAGATGTTTTTATGTGATGTGGGGTTTCCTTTTTGTTACACTGTGTTTGGGTCGTCTCAGAGCCTCATAAAGTTCTACATGCTGCTTTCGTTTGTCTGTGGAGGAATAGTACTGTTGTAGAACTTACTGATATTTCTACAGCAGACTTGTTTTGTTTTCATATCAGTGGTAATTTTTCCTGTTGGTTTGTGTGCAATGCTAGAAATACTTTTCTTTAACCTAGATTTGCAAAATCTGGTGTGCTTCTGCATTAAACTTGCAGACTCACTTCCTTGGATTCAAACACAAGACAGTAAGATCAGTCTTTTGAATGCACCTTCTGTTAGATTTTACAGATTTATTTAGCAACAGAATATGGGTTTGAAGTGTCATTTTTAATGTAGTGTTAAAACGTGCGATTTCAGATATTTAGTAGCTTTGTTGCTTTATGATTTTGTTTACTGCAATAAAATAGAGTTTAGTTTCGTACATTAGTCCTATCAGAAAATGTTGTTACAACTTTGTGTCTTGTATTCTTGATTAATCAGGGCAATACATGAAAATGTGTGGTTGTTAATTAATGCAGAATGGAATTATTTAAATCATAGACAGTCTCGGAAAAAAGATATATATCTCTTTCAAGTTACATGTAACTATTAATCTGAGATAATCTGTGGTGTTGGTGTTAGATCTATTTTATTTTGTAAATAATAAAATTTTTGCATTTCAAGGCCAGGCTGGATGAGGCTTTGAGCAACCTGGTCTAGTGGAGGGTGTCCCTGCCCATGGCAGGGGGGTTGGAACTAGATGGTCTTTAAGGTCCCTTCCAACCCCAACCATTCTGTGATTCTATGATTGTTATTTTTTGAATCTTATGCATCTGTCTTTCTTCCCTGTTCGTTGATAACTTGGGAACTTAGTTTGAGGAAGCACTTAAAGCTCATGGCATTGGTAAGTGCAAGATTTTTTACTTCCTGCTCTATTCTCTACATGCAGCTTTCTCCCCACCCCAGTGTAGCTGTTTGTGAAAGTGAAAAAGACTTTCTCAAGGCTTGTGCTTTAAGACTGTTCTTGTGCTCCTTAATGACATAGCTATCTAATCCTGCAGAAATCAATCAATAAGACGAGCAAGAGGTATACAAGGTGTATTAAAAAGCACTAGCTACACTACTACAAATCACCTACCTTAAGATTTTGAGAAGCCTTAAAGAATTCAAGATCTTAGAGACCTTCAAGATTTAACATGTATTTTAAAAAACTAGGCTTCTTAAATAATGTAGAAATAATTACAAAGTATGTACAGAAAAAGGTGTTTTTTAAAAAAAGACCTATTAAAATATCTTAATTAGCTGAATCAAAGTTCTTTAAATAGGTTTAATGATAAAGTACTGATGATATTATATATATATAAAATACATAACGATATATTAATTTCCCAGGTCTTTATGAGCTAGTCTAGCTCCAGAAGAAATGAAGATCTATGTTCATAATTGTGCTCCTGTTTCTTTTCGTGATGCACCAAAATGTATTTACAGGTTTCTACAGTGCACAGCTCCTAGAATTTGGTTTGAAAGTTGTGGTCCAAGTATGCATAGACATTGCACCTACCCAGTCTGGGAATTTTTGTACAGACTGTAAAGGAAATTTAAGTATTTAGCAGCTGGGTGCTGCTGAAATGGATGCCCTGAGATATTTAGAGGTGAATTGGCAGATAGTCATCATGTCTTTTTAGATCTTCTTTTTAAGATTTTTTTTATTTATTTAAAAGGTTGTGTGGCCACTAAAATCTTGATGAGTTCTTGTGACCAGAATATGGTTTGTGTTATTAGAGTCTTTGTAGTTTTATCTTCATAATACTTTTTTTTCTTTTACTTTTCTGGTCTTTTGATTAAGATCATTTCAGAAGGTTGGTGGTAATGCAGCCAGTATTAAAATCTAATTGGCAGGAATGAGCTGGCAGCTTCACTGGTTGTCAGCACAAAAAAGTTTGTAACTTAAATATTCCAGGAAAAATTTTCAGTAAAATTACTTCTGTATTCCAAGCTTATGTGACTCTTTCTGATGCAGTAGTATAGGCTGAAGCCTTCTGACTACAACCTTCTATTTAAGGTTTATTGTAGGCCTTATGCTCAACTTATCAATAGCTGATGTTTTAGTAAGAGGTTACTTGCAACAGAACAGTGACAGGGTTGAAGGGCATTTGAGAGATGAAAAAAATCAAATTTGCCATTAGCTGGCATTGTTTCAGACACTGCTTTATTTATTTGTTATTCCCATGTAACAGTATGCTGAGCTTTCTGAATTTGTGAAATTCCTTTCTTCTTGTCCTATAGTGAGCACATTAAGCCCCTATCAAGGAGTAGTAACCTGCTTCCTTTGTGTGCTTGGCATCCCACTCCCAAACACACAGAATCGCATCTCACCAGGCTCCTCCATGGCAGATCATGTTACGTGATCATCTCTGTCTTACCTTCCTTAAGGTTCTGCAGCCCCAGCCCTGTCACATCCCATATGTGGATAGAAAAAAAATAATTTGACTGGGGAGAGGATAGCTGCAGAACTCTTCAAAAAGATGGGAATATTATGGGCTGAGTCCAGTGCCCTGGCAGGCAGCATGGGGGCTGGCAGTTTAAGTACCTTAAGTTGAGTGGGTTTAAACTGAACTGCTGTGATCTATTGGATTAAAGTAGTCCCGACATTTATGAAATGAAGCTTTGTTTGTTACAAAATAAAAGATAATTGCACCATGGTGAATCAGTCAGACTTGTCCCTTGTTGAGGGTTATCTCCTATATAAATCAAATTGCAGCCAAAATTGCTTACAATTTAAGCCACCGTTTAATGATCTAATTTTGTGATGTGTGTTTGAACCCATGTTGTGTGGTCACTAGTGGCTTGGTTGGTCTTCTTCTCTGTCTGGTTTGTTGAACTGTCTGATATTAAATAACTTAGTTACTGTTTGGTATAAATTTTTTTGACCATTTTTTCCAAAAAAACCTCATACTGCATTCACAGCTTATATTTCTCATGTCAACAAACCCCCTAAGTTTTCTTTAAAAAAAACCTATTATCATACCAAATTGGATTTTGTACTTACAATTTAATTTCCACTTCCGGTTTGTTTTGGTTTAGTTAAAACTGCGAGTGGCTTAAGTGAGCAAGTGAAAACACCTGTAAAACTTCCTGATTATGGTAAGTATGTTTAATTAAAAAAAAGAAAAGAAAAAGAAAAGAGGGAGAAATAAAATGTTTTGAGGTACAGTGTTACAAGTTGATGCCTAGACTTTAGCAGGTCATTGGGAATTCATTTCTGTGGATTGTATTTTCCATCTGCAGTAATATTTTATAATAATACTTGAAACAATATTTGCAAACAAGATGCCATAGAAAGAATGAAAAATAGGATTGGGGGGATAATGTTTTTCAATAACTGACTTTGTTTGTGGTGTGGGGCCATGGGTGAGCAAGGATTCACTTGGATGTGAATTTCTCAGCATATTTTCTCTAGGCCAAAGGTGATACTCAGGAGTTTCTTTCATTTTGGAGGGTTTTGGTGATATGACTTGACACTTTGAAAATTGATTGATAGATGGGTGATGTGAGATTACATAAAATTGATTTTTATCTTGCAGTGCAAACTGGGTCAAACAAGTTTCATGGACAGACCTTGGAAGAACATCTTAATACGTGTAAAGATTCAGAACCTGCACTTGGTGAGGGTTTTTGATATTGTAATTATTTGCTTGTGTGATGTTTATCTTTAAATAGAATTGAGTAAAATGTAAAATTAGATAATGTGTGATAAAATCTTATTAAGTTTACATTGAGTACTTAATCGTATGGTATGAAATTGACTGATCTTAGTGACAAAATCGTTTGATTTGGGCTGGAATATTATTAGGGTAGATACTGCAGGTTGAAAATATGCTCTAGGAACAATCTAAGGTGCTATGATAGAAAGGAACTTTGACTTAAATGATTGTTACTATTCTTTGCAATTTAACTGCCAATCCTGTGGAGGGCAGGGTGACTGGAGTGGACAGGGAAAATAACTACAAAGCGTACATTAGAATACATTGCCTTCTAAATAGTTACAAAAGAATTGTTGCTATTAATTTTTTAGGTGATTAAAACAAAAAAAAATTCAAGTTCTGTGTGGTAAACATAAGGCATCTGATAGAAATTCAGATTTGTACTTGTGGTGTTGAGAAAGTCTAAGATACCCAAAAGATAAAATAACAAAATAATGATGGTTCTGACAATCTTGATTCATGTGTTTGGTGTGCAATAGTAACAATTTCCTTTAATGTCTCTTTTGTAACGAGCACTGATTATTTGTTTCAGCGAACATCAAATTTCCTAACTTTTCTTTTATCCTTGCAGGACTTAATTATATAATTGAATATCGAACAAAAAGCAATCTCCCTGTTCTCTATGAATGTCAGCTGTGCCACTGTAAAACAGGACTGAGTAGCATGTTCATGCATGTTTGTGGTTCCAAGCATAGGCTGGCATATGTGGTAAGTTTTTAAGAGTAAAGATTTTATTTGTTTATTTATTTTTAAATGTAATAATTTAGGTAGAAAATTTGCTAGTCATGTTATGATTAAAAAAAAAGAAGTGTTCCAGAAGCTTTGGTGAAAATGTGTGTTTGTGTTGCAACCGTGCAACTTGGTTTGTGCTTTGATAATTGGATTTAAAATTCTTCTCATCAATAATGTATGCCTGTCCATTGCTGACACTGAGGTTTTAGTTTATTCTGTTTCGGTTGACCAGTAATGCCAGTAGTGAAATCCATGGCTAAAATTGACCAGAAAGATCTTGTATTATCTTAAAGAACTGGATCAGTGAAGAAATTGTTCCATCTTTCATATGCTTTGACTAAAAGTAACATAATTATAAATGAACGTGATTTATAGAGGCTGTGACTTGGAACTGGGGGTGGGGTGGGGTGGGAAGTGTTTTTCTCAGTTTTGTGACTGGACAAGACATACAGTTCTGTGCTCATTTTCTGGAAACTTGAAAAGGTCTCAATGTTTATGTCAGCCCACAAATGCTTAAACACATTTTGCTTTGAACTGTATTTTTTCAGTATGCTTAGAGAAATGAGGCTGTCCAGCCTTTAAATGTTTACTTGGATACGTTTGTTTAGGATGGGCTTCAACAAAACTGAGAAAGCAATACTCTGGGAAGTATTTTGATGCTTTCCATAAAATACCTGGTCAACGGTGGTATTATATCCCATGTATCTTCAAGTCACAGGAAGCGTTGAGTTCCTATGGCTTTAGAGGCATTTTGGAGCGAATGTTGTTATGGGATGTATTGCTGTGTGCCTGCAATGATATCCTTCATAAACATCATGCAGTTTCTGATCGTTAGTTCAGGGCGTTAATGTGCCGAGTGAAACTTGTATTGGTGTTTTTGATGTTCTCAGCTCTTGTATTTCTTGTTTACTTTCAACTGTTTCCTGCAATTATGAATCTTACACTTGTTAACTGCATCTCTGTTAATATTCTTAAATACTATAAAATGTCATGATTCAAGAAGTATAAACTTTAAGTGATGCGCTTGGGGCAGATTAACCCTAGGCAGTGGGACAGGCAGGAGACTAAATGGCTGGAATTTGCTCTGCTGAAAAGCAGCTGGGGGTCCTGGTGGACAACAAGCTGAAGATAAGCAGAGTGCCTTGGCATCAACAAAGGCTAACAGCAAGGTGAGCTATGCACATAAGCCCATAGCCAGTACATCAAGGAAAGTGAGTATTCCCTGTTCTTGATTCTTGTTAGGCCATATCTAGAATATTGTGTCCAGTTTGGTGCTACTGCAGACAAGAAAGCTATTGATGAAATGGAACAAGTCTAGGGGAGAGCTGTCGAGATGGTCAGGGAGCTGAAGCACTTGCCCTGTGCGGGGAGGCTAACGTAATTGGGCTTGTTCAGGCCAAAGAAGAAAAAGGCGTCAGGGGATCCAATACCAGCCCTCCAGTACCTCAGGGGAAGTTGTTAAGGTGGCAGAATCAGCCTCTTTGTGGAGGTGCATGGCAGTGACATAAATTCAAATGGGTTAGGTTTGTACTTGATACAAGGAAGAAGTTTTTCACTGTGAAAGCAGTCAAGCATTGCAGCAGGTTGCCCAGAGAGATGGGGGAACCTCTGCATTCAGAGTTTTTAAAGACCCGAGTGGACAAAGCCTTCTGCAATCAGGTCAGCATTATCAACCCTTTTTTGAGCAGAAAATTTGGCGTCAGTCCCCTAAATTACTCTGTGATTCTATACCCAATAATTTTTGCTATGTATTTGTTAAAGCTGATTTTTCTGCCATGACTATTAGCTGTGCTAGAACTGGAAAGAGTTGTGTAGGATAAAATGTGACTTCAGGATTTGTTTCATTACTTTCTAGAAACAACATTATCCTGAGTTAGCAGAATCTGCTGAAGTTAAGGGTAGAGGCTCTGTACTGAACAGAAGAGTTAAACAAGTTGCATTAACAATTGAGAAGAAAGAAGGAAGAAAACAAATACAGGTACTTTTCTATAAGAATTCCAGAAGCTTTATATGTAAAAAAAAAAAAAAAAAAGTAATTTCTGTTATGCTGAGCAGATCTGCTTTGGATGGTAGGAACATCTTGCTTTTTTTTCCAAGCTTATTGCAAGTGGTTTTTGTCATCTTAATGATTTTCCCAGGGTTACTCTGGACACAATTTCCCATTGGTCACTCCCATTGTAAATATTTCGTGTTTGAAATAATACTCATGCTGCCTGAGTCTACAGAAATAGGACTCTAGAATGCACAAATAACACAAAATATTTATATTAATATTTAATCAATTCCCAGCTGGGGGTGTGTGTGTAAAATAACTTGGTTCATTGTTGCTAAGAAACCATGAGTTTTTCTGAGTTAGTTTCTGCTTTGTTAGCACCTTGTGGCTGTTCTTGGAGGAGCCAGGTAAAATCCTCTGGTAGTACAGAGGGAAATGTGGGAATTTGCAGGTGGATATGAGGTTATCAGCAATGCCATGGGATCACAGGAGCACCACAAGCTTAAATTCTTGGAGAACTGCACCCTTAGAAAAATGTTCTTATGAAGATATCTTCATATTGCTTTCTGTTGATGTTTACATCACAATAGTATTTAGAAGCATTTACCACCTTTGACTAGACAGGATATTGGCAGTTTCTTCTTGAGGTGTACCTTACCACTCTGATTCATGACGAGCTTCCTCAGGTGCTTAGTGTTCTTTATAGTATACCTTAAATCTGCTTTCTCCATCAATTTCAATGTCTGTCAGCGTCCTGCTTGTTTCCTGCCGTGTGTCTTGGCGAGATCTCTTGCTCCTGCTACTTAATGTGCCGAGGCTATGTCTCCTTTCAATGTGGAGTGCACAATATTACTGTGTTTAAGCTCCTTATGTCCTGCCCATCTGAAAAAAAGACACATCTTTCTGTGTGATACTGTCACAGCTAGGCTCAAGGATAAGAGCCTGTGCTGATCCTACTATTTCCTCATTCAAAAAAAGTATGACAATATTGGAAGATCAAGTCTTTCTTCTAGAGTGAGTGCTCTAGAAGGAAGATACTGCAGATCATCAAATTCAGTCTGTCTGCACAGCCTTCATTTTTTAACCTCAGCTTAAAGAGAAAAACAAACCTGACTATTGGCAGCTGGTTTTCTTTTGACCTACTTAAATAAAATTTCTTCTTGACTGAAGACTGTGTATTTCACTTGACATTTATGTTTATGCTTATAGAAATAATTAATTCCATCTATGTTTTCTGGATTGTCTTGTTTTTCTAGGAACAGTTTCACTACCTCCATAGCAAATCCAGCCTTGATTTAAGGAACTTTTAAATAGAGCATGTGTAACCTGGTTTAAAGTTACTGCTGTATTTTCTGAAACCGGCTATTTGATTTTTTTTTTTTTTTTTTTTTTTTTTTTTAGCTCTAGCAAAAATTTAATTGTGGTAAGTAAGAGTCCAGGTAACTGGCTTACTGACTTTTTGAATATCTACTTGGGGATTTACACATATGTGTTTAACACTACTGGTCATGCATTGTTAAAAAAAAAATTTACTGTGATGAAATACCTATGGAATAAATTTACCCACAAAAGAGCTAACATAAATGGGTTTTATTTTTAGGTTGTTAAAGCTGTTTCGATAATGAGGAGGAGATGGCAAGAATGTAAGTGTGCTCAGTGGAATGTAAATTGTACATTTCTAATTTAGGCAAACTCCTTTTCATCTAAATCAGCTTGATTTAAGGGCAAATTGAAAGATTTGGGCAGAAATTGCAGTGTGTGCTTATGTTCTAAGTTGCATTTTGTACAGTTATGGTGAAAACTTGGTGGATGAACAAGTTATTCCATGGGCAATGTAACTAGAGGCACTTGTTTTATATGGCTTTGTTATCTCTCCCTCCTTCTGTCCCAGTGCCCCTCACTTCCCAGGCTCCTTTACCTGTGATTCCTTTCTGTCTGGTAACTGCTGTAGTCTCTGCAGTGCCAACTACTCATGAGCATTTTGGTGAAGTGGGCCAAAGGGGCAGGTTGGAGCTCCATGCGTGTATTTAATTTGCAATCCAGAAAGCCAGACAAAATTCTTAAAGTGTATCTATATCTCTTAGCTGTGGAAGAAAACTTCCTGTTTTACCAGCCGTTGATACAGAATTGTAGCAACGTGGTATCTGTGAGACTTTTCTGCTCAGTTTCATCCTTCAAAACTCATTGTAGTACAGTGTCATGCAGATGGACAGATAGTACACTTGCGTGCTACTTTAGGAAATAGCTACAAATTGCGACAAGACCCTCATTCTCAGGCCTGCATGAAAAGAAAATGTAATTAATTTTAATGGATATTAATATGTAAACAGTGTCTTAAAATAGCTCAGTAGAAGTAATGAGAAGATTATAATGATCTAGATTAGCAGGGTCATACTCTGGAGAGGAAAGATATCCATTTTAAATCAAGGAAAGTGTTTTGAAATAAGCTGAATCCTATTCAAATTACATTTCTTGACTATAACCTATTGACTATTGTGTCTTAATTTTGCACATGACTATGTAGCATTCTACTATATAACATTTACATATTTTAAGGAATTTATGTATGTAATTATAACCAGGGTATGAAATATTTAAAACTGTTATTAATTTGTAGTTCATATTTAATATGCTTTCACATAGCAATGCTTATAAAATTCTTCTTAATGTTTGTAACTAACAGTGCACAGAAAAAGAGCTAGCTGAAATTGAAGTGCAGTTTTAGAACCCCACTCTATCAAGCTGATGTCCGTTGTGCTACATTTCAAGCATGTTTGTTTAGATCCTAATGCAGATGACAGCCCTTCAAAAGCTAAAGTTCAGCATGTGGATACGTCACTCAGTAATCATGAAAAAACAGATTGTAAAAATAAGGATGGAAAATGCCAGACCCTTTTCAAGGTAAGAGAAAAATGATTTTATAATCTTTTTAAAAAAAAAAACTTTCATTAGTGCATGAATTGTTTACTCTGTATGTGCCTGTTTATAGCTTCTGTAGTTCTGCTATAGAACGTGCATTTGTGCAGTATGTTAATGGGTTTGAAGTCTGTGGCAGATAAAAGAATAATCCCTGTGTTTGCAAGGAAAACTGCCCAGTTTTACTTAACATTGCTGGATATGTTAGAACAGAAACAAGACATGATTCACAATTAGAAATTTTTACTGTGCATGTCTCTGGGGCAAGGCACAGATTCTTTTGAGGCATATAAGCTGTTCTTCGGTGTCAGGGAAAAAAATGGAAACAGCTGCATGCCAGGCTGTTTGTTTAGAGCATAAGAGTAATAAAAAGGAAACAGATTGGACAGTTGTTTGTTTTTTTTGAATGACATCTAAAATATTTGACTAACGCTTATTCTTTTGAAAACAAAACCAGAATTAAATGTAATAATCAGTGAACACCATGAAACTGAAGAAGCATGAAGAAGTTGCTGCTTGGTTGTAGACTTAATGTCAAAAGCAAGATTAGGGTTCTGTCTAAATGCATTATAATTGTTCTCATTCAGAATATTTCTGATCAGAAATACAAACTTGTTCTTCGTGGCTGAACCAAATCTTTGATTTTATGTTGTTTATATTTTATTACTTCACAAGTTACCTTACTTACACCTTCAGATTTTATTGATGTTATCTTTAAAAAAATTGTAAGCAAGGAATATTTTAAATTACATTATTGGAAAAACTTTACTGACTGTACTGATTTTGTTGTTTCAGATGAAAGGAATATTCAAGAGGAGCAGGAGAGGAGTCAAAAAGAACAGGCAAAACGAGATGAGAAGCTTGAACCTAATAAGAGTATTGAAAGCAACAAAGGCAGCAACTCAGAAAAGTAAAACAAACAAACAAATTCACCACCCCAACCCCCCTTTAAATTTACTCAGAGGAAAATGTAGGTGATACCTGTCTGCACTGGATTTGCATAGTGTGCTGTGAGGAAGAAATGCATGCTGTAATAGTAAAGTGCTTGTCTCTTGAAACTGTGCTCAGGTGTAAACTTCTCTCATCAACAGAGAACGTGGTGTATGTAAAGTGACCTCAGGTTTTGCTCTAGGTGCAACTGGTTTTTCTATTTAACTGTGTTATCCTTAAGGCATAATCCTCATGTATTGCAAATTCAAAAGGAATGCGGCCTCGTGCTTTAAAAAGACCCTCTGTTACAGGTTCATGTCAGGTAGTTAGGGTAGTATATGAACTGATTTTAGAAGGAAAAGATAATCATTAAATAGCTGTATCAATTTGGGTTCATCTTTACAAAAGATTTCATGGAGGAACAGTAAGAAATATTGTGTGTGTGGTTCTGAAATGGTGAAACTGTGCTTGCTGTTTGTAACCATCTTCATTAGTAACAGTATTGTGAGTTTAGTTTGAACTTCCAGCCTTTGTGTGAGTGGGATGCCCAGAACATGTCATCTTTGTGCAACACCAGAAGCCACAGGAAAGCACTCGATAAGGAATATACATGCATCAACCCAAACATTAGACTTTTGTTCCAATAATTAGTTGTTTGGTTTTGCTCTAATGATGTTCTCTTGGAGTGTTTCTTCACTTTAAACCAGTAGTATGTCTCCCAGACACAGAGGGCTAACACCTCTTACTTGTTTACTGTTACCCAAGTGAAAGCACAATTTTTCTTCTTCCTGCAATGTACTTTTTGTAGGACTTCTGCCTCTCTATGGGGCAAACATTGAGGAAAAGGATTAGTTGAAACCAGATTCAAATCCAGATTCATTTGTCTGGCTTTCAAAGAACTGTAACGGTTCTTAATCTGGAGAGGGAACTAGTTCGTGAAACGTCGAAACTAAGGAACTAATAAAAGCTCAGACACCTACATCTGGAAATGTTGCTGTCTATGGAGCCCTCAGCATGAGAAGGATATCGACCAGTTGGAACAAATCCAGAGGAGGCCACAAAGATGCTCAGAGGGCTGGAGCACCTCTGCTATGGGGACAGGCTGAGAGAATTGGGCTTGTTCAGCCTGGAGAAGAGAAGGCTCTGAGGGGACCTTACAGCATGTTCCAGTACCTGAAGGGGCCTACAGGAAAGCTGGGGGAGGGGGGGGGACTATTTACAAGGGCCTGTAATGACAGGACAAGGGGTAACAGGTTTAAATTGAAAGCGGGGAGATTTAGATTGGATATCAGGAAGAAATTCTTCCAGGAGAGGGTGGTGAGGCACTGGAACAGGTTGCCCAGAGAAGCTGTGGGTGCCCCACCCCTGGCAGTGTTCAAGGCCAGGCTGGATGAGGCTTTGAGCAACCTGGTCTAGTGGAGGGTGTCCCTGCCTGTGGCAGGGGGGTTGGAACTGGATGGTCTTTAAGGTCCCTTCCAATCCTAACCATTCTATAATTCTGTTTCTCCCTGACTGTCTTCATGCAGTCCTGTGCTTTAAGTTTTAAGAACAGCATCCTTTGGAAAATCGCTTAATGTTGTTCTTTCAGTCCAGATGTTCAGATTGATCCTGGGTAACTATGAGCAGCCAGGGGTTTCAGTGAGAGATGGATTTGGAAGTTAGTTACTAAAGTAGGACTTCGGCTTGTTCCTTTACTCTTTATTTTTGTGAGACTTCTGAGAGACCTGAGCTCAATATATAGTTTCTTAAAAGGAATACAATCAGATTCTCATTGACAGCAAGCAGTCAAATGATGTTTTCACTTAAAGATTCTGCAGTATCATTCTGAGAATTTCTATTACTTCTAATTTCTTTGTAGTGAAGTTCTGCACAGACGGTATCCAAAGATGTAAATTACTTTGAGTTCATTAAATGTATCATCTGCTTTTACTACACTTTTGATTCCCAAGAAAGAGTTTCAAGGCAGAGGAGGGCTTAGGCTTGGCGGTCGTATGATTTTGGTTAACTTAAAATAACCCAGCCACTCTCAGCCCCGGTTCCTGGGCTTGCAAAGAAATGGTGTGTGTTCATAGTAGTTGTAGTTGCAGAACATCACAAATGTGGGTTAGTAACTTTTAGCCGTATGAATCCTTGTATGCCCAGTATCTCTTTTTTGGAAAAACACTTCTTCTTATAACTGAATTTTTGTCCAGACAAGTTTGTGAAGTGCTGATAAAAATCATACTACAATTTAGGGGCCTTCTTTTTCTGCAATGCATACAAAAAGCTTACAGCTTTTACTACCGATGTCAAACTTTTTTCTTAATTCTCGGTGTTATAGAACTAGGTAATCATACTAAAAAAACCCTCAAAATAATTTTCATGATGACATCTGGGACCACTGGGATTTCTGCAAGGAAATAATATGTGACCTTTTAGAGTGTGTCAGAACTGCTATAGTAGTGTGAACTGATTATCAATTATTGACTGTCTATGCATTTTTGATAGATCAACTGACTGTATCCTGTTTTATTTATATATCTATTCTATCTTAAGGTGTGAGACCAATAAACAGTCGCAGGAAGAAAATGAGGAAGTTGAGGTGAATATTTTTTCATTAATGTGTTGCCCCAGTTTACAAATAGTTGGGGGAAATAATTAATATATGATTGGCAGTGGTGTTTGCTTTTGCTGATTGAAAATAATATTATTACTGACAATAATTTAGCTACAAGTTACTATGTGAAAGTGTTAAAAACAAGGTTTTATCTACTTCTTAATGGACGCAGACGTACACATTTCATACAAACACGTGCAATTTAAATAGAGCAAGCATCTAGAATAACCATAATAGTAATTACTGGTTAATTTTAGTTATAATTACTGTACATAATAGATCTTTCAACTCTTTTTTTTTTTTTTTTAATATTAAACAGCAAGAATTTACAACAAATCCTGAAGAATTCACTAGTCAAGAAGAACTCTTGGGTTATTTGGTGAGTGTTAAATCCTACCTTGCAATGTACATTTTGGAAAAAAAATAATAAATCGCAGAGTTACTCAGTTTAACAAATCTCTTTTTCCCTTTTTAATAGGGAATTATTAGCACCTTGCTAATAAAACTTGAATTTGTTTTGAGGAATCCTCTTAGGATGATTGTCCTCCAAGAACAAAAGAGGGCTGTTGGGAATGTGATTGGAACAATGTTCTGTTTTGGAAGGTTTGAAAATTGTTTAACATAGGAATCTATAGTCATTTTTTTAAAAGCTGCATTATGTTTTTCTGTTGTTAAATGCTGAAGGTTTCTTACCTAGTGGAAAGTAATTTTACAAGTATCTCTCTTGGACTTGCTGCTCATATAATGGAATAATTCCAGTTGTTCAATAATTATCCATACCGTATACTTTTTAACTGTGAAAATCAGTATACTCAGCTTTGTCATTAAAATAATTGTATTTCTTTTATTACCTGGTAGCAGAGATATCCTTGCCCAAGTTTAATCTTTCTTTCACCTAGTTTTTGACAAGATCTTTAAATGCAAACCAGGAGAGTTAAATACTATTAGTATTAAAAATATAATCCCTGGTTATGCTGTCACATGTGAGTTTAATGCTAGTTTTTCCACTACCTTTTTCCACTGTCTGTAGTGTTTAAAGGTGTTTGTTTCAAATGCAGAGGACTTTGAATTGTTAGGACAGACCTGCAGTTCTGTTACATTGTGCCCAGCGGAAGTGCTTTCATCAGCACTTTATTATATCTTTATATATATCTGATATATCACTTTATATCAGTAAGAGGATGACATGTAGCTTTCTTCATGAGGGCTAGTAGCACTAGAACTTACTCCCCTACTAGAGCTTCAGAGTTTGAAAGACTTTTTTCCTTATTTCCTTTATTCCTTCAACACTTTTCCGGAAAAGGGAGGTTAGTATAAGGCCAGGCAGCGCTTATTTTCCATTCAGTAATGCTCTGGATTTTTGCCACTTTCTAGAGAAACAGGTTATGACTATGTTGCCTCAGGGAAGTTGTACATACTCACTTGTATGCAGGTATCTTGGGAAGAGATCAAAATACTTAAGGAAAAGCATTTTCCTGTATGTATGTATTTCTAGGTGTATTCTTGGGTTGTTCCTTTTCAAAGGATTGTACTGAGGAGCTGCAGCTTCCTTCTGTTAGGATCCCCTTCCATTTCCTGCCCTCTTTTCCTCCTGATTTATGGGCTTAAAAGAACTTTATTTGCTTTGTAACTTCAGCTGTGTCTGAAGGATAGAGAGAAAATCTTAGGTTCTTGCAGGTTTTGTTTATACATGATGATACTTTAATCTTTCAGAGAGAAGTTTTTTTTATTGCTTGTTGTTTCTGTTTTTTTTTTCCCCTAGCAAAGTTTTGAGATAATGAATGAAGATGATGCTTCATTTATCCTAAAAGTTACCCAGACCCTTACAGATGCACTAGTGGAATATCGTCAGCAGGCTGCGTTGAAAAAAGTAATTTGCATTTTGTGTTGGTTTTGTTCTGCAAATCTGTAGAATCCTGTAAATATGCATTTTTATTATAATAGATAGTTTAATTATAGTTTTAAAACTTGCTGTGTATTGTAAGTTTTGTCCATTAAACACATAAATTTTTTTTGTAGTGATGCTAGGATAAACATACAGCTTTTCTGTTGGGGAGTCTTAATACTTCCTCTTCAAAAGTGCTTGGGCTTTTGGTTGGTTGGTTGGTTTTTTTAATAGAAGGCAAAAATCATCTTGTCTCTTATTCCCCATGCTTTCCCTTAGATGATGCATGAAGTGAATGCTGGGAAAGGAGATGGGATACACAACAAGAGTGTCAAGGAGGTCACAGATGAGAAAAGCTTAAGTTAAAATTGAAAAGAGGCAAAAAGAGCAAAAAAATTTAGATGTAATCAAACATTATTGACATTAATTTTCTGTCTTTTAAATTTTTTTTTTTTTTTGGTCCTACTCTTTGGACTGTTCCCTTTGAGGTCTCTTTCTTTCCACAATATTAGAAACACATTTCCCCCCCCTCTTTCCTATTACTTTTGACTGACTTATGTGTACATAGGCATAGTATGGAGATGTTCCGAGGAGTTCTTTGAGCCTGCTGTCCTTGCCACTTGCATTCCCTATACCTCCAGTTTACATTTCCTTATATCATAACCTCCACGCTTTCCACACTTGGAATGATTTTTCCTTCATTCTCCTATTGTCAACACGGGCAATAGGAACTTTCCTTTTGTTGGGTGATCCATTCAACATATTTGCCATAGGAAACATTATTCCTTTTCCCTCCCAACATTTCTTGGAGAATAGTCAGTACTGAACAGACTTCAGTACTGACCTCGTTCACCACAACAGCTCACCCTCCTACTACAGCTGCATAACTACTTTTTCTTTTATTTAAAGTGTGAACTTTAAATAATAAATAATGGATAATGCCATTTAATGCAGGTAGATACCAGCCAAAAAGCTGGAGAGAATCACAGAGGTGACAAAGTTTTGTGGGGTTGGTTTTTTTTACTTCAAAAGTAATTCTTAATTCACAATTTTATAATAGAATATTGGGAACAATGATAAAGTTTATCTTCCCCCTATTGCTTTCTTTCTGCTGCAAAGGCAGTACCACGATAAATTCCATGCTTATAGTTCTCATTAATTATTTACTGCTCTTTACTTCCTCATTAATCTTACTTTCACCTCATTCCTGTTGGATTTCACACATATGATTTTGTTGTTTTATTCATATGAAAAGAGGGCAAAATGTGACATGTTACGAAAAAATAACATTCTAACTGAAGTAACTTCTAACCTTCTAGTTGTAGAAATGTTGGTGAGGGGTTTTTCTTGTATTCTAAACTGTGATTTTTCAACTGGTAAATTTTAACTAAATAATTTATTTAACTTAATCTTTTATTCTATTAGACCTGACAGGTTGAGAATTAGGATCTGTAAGTATCACTTCTTGGCCTAATGTATTGCTTTTTTTCACATGTAGAGAGAGATAACATGAGCAGTGTCCGCATGGAAGTTCATTACCAACTAATGATGTTCAGGGAAATATTTGAGTTTTCAGACTTGGTAGCAGAAACATGAGTCTCTTATTTGTTTTGTGATCATTAAAACTGTTGTTGTTTGTTATTTTAAGAGGTTGTCTTGATGAAATTCTGAACACCGCTCTTTTCAAACTCGTAGGACATCCTAGATACTGACTATAATGGAGAAGCAACATTGGAACAGTCCACAGAACAGTCTGACCTGACTTCAGCAGATATCAGTGACTCTGATACTGGTAATGTTAGCACTGCAATTGTGAATGTGCTTTGATCTTAACACTGAACCTTGCATATGTTTTAGTAAGCTTTTTTTTCCTGCTTCTCTAGAAGGAGAGCTTATGAGCAGAACAAAGCCAAGGTCAAGTAGTGTAAATTAATAGGTTTTTTTCCTCTTCCATCCTCTACAAATATTAGAAAGGGCAGACTATTCAAAAACATTCATCCTAATTAACTGTAGGCTTTGGGGAAAAATTGAATTAGTTACAACTCTGACTTTCCTCAGATCAGAGGCAACTGTTTCTAAGGAGGCTTTTAAAGGTTAATTCTGGTGTGGGTTTTTTTTTTAATTCCCCGTTTCTTTCCCTTCTTGGCGGAGAAGAGGCTTAGTGCAGGCCCAGTGCAATCAAGATGCTAGTGGAAACAAAATTATGTTACATAGGATGGAAAATTCTGTTTGATACCTGAATATTGCAGCTAGTTGGCCTCAGTACTTCTAATTAATTTTTCAATGAATCTTGGATTTCTTTGAGGTCATCTTCTTCTTGACATAAACAAATGGTTATTTTTCTCAAGCATAGGATGTACAAACATATGCTTGGGGAGGAAAAATACCTAGAATACTAATGAAGCTATTTAGTATGACTTTTTTTTTCTGCGCAGAGCAATTTTTTTTTTTTTCTAGGAAGCTTAGCTTTTGAAAACCTCAGTTAGTACAATGATCATAATAAAAATTGCAATGGCCTACAATATAGGAGACTTGGAACTCTTAGTTCCTTTTTGTAAGCATAATGAAAATAGCTTTCATCCACCTCCCCACCCTTGTTTCACCAGGTTTTTCTGTCAGTGGAAAGCATTCCTGACTCTCAGTGGTGTGAAAATGTAGCAAAGTCGATGTGAACCTTACCAGCGATGCTGCTGTGCCAGACTGGAAATGCTTGGTTTGAAAGGCCCTATTTAGAGAAATAAGTAACGAAGGCTTCAGAATCTTCTCTTACTGAAAAACAGTATTTCTCTTCTTTAAGACTATTCAAGCAGCCGATCAGCTAAGCGGTCCTTGTCAGTAAATGAAGAAGATGAACCCCAGAACTTTTCAACTGACTCTCTGGAAACAGCCTATGAGAACAACATCACTGCTGGATTTTTGAACAGTGTAAGAAATATGAATGTTGAGGAAGTTACTGCTACCCTATGCAAAATAGCAACAGCAAACCCAGCTTTCAGAGGTAATTCACATATACATGCACACACACGCACATATATAAAAATGTACCTAACGTAATTTTGTTAGCTCTGTGAAATACTAAGGACTACATGGGTCAAAGAATGTTGAGGTATTGGGGAGGGCTGAAGAAACTTGTGTTTTTCCCCTTTAACTTCTGCAGGTTCCGGTTTAGGAATGATAATTCAAAGTGCTGCCTTCCCATGAAGGTGTTAATAATTGCTGAATTTCTTTTTACATTATCTTCCCATTTGCACATAATAACATTTAAATGGTGACAGACAGTAAGCTAAAATCAAGCATACTGGTATTAGAAAAGAGCAGAATCTTTTTTTTCTGTGATAGAACTGGTGACACTGGTTTTGGGAATGCCAACAGCACAGTAATTTTTACTTATCGATTCCTGAAGGAGCTGTACTTGCACAGTAACATAGAAATAATAATGAATCAGAGACACGTAGTCTTTCTTTTGCTTGCAAGTTTTTAATAAATTTAATCTACTAAAACTTCCCATGTCTTCAGTCAATTGCTGCCCTTTCTTCAGAAGCTTCCTGTGTAATTTTCTAAGCTTCTCAGATTGTGTTCAGGATCATCAGGGGAAAAAACCAAACCCAAACTAACACAGAAGATGAGTACGTTGTAAGGAAGCTTAAGATATTCCTTGCCTGAGTGATCACTGTGAAAGAAACTGGAGAGACTGCAGCCCATGCCATCACCTATCCTTGGACACATGTGTGTGCACATACATACCAACACCTTGGCAGAGTGACTGCTGTTTGGAATGGAAGTTCTGGAACAAACTGACAACATAAACCCATGAAAGTAGCAAATTGTTATAACTCTTCTATGAACATCACCTGGTCTAGGGACCTCCAAACCAAAATGGTTAAGTTACCGATAGTAGTGATTTCTTCCATAAAGCTTCCATTGGAACCTGAAAATCTGTGGGTGGCAAATGTGGTTCTGCTTATGTACATTTCCCTTTTTTTAGGGTTTTGTTGTGTGTTGAACACAACTGCTTGCTCACTGCCTCCTGCCTCCCTGTGGCTGGGCAGGGAAGAGGATAGGGAGAACAAAAGTGAGAAAACTCGTGATAAAGGCAGATTAGTAAGTGAAGGGAAGGGGTGGAGGGAACAAGTGATGCAAAGACATGGCTCAGCACTTCCCACAAGCAGACTGATGCCCAGCCAGTCTCCGAGCAACAGTCACTTTGGAAGCCAACGCCACCCTCTTACTTCCCCAGTTTTTATTGCTAAGCACAACGTATGGAATATCCCTGTGGCCAGTTTGGGTCAGTTGTCCCAGCTCTGTGCCCTGCAAGTCTTTATCCTGTCCCCCCTGTAGTCACTGTGAGCATGCAGTGTGGGAAGGAGAAAGCCTTGAAACTGTGCAAGCACCCTTCGCAACAGCCAAAACACGGGTGTGTTGTCAACTCTGTTTTGGCCACAGATCCAAAACACAGCACCATACCGGCTGTTATGAAGAAAGCTGACTCCCTCCCAGCCAAAACCAGTACAGGATTCCAGGTGATCTTTGAAGCTGCCAGCTTCTATTGGACAGGTGAATAGAAACTGTTTAGAAAAACAAGGTAGGAATTAGTGGGCACCTAGAATTGGAGGGGTGTGCGGGGCACAAATATGGCTTTTGCAATACGAAATCCTTCCCTACAGACTTTCTGTAGTTGTCTGAAAGGGGTGAGCAAACAAGTCAGATAAAGTGATCCAGTTCATATAGTCTGTTTGGAATTCCAAGAAGCTTTTGATAGGTACCCTAATCAGAAGCTTTTAAGGGAACTAACTGTCTGTGGGAAAAGAGGCAAATCCTTGCATTGTTTAAATAATAAACAGATAGCAAATGAGCAATTACTTTTTGTGATGAAAAGAGGTTCCAGTAGAGAACTGTGGGCCTGCGCTTCGGTCCTGTGCTGTTCAGTATCTTCACAAATGACCTGGAAAAAGGGATGAGTATGTGAATGAAAAAATTTTATCAAATTCAAAATAGTTGGAAGTGTTGGTTGACTGATGAATTTCAAAAGCTTATCATCAGATCAGTAAGAAGAATATGTCAAATACAAAGAATTAAGGTAAGAAGTAGACTTGCCATTTTGTTATTGCGTAAACTGATGCTTTCCCTGTGTCTGGCATAGGGCATGTATTTCTGTTTCCCTTATTTCAGATAAAGGACTTTATTGCTGCAAAAGGTGTAGAAAAGGCAACAAAATAAATATGGGAATATCTTCCATTTAAGAAGCAGTAGAAAGCTAGGACTATTTTTATTTTTTTTTTTGGCCTGGGAAAGAGATGATTGAGATACCATAACAGAGATTTGTAAAGTCATGAGTGAATGGAGATGACAGACAGAATTCTATTATTTCCTATCTTCTTTGATCCATAAACTTGGAGTAGTGTGGGCGTCCAACTCCAAAATGGTCAAAAAGAGATGATTCTTCAGGCAGCAGTAGGTGGATGATCTATGGAACTCCTAGCAACAGGATACCGTGGATACAAAAATACTACCTGTGTCCTTGCTTTGCTGTCTGGGCAAGTGTTTGGAAAAGGGCTACTGAAAAGTTTGCTGGGCTGATGATCCAAGACTGGGAGAACATAGTATTCCCACACCCCACCAAGCATCAGGCACACTTCCCTACTCTTACTCTTCCCTTAGCATTTGGCTGTGGGTGCTGAATGTTTATTATTACCATTTAAGCAGTCCCTGTGTTTCTTCTATGTCTCCTCTCCCCCTCCTAAAGTCATGGGCATTAGTTTCATCAGAGCACCATGGCCTTCTTTCTTGTGTTCAGAAGAGGACACTTTGCCTTACGGTTACAGTGAGAAAACCAAGCATTTGTGTTCATGCTTTCCTGATTATCAGCTGCAGATCTTTGGCAGTTGGAGACAGAGCAGAGGGCCGAGACAGACCCTTTAAGTGAAGCAGTACAGCTGTTCGTAGCAATGTACAGTTGAGTTACCAGGCACATCCTGATTGTTAGCAGTTAGGCTGTTTTTCATTTAATAAGATCCAAACTCATGTCAACATCTAAATGCTTCAGTATAACTTCTGCTTTTAAATGTATTTTATCATCAAACCACTTATTTTCTGTTTATATTTGTTTGTTTGCCTTTAACTAAGGAATTGATGTTCCGAATGTTATAAGGATCCTGACAGAAAGTGGAACCGGGAGAAGACCAAGCCATGACAGCACATGGTAGCTAATAGTTAATATAGCAATGTTCACTTTCCGTAAGTTTGAGTTCATATTGATTAAGTACAACAACAATGTGGCTGACTTTGCTGTGTTCAAGTCTGTACAGTGTTATTTTAATTAAACAACTTGGTTTTGAGATTCTTGTTGTTTATTTCTCCATATAGCTGAACTTTCTGTATTTGTGGAAAGGTTGTAACGCTCATGTTCTTTGTTTCCGTGTTAAAACATACTTTTAAAATGGGTAACTTGTTTTTCTAAATATCTTTAAATACTGTACAGTGACAGTCTGACCTTTTGCTATGGTGGTTTCTTTTACAAAGAGTTATCAATGGAATGAACTCCTGCAGTCAGCAGTACAAATTCATCCTACAACAAATAGTTGGAAGTTACTCCCTGTGGCTGCTGGGCCTGACTCAAAAGCTATCATGATCAAAAATCCCCTCTCACAGAAGGATTATGACCAGGTTTCTGCATAAGATTTTAAGTAAAGATTAATAATAATAATAAAAAGCCAGCGCTGTCAGTCTAGTTCTGGGTTGAGAAGTTCCTGGACGGTAAGCAATTTAGGGAGCCTGGGTAGCTGGAAGCTTCAGCAAAGTCGGCAGAGGTTGGCTGGGGTATGTCTGTCCCAAGAGATCTAACCAGGCTGTGGCTGACAGGCACAAAAGATAGGGAAGCACTACTTTGGTAGGATGGTTACAGATTAATGTGCTTGGGGGAAAAAAAAAAGTTTTTCAAATAAAATTGTGTGACTAAAATTTGCTTCCTGCCTGTGATGTTGGGTAGCATTCAATGGTTCTAATTAAAGCTCTTCATCTTTGCAGCCAAATGCTGGTATAACGTAGACATGCTGGGGCCAGATGGTAAATGAACCTTTTAACTTTTTTTTCTTTCTTTTTGAGATCTGGATGGAATTGAGAATCGTCATCCTGATGGTTTCACATCTTCATCTCATGGAATGCAAGACACCATAAAAATAAGGTAACAAAGAAAGCAGCAACAAAATCGGTTAGTTCTGTTCTGTGAACAGACACAGGAATGAAAACAGTTCACTGACAATTAAAGAAATTAAATCACAAAGTGCTGCTTTAAGGAAATTACGAAGAATTTCTAGAATGCCTCTAAACATGTTCTTGTTGGAAGAAAAAATGGAACCAGAGCTCTTACAGCTCATTTACTCTATAACACAAGGACAGTGTTAATGCCTGCTTAATGAATCACAGAGCGGTTTGGGTTGGAAGGGACCTTAAAGCCCATCTAGTTCCAACCCCCCTGCCATGGGTAGGGACACCCTCCACTAGACCAGGTTGCTCAAAGCCTCATCCAGCCTGGGCTTGAACTCGATCAGTAAAAACATCTTTTAGTTGATACGAAATTCTGAATTCTGTTCCAGTAATACAGAAAATAAAAATATAAACATCTGTTTGTTTGTTGGTTTTCCAAGTGCAGAACATTCTGATTTTATTATTTTAATTAATAGAATGTTCTGCTGTTGTGCATGGCCATCTCTGGCACGGCTTCTTCTTTCTCTTCCTGTGGGATCGTTCCTAGTGGAAATAAAGTTAATATTAAGTAGAAATTGCTTGGATTTGAGTATTTCTGTTTCCTTGGGTGCAGGAGGAGCATGTTGAAAATGGAAAGAATCTGTAGCACACTGATAAAATGGTATGAACGGTGTGCTGCAGGGTGCTGCTGTACTTAAAGACAGCTGAGAAAACCAAACCGCACAAAAATCAGTGTATGCTTCCGGAGATGTTTGCTGAGAACACAGTCTTTTTTTATTCTGGTGCAAAGAGAGGCTGCAAAAAAACTTCACATATTTTTGTTTTTGTATCTGGTTGTGTTTCGTGACGGCTTCGTATGTTCTTACGCTAATGGAAAACTCTGTTCCTAAACAGTTGTGAGAGGTGATGTTTCACTCGTGTCAGAACTGCCAAGGAAGGAGAAAAGGCGTTCCGTCTTACGGTGCCCAGAGGTCACGTTACATGTGTTGTTTCTCACGGTGACAGCCGGGCAGGCGTCTGGGGGAGCTGCACAAGAAATAGAACTAAAACTCTTCAACAAGAAAAATGAAACCAAGAGAAAACCGGTTTTCCTTTTCGTTTTACCATAGCTTTGCACATTTTACTCACACCAGAGAACCTTGGGGAAGGGATTGTTAACAAAAAAGAAGCAAAACTTCTCTCAGACGGCAGAAAGGGGGAAGGGTCTTCACAGGTGACGTGATCGGAAAGGGCGAGCTGTGTTACTGTAGGGTGGACATGGTGATAATCTCTGCTGTAGCCAGGGCTGGGAACATCCTCCTCTTCCAGTGCCTGCCAGGGCTGTGGCCTGTAGGAACTCATTACCGCTCCCGAGGCAGCAGGCCCGACCGAGGTTCTGGGCGCGTGGAATGGCACCGCCTGCCCGGTGGCGGGACCCTCCCTGAGCGGCCAGCGCTGTCTCCCCCCTCGCACCGTCTCCCCCACCTGCTTCCCCGCTCTCCCCACGCAACCAGCGGTAGCTGCCGTTCCTCAGGCGTTCGTGTCGCTCCTGCCGCACGGCACTCGGGGCCAAGGCCAAGACGCGGCCCCCCGCGGAGAGGCGGGCGGGCGGGCGGCGGAGCTCGCCGCCGCTGCTGTAGGTGGCGCTAGAGCCCCGGCGCGGGCAGGAAGGGCGCTCCTTCCCGCGGAGGGCGGGGGGTCGGAGGAGGGGGGAGGGCGCTCGCTGGTCGTAGCCGCTCACGTGGGCGCCCGTTTCCGGGCAGGTTCTCGGGGGCGGAAGGGGGGATCGGCGTTGCCGCGTGGTTGGTGAGTGGCCGGCGGGGCGCGCGCGGGGCTTAGCTGCGCTGTCGGTGCGCGGTAGGAGGAGGCGGCGTCCGGCCGGGCTCGGCTCGGCCCTGCCCGCGGGTGCGGCCCGGGACCGCCGGGCTTGCCTTGCCCTGCCCTGCGCTAACGGCCGCCTTTTGTGTGACCCACCCCCTTCCCGCTCGCTCCTGCGCAGGGCGGCGGGAAAGCGTGAGCACGGCCGCGGCCGTGTGCCGGTCCCGGGAAACCGGCGGCCTCGGCTCCGCCGCCCTTGCCCCAATCCCCCCCGGGGGTGCGTGGCGCCGCTCGCCCGGCGGGTTTACCTCAGCCGCTGGTGGAGCTCCGGCTCTTCCCGAGCGCGGCTGCGGGGGCTCCCGGGAGCCGAACTCGCGGCCTCCCCGGCACCGGGCGGGCACTGACGCGCTTTATTTAAACGCCTCGCAGAGCGCCTGGAGCGGAGCGACACGGCTCTTCGGGAACAAGCCGAAAGATGTCCCGGGACGGTGAGGAAGGTGGTTTAACGGCCTAGACCCGCGGGAGGAGCCGCCGCCTCCGCTTGAGCAGCGCTTCGGCTTTTGGGGTACGGCGTTCGGGGCGGGCTGCGGTTACCGGGTTGTGGGGGCTGGGGACGTGCTGGCCGGCGCCGGGGGCCCCAGGGAGTACGGTGCTGTGCTGGGGAGAGAGCTCGCCCAGGTGGAAATCTGTCAGCCGGGAGGAGTTCGGGCATGTACCTCGCCTTCTGGTTTCGCAGGATTTTCCTGATTGCTTGAGGACGTAAATAGGCCGGTAGCGAGGTGACCTGAGGGCGCTGCCTCAGGGCTGCGCGGGAGTGAGGGGCGGCTGGCACGGTCGCCCCGCTTGGTTCCCCGCCGTGTCCCGATGCCGGGCTGGCCGAGGGAATACCTGAGGTAGCTTCTGCAGAGTGCTGCGTGCAGCTGTTGATCTGGGGCTGTGCTGGCGTTCTGGAGGGTGAAAGTGCGTTAGTGCATCCACTAGACGTTAGTGCGCTTGGCCCTGTTGGGGGGAGGCCAGCTGAAAATGCAGTTGAAGACAAAAGGCAACAGTTGTTTCAGCGAGAAGTTTCGTTAAAATACTTGAATGGTTTCCTAACCTGGACACAATTTCGCTTGACGTGTTGCTGCGTAGACGCTGCAGTCTTCTGGTGGCTTTGGTTTTTGTAACTGGTTTATCGCTGATTTAGCGTGGTACGTGCGAGTTGGAAATGGATATGTTTATTTCCCGAACGTGCAGTGCCAGGTAAACTGTGCTCCTTGGTTTTAGCAGGAGAAAGTATGTTTTCTAAGCCTCCTCCTTTAAAAAAGCTTAATTGACTCTGTTCAGGTGTGTGTGCACCTCTAATTAAAGTTTTTAATGCTAACTGGGAGCCATATATTTCATCTCGTAGAGTGAGGCTTCCTAAATATCTCCCTTAAGGTAAGCTCTGCAAGTGGAAATAACGTTTATGTCAAAAGCTTCTGCCTATTTCCATTTGTCCTCTAATCAAGTAGCGGAAATCTTGTAATTTTTTCCTGAAAGCTGCATATGGTAAAAATCAAAACCTTCTAAAACCGTAGCTGTTTTAGTTGGACACTAAAGGACCTTTTTATTTTGGCACCAAACCTCAATTTTATTTTAAAGCCTTTTCAGTTGATAGGTTACTTAGGCTAGATTTATGCTTCAGTTCAGTGGTCTTACATACAGCTGTTTTAAGCTGGCATGTGAAAAAGCAGAAATTTAATTATATTCAAATGTTTGTACAACCAGTTCTTCATACTGTTTTAAAAGAATAGAAAGTGACAGTTGGATTTAAACCATTCTTTAATGATTGTTCTCGTGATGTGTATATGAAATACTGTAACAAGCACAGATTTACTGTCTGAAGTCCGTTGGGAAAATCAGCTATAGAATAATGTTTTCTAGAGTGAATGATTATCATATTTTAGTTATTTTATTTAGAAATTTTTGCTCTTAGTTGTGTTTTTTTTTCTGTAGTTAGTTTGGCCTTTAAAATTGGAACACTGTGTTTACTTTTGTTTACTTTTTTAGTAAAAGTAAGCTTTTTTTACTTTTGTATAATTTAGCTATTAAGAATGTGTAAAACCTAGTTACTCAAAGAGTAGTTTGAAAGAGAGAAGAAACAAGAAGTTTATGTACCTGACAGTGTGCAGTGAGGTCTGGAAGTATTTGGGTTTCCAGCTCTAGAAATTACCTGTTATTATTAAAAAGTGGTGAGAAGTTAAACCTCAGCATCTTAAGGGGTTTGTGCGTGTCTCTCCTTCCCCATTTGAAATTTTAAGTAATCTCTACAACCACTTCTTGGAGTCATCAGACCTTGGATTAATGGTTTTAAGTAACAGAAATCTAGGTGCAGTTTACATGTTGAGCATCGTGAAGCATCAGCTTCTGGATCAGTTTGGTTATGAATGAATTTAGGAGCATGGAGGTTGAGGGAAGAAAGATTCAATAACGGAACCTGTGGTGTAGTGTGTGTTTGGGGCTTTTTTCGTGGTTGTGGTTTTGTTTTTTTTCTTAGAAAATTGGGTAGAATTCAAGAGTGCTTTTATCAGCGCAGATACGTAGAAACCAACAGGTCATTCAGAAACTGGTGTGGATTTTAATTTGGTTTTGTTATTGTACATCCATTCTAGTATGTCTGTACAACTTCAAAGTGTAGCTACTTGTACTGCCTTATTTCTTATTCACCTTTCCCCCCTGCTTCCTAGTGAACATTTTTAAATGCGCAGTCTAGACCTTTCTGTGTCTAGTGGAAGTTTTCTTAGATTCTTTATCTGCTTTTACCAGTGGAGGCCTGATTAAACCCATGATTTTACCTGTGCAGACTCTATGCTATCAGTGATTGAGTTGGTAAACAACATACAAATTAAATGAAGCAGTTCGCTGAGCTCTCCTTTTGGTTTGCCAAGAGTCAGCTATGTAAAAAATGGCTTTATTGGCAGGAACTTTTTGAAAACAAAACAACAACTTAATCTGATAAAGCAGTGGAAGATGGAAGTACTTAAGTGATCTTTTTTTCAATAAAGTAGTTCTCAGAGCAAAGATGACCAGAGGAGCAGTAGGATGTTTTCTGGACACCAGAAGAACAGCTGTACTGAATCCGTCTGCATGTCTGTTTAGCCTAGCAGCATCTGGTCTCCTGAGCGGACACTATCTTATGCATAGGAAAAAGCATAAAACCAGTAGCCTTCACTAGGAAGTTGCTGCTCTTTGGCGGAAAAAAATATTTGTTTGTACTGTGTTTAATCAAATCAAAATTTTAATTTTTTTTTTTCCAGAGAATCAGAATGACTAAAAAAAGGAAACATCAAGAAGATTTCCAGAAAGTGAAATTAAAAGTTGGGAAAAAAAAGCCTAAGCTAGAGAATGCAACTGATACTACCTTCAGAACAAAGGCCATACAAATTCCTGAGCAGCTTAAAGAAGATGGAGTGCTTCCTACACAAAATAGAAAACTTAACATAAAGGTATACTGTGACATTACATTCTGAAATGACCGAAAATTACTTGTCATTTATTTTGGTTTACTGTGTTTGCTAGACTTTAGGAAAAAAAGACATATTTAATTTTATTTTTTTTAAAAAACCCAGCAGAGTATCTGAGTACAGCCTCTTTGTCCTTGACAATAAGCTGACCAATGCATTTAATGACTCAAATTGCCGGACCAGCATATAACCCAAGGAAAGGTTTTCAGCAGTGTGCAAAAAGCCAAAGTTCCACACTAGTTTAAGTATCTAGGGATTAACATTTGGTTTTTGAAAGTCTCAGTGCAAAACTTAAGGACAGGGTTTTAAAAAGCAGACTCCCTGAGACTGTTTTTTAAAATTCTCGCATTTCTGTGGGTGGTGGTTCTGCTTTCCTTTGCGTTGTCTTCTGTCTCTTGCAGCTCTCTGCTTAAGATGAAGAAAGCTGTTGAGACTGAGATTTCATAGTTCTACTTTTGAGAGCGTGAGACAACTTATTTTTGCTCATCCCTCTGTAAAGTCAGTAGGATTGTGAGTAAACTTAAGAGTGAGGAGTATCTAATTACCTGAAGGGACAAGTCACGGTATCTTGTTTTTCCTGTCACTGAATTTTGGCGATTTGTTCGTGGTTATGCTTTAAATTACTGCTCTGTTTATTCTGTATGTATTATGCAGTTACAAGCAGCAGTACATCAGCAGAATAGATTCTGTATATTTGAGTGTTCAAGAAAAATGTGCTGGAAATAGGTGGAGAAGTTTAAAGAACTTAAAGTAATCACAATGGGAAGTACATATGTTTCTTTCCTTTTAGGATCTGCTTTCACAGATGCATCACTACAGTCCTGGGGTTAAGCATAATGCACTTCTTGGGCTCAAAGATCTTCTCTCTCACTATCCATTCGTAATTGATGCACACCTTTCAAATATAATAAGTGAGGTGTCAGCTGTGTTTACAGACAAAGATTCCAGTGTCAGAGGAGCAGCTGTTCACCTGCTGCAATTCTTGGCTTCAAAAATAAAAGCGGAACAGATTGCTCCTTTTTTTCCTTTGGTAAGTGCCCATCTCTCCAGTGCCATGACTCATATCAGTGAGGGAATTCAGGAAGATTCATTGAAAGTCTTGGACGTCTTATTGGAAGCATACCCAGCTCTTCTCACAGACCGCAGCAGTATATTGTTGAAGAATTTTGTAGAGCTTATTTCTCACCAGCAACTGTCAAAAAGACTAAAAAGCAGAGAGAAACTTTCCTGGATGCTCTCTGTTAACCCAAATCGCAGAGTAACTTCTCAGCAGTGGAGGTTGAATGTTCTTACCAGGCTGAAGAAGTTTCTCCAAGCAGTGGTGGATGGATCCAGTGAAATAGAGGATGAAGGGCTTCAAGAGCAGAAGGATAGCCCTCGTTCCGTGAGGAACCCAATCTGTATAAGTTGGAAAGTCCATGCGAATAATCAGCAACATATACAGCTGTTCGAAAACGGTGGCTTACGACCAAAGATCAACTCATCCTTTAGACTGAGGTGAGAAAACGTTAACTATTTTGGAAACTAATGTCAACTGTGTGATCACAGTGTTAAACGGTGGCTTGTTGCTGTTGAAGACAGTTTTTATTGTGAGATTGTCCCTTAGCCATATTTTAGGGCATTTAGTGTCGTAACTGCAGTGGCTTGGAAATGTGAAAATAGCAGATAATCGTACGACGCGTGTATCATGAACTTTCCCATTATCAAATAAAAGCTTATTTTAGGCTATTCATAATAATTTTGGAAGCCTGACTAGCGGGTTTTTTCTTGGAATGTGAACTGACAGCTGCAGCTTGGTGCAGGATAGCAAATAGACATGGGGGCAAGCAGGCAAATTTCATTACAGTAAACATAAGCTTGTTTCTTACACTGTGGTAATGAATTTTACTGAAATTTTGCGCTTTTGCGTTCAAGAGCCTGTAATAGATTTAGGAGCCTTATTTTCTTTGAATATAGCTCCTTTTAAAAGGACAGCGTGGTAAGATGTGTCTGGCTGTGTGAAGTTCTGAGTTTTTGATTCTAGGTATCTTTAATCGATTCCCTGGTTTATATCATCACTACGGTTAAAAGATGTCTGATCTGAGACATGTTGGTGAATATGGAGGGAAGCCTGGTGTGCCTAGGCACAGAAGGGTTTGTGTGTTTTTCAGTAGTGCTCTAAGTAGATGTGGGCTGAAAGGAGACATAACTAACCGTCTTTATTTTTCCTTGTCCTTTCTGATTTACCCACTCCTCAAACCAGAGTGGAACCTCCCACCCTGCTTTATGGTACCTTCTAAGCACTGGCATCCTCATGTATATGCTTTACTATGGATGTTACTTACCTGCTGGTGGGAGACCTGGAATGATGACTTGAAAAACCCAAACTGTTTAGCCCCTTACACAGTGCTGCTGACCCATAGATATCAAGTGGGCTTGAAGAGAAACCAGTCATTGTTTTACTCCTGGGGGAGACTGAATAAGGGCTATAAAGTAGTTATACCAAATTCATCTAGGAGGTCAGTGGCAGGAAAGGGTATAACACCCGCTGCCTTATCCATTGCAATGTCCATCTGGAACCTCTGAATAAAGTGCAGAAGAAGGTAGTGTTCTCTTATTCCCACAGGACCTGGCCTGAATATGCAGGTGTTTTCCATCTCTCTTGTGAAGACACCATTCAATTCCCACTCTCTTAGGCTTCCTCTTGGTAGATAGCATATTACTTGTGGTAAGTGTAGGAAATTTCTATTAAGCTAAGTAAAACGTGCAGCTGATTCTCATACAAGTGGTTGTTAACGTAGGATAAGAAGTTCAGTTATGACCAACAATATCTGCCACAGGTAGAACTTCAGGTGGAAACTAGGCCGGTGAAGCCTGCCTCAGGCAGGGGAAGGGTTCAGTGCTGAGCACAAAAAAGTCCTTACGGACTTCATCTCTGCAGTCAGAAGCAATTGTGGACCACCGTATATCAGAGGATTCTTGTATTGTCCCTGCATGATATGCAGTGTGTGATATACCGTGCCCTGTCACAGCTCAAGGTGCATTGTATCCAAGGTCTAGGAAAATAAACTTTACATCTGGTGTCACTGGAATTGGATTCTGCTTTTCTGAGGAGCTAGATTTTGGTGAAGCATCGTGATCCACGTCTGGTTATAAATACTTTCAAAAAAGGTGTTTGCAAGCATGAGGAGGAGCCAGAAGAATAGAATGAAACGTTGCTAGAATCCAAGGCAAGATTGGTAAAGCAAGCCAGTGGCAGTGGAACAGAAGAATGGAAAGAGAAGGGGTGTCTGCAAAAGGTACTAAAATGTTCTCACTTTATTATATTTGTGCGTGTTTTCGGTATATTCATTTTGCCCAGAGGGCCCGTACAGCTTCCTTTAGTGCATATCTGGAAAATTCTAAGAGTGGAAGTCACTGTGGTGGCTTTTGTATTTGCCAGGGCAATCTCTTCTAGTTATCTGAAGGTGTTTAATTCTGTCTCTTCCAATCCCAACTCTGGCCTTTTACAGGCATTCCTAGGCCTCTGCTGTGGCCATTACTGCAAGGACAGAAATTACCCCTAGCAAGAGGTGCAAAGCATCTATAATGCTCCTTGGGTGCTTCCAAAATCTCAGTGTGTGTGGTTTTGTTTAAAGAAGTCACTGCACAAATAGTCAAGTCCTACCTATAGATCATGAGTTGACCAAACTATAAGTAACTAATTGCGGTGCGTATGTATTGATGGCCTCATCGCTAGCACTGCAAATGAGTTTCGACTTTGTTCTTTAAAAAGTAGGCTTCCAAACACCACTAATAAAGTTTCTGTATCCTTTTAATCTTGGGAGTTCACAGGATAGGGATGGCACCTCATTGATAAACTCGTGATTATGGAAAAGGTGGTTTTTCTTTTTTTTTTTTTTGAATCAGTTTGCAGTATTAATGCTTAGTAAATGTGTAGGTTCTGAGCTTGGAATGCTGGATGGTTCAACAGTGCAGATCTGAAGACTATTTTTTGTTGTGTGCTAGGTCTTCCTGCTGTGTGTGAATTAAAGAGTACACTGAATTAGGGAGTCATTAGAATATATTTTCTGCGTTATGTGCTGACTGTGCTGCTTTTTGCATCAAACTCATTTCAGGCGTGGGAAAAGCAGAAAGCCTTCACAACTTCCGTGTGGTGATACCACGGTGTGTGATCTTCTTTTGGACTGGAAGTGGAGCTCAAGAGAAATGGTAGAGCGTCTGTTTTTGCTGAGAAAGGACAAAACGAAACTGCACAGAAAAACGAAGACGACTTGAGAGACCAAAATGGAAGACAAAGCATAGTGAATAAATATGTGTATGGTGTGACCTCTGCATCAGATAGAAATGGAAAATACAGTTCACTAGGTGCACTGAAAGTCTCTTTGCAATTGGCAGTGCACACAAAAAAAGGAGGACAGTAACCTGGCTTAGACTTTGGGCCACAAAACTTTTTAACTTCCAGTGACTTTTCCTCTTTTAAGCAGCAGAAAGTTGTTGCCTTATTTTCTGTTTCTTTTACGCTTCCTTGACTTCCCTTTGCTGAATTTCTGTTGTCCTCTTACTGTCAAATGGCAGACACGTCACACAGCTTTGTTTTTGTTGGGTCCTGCTTTATAAAAATGTTGGCACTTTAAAGACAAATGGCAGCTTAAGGGATACACAGGTATCCTGCAGCTCCCCTCAATAGTATTTCATATCGATATGAAGGTAGTACTCTTTGTAGTGTTTCTGAGAGCCACCTTACTGTTAAAGAATAGTGGTAACACATGTGACCAAGATTAACGCTTTAATTGATCTCAAAGCCTCCCAGTTTCGGTGAACCTGTATTGCTAAGGAGATTGCACTCATCAAATGCACACTGGACAGACTACAGTAATACTTTGTCAGCATCCGTTACTGACAATCAGATTTGATTTACCTTTTATTGTTAACCTCAAATATTCGGAGAAGTGTTTATCTTGAGAGATGGGGGCTTCTTTTGCAGGGATACATAAAAGCTGTGCTAAGTCTTCTTGCCCAGTTGCTTTCAGGAGCTGGGTGGAGTATCCCTTTTGGCATGGATTCTTCCTTTTTCCATCCCTTGTTTCAGAGAAGTACTGAAATGGTTGTATGTGCGTGTAGTACTTTAGTAGGAATCTTCAGGTGTGTGCTGCCAACTTCTCAGGTTTCACACACTGTTCACTGTTTAATGGGGAGGTTGTTTTGTGTTTCAGAAATAGATTGCTCGAATTCCAGAGCTCTGCTGTAGTATCAGGTATTGTTTTCAGAGAAATGATTCAAGACTACTACTTCAGAACTATTTCAGGCAATTCCTGACATTTCATAATGTGAGTTGAGCACGCAACCCTGCCATGACATAGCATTTAAGGGACAACCTAACTTTATCGGTCTTGGTATCGACTGGCTTGTCCAGTGACGCTTTTGACTTCATTGTGGTTATAGCTAGAAGATGGGATTTGTATAGTGTGTCTTGAGATGACTGAGCGTTAAATGCCTTAAGTTGGAACCATTCACCCTAAACTCTCTTTATAGTCTGAAAGAAACTGGTGTCTTTCCTACGGTGCCTGTGGTGTAGACGGGACACGTAAGCCAGATAGCATTAACTGCAGCAACCAGTGTGTGAAGTCAGTGTAAAGATTTGTAACATTTTAAGACATCTGATAGTTGAAGTAGGTGCTAAAGATAAAACTAACTTTTTTTTCTTATGACCAGTCATGTTTCTGCTTGTCCATTTCATGCTGGAGATCTAAATTCTCTCTCCCATCTTGCCTTCCATGAAAAAGAGCCTGCATTTGTCTCTCACTTTCTTTTTATTCCTTTGCAGATGTCTTCTCTGTGCTCCTTTTACAGTTTGTTAATACCTGGCTTTGTTTTGGTTTAGCAATTTTCTTGAGATACCAATTTCAACCAGAGAGAAATGGCAGAATACAATTTTCTGTTATGTGCATATTATAGATGATTGCAACAGTGTGAGAAACGTAGCTTCATAGAAGGATGAGACTAATTGGATAATTTGGAGTTGATAGGATGACCAGGAAAAAAATCTGCATTACCTCTTTAATCTGATAGGCAATTAAAATATTTGTAAACAGAACTTCTCTGCCTGTCTGTGGAGAGAAAGCAAATAGTTTTTCAGATCCTATTTTGGGTGTATAAGGAAAAATCCTTTGGAGAACATCACTGAAATAGGAGTTCAAGAGGAGGTTCAGTGTACCAATGTGTATTAGGAAGCCAGTTACGATGGGAATTCCCTGCTGTGATTTAGAAAAGAAAATCATTATAGAAAACAATATCAGAAATCATCAGTTGAAATTACTGTTGCTTTTTTTAATTTTCTTTTAAGGGCCCTGGTTATATGAAAACCCTGTAAGAAGCTTCTGTATTGCTTTAAATTAGTAGGAGTTATTTAGGGGGCTCTTCAAAGAGAGAACTTTTTTTTTTTTAAATGGATGCAAATTCCATGAATTTATTTAGGAGCAGGATTTGGTCAGTTGTGCTGATAATCCCTTTTGAAACAGAAATGAAGTGTCTTGGGGGGGGGGGGGGGGGGAAGTCCGTGGTTTTCTTGCTTTCTGGGAGATGATAATTTAAACTATATCTCTTCATTTTTTGATGATTTTTGTTGAATTTCATTATCAGATCACTTCAATTTCCCAGCTAGTTGTTCTCCAGACCATGATAGTTAAACATCAGGTGGGAACCAAGGTTACAGTTTTGCAGAGTGATTTTTTTTTTTTCCCCCTATTAATATGAGCAACCATTCTGTGTATTATAGCTGGAGATGGTTATTAACTGTAATAAACCTCATGCATTTGACCATACTTCGTAGTCAGCTTCGTTATTTTGCTTCAAGGAGCTTAAAACTTAAAGTTTTTTCTCTTCTGTTGTGCCAAGTACCATGAGTTCTTATCTGTTGGTTGAAGGTGATAATGATAATGCAAGTCATACTTCTCCACTTTATAGACTTTACGTATAACAATGGGGAAAGAAATACTGAAATCTAAGGAGTTGTTACAGAACCACATGTGCTGGCAGGGAGGGTTGGGAGCAGGCTTATTGCAGATGGTTTGAACTCTGTTTTCCATACTGAAATATCTAACAAGAAAGCAAGCAAGCACTTAATGTATTAAAAGGTAATGTTTCCTTTGACTCAGAGAGCAGGAAGGTGGTATTGCTCTGATCTGTTTTTGAAGGTGTGATCTTTATCTTTTTGTCTTGTTTCCTTTGTTTTTGCTTTTATTGTTTAGGTCTCTGGCAAGTGTAATGGACAGTGCAGAAAAAGGCCTGTCCTCGGCTGAAAACTTGAAAGGTTTTATTGAGATAATAATTCCATTACTGATTGAGTGCTGGATTGAAGCATCTCCTGCACAGTCAGCTCCCGCTCTTGGAAACCTTTTGGAATCAGAATCTCAGCAGCTTATGCAGCAAGTGCTTAGTATAATACATTTATTGTGGAAACTCACAAAACGACATGATGAAACGTACAAAATGGTAAGGGAGAAGGGATCTGTGGCGTCATCATGACAGTTTGTTTTGGTTTGATTGGAAACCAGTGACTTGGTGATTGGAAGTAGGGAAATATTTCATTGAGAGAAAAAGCCTGGGCTTTGAGTTGGATTTGAGTGTGGATTTTGTCAAGTCTCTCCCTCAAATCTGTGGAACTGTGCAATGAGTTCACCAATAGTCCCCAGGTATCCTTGACAGATTGCAGCACAGAAGCTTTGAAGACTGAAAGTGATACTGGAGAAAAGGAGCTTTTTGTCTCCAGATAACCTCTGGAATATAAATTTGAACTAAACCTAGAACGAAGTTGTTTTTTCCTTGGTTTTATGCATTGAAAAAAATATTACAGGGTGGAGGTGGTGGAAGTGAACAAACCCTAAAACCTTGGAAAGGTAACTGATAACAGTGGTATGAGATCCTGTAGTTCCCTGGTACAACCTGCCTTGTTGTGTAGCATCACCAGGCATCGAATCAGAATTTTGCAAAATATCCTTGAAGGTTCCCCCCCCCCCGGATTATTTTGTCTGCTGAACGGATTGCTATTTTTTTGTAACTTTTGCTGCTCTTCCAAAGATTTTTGCAAACTGGAAAAAGAATGCTCTTTACATTTTGGCTATTGAGAGTAGTTAGAAGGAATGTCTTGAAGCTTTTTGTTTTACCTGTGTATATGAGGTGTGTAGGTCCATTTGCTAAACAAAAATCTGTGCATAGAATAGTTATTGGAAAACAGCTGGGGAATCATTCCATTGGACCAAAATTACTCAACATGCACAGCCTGCGGGATGGGTTTAGTGTGTCTGAACAAAACACACTGTTCCCCTTTTTCCTCTTCATCTTTCCCAGAGGGCCTCTCGGAAGCAGGCAATTGGCCAGGTAGATACCTCTGGCAGCCTACTGCCCTGGGCCTTTTTCTGTAGGGTACTGCAGAGCTGCTGCCCTTAGCCAGAGGGTACCTGTGTTTTGGTCACACGAAAGGAGTGCTCCTGGGTCAAAATGTGAGCTGGTTTAGATACGTGCAATTGCATTATGACCTTTAGGATGTTTTTTTGGGGGGGAATTTTGATGTCCATACTACTTTCTCTTTTTGAGCATATTGTGTTTTAGATAAGATTTTGTCTTTTCCTTGGTAGTCACCTCCATATATAAAAGGCATTCAAATGTCTGTGTTTGAAAATGGAAGCTTTGCTTATCTAATAGCTCTTGGGCTTACAGGCCAAAGTGGTTGTTACAGACACTTTGGAAAACCACTCTGAATATGCTTAGTGGAAACCTATTAATCTTTGAAATGGTTTAATGGTCATTCTCTGTTCTTAATACTTGAATATCAAAAGGATTATTCTTGTGACCAATATGACAGCAATGCAGACCTCTTTTTGTGATGAGTTCTGCTGGACACTGAGAATGGTGACACTGAGTGTCTCCTAACCACAAATTATTACTTTTAAACATTGAAAAAAATACTTTTTTTTCCCCTGTAAAGATGGCCTTTCCACTGGTAAATGTTTTGTCAGTGGTCTTTGAACTGCAAGCATACAAGCAGTGGGGAAAGATGAAGGCAGTGCCAGGATATGTCTCAATGGAAAACTCAGGACTGTTACTGCAAATAAATCAGAGTTCACTCTGAGTACCCTGATAAATTGATATAAAAGTAATTCACATCTGTAACTCACCCAGTTTAATATTACATATATCCGTACTGCTGTGTGCTGGGAAAATATACTGATTCAGTTTGGATTAAATGTTGTTGCTTGACCTTGACTTGCATCATAATTTTACTCCCTTGTTTTGTGGACCTTCAGGTTCATGCACAGGCTGTTAGATTTACATCTGAAATTAAAGACTTATAAAAACTTATAAACAGAAGCTAAAGTTTCCATTTTTCATAGATTCCAATAATGGATTTTGGAAGACTATTGCGTGGATGTATTTGACTTACTACCATGTTTTCTATCACCTGCTTTCCTTAACAGGAGCTATGGCTTCGGATGAATTATCTTGTTGATTTCAAACACCACTTCATGCGCCATTTTCCTTACTCTTTACAAGAAACAGTAAAGCACAAAAAGAAAGATTCGTACAAAGGGTAAGAATGAAATTGATGTCATGTTACAGCTTTTAATTTTGTAAGTGAGACAATGCAAGTCATATCTTTTATCCAGTATTAGGTTTTTAATGTTGGAAAAAACCTTTTTATGGCATATTGCTTGAAGAGCTGTAGTAAAGTTTTTATAGGAAGGTAGCATTGCTTTGAATTGAGAAGTTTTGGTGGTTCTTTGTAAGAGTATTGTGTAGGAAGTCATCTGAATAGCCTCCAGTAGAAATGATGAGTAGTGAAAGTGTTTTATTAAACACTTGGTCTGAAATTTGCATATTGCTAAGTGGTGATTCGTGTTAGTCTGACTGGTTTCATACTTCTGCCTGTTTTCTTCAGTTGACTGCTGAATTACATCAAAAACATAATTAAAACTTTTTTTTTTCCCCACTCACATCTACTCTTCTATAGTTGTATTGCAGGGCTGGATAAATACAGCTAGGAGGGAAGATATCCTCCTAGGAGGCTGAAATCCTGTTTGATATTTTGACTGTTGCATTTTCCCTTCCTGGAAGGGCACATAGATAAGTAGTACAGCATAACTCCTCATGAAGTGCTTGCATTTTGCCTAACTCTCACCCATTAAATTCATAAAGCCAGAAGGTGTTGTGCCCTTCCAGGATTTGACCTGAACACCCTTCCCTGAAACCTAAAATCTCAGAATTAATAGTTAGGCAATGCAAGCGTCTTTCTTGTCTTAGAGATGACATTCTGACTAACCTTCTGTTGATCCTTCCTCATTCTGCTACTGATTTTGCCCCATTCTTGCACTTTAGAATAAATTTGTTGTTGGATACATGCAGGAAAAATAATCTCTGAAACTTTTTTGTGTTTTTAATTTGACTGGTACTTCAAGACTTCTGGAAACTTAGCTTCATGCTATGAAAATAAAGAAGGTTGCTTTTGTTTTCTATGTTTGCAAATAGGTTGGGTTAAAGGCCTGCATTTGGAAAGCTTGCATGGCATTTTGAGGCTTCCTTCCTTCTCCAGTTTGCAGAATGTTGCAGAAATTTACCACAGTATTGCTGATAGTGCTTAGTTACAGACATACTCTGAACACGAAGTTGTTGGCATTTATGCCACGTGTAGGCGATGTCCACAGGTTGAGATTTATTTGCTCATCTTGTAACGGTTGGCTCTGAATTGTAGGGTGCCCACGCTCAACGTTGGTGCAGGTGAAAGGGCTTTTTGTTAGTTTTCACAGCTCTACTTCGTCTTCTGAATGTAGGCATTGGTCTTGTGCCGCTTTCTGTAGATAAATGCCAAGAGTGTTTTTGTCTTGTATGCTGTGACCAACCATTCAGCAAGCGGAGAAGTTCTAGCATTACGTGTCAAGCTGCAATGCCCTTGATTCCTTTCTTATTATCCCGTAATTCTGTTTTTCAAACCTCTCTAGGGCAACAGGCTGGTCCTGCAGAATATTGTGACGGTGAAAAATGCGGTTTTGATTCCACATGAGTTTGGAATAAATGGATTTCTCTGTGCTGTTCATGGTGCTTGTTGTCAGTGTGTAATAATGACAAAATCCAGGTGATTCCTCACAGAAGAAGAAACAGAAGAGACTGAAACTAAGGATTATTCTTTCTAGCCTTCCTTTACTGGTTTCAGCCACTTCAGGGTGCTGCTAGGTCAGAGTAAAAATGTCAAACAGAAGGAACCATCCATAGAGATACAGTTTAGAGCTTTGGTTGTTGCTGCCACTATAAACATGAGAAATGGACATTTTTGTGGCAAAACAAAAAATTTCAAGTACCTAAATGTCAAATATGAAGACTTATAAAATGTGTATTGGCTGTAAAACTCTAACACTTTAGATTTTTTTCTACATAGTATAATTTCTGCCCCAATAATGTATATTTGAAGGCACAAAATATTTCTTTTTTTTTTTTTTTTACCACCCACCCCCAGCAACAAGTATTGTGTGACATCCTCCAACAGCGTAGACCATCTCTTACTGAACTTAACCTTGTGTGACATAATGGTTTCGCTAGCAAGCACTTCAACACTCCAGATTGATTCTGGTTGGCTGGACATGATAAGGAAATTTGTGACGGATACTCTTCAGGATGGCAGTAAGCTGAATAGCAAGCAGGTGAACAGATTGCTTGGTGTGACCTGGAGACTAATGCAAATACAGCAAAACAAAGGTAAGGTACGAGGGGTTTCTGAAAAGACAAATGATGCACTGACAAAGAGCTTGAGCTGTTGTAGCGTTTCCAGGTCACTTCATATTATATCCTCAGTTGTTACATCATAATTTATTTTGTCTGTAGAGGTCAATTGAATGTCATGGTCATATCCCTGCGTGTAGCATAAACGGCTTGATTTTTAGGAATGCTGTTAGATGCATACTGTTGATATGCAAGGTATTGATACATTTGTGTACCTGTTTTCTGTTTTTACTTCTTAAGTCATCTTCGTATTTATAACAATACCTTTTCTTCATTGACAAAAATAATTTCTAGGGTGTAAAGGTGCATGGTACTTTAATATTCCAATCCTTATTTAAAATCATGAAGGTAGGTGGTAGGCTCCCTTGAGTACTGCCAGGTGACCATTCTAGTTTTGTGGTGATGGAGAATGCCAAGATAGTTCTGATGGAGACTGCTGTAGCATATTTTCCAAGGTGTTTGATTTGAGTCCTTTTCCAAGAGAAACGTATTTCCGGTTGTGATTTGCAGAGCCAGTACAGTATTTTGGCTTGGCTGTTTCTTTTGCTTTTCAAGTACTACTTGGTTGTGTTCCCGATGAGACCTTGGTTGACATGTCTATGAGGTGGTTGATGCAGGACTTCTGTAAGAAGGGAATTTTTCAGTAAATCTAAAGGTGGCAGGAGTCTGTGTCTTACCAGTCTGGTAGAAGTGAATTTCATAGCCACACAGCCAAGTAAAGTTCATCGAAAATGCTTTGCCCTTAGCAGCAGGTTTCTATGTTAGTGCTGTAACATGAAAAGATGTCACATGTCCCTCAAATGTATTTTGGCGATTGGTTGTATCTCTTCCCAAATCAGTTTTAATTGGGAATCTCTCTCTTCCTATGTTTCTGATGACAAAGATAGTAACTCCTCATTCCTATCTGCACTCCAAATTTGGCTTCCTGTTGAAGGCAAGTAGTAGTCCAAAGTCAGAGATGTGCCTGTCTCACCAGCTGAGCTAAAGCAGAAGAGTTGTTGCTCAGGAAAATAGTTTCCAAACTATTGTTAGACTGTTAAATCGGACACTTCATGCTTTTCTTTGTAATGAAACACTGATTTTTCATTTGCCTACCAAACTTTTACTGGATAGTGGATAATGCCTAGTGTTTTTCTGACCGTAATGGCCATTTTAGGGCAATAACTTTCTCAGAAGGCAGAAAATAAATAAAGGTTTAAAAAATTTTAAATGAAATTGCAGACGATTAATACGTATGAATCTTGTCTGCTGATCCTGGAAAGGTTCAAGAATTTCACTGCAAGTAGGAAATTGTTTACCTCATCAATCTGTATCTGTTGATATGAAAAATCAATCTCATCGCTTCCAGATAGTACTGCACAAGGATTAAAAGCCTGACTAGATGTCAGATTATAATGCATTTACTGGCTGTAGAGGAAACACAGCCTCGACATCCTGGAGAAATGGGCTGATGGTTCAAAACGGCGAAGTGCAAAGTCCTGCAACTGGGGAGGAACAAGCCCCAGCCCCTGTACAGGCTGGGGACTGACCGTCTGGAGATCAGCTTGGCGAGAAAGGACCAGGGGTCCTGGTGGACACCAAGCTGAACGTGAGCTGGCACCGGGCCCTTGCAGCAGAAAAGGCCAATGGTGTTCTGGATTGCATTAGGAGTGTTGACAGCAGGTTGAGGGAGGTGATCCTTCCCCCCTGCTTGGCACTGGTGAGGACAGTCCTGAAATGCTGGGTCCAATTCTGGGCTCCCAGTACAGGAGAGACATGGACATACTGGAGAAAGTGCAGCAAAGGGCCATGAAGATGGTGAAGGTGCTGGAGCATCTCTCCTATGAGGAAAGGCTGCGAGAGCTGGGGCTATTCACCCTGGAGAAGAGGAGGCTCAAGGGGGGATCTCATCAGCATGTATAAATACCTGACGGGAGCGTGGAAAGAAGATGAAGCCAAGCCCTTCTCAGTGGCACCCAGTGGCAGGGCAAGAGGCAATGGGCACAACCTGAAACACAGGAGATGCTGCCTGAGCATCAGGGAACATTCTTTTCACTGTTAGGGTGACCAAGCACTGGCACAGGTTGCCCATGTGGCGTCTCCATCCTTGGAGATATATTCAGAAGCTGTCTGGACGTGGTCCTGGACAGCTAGATCTGGCTGATCCTGCTTCAGCAGGGGTGTAAGACCAGGTGACCTCCAGAGGTCCCTTCCCACTTCAACCACGTGATTCTGCGGAAGAAGAAAAGCTTCCTTCCTTGATTTTATTTTTCATGGTGTTCTAGGAATTCTGAACTCTGTTTTGTCTGATGATACTGCAAAAGATGGTACGTACCAAAAATATAACCCTGGTTTATTTAACACCTACCTGACACTGAGATTAAGGGCCTGGAAGAGTATATCTTCTTTCAAAGACAATGCAAGAGAAAAGAATGAAGCATGACAATCATATTTTCTTTAGAACACAACAGAAATCAAAAGTGGGGAAACTTAGATAGAACAAAGACAGAGCTAATAAATGAGAGATTAAATAAGACCGTAGTCAACCTCCTGCACATCATGCCACTAAAGCACAGCAGCATCTTTGCAGTTGCGTTCTTCAGTGTTGACTGTTTTGAGTAGCTGTTTAGGCCAGGGTGAAATGCACATATCCACCTTTTTGTGTGGATGTCTGGAAGGGGTTTGAGCTGGGATGCCTGAAGATTTCTCTCCATTGTTTAAGACCAAGCTCTGGATCTGCTCTCTGTAATTAAGAGGTCTGCCCCTTTCTTGCATCTCTCAGGGGTGACTTCAGCAGCAGCTTGCCTGCTAGTTGTTTTGATAAATTCCCTTCAAGTAACAAAGAGAGCACACCAGTCGCTTCAGAAGGAGGCTTGCCATGTGCTAATTAAAACTGAAATATGTTAAGAATCATGAGGACTTCGGCTGCGTTTCGGAAGTCTGTATAATATGGACCTTTTAAGTATTACTTTTTAAGAATACATTTTTAAATTGCTTCTGTTTTTGAACTTGTCCTGTTCTTATGAAGCCATTCAAATAGCAAGACGTGTATTACTAAACCTGCCATTGGAAGGTGTCTGAATGTTCGACAGACTTTAAATATCTATTTTTCTATTATATTTGTTCAGTTAACAGTTCGTTAATTAGCTAAAAACTACCTAACAGTGTAATTGTTATTCAGTTAAGAATAAGCCAGTGTTCCATTTAAGAAGTGGTGTCTAAGGTGAATGTTCACCTGAAGAGTGAGTTGAATAAGTTGATGCTCCTGATGGAATGGAAAGAACTTCATTTATCTTAACTAAAATGCCTTCTAATGGGATGTATTTTTCTATTGACAAACATGTTAGATTTCAGTTTCTAAATGGCTCCCTGCATTGTGCTTGAGGATGACCATGCTGTTTCAGGTGCTTTGTACAGAGTGTCTTGTCATGAGAATCCCTATACCATAACTTGAACATGTTCCCTGGTGAGGGTTTTACTGATGAAGACCGGCCCCTGACCAGATCCAGAATCACTTTTAGTATGGATCCTTCTTTTCTCTGTGGGCAGAAGTAGCTCTATTCAGTGTGGAACACGAAACTGTATCTGATTTTGAATATGTAGCTTACTAAGACTGCTCTGTACACCTGGATGGAAAGATGAAGGTTTCCCAGTCTTGGTTTATGAAGATGATGAAGTGATTGCTCCCACTGAAGTATGTCTTGGACAGCAATGAATTCCTTGGGACCCCAAGCTCTTCTGAGGCAAATGGAGTCAGGTCTCATGCCCATCATATATCTCAAGTTTTCAGATGCTTCCCATTCTTTCCAGGCTTGTCTTCTCTGAGTTCAGATATTTTTCCATGCTTTGCTGATTTTCACATCCAGTGGTTTAATCCAGTTTCCACAGAAAGTGGTCTGTTTCTCAATCTACTACAATAACTTTTGCACTTTCTGTCTGGTTTTAATCAACTTTGTCATAAGGATAGAACTTTAATACATTGAATTTGGTGATAACTCACAGCCGGTGAGAGCTTCAGAGAAGGAAGGGTTGCAGTGGAGTTGAGCAGTTCCCTGTGCAAGGCTTGCCAGTGGCCTCTTGGGGTGTGTATTTGCTTGTTAATTAGCAAGTGCGATTTGAAGCCAGCTGGTTCAAAGACATGGAGGGCTGATAAGGGGTGTGGGGGGTGGGGGGGTGTGGCAGTGAGAAAGGGACAGTATAGAGAAGAACTGAAGGCACTGTGACAGTGAGGTCTGGGGGGAAGATTGGTGAGAGGTTATTGCACTAGGGGAAGAGGATGTGGAATATAGCTGTGGAAAGTGGGAATTTATTGGTTCTTAGATGCCTCGCACCCTGAGCACTTCCTTGTCTTCAAGAAGTTTGAAAGTTTTCACTTAAATGTTGTCTCTGTTGGTTCTTTTATGTGGCTCTTTCACAAGCTACGCAAGGTGTTGTTTCAATGGCTTAGAATTCTATCCAGTAGCTGTTTTAAAAACATTCTGGTACTTCCCTGTGGAGTTAAATAGTAGATAGTTGCAGATACAGATTATAGTGTGTGTGATATGTATAAAATCAGAAGATCAAGAAGCACTACTTCAGATTTTTATGTATTTTCTTTCCAGTGGCAACAGAACCCTTGATAAAAGCAGTATATACGCTGTACCAGCAGAGGAATCTCCTCTTTCCAGTTCGTACGTTGCTTTTGAAATTTTTTAGCAGAGTTTACCAAAAGGAAGACTTGAGGACTCAAAGAATCAGGTAAAAGCCATTTGCATATTGTTTTTCATGTCAACACAGCATATTTATTTCGGAAGTGAGAATACTGAAATTCTGTGTAGATATTATAAACCTTAATTCTGAGTCTGTTTTGGCACTCTGTCACTGAAATTTGAAAGTTTAGGTGCTTTGTGAGATTGAGGTGTTTGTTAGCCTAGTTGTCTTTTTTTCTTGGCTGTTGTGGTTTAGCCCCAATCAGCAACTAAGCACCACAGTTGCTCATTCACCTCCCCCAGTGGGACAGGGAGGTTAATTGAAGGGAAAAGGTAAGAGAACTTGTGAGTTAAGAACAGTTTAATAATTGAAAATAAATTGAATTAAATAATGATCCTACTATTACTACTGTGTAATGAAAATACTTCTTTGATGACTAATAATGATGATAATAGGTAATGAAAAAAGGAAAAAAGAGGGGACTACAACTGCTCACCACCTGCTGACCAATACCCAGCCAGTCCCCAAGCAGTGATTGCTCCTCCTTGCCAACTCCCCAAACTTACATACCAAGCATGCTGCTTGATGGCATGAAACGTCCCTTTGGTCAGTTTGTCCAGCTTCTGGGCTGTGTCTCCTCCCAGCTGCTTCTTGTAAAGTATGAGAAACTGAAGAAGTCCTCCCTAGTTTAATATAAACATTGCCTGACAGTATAGGGATGTTGTTCAAAACATAGCCTCACACTAAAACCATCAGTGTGTTATCAACATTCTTCTCAGCACAAATACAGAATGTAGCCTTACGCTAGCTACTGTGAAAAAATGGACACTATCCCAGCCAAAACCAGCACTTTAGCATATGTTTAACGATTTAAAATTTAACCTGAAGTACACTGCTGCAAGCTCATTGTTACTAGCTGTGTGGTAGTCGGTAGGTGTGTCAAGATGGGACAGCGATAGCCATGGGGCATTTCCATTGCTTCAGCCTGAGGTTGTGGGCTTGTGACTTGGTGCTTTTGGTGGTTCTGGTAGTGCCTGTCTGGCCTTTTGTACTTACTTTCTTTAAGAAAAGTATTCTTTTGTTGTTTTGGGTGCATGATTCTAAAGAGACTAGGTTTGAGGAAATGTTCTTGACCTTCTGCGGTCCCAGTTTCTATTAGATACCTGACTTGCTTCAAGTAAGATTAATCTCAAGGAGATTAATCTCTGTATTGCTGTTGTTATACCTTTTCATCATAAGGTTTGTTCAAATTGTCTCCAAGTCTTAACTTTTCCAGAAGGTATTTTTCAGCCAAGTCATCTTGTTCTCTGTAAAATCCTTAAACAGAGATCCATCATGCCTCTCTCCCTTGAGAACTAAAGGGATGTAAGATACCAAGGGGACCCGTAAGATGCAAAGGGATCCATGCTACCTATTGCTTCTACTAGGTAAAAATCAAACCTCAGGGCACCCAGAAGCACTGGCATCCATGAGCAAAGTCAGGCTTTGGGAAGACTTGCTCCCTTCTACAACTCCTTTGCTTTGTTAAATCCTACGTTGTGGTAACGCCTGAGCACATATAATTAGATCTATAGCCAGAAACATCTAACACTACCCTGTGAACTTTACTATTTTTCAAATTCCCTATATTATTTATATAGGGAATTTGAAAGAGAGGCAGGGAAAAAGCTTGGCAATATCCCATTTTCCTCATCTTTTCCCCCAGAGCGAGAGAGATCTTTTTTGTACTGACTCATTTCCCTGACATTACATAACCACTGTTGTCTATACTTCCCGGAAGTCTTGAGCATCTCATCCATTTTCATGTGATCACCTAACTGCCTAGAAAGCTTTAACTTTCTGTCTTTAGACATCACAAATAGCAGTAGTGCTCCTGCTGTTCCTCTTAGTCTTCTACATGGAGTTGTGACGTTTTTAGTAAGAGAAGAATGAAATCTTAAAAATCCTTTGCAAAAAGGATAATTGCACTTATCTGAGAAGACATTTTAAGGCAGCATTGTTCGTGTACTGTACTGGTCCATTTCTTTCCTTTGGAACCAGGTGGGTTTTTTAAATTTCTTCAAGATGCGAACTGCACAGTAGATCCTGAATGGCATTCATGTTATTCCATTCAGTTTGAAGTCATAGCTCCTTCAGCTCTCCTGTGACTGCTCTCCTCGGGTTTTTTATTTTGATTTTTTTTCTCAGAAGCTTGTCAAGAGCAGAATTCACGTTGGAACGTTTTTTCAAGGATGCTGAAAATGTTTATTTTTTAGGTGGATCTAATTCAAAGGCTTGGTGGTAGGAGCTTTTGGATTATTGTCCTGTGAAAGAAAACTTGATTGATTTATTACAAGGTTCAAAATTATTATTTTGGTCTTGATGTTAGTGATCTTCACCCCTAATCGGTGCACACGTGTACTATTGCGTGTATATCTGCATATAGATACTAGTAGAGACTTAAAAGGCTATTTAGCCTCACAGCCTGCCTTCAAAGCTGACCTATGCGAGATGCTATAGGAAGAAGGCAAGAATTACTTTTCCATAGTACTCTAAACTTCCAACCATTTGAAGCCTGTGCTTCCTCACTGCGCAGAGCCTCTGTGGGTTTAGTATCGCTAAGTGGATGACCTTTCTATTAGCTTTTCTGGTTATTCCTTGGACAGGTCTAAATCAAGAGCAGCTGTAGTAGCATCCTCTGGCAAGAGGTGACAACGCACAGCTGTGTGAAGACCAAGTTTCTTGTGTTTGTTTTTGATTCTGGCTCCTCCTAGCTTCATCTGATACCAGCACCTGTTCTGTGGGAAGAGAAAGCAAACATTTTATTCCCATCCACTATTTGCATGTCAAGCGATTTGAGACCTCTGAGCCTACCTCCAACTCTCCCACTTCAGTTGTCTCTTCTCCAGGCTTTTCCCGCTATTAAACACAACCTGTTTATGCAGGGCTCTTATGCCATGGATACTTAGTTTCCTTCAAAAGTTTTTAGGGAGGGTTTTGTCAGCTTTTTTGAAAATGAAATAATTGATGTTATCATTGTGCCACTCTTGTTGACATCTTCAAAGACCTATTTTGAACTTCTTGATTTACACTTGGCAGCTTTTATGTAATTATGACTTTAGTAGTAAGCTGGTGAAACGTTTTTTACTTAATTTGACAAGCCAGGGTGTCACAGATACTGTAGGCCACAGAAGGTAGGATTGGTCTATAACATTGTTTGAGCTAGAAGGGTTAAATAAAACCAGACCTATAATGAAAGCTGTCAGGTTTTAAAGCTCAGCACCAAAGGTGTTTAAAGGGAAGACAAAAACCTAGTTAGTGACATTTTCCCCAAGTACAAACAGGCCAGTTGATTGGAGTGGGGAAGGAAGTCTGGAGAATCAAGTCATAAATACAAATGACAATTTGCCTTAGGCTAGGGAAGAGCTTGTCCAAGTTTGTGGGTTTTTCCTGTTTCCTGACCAGCCTTTAGGGGGGTTTTGATGGTAAACAGCACTTACAGAGAATGGGAAAAAAGGAACTGGTAAGCAAACTGGTTTCATTCCTGGTTTTCTGACAAGTAGGTTAGAAACAGCAATTCCTTACTGTCAGGCTGCATTTTTTTTTTCATAGGATGTGAAAATAGCAGAAGCTTCTTAACCATCACACTGTAGAATAAGGGAAGAAGTGGATCTGAAATTCAGATGAATTTAGGTTGTCCTTCAATACAAATAATATCTTGTCACAATTTTCAATAATTATGGTAATAATTTGTGTCAAACGGAAGGGATGGTCAGAGTCCTGAGATATGGAAGCAACAATGCCGTAAACAAAATCAGGTTAAATGCTGTAAAATGAGTGCAAAAGAGGAGGATTAGGTGATTTTTTTATTCCAGAGACTTGTGAGAACTGGTGTGTGAAAATGGAAATAACGACTTTGACCATTACCTTTAGCGGCAGGTAGCGCAGTCTGGGTTTGCTATAAACGATGGCATCTCACGGAAAGAATAGGAGTGTGTACGGGGGGGATGCGGTACGTAGGTGACAGAAGTGGGAGTGCTAAAACGGGGAGAGAGTCTGCTTATGCAGTTCCTCGGGGCTCTCTCGAAGCTAAGCTTGCTGTTAACGTTAATGAGCGGCGCACAAAGCAGGAGTGCGCCGATAGGAACTTTTTGGTGACGCATAGTTCAGAAGCGTTACCTGAACAGAGGAAATGAGAAATAAACCAGAAGAACTGGATTACCTGAGGGAATGATAGAAAAGAGGGAAGAGGTATATTTGTACAAAAGAAAAATTGGTGCGCTTAGCAACTTAACGGGGTGTTTTAAAGTGTAAAATTCAACCAAGCAGTTGCAAACCATAATCCTGTGATTTCTCCTTCTGTGTGCTGCCCACGTACGAAGGTTGGGAGTGGGGAGCACAAGTGTTAATTTTTAAAGATACTAAACTGTAGCAGAAGATACATGGAAGTATTGTAATCTTTGAGCAAGATCATTTGATACCTTGCTCAGCTGACTCAATTTGTAGTTACTTAGGCCCAAGAAAGCCCACATTGTTAAGAGCTGCGGGAGCACCCTAAGCTATGGATTTCTTCCACTCAGTTTGAATTGCCCGAAACACCTCGGCTGGGCGCGTGAGGCTCTGGGTAAAGTCAATAGAAAGTCAATTCCAGCAGAACAAGTCAGACCTTATGTAAAAAGCCTCTTTAAATTTAGTAAATGGAGAATCAGGTCTGCTGAATGTAGTGAAATCTATGGCCCAGGGATACCTGAGGGTGCAGAGAAAGTCGTCTTGTGAAAGTGAGGCCGATCTTTGTCATCCATGAAAAACCATGGTGACTGCAGGAGGTTCTGAATGACCAGAAAGAGGCTGCTATTATCTCACCTCGAAGAGATCCCGGGCAATTTCAGGCTGATGAGCCTCGGCTCTGTCCCTGGAAAGATCATGCAGCCCTTTGCTTGGAATTAATATGTGAGCGTGTAAATGACCAGCTGGTAATCGGGAACGATCTAGCATGCGTATAAGAGCAAATCCTGCTTCACCGACGTGATCGCCTTCTGTGACAAACGGCTGCACGGGCAAGGGGAGAGTGTGTGACACGATACACCGTGACACGATACACCGTGCTAATTGTGCATTACTGACAAGCAAGACTTGAGCAGTGACAATTCAATTTGAAAGTGTAGCGTGAAGAGGAGTAGCTTGATGGGGGGGGGGGGGGGGTTCAGTGGTTTTTAAGGGTGTGGCAGTGTTGTGGCTTTTCATCCTGATCCGTAATGCACTAAATATATACTGGTGAAACTAATGATAAGTGGAAACGTGGCTTTGCCAGCGTACGGTCAGCTGACAGGCACGCCTTCTGAAAGAGTGGAAAATGCGGAGCAGAACCAGTGGATGGATCGAATACTGATGGAACTGTGGCAGTAGCACACCAGCGTGCTCAGGTCTGCTGGTGAAATGCTCTCCTCCAGTCACAGCACTGCTGCTCATTGTGATTTAATTGTACCTGACGTTAAAAGCATCTTGGCCAAGACTGGAAGAGAGTTCGTTTGCAGGGGTTTTGTTGGTTTGGTGGTGGTTTTGTGTGTTCCCTGCCCCCCAACTGATTTTCCCCTCTTTCTGTAGAAGTCGCAGTAAAGTGTTGTCTCGTTGGCTGGCCGGCTTACCTCAGCAACTTGCCCTGCTTGGCTTGAGAAACCCCGAGCTTTCCAATCAGCTCATCGATATCATTCATTCTGCCGCTTCTCGTTCGAACAAGGGGCTGCTGCAGAGTTTACAAGCCACTGCCGCCCGAATATACGGTAAGGCTGGCGCCCTGCGGCGTGCCGCCCGTCGCTTGGCGGGGCGCTTGCAGTATGTGGGTGATGGTGGGGGTTCCTAGGTGAATGTAAAGCCCCGGGGGAGGGGGTGGGGGGGTCGGAGGGTGGGCGTTCAGTCCCGTATAACGTGTGGGGTGTGTTTGTAAACCCGAGGGAGGGCCGCGAGCGCCTCGGTTCCCCCCCCCCCTCCGTGTGTGTGTGTGTGCCGGCAGATCCGCTAGATGGCACTCTGGTCGTGCTGCCGGCCGAGGCCCAGCGGCGGCTCGTGCAGCTGGTGTACTTCCTGCCCCGCCTGCCCGCCGGCCTGCTCGCCCGCCTCAGCCGCTGCTGCATCATGGGCAGGATGTCCTCCGACCTGGCCGCCACCCTCATCGGCATCCTCCACATGAGGTACCCGCGTCAACCGGGCTGCGAGCCGGCTTGGGGGGGGAAAGGGGCGGAGAAAACCAACCCACTCTGAGCGCGAACGCCTTCACCGGGCACCAACTTGGCTGCGGCTTTGCGCAGCGGAGTCAGTATAGCGGGCGGGGGTTGGCGCTGTGAAGAAAGTTAGTGCTTCTGCCAGCCTTCCAGCCTTTCACTCCCAGCCTGGCTTTACGTGACCGATCTTTCTCCCGGGCTTGCTAACAACTGCTACCTGTAACGCTGCATGCTACTGGGCACCCTCCACCCAGAGCGTTGCCACCGGTGGTCTCTGTTCTGCCCCTCATCGCAGCTTTTCCTTGTAAATACTCCGACCTGACGCTGTTTGTGGTGAAAAATACCCAACCAGTGCATGTTCTCATGTTCTGCTTTCTTTCCAGTTTTTAAAACTCGCTTGTCCTATAATCACTACACTTGCCTGGCAACTACGATTTGGCTGTTTAAGTATCTTGTTAGAAGTTGTTCACGCTCTTGTTGGTTTTTTGTCCTGGCTTGAAAGAGGGTCAGTGTGCCTGTGAGGTCAGGGAGCCAGGCTGCTGTCCCACTGAAGTGAGCCGAAGGCTGGCGGGGATTTCGCAAGGGCGTTTTGCTTTGCTGCTTCTAGAAAAAATACACTTGCTTTTCTCCATCGCTCAGTATCACTGAGCCTTGGATAAGTAAGCATGAATTATCTTAAAATGATTTTTTTTTTTCTTAATGCTTTTTGGAACTTAAACAGTATTTTGTAAAAATCAAAAATATGACACAACACAACGTACCGTCAGGTACAGCGATCTGTTCACGGTCCCGTCAGGTACAGCGATCTGTTCACGTTAGCTGCGTAACGTGAAGAAGGTCGCTAACGTATGACGTGATGGTGATGAAATTTATAATACCCTATGTATATTGCATCGCTACTGTAAAAATGAAATTCTGTCTAGTTTTGGGAAGGTGCACCTCAAATTTGATTTTTTGAAAGGAAAAGTTTTCTGCCACGTACTGGAAATGCAGCGGCAAACGATAAACCAATTCAAAGACAGTCACTGTAAGAAGTAAAGTCAGTAATAAGCACTGAGCTGCTTATTTTATTGTTAGAGCTCAGCGGATTTTCAGTGTGGGAGACTTTCATAGTAATAGTGTAACTGGTTTCTAAAGACTCTCAGAAAACTGCAGGTGGGCTGTGGGCATTTGATCCTTCTGGCAGAAGATGCCAGAGGCAGCTGGGGGCGGTGTTCTTACCAAAAGTGGGTTACGTCCTGACAACAGAGGAGGAGGAGCAACTTCTCATTTTTGTAGAGGTGCAAAGGACGTCTTTTGATTTTTAACTTGTGGCATTTGGAACAAATAGAAGTTGCTTTGGCCACTTAAGCGTGCAAAGGCAGAGAGAGAAGTAACAATTGATACTAACTTCTTAAGCACAGAGTCTGGCATGTGTTTTTCCTTGGAAAAGAAGTTGTGCAGTTAAGGAAACAGTAGTGGGTTTGCTAGATATGAACCTTAGCTGGGCTTTACGAGCTTCATAACCTGTCGGTGCTCACAGGATGCAGGAAGCAATTTACCGTTTCTTACCAGAAAAGCCAAGCTGGATTACTGTGTCCGGTTTCGTGGCTTGCTTTTGGATAACGATGTGGACAAACTGGATTGAGTTTGGGGGAGAGCAGACAAAGAATGGTAGTCTGTAAATTATGATAATGGGGAATGACTGACAAATTGGTCTTGTTAGGCAAATAAGGCTGGGAAGAAGGAGGCCTGTAACGGGAGAATGTGGTTTTAGCAGGATAAGGAATATAGACCTTAAATGTCAGAAAATGTTTGGTTTGAGTGGTAGCAAAATTTCCTAAAAGCAGGGATACATGCTGGAATAGGCTGTGCAGGAAGGGGATATAAATATGTGTAAAATCAGGTTGGACAAAAGTAAAGTAAAGGGAAGCAGAGGGACTAGGTAACTTCTGGTAATCATTTACAGCTCTTGCGATGCTTGGAGTTAAACGTGCAAGTTTTGGAAAGGAACGGTGTTACAACATGTCTGTAACGTCACAGTCCTGTGCCACAGTCTGGTTTCTGGGTCGCTTTCTGTAGTTTTAGTTTGTGCTAGTTTTGCGTAGAGAAACATGCGAGTCAGTCCGTCGGGAGAGATCGTTTATGAGTAAAGCCGATGATGTCAGTAGATGGCACTGTTTCTCTTCCAGTACCTGTTCTGTTCCGTGAGGGGGGGAGTTTTTATAAATTTCCTCTGTGCCACCTGCTTATCTGTCATGCTTTAAACAGATTGCTTTCAGGAGTGTCAGAGGCTCCCAGCTGTATTGGGTAATTGTCCTTAATTTCTTTAAAGGCCTTTATTTCTGCGTTATTCCTGACTGGCAGGGCATGTACGTGTTTACATGCGTCTGAGAATGCGCATACGTACCTGTGTATATTTGCCAGGGAGAAGCTACGTTAAGGTGGATTTGAGGGAGGACATACGGAGGATAATGAGGCTGTTGCAGTTATTCCAGGAACAGTCATTGTAAACTCCAGGAACTCATAGCTTTGTGTGTGTGTGTAAACGATAAAAGTAGACAGTAAATGTATCCAGATGGCTTGAACCACAGCCCTGTGATGATATCAGGCGGTAACATTAAATTATAATTATTGTGTGTTCACTTTTGGAATCTTTTGTTGATTAGAAATGAATTTTGAAGATATTAGCTAGTTTGCACTTCTTATTTCTGCAGTGGTGGAATGATTAGCCAGGTGGTCTGCAGGAGCCTGTTATGTAAGCCACGGTGGGCTCCGTGTGTTGAGAGTGAAGATGCTGACGGTATTTCCACGTATAAAGGGAAGGTTTCTCAGCCGGGGGGGTGTGATTTTCTATACTGTTCAATTGTTAGGATGGTTCCCGTCATGTTTTTGGGCTATATTCACTAAAGCTTTACCAGTTAGCACAGGTCGAGGACCCCTCTGAAAAGAGAGCTGAAAGGCAGCTGCCACATTCTGGATGCTGGTATGAACATGGCCAGGCTCACACTGATTGATCCCTGTGCCAAGGAACAAGTTGGTGCTGTTTGGGTCACTGGGACAGCTGCAGCTGGGGAGTCTCAGGTGAAACTGAGGGACGGAAGGTGTTGGTTTTGGCTCCATTTCCCTGCTGTTCTCCTCCAGTGCCTGCCTTGTGCCCACTGAGTGGGACCCGAGCCGTAAGTAACTTCACTAAATCCAGGCAGGTAGGGTTCTGAGAGATGGAAGCGTGCCAGGGTTTTGGGGTATAAATCTTTCTCCCCACTGCTGTTCAAACACAGGTGAGGAAAGGTGTAGGCCAGCATGAGCGAACAATCTGTGACTTCAGACTGAAAGAACTGAGAGGTAGTGGGCTTCTTGGAAGGAGAGGAATTCTCTGAGTTGGTCTCTGAGCTTCAGTATACGGAGACCAATAGTAGGGCATGGGAAGTATTTTAGGATATCTTTGCATCTAACCTACTGGGTGGGTTTCTCTGTGACCTGTAGGTGATGCTACTTTGACATATTAAGGCAAACCATTCATCTTGATGCAGTGTGCCACATTTCTTAAAGAACTAACTTCAGTTTTGTAATTCATGATTTAGTGGAATGTCTGGTAAATAATCAGATAGTCGTTCTGTGCTAATTAAAGATGCATGGTTTAAGCGTTGGGTGGGAACACGTACCGTTTGGCATGAGTGGACCTTGGAAATTCCAGCCTTAGCTTCATCTCGACTGTGGAATTCTGGTGATTCCTTGAGGATGTGGATACGGACAGTTTTCTCCAGGAAGCGAGGAAGTGTATTAATTGTTGATGGAACTAAGGTCATAAACTTCAGCAGTTTCATAGGGAGAGCTGGAAAGAATTTTTCAAATAATCCCCCAGCGCTATTCCCTACGTTTGTAGGGCAGATAGGCTGCTTCGGAATGGTCTTTCAAGGGCTAGTGATGCGTGTGCTTATTTTTAGAGTACTTTTTGGAACACTGGGTTTGAGGCATGTAAATGTATTCAATGTTATAAACTCACCTTCTTGCATATGGTAGATGATCTTGTTTGTCTAACAAAAGGGAGGTGTGCTGTTTACGTACCAAGGTCTGTACCCTAACGGTTGCAGAGGAACACCCTTTGTTAGGCTCGATGTTTTTGTTTGCTGCTACTTAGTGGCTTTGTGGTGATTGAATGTTTCTCTTTTTCCCTTCCCATCTGTATAAGGTAGGATGCTTAAGATGATTAATGTATGATCTGAGTACTTACTGTGATGTGTTCTATGAAATATGGATTAAGAAATCAAATACATAAACTAGGATGCTAGATTGCTGACTGTATGGGAAAAGTTCTCTGTCTCCTCTTAACGTGTCTTGAGGTACAAACAAGGAAAACCTTCGCAGTGTAGTTACATAAATGCAATTTATTTATGTGCCTTCTTTATGCATAATAGTGACGGGTGTTTTAGGATTTTTTTTATCCATTGGGACAGTGTGTCTGGAAATCATCTTGCTGTAATAGAGAATTGGACAGATAATATTTCACTGCCTAGATAAAAAACAATGGGAGTTAATTTATGGCATTTCTCTCTTGAAGCAGAGTGTCCATAAATGAGATCTGCAATGGCTTCAAACAGCCAGTTCTTATTCTTGTGGGGCTCTTTCCCTGCTGGGGTCTCACAAAGAGTTGTCGTCTCTCTTGCGGTAGAAAAGGAGAAGGGTGAGGACCACATAAATAAAAGCTGAGTACTCTCTCCCAGCGAGACATAAATTGTGTGGGAGTTCCTAGTTTTCACAGGTTTGAGATAACTTTGGGGGTAACTTGCGTTCTGCTTGTCGCAACTGTAAATGGACTCTTGCCTTAAGAGGTAGTGCCTTTAAAATACGCTGTTGCTTTCCAGACAGTAGCGAGGGAGCTCAGCTGGCGTCTCACCGAGCAGCCAGACAGGCTTCGTGGTTCCTGCTATCCTCAGGAATCTGGGGGTTAGAAAGAACTGGGATGGACGTTTTAATGTCCGTTTGGTAGAAGGTGTAAAGTTCTGTCTCCAAATACATTCCCCAGCGATGTTATAGGGTCGTAATAAAGTTTAAACTTTTCTGTAGACATTTTCTTTTTAAGTAAATACTATTTTTACTTTATTTAGTCACGCTCGTTATGTGACCTGCAACCTTTGACAGCATAGCTTGAGGAGGCACAGTGAGAATGCAAAATGTAGGTAACGAAAAGCCTATGTGCTACTTCCTTAAAGGCTTATTGACTGCATTATTGTAGGCAAGAAAAGCTTTATAGTCCCAAAAAGTATTTGCAAGCTGGAGAGAATGCGGAGAGCACATTGTAACCCGTTACTGTGAAAAACAACACTGATAGAGCAATTTGATTCTATGATTTGTGTAAGAGTTACTGTATCCCAGAATGGTTTGGGTTGGAAGGGGCCTTAAAGACCATCCAGTTCCAACCCCCCTGCCATGGGCAGGGACACCCTCCCCTAGACCAGGTTGCTCAAAGCCTCATCTAGCCTGGCCTTGAACACTGCCAGGGAGGGGGCACCCACAGCTTCTCTGGGCAACCTGTCCCAGTGCCTCACCACCCTCTCCGGGAAGAATTCCTTCCTGATATCCAATCTAAATCTCCCTGCTTTCAGTTTAAACCCATTACCCCTTGTCCTGTCACTACAGGCCCTTGTAAAAGGCACCACCCCCACAGCTTGAAGCATAGAAAATATTTCAGGACAGTATTTTTCAAAAGAAAGAGACAAAATTAAAAAATTAAAAAATAAATTTTAATTTATATTAATTTAATTAAAATAGGCTACATTTTATTTTTTTAAGTAGAAGGAGGGAACACTTTCAAGTCATTACAAATGGTACAATGGAAAGTCAGCTCAGTGCACCTTGGAGAGTAAGTCAGAAAGCATACGTGGATAGGAAGGTGTAGTAATTACGGATGGGGTTGCTAGGAAAAACGGAAGAACGCAAGGTCTGTGTTCACTGCGAAGTGCTTTTTCTGGCTGTATTTTCACACCCCTCAATTTAGACACAACAATGGCACGAGGAGAGTATTGAAAAGGTAAAGAACATGCTTAAAGCACCATTGCATATAAACTAAAAAGAAGAGGGTGGTTGCAAAATGCTGGCATGTCACTGAGGGTGGAGGGTAAAAGACTGATCTGCTTTCCTTGCTGCAGGATCAGAAAGGATCCATAGTTCTTGTGAATGGGATCCTAGGCTGGGTTATGGTGCATTCCTTTATCCACATCTGGTCAGCAAATGGCCTTTTCCTTGCTCACCATTATGTCAGGGTCTGGGACCCCAGAGCGGGAGAAGGCGAAGCTTGTACTAAAGGACATGGCCCTCGGAATTTGTCCCCAGGTGGTGGTTTGTAGTTTGATATCCCTAACCAAGGGGAAAGGAATTATATTGCGGCACTTAAAATTGCACCAGTCAGTAAATGCCGTTTGCTCATTAGTGAATGTTTCTTCCGATCTGTGCTCTCGTTTGTAATGTGGAAGCAATTCTTTTCTTCAGGCAACCTTTGCAGCCACAGAGCAAATGAGTAGCTGACAGGCTTACTTTTAACAATGCGTAGCTCAAATTGTTGTTTTCTTAAAATAGCGTTCATGGTTTTCCCCCAAATCCCTGGTAATTCCTTGCAGATGTTTGTTTGTATTTTGCCACATCTTCAAATGGAAACACTTGATCCTTCAAAAGAGATAATGAGAGTTAAAACAGAAACCTCACGCTAACAAACCGCTGCCTACGCATGGTATAACCTGTGAGAGGGAAGAGGAGATAAAGCCTCGTCACTTGCTCTCAGAGTTTACGTTCAGGACCTGTGCTAACTGGAGCTAAATTGGTGTGAATGATGAGATGGGAACAGGGTGAGACAAGTATTCCAAGTGCCGGGTTTGGGGTTTTTGGTTTTTTTTCTTTTTTCCCCCTTACCGATTTCAACATCGGTCTGTGACGGTCTTGGTTTTCTGTCTCTTCAAGAACTGGTGTGAAAACTGAGAGTGCTGATCCTTGTTAACCAAGTGACACGAAGCCGATTTGATGGAGTCGACGCAGGACCCAGAGTTCATCCTTTATTGCGGTTGCAAGCCGTTGCATTTCGGTGGGACAGAATTTTTTTTCATTAAAGCTAAAGAAGAATAAACCAAAGCTGGGAGAAATATTGGAGCAGGGGCTTTCTAGCGTTTTAACCCCCCTGTATCTTACAGTAGTGCAAGTACCTGCCTACACTGGGGGAACACGTGTTATGTTTTTCGTACACAAAGGTGCAACAGCCCTGGTGTGGTACTGCACGTGGTTTTGCTGCTGCCGGTGTATAGTGTTGTTTATACACGCAGGGTTCCCGAGAATGAGAGTGTTTGGGATGTATTGTAACATACTCGCCAAGCTCTCCAGAACAGCGAATTCCATACTTGCTCCATTGCCTCCTGTTTGACGGCTGGTTTTACCTGTTAGCGCCACTTGAAATGTCTCCCAGACAACGCTGCTTTCTGCTAGGTGTCTGTGTACAACATGTGACGAGGGTTATAGTGTCCTCACACCTCCGTGGTCCTGGGTTGTGTAGGAAAACTCAGCCCTGTGTCACACAGTGGAAAACAGCTGCTTTATGATCTTTGGTCACAGCGTGATTACTCTGACTGTTGTGGAAGAACCACTTTGCTTCCCAAGGCCTTAACTGACCTCCTGGATAGGTAAAAAGAGCTGCTCAACTTTATCCTGACGAGCTGCACCTTCTGTTGTGCATCTGAAACGTGGTGGGGTGTCATCTTCAGGCTGTAGGTTGATGAACGGGCTGAATAGCTTTGGCAAGGAGGAAGAAAAAAAAGAGGGTAGACTTGATTCACTGTATGCTGCTGCTGTACCAGGTACTTTGGCATCCTAAATCATGGGAATGTTGTTAGTGGAGTTGGTCATCTCCCTCTCTGGGTTGTTCCAGGGCAGGCTGTACCGCCCCGTGCCAGCACAGATCTTGTGAACCTCCGGTGACGTCTGTCTTCCACTGTATGAGCTCAGTTAGCTCTACCCACCGTTTCCTACCGTTGAACCAGTTATCTCTTGATGTAAGGGCCTTCGTTCCTACGCTGTAGCTGCTTAGTTTTCTGGAATTCTTTTTCCAAAGAATTACAGGGTCTTACGTATTCATGCGCACCTACCCCTTACGAAGATTTCCAGATGGTACGAAAGGCAAAAATCCCTTTTTTTCAGAAACCAATCTGTCCCCAAGCACAACCCAGGCATTCAGGTGCCTCGTTTTATCCATCCTTACAGTGTGTATTACTGCGTGTCCTGTGCCTAGTGCAGGCGTTGAAGTTACGGACCTCAGTGATGTGGAACTTGCTTTTAAAAACAAACCAAAGAAACCGAAAAAACCCCAAAACGTCACCATATTTGCCGCTCCACAGCCTGTAGGTGTGAGGGAAGTTCTCGAATGGCAGGTTGCTCGCAGGCGGTAGTTCAGTTCATCCTTGCCTTCCCTTGGAGTTCCTTTGCGTGGTGAATGCCAGCTCATCCCTCTAATTCCCTTCTGTTTTGCCGAGTTCCGTAATACATTGTGTAGCTGCTGGAAGTTTACAGCAGGTCTTGAAGGTTCTGGGATGGGAACCAGCTCAGTTTCTTCTCTGATGATCAGAGGTGGGCAGAATTCCTGGCGCTCCTGTCCTACAGCCCCATCTTGCCTGAGTGCCGCTCTCGCGCTGTTGTCTGCTGGGTGTACAGAATCTTGGGAGTTTTCCGCTCCTGGTGCGTTTGAAGGACAATTCATTAGTAGCATCCCAGGGGTTAAAGCGCTTGCTGAGGATGCAGAATACAGGGATTCACTGCTTTTATCTGTGAGGGGGAGGTTGGTTTCCTATTTCTGAACACGGTGACTTAGTCATTGAACTGATTTGAGGAGGTGTACTTAATTTAATAATATATTAATAAACTTTATTAATTTTTCACTGAGTTGAGGCCTGGAATGCAGTTAGGATTTTTCAGGAAATGAGTTAGCTGGTGGCTGTGCCTATGAATATGTACATGTTCCATGTGGAACAGAAGTATCAGTGGAAGAAACAGAGGGAAAGCTCCTTTTAGAATGATTTTATAACCTAGAATTAAAAAACCCAAACAGCTGTGGGAGGCCTTGGTTTAAATCTGTGATCAGTGGTAAATTAAAAATGGGATCACCTACCACAGTCCGAAGTTGTTAGGTCGCTCAGGTTCTTCTCTTGCAAACGTTTAAATAATTCTGTAAAGCTTCAGGAACACCCTGTGCTGGAACGTTCTCCATTGTGGCGATGGAAGCGCCTTCCTGGAAGGTGAAAGAATTGGATTTTTGTTTCTTTGAAGAGAAACCCCAGACCTTTGATCTTATGCTGCTCGAGTTCTGTAACCCTCGCGCTTAGGAACAGAAGGGTGATAGTATCAATGCCTCAGAAGATCTGTGAGTCTTCCATTTGCCTTTTTTTTTGTTCTTCTGCTTTAAAAACACTGAAGGCTGAACTCAGATTATTTCTTTTTCAGATCCATTGCACCTTTTTTCAATTTTATTGCTGAAAAAAAACCAACAAAAAATCCAAACCCAACCAAATCGTAAGCAAAACTTGCTGTGCTTGCTGAGTGCGTTGCTGTCTGAGTTGGAGTTTGAGCGGTGTGTTTTACAGGAGGACAAGTGGAAGGGTAATTTCTAAGCTGAGTGCAGCAAGGTTCATCAGAGTTCTTCTACCAGAGGCCTCTAAATTACCCAGGGGCTCCTTAGGAGTACGTGAGTCAAACCCAACACCTTAAACCTGAACCAGAAATCAATTGGTCGCTGCTTTAGGTCAGGAGGCACAAGGATAATAGCCTGTAGTGGAGAAAGATCCACTTGTGCACAAACAGCAGTTGTTTTGTTTTGCAGCTCCGTGATACAGCCCAACCTGAAAATTACAGTGTGAGCAAAACCAGCGAGGTCCGTCTGGGGTTAAAAGGAGAGTCAGCGTCCAGCGATCAAAGGAACGCATGGCACAGTTGCTGTGACTGAGAAATATTCGCTAGGCTGATGGCAAGAGAAGCAGTGATTTTTTTTACTTCTTTAAGTTAATTAGATTCAGCTTTTCTTTTAAAAAGCGTACAGAGCAGGTTACCTAAAGGTGCAGTTCTAAACCTCAGCAGAGAGGTTCCAGTGGGAGAGCTGGTAACCTTATGGAAATTACAACACGTAATTCATCATAGATAATGCGGGTTTGGACTAGCTGACTGGAGAGGTCTCGCTCATATGCAAGTTGATAACAGGTTCCCATTGACAGTAAAAATTTATTCAAAAAAGGGAGGTTATAATATGCTTATTACCCCTCTTCCACCTATAAATCAGATTTTTTTCTTTAGTTAAGTGTCTAACATGTAATTTACAACCGTCTTGAACATATTTTAAAAGGGCACATAGTTCTTCATTATCCATGGTAGTCTTTATTTCGAAAACCTTAGTTTAGTATATTGTTTTTAATGTATTTGTAATGTATCAGCATCCCTCCTAGAACTGAGTCTCTCTTTGTTCTGCGTTCTTTATTGCTGATTTCCTTGAACACGAACCTCAAAATTGAGCGGCTTTAAGTACGTTATAGACATTTGAGTTCTAAGGGACTTGAGGCATTGACAACTGGTTAGACTTGTATTTAAACAAACCTCTGTGCTGTCATGCTCTTCTGCTTGTATTTGCAGTGTCAGTGAGACATTGTTCTTGGTCTTAATTTGTTAGGATGTATCTGTGAGATCCTTATCTGGTCTTGGATTACATGATCTCATGCTATTTTTCCAACCTGCGCTCCGTATCGAGTGCGTCATGCTCGCTGCAGGAGTGTTTACACAATGTTATGCTTTGTCCCTGTTGCCGCAGAAGGCTCCATGCTTGTCTCTTGTGTTACGTCCCACCTGGAGAACAAAGTGATTCCCCCTGCCCATGGAATTTTGCATTGTGCTCAGGTATGTTCACAGCGACAGGAGATGAGGAAGTGGTATTTTCCCAACGTACCGCTGAGGAACCGAAGCAAGGAAAAGGTGCGGACAGACGTACATAGAAACACCTGCAGACTTTAGGAATTTGGTATGAAACACTTGGGCACTGATTTTTCAGAATATTTAGCGTTTTCTATCTGGAAATGTTCGACTTCCGTGTCACTGTAGGTGCTAGTGGTGCAGCAGCGATCGGATGGGTCCGTGTGCTGCTCCGTAAGGTACATGAAGCTGTATCGCTCCAGAGCTCTTCCTGCTCTTTTAGTCTTTTACTCAGTGTTGAAGTGCTGCAGGGCTGGCGATAACTAGCAGGAAGAAAGGATGAGAGGTGCCTCCGCTATGAATAATGTGGGATTTTTCTGTCTAAAAATAAATTAATACCTCATCTGATGATAACTTGGAGAAATGTGTTGCCACTGACCTCCTGTCCTCCAGCATAAAAAAGGTATTTATCTAGCACCTCACAGAACGTCTGCGATACAGATAGGAGGGTGATCTGTCTAACACCCACAACCTATTTCTTTACCTGGATTTGTGAGCTAATCCTTTCTTCTACTGTTTTTTAACCATCTCATGCCTCATACACTGTGTGTGTTACAGATGATGCAATACATAAGGCAGGAACCAGTCAGGCTGTGGTATCCTTCGTTGCATAATCCTGATGGATCCATTCATCCATGATTTCAATGAGGGGTTGTTTTTGGGTTTAGGGAACGTATGAACCCAATATTACCGTGCTGTAAGGCACAAAGAGGCCAAGCTGAAGATGACCGGCAACTTGCTCTGTCGCTAAATTGAAGGCTACATTATTTTTAACCTTAATGCCTTCTTAACACTGAGGCTTCTTTTTGTATCTGTAATAGCTTTCACTTCTTAAAAGTAAACTGCAACTGAATTCGGGGATCTTGGGTTTGTGCGTGAGTGTCTCGGCGTAGCTCTGCTCGCAGATGAGTCTTAAAACCACTTAATAGCTCTGTCAAGGGTTTGCGCCTTACGCTGCCTCCATGTCCCGGGCAGAACAGCAGCGACTCTCTGCTCCCTCTTACGTCCGCGCCAGCGGCACTCGGCTTGGCATGCTGTTAGGATGCTCGAGATGCTTGTCCTGTGCTGCGAGGGCGCAGATAGTCAAATGTGGGTAGAAAACTAAAACCGCTGAAGTGTTGGAAAAATTTCCAGACGTTTAGCAGTAAGAGTCATTTTTTTCCAAATCCTTTCTCACGTCCAGGGGTGTCCTGAACCTATTGCAGTGAATCTGAGTTCAGTTCAGTCTCTTTGGAGCGTGTTTAATGGTGTTGCATCCACCGATCCTACTGGGAGGAATTCAACACGTCTGCTAACTGTTGCGTGGAAAAATATTTCTATATTTTATTATTTTAAACCACTTTGCAGCTTGTCATCGGATATATCTCTCCCAACCTTTTTGCATTCCCACCATTTTGCTCAGTGATTGCATCACAGTTTGAATGTCTGTGTCCAGTAGGTCCTAAATTCTCCTGAATCTCTCCTCATGCTCCCCAAGGCTTATGTTGGTGTAACGAGTGACCTCAAGTCTGACCCCACGGTCCCTCTGTGTTGAATTCAGGCAGCTGCTTCACCCTGTGCTGAACGGGACATGAGCTTCCTTCTCTCTTCTGCTGCATGGGTCTAACTCTTGTGTGGATACGCAGGATCTCTGGGGAGATAGGTTGCAAGACCTCTTGCTGCTTTAGTTGAGCGTGTATGAAATCTCTTTGCTGCTGCCATGAATCGGACTGGGACCTCCTTGGAAGGAGGGAAGGAATTCTCCTTTCTCCTGGGAGTAGACTACGGGCCGTGGCCCAAGGGGTTTGTCTCGGGAGAGCTCGGCATCGGCAGCCTTACGAACAGACGGAGGTTGAAAGAGTACAGGTTAAGCAGAGGAAGCAGTGAGCCAGACCTCAGAGGAGGACCAAAGGCCTCCTACAAACTCAGAGGGACCATGCAGAGCTGCCTGCGCCGCTAGGTTGCCTGGAAATAAGGATTTGCCATTAAGGATATGATGTGAAGTGGGATCTTTATTTAATAAAGCCTTTCTTTGCTCTCTCTCACCTAGCTGTGATTTTTCTCCCCTCCCCCCCCCCCCCCCCCCCCCCCCATATTATGCTGTGTGCTAGTCTGATTAAATCCTGAATTTTTTTTCTTTAATTTAAAGAAATTCTGAAATTCCTTTTTTCCTTTCTTTTTGAGTAGCTCCAGACGTGCATATCCTAGCTGTTGCTTTTGTGGATGGGTTTTCATGGGGTGGCAGAATGCATAAGCCTGGCACAAAGGTACTCTAAATTTGGTTTGGGTTTTTTTTGCTCCCAAAACATGGAGCTCTTAAAAAAAAAAAAAGGTGAAAAAACAGCTTTCCAGAATTTTGTTACCCATGAACTAAGCCATTTTGGCTGTTAGCAGAGAGAAATAAGGAAAAGAAGCGATCAGAGGCAGATAGTTGGCTTGGAAAATTGCATTCAGAAGCTCTCAAGTTTTGCGAGATTGTAAGAGCAGAAAGCAGCCTTCTCTTATGGCAAAGATCTGGAGTCCGCAGTGCACGTGCCAAGAGCAGCGTACAAGTAAATTTGAATAATACGCATTGCGCATAGTGTGACGTAGGCCTGAGCTGCAGCCTTTTGTGGAAAGCACGTGTGCAGTGTACTTGTTCCCAGCTCCTGGCTTTCTCCTTGTTCTGCACGGATGCATGGGCAAGATGCTACCATTAGGTGGTCAGTGGTGTCTGTCTGCTCCGAGTTCCCACAGGCATGTAGGGCTTCTGATTTGAGAAACAAAAGTAGGCTGGTGCTCCACGACACAGCCCCACGCTGGATACTGTGAAGAAAATTAACTCTATCCCAGCCAAAACTAGCGTGTTCTTCACCCCTTATTCCATACCATTTACATCATGCTCGGGTCCCACACTGTGCAATACATCCTCCTTTCCCCCCACCCCCTTCCCAGCCTTTGACATAACACACAGGTACCATTCCTTAGTCTGTGGACCACCCCTGTAAAATGTCTGCAAGACACTTGCAGAGGAGGCCACGCAGATGCTCAGGGGGCTGGAGCCCCTCTGCTATGGGGACAGGCTGAGAGAGTTGGGCTTGTTCAGCCTGGAGAAGAGAAGGCTCCGGGGAGACCTTAGAGCACCTTCCAGTACCTGAAGGGGCTACAAGGAAGCTGGGGGGTAGTATTTACAGGGGCCTGTGGTGACAGGACAAGAGATAATGGGTTTAAACTGAAAGTGGGGAGATTTAGATTGGATATCAGGAAGAAGTTCTTCCCGGAGAGGGTGGTGAGGCACAGGAACAGGTTGCCCAGAGAAGCTGTGGGTGCCCCATCCCTGGCAGTGTTCAAGGCCAGGCTGGATGGGGCTTTGAGCAACCTGGTCTAGTGGAGGGTGTCCCTGCCCATGGCAGGGGGGGTTGATCTTTAAGGTCCCTTCCAAACCAAAGTATTCTATGATTCTATGTCCCTAAACACCTCAAAATATCCATGAAGTTCATTAGTCCATGACTCGGGGCTCCATCTGTTCTGGTGGTCACTCAGGAGGGGGAGGGTGTTGTGTGGAGTTAGCGGACACCAGCGCCAGCTCAGGTCGGGTCACTGCACTTGGGCTGCTTCCTGGAAGGCTGGTCCCCCGTTGGTGTGGGTGGTTCCTGCTCTGGTAATTCCTATAATGACTTCTATCGAATAAGGGAAATCAAGCTCATTAACTGTGTGTTGGCTGTCATTGCTGTACAAAAAGTTATACCAGTGTTTATAAGAAGTTGCGATCTCGGTGATTGAACCAAGTTAACAACCTCAGCCCGTGTCGGGGTACAAAGTTCAGTGTTACTTGTCTTGAAAAGAGCAAGTTCTGGTTTTGAAGGTATTGAAAATGCCGTTCTAACAACGGGAGTTAGAAACAGGAATGCTACAATTAACAGTTCAGTCATGCTAATTGATTGTATATTGCAGGTAGGTTGTGAATTCTTAATTATATGGTTTTTAATAAACTATCTGCTATTGGTTTTGTGTAGATCATCCTTTGCAGGCTGGAAGTGCCAAGTGCAGGATAATTCAGTGAATGATGTGGACTATTTCAGCTTCTTGTTTTCAACCCTTATAGGTAATCCATGTGAATGTTATAATTCAGAATTAACACAATGGAATCTGTTTTGATAGTCAATTACTGGGTTTAATTTAGAATAAATGGTGTAGTAAGTGCTTCCTGAAAGTAATTCTGATCTTGTTACGTGTTTTTGATATGAGATACCTTTTTTTTTTTTCCCCCTCTTGATCTGATTTTTGACACCCTGTTTTTACACTTTGTCGTTTGGGCTGAATATTTGCATATTTTTTGTCTTCATTCTAGTATTTTTCTTTGGAAAGTCTGAGGAAAACGTAAATTCAGCCTACAACATGAACAACGTTTTTTTTCCTAGATTTAGGTAAATGCCTTTTATTGGCAGGTAACGATACAAACGAGTGCCCCTGGGATTTCCTGTGGGCATGCTCACGCTATTAAAAACATTCCGTTGGAATAAAGTAAGCAAAGTAGCGTTGAAGGGAACTGCCCAAGGTCGGCACGTGAGCAGAATTACTTCCAATACTATATTCTTACTCGGATATAAAAATAATTATTTTCTGTGGTGATGCAACTTTGGGAAATTACAGTGGGTCAAATGGCATCTCATTACTGAGAAGTATCTTCCAGTAACTTGTCTGGTGGTAAAAGTAAAGTGTGTTTTCTTCATCACCACAGCCATTCATAACGTTCAACTACTTTGCTTTCAAAAATTACCCTTTTCTCCTAAAACAGTCAAGGGAGTTGTACTGCTAACTGAGAAGACGAAAGCAAACCCCAAGTGACTGTTTCGGAGCGCTGGTCCCGTTTTACCAAAACATTTAATACCTGGCTAGAAATAATTAGCCGAATGATTTATTATTTTTCAACCCTGCGGCCATGTTAAAAGGTTGCTGAGTTACTGTGAGCACATGGTGAACTGCCGTGCATTATACCTGTCTTTTTAATCATTTTTAGAGATACACATGTTTAAAATCACAATACGCTGACCTCTTCCGGGGTATTTTGTTTAATTTTTTGATCGTTCAAATGGGTATGCCATTGATTTTTCAAATATACTTGTTGTCTTTCAGAAGTCAGAATATGTATTTTGAAATACTTAATTTAAAACAGCAAGCAGGAGCTTTTAACACAAAAAGATGTTTTGCAGACGTAATTTAAAAGACAGTTGTTGTCAGAGATGCTGCTGAAGTCGAACAGTGCTTGGCTTGTTTTGTGATACTGTTGTACTGCTGCTTTTTCTCTAGGGTTTTCAAGAGAGGAGTTGACTAGTCTCCAGGGCATTAGAGGAAAACCACACATTAGCCAGACGCAGCTCTCACCTGTCCGTCTTTACCTAACTGATCTGGACCAGTTCTTACACCACTGGGCTGTGACAGAGGTAAATACATCAACGGTAATTCGAACCGACAGCGTGCACGCTCCGGGCGCGCTCCGTCCCTTTTCCGCAGGGGCCTGAGTCTTGTTGTGAGTCGAGTTGAAAAAAAAAAAAAAAAAGAATGAAAATTATAATAGCTGTCCAACAGCCAGTGTTTCTGACAGCCACCAGATAATGTTTTGAAGGAACGGGAATGTTCAGACATGTAGGATGCAAAACAATATTCGTGGAAAAATGGGTGGAAGCCTTGGTGGGAAATTCTTAAACACTAATAAGATTGAGACCAGCGATATGTTTTTGGCTTCCAGAAATAAATTAATTGTAAAAGTACTAATTCTAAAGAGTTTTGTTTGAGAGTAAATTCCACCGTTAATCAAAAAGCACTCATTAAATGAGATTTTTCACTTGGAAGTAATACTAGGTTGGACTGGTCATTGCTCAGGATAACTTCTGATGCTTACTCATCAAAATCTACTGAGACTAGAAACTTCACTGTGAATTCAGTCCCTGCTTGTAAGATCTGGAAGCTTAATGTTGTTGTTGGTTCTAAAGGGGATCCGATCCGAGCCACCGGATTTTATTCAGAACAGGCGCCTTAGGCTTCATTCTGGCTCAAGTCTTTCACTGCTTAGCTCACCAGAAACCACTTGAAGTTCTGAAATCATGTTTTAGTGACACGCCAGTTTGACAGTATGTATGAAATCTCTGCCGTAAATACAGGAAAAAAGAGCGTAACAAGGTTTTTAGTTGTATAATTTCTTCTGAGTGATTTTGTGGCACTCTTTCTGGTTCAAGAAAGCAGTATAGTAGGTTTTTCTCTTCTAAATTCATAAAGTTTAAGTGATAATCTACTGAAACTAACGGTATTCCGAAGCGCATGTTGAATGTCTGCTGTTACCTACTGAGAAGTATTTTAAGCGAAGCTGCCGCGTGGTACCACGACTGACCCACATCTCCAGGTGCCCTCCCTTCAGCCAGTTGGCCAGTGGAGCAGCAGCTGAACGTTTGGAGTTCTTTTCACTTTGTCGCTTCTGGGCAGTAACGAAGCTTTTGCTCACCACAGCTCCTTTCTCCAGCACTGAATGCCTGGAGTGCTTTTCCTCCCTGTCCTGCACAGAACTGTTCCGCTCTGAGTGCCCCGGAGGGGTTACTTGTTTCTCGGAGAGTCAGCGTAATCCCATACAGCATCTGAAGGAGTTATATATCCTTTACCTCTTGTGTCTTCTCCTTCCTCTGTTTGCTGCTCTTCCACAAATCCATCAAAGCTGGTTGAGAAACTACGCAATAGGAGCACTTTCCCTTGGGGACACTGAAGCAGTTTGATTGCAGATAGTTCGTTTGTGCCTTTGGTTCCTGGTTGCAGGTTGGATCTGCTTCTCCTGCCACAACCTTTTCACTGTTTTGGTGCCATTGAGGAGAGTCAGTGTTTTCGGGAACCTGAGACTTGTTTTTGTTACGGTAACTGTTGTCGGGAAGGGTGCCAGGTGTGCTCTCGGGTTCTCAGAAGGGGATGGCAGTCCTTAGGCAAAGAGCTGGATATCCCGGGTCAGTGATGACAGGGGGTTTGGACATCCTGGGGAGCGTTGCACTGCTTCTGCACTCACGTTTCAGGCTGATGTCTCTTCTGGAGGCTAAGTTGTGAAGGAGAGAATAGGAACAACAATCCCGCGCGTCAGAAATCAGCGTGGAGAGCCGGGAGACCTTCTAGACCCACCTCGTTTTGTAGACTCTTCACCAAAGGGAGTTGTGGACTGCCGCTTACAGCTCAGAGCTTGGGAAGGAGATGGGAGGCTTTTCCTTGTAAGCGTGTTCGTGATGGTGGAGTTTCTGCTGAACCGGGTTATATCGGATACACCTGGGATGTGAGCAGGGACTGTCGGCAAGGCTTGATGAAGGGCAGATTGTGCTCAACCAACCCTTCCGCAACAAGGCGACCAGCTCGGTGGGTGCAGGGAGAGCAGCTTGACTCGATTAAGGTTTTTGGTGCTGTAGCCCATAATATTCTCGTTGGGATGCTGCCAAAGAGTGGCGTACGTAGACAGAGAGGTGGATTGAGAGCTGCCTGAGCAGCCTGGCCAGTGGGTCGTGATCAGTGGTGCGAAGTCCAGCTGGAGGCAAGTCGCTGGTGGTGCTCACCAGGGATCCGCACTGGGGCCAGTATTTTCTAACCTTCGTTAATGACCTGAGTGCACCCTCAGCAAGTTCGCAGATGGATTGGGTGAAAGACCAACGGTTGTGCTGCCGTTCAGCGGGATATGGACAGGCTGGAGAACCGGGCAGAGAGGAACCTCACCAAGTTCAGTAAAGGGAAGTGCAGGTTCCTGCACCTGGGGAGGAATAACCTCAGGCACCAATGCCTGGAGGCTGACCAGCAGGAACGCAGCTCTGCAGAGAAGGACCTCGAGCTTCTGGTGGACAACAATGCGCCCTCGTGGCAAAAGAAGCGCAGCAGCATTGCAGGCTGCACGAGGGGGAGTGTTGCCAGTAGGTCGAGAGAGGTGATCACCCTTCTTCTCCACTCAGCGCTGGTGAGGTCACAGATGAAGTACCACGTCCAGTCTTGGGCTCCCCAGTAGGAGGGAGATGTGGATGTACCGGAGCATCTTTCATGTGAGACGATGCTGAGAGAGCTGGGTCTGTTGAACCTGGACAAGAGAAGGCTCGGGGGGATCTTACCAATGTGTGTCGATATCTGATGGGAGGGAACGAAGAGGATGGGGTCAGACTCTTCCCAGTAGTGCTCAGTGACAGGATAGGAGGGCACAAATTAAAACACGTCAAGTTCCATCTAAACACACAAACTTCTTCACAGTGAGGGTGGTCAGACGTGAGCGAGTAGGCTGGAGACATCAGGGTTCCTCTCTGTGGGCACGCTCAAAACCAGGCTGGACACAGTGCTGGGCGACCTGCTCCAGCTGACTGCTTGAGCAGGAGCATTGGGCTACAGGAACTTGGGGGGTCCCTCCCAACTTCAGCGATTCTTTGAAAAGTTCTTCTCTTGACAAGCCAACTTCTGTTTCACCATCGACAAATCTTTTCCCTACTATTTTGGGGTTTAGAGCCTAGCGACATTCCCCGCATGGGGAGATTTTGGGTTTTATTTGGTAGTTTTACGTTTGCATATGATATGGCAGTCAAACTGTTCCTGTTAAATGCTTGCCCGAAGGACTGGTGGTATTGCAGTGCTGTTCAGGGTGTTCCCCCCAGAATTGCCTTTTATTGTCTCCATGGAAGTTGTGGACAGAAAAGTAGGGGCACCTCGTCGGTAGCTTTCTTTCCTGCTAGGAAAAAAAAAAGACGATATTCTTTCCTCTTGCCTCTGATCTGGTAAAGAACGGTCTCTGGGTACACTGTGTTCCAAGTATCTTTGCTTTTACAAAGAGGAGAGGTCGGGGTTAAGGCAGCAACGTCCCTTTATGAATCACAGGATGCCATTTGTTTTTCACTCGGCTGGTTTTGATTTCAGATGCCATCCTAGAGATGGTAAGTGATGAATAAACAAAACTATGCTGGCCTTACCACTTAAAAGCCTACCATCTGATTTATCTTAGATGACTCTCTTCTGTGTTTAAGTATCTAATACAGGCCTGCCTTCATTACGTTCTCTGCGTTTTCTCTTTTCCTTGCTGAGTACTCAAACACGTTGACCCATACTCTATTTCATGTTCAGTTTGTAAAGAAAACATTCTGGGGACTGTGGTCCATTAAAACCTTGGGATTTGGAGGCTGGACCACTGAAAAAATGAAATAAATCCTGGCTTGGGAAAAACCTTTCAGTTGGAGATTTGCCACAAGTTGCACAGGAAGAGTTGCTGTGGATAGAGCAAGTACTTTCCACCAGCTACTCTCAGTGGAAACCAAACCAAACAGCAACCGAACCCCGCAAAGCCCGGAGCTGCGGCCTCTGGGGAGAAGAACGTAGCCAGGAAATCCTGAGGCTCTTCTAGGATGTCTTGAAAGCGCGTGACATGACGGCTCTGCGTGCGTCGGGTCTGAGGGAGGTTTGGAGGCCGCTCTCTTCCAAGTGGCCGTAGTTCGAGGCGTGACACAGTTTCGGAATCGAAATGTTGTTAGCTGTGACAGAAAACTGTTTAACCAAGGAAGTGCCACGGGAAACCATAAACCCCAGCTTGAATTAGACACGCTTTCGGTGGAACTGAGCAGAGCGGCGCAGCTTCTGAACGCGGAATCTTTCGTGCTCTCCCTGGCTGGGTCGGGACGTTTATGGTGACGCTGTAGCGGTAAGCAAAACATCTGTAGTAATTTTAAATGGCTAGTAAGTGCCCCGTTGGCTGCAGAGGCTGTTCAGGCCTCTACTTTATCTTGAGAGGTGTTCATTTGACAGCGTTCTCCTCGTGTAGTTGTAGTAGGAAAAATACTTCCTTGTGGATGCAACTAAATAAGGAACTGACGGAATTAGGATTTGACAGCCTGGTTTCCTATGAATAAATGAGACTAGTCATCAGATTCTTATTATTAGTCCATCCATCTTCCTCTTTCTTCTCTTCCGCCACTAGTTTTGTCTAAACCATCGGCTAGTTTTTGGCTCTCTGCTAAAAGAATAACGTTGCAACTACTAGTTGCCCACAGTTTTATGAAAACAATCGGGTGGAAGAGAAAAAAAAAACCTCCGGAGAAGAGCACTAGGCAGTTTAACGCTCCGTTTCTGCCTCCTGCGTGGCAGCAGCCGGCTGGCCAGCCTGCATGTGCGTCGCCCTGCACCCGGCTCTGCAGGTTATGGGCAGGAGCAGCTGGCGTTGCGGCGCTGAAGAAGCGGAAGGGCAAGGGATGAAGGGTCCCAGGCGTGAATCTGTCGGAGGCTGGTTGGCCGCTTTGCTCCCCGCTCGGCCTTGTTTTCAAATCCAGAGGAAGGCAGCCCCCGCTTTCTGTCGCTAGCCAGCGGTACTGTGCGCGAGGAGCGGTGGTGAACTGTCAGGGGGAAGGTAGCGTGCAACGTGCGCGTGCCAGGGGCGCGGAGGAGGAAAAGGTGTGCCTCCGGAGGAAGAGCAGGTTGTGTGCGGGGAAAAGAATGACTCGGGGCGTTTTCAAATGGCAGTTTGGGCTTTTGGAGTGTTTCTGCAACCAGCGCGCTCGGTAGCATTTGGCTAATCGTGATTGATGAGAAGGCCAAACAAATGCCCTTCTGGCAGGAACTGGCGCTTTCCAGCCATTTGTAACAGAAGCAGTTTTGCGATGGACACTGTTTGTAACGCTTTTTGACTAGAGAGTGGCAATCGCTGCCGTGGAAATCTGAAGCCGTGGTATTTTTTCGTGGAAGCTTTTCGGTAACGGTGATTTTTTTTTTCACTTCAGGAGCAGCGTTCAAGGAAGGTGTCCCTTTAAATGCTGCTTTGCATAGCTGTAAGGGTTAATCTTCGTATTCTGTCAGAAAGGTTGGTTGAATGCGGAAACCTTGATGCCTTTTTCGCGAGCAAATCCTGCTTAAAATGCCTCCCACCTTATTAAAGCCAATTATTTAAACTCGTATCGCTGTAGCTGAAATAGGTGGGGCTCCAGAACGAACGGCTGCAGCCTTAGGGAAGAGGCTTCGGTTTTCGCTCGTTTGAACTGTGCCTGTAGTGTTTGTCGGCGACGTCGTTCGCTGCCCCGTCACTGAATTGTTCTGCCGGCATCAGGCGAAATAGCGCCAACAGAAACGAGCAGGTTAACGCGGTAACCCCGCGCGCAGGGTAATTTCTCTTGTAACCTTCGATGCTTGCGACACTCAGACGTTTGGGCGGGGGGAAAGCAAATGATAATATGAAGGTTCTGCTCCGAGCCGAGGTTCTGGAGTTACACTGGGCACGTGGCTGACTTGAAGAAATGATATAAATAAATGTAATGCCTTCTAAAAAGAATAGAGCTCTTTTTAAAAGGCTTCTTCTGTAATTTTCTTAACACATAAAACTTAAAAAAATCCCCAAACAACTCAAAAAAAGCCCAACCTAAACCCAAATTCCCAGAAAGCCGAACTGATCTTCAGGCCAGTGCCGCGTTGTACCTGCATCTCGTGCTTCCTAGCCTACCTTGCGGCATCTTGCAGCTGGGAGCTCCCGCGTTGCTGCGTGTGTGAACTGACATCTCCGTGGTTAGCGAGCTCCTGCCTTGGAACACCTAAACTGAACCCGCTCGGAGACAGACTCTGTGGGATGAGAGCCGCCTTCCCAGGTGTTTTCAAGTCTCCCTGTTCGGGGAAGGGACATGCAGATGAATCTGGGCACTGGCACACGGGATGTTCCTTTGGCCGTCCCACACGTGGTGCAACAAAGAGGCATCCTCGAGAAGGAGTAGTGGGCTGCGGTGACGTTGTGGGGCTGTGAAAGAAGGGCTTATTGTGGCTGAAAGAGGATGAAACAGAAACTCCTCAGGTACAAAAGCTGTTTCTGGGTGTCCTTTCTTTGAGTTGTGTTAGTAAGGTGGCTCTGCGAAGCGAGCCAGACCTGTCCGCTTTTCAGGCACGGCTGTTCCCGGCTAGCACTTCAGCTGGCGAGCACAAACCCTGGTCTTGCTGATGAAAGAGTAATGTTCTCAGAAGCACCCAGCCCTCGGTGCGGCAGGAGGATTGTCTCTGGCCTGTGGTTCTCTGCCTCCCGGCACCGAACCTTGCTGGTACCCAGATTTAAACACATGATCAGAGTGTTGCGCAGGAGGTGAGCAAGGTCTTTCTCCACTTCTGACACTGCAGCTGCGTCCCCAGCTCTCTCTCGCTACAGGCAGCGTAGGTGGGACACAGTTCAGACAGCTGACCCAGACTGACCAAGGAAGTGTCTCATTCCATAGTACGTCATGCTCGGGGCATAGGCGAGGAGGGGGTCCAGGAGCCATTACTCTCTCTCTTTCTCTCTTGCTCTTTTACTCCTGTACATTTGCTAACACTCTCCCTAACTCCCGCGTTAGCTGCTTTGTAACTCCTGTGCTGGCTTTGGTGAGGGAGTTGGTGGGTTTGTTTAGGTTTCCCGGTTGTGCTATTGCTGACAGGGCTCGCTTAGAACCTGCTGCAATAACTCTTGGGCCTTGGCCCTCTGGCTGCAGCCCTTGGGCTGTGGTGGCTCTCAGGCTGCAGCTCTCGGGCTCTCTGGGTCTGACTCTCACTTCTCAGCACCTGGTTGTGCATTGGCCAGTGGGTGGTGAGCAACTGTGTCATAATTGTATCATGTTTTATTTTCTATTGTTTTAATTACTTATTAGTATTTGTATATATTAACTTAGATTTAATTAGTCAATAGTCCTTATCTCAATTTTACGAGCTTCCTTATTTCTTTTTCCTCCGATTCTTCCCCTCCACTGGAGGAGGGGCGGGGGATTTGTGAGAGTGGCCTCGTGGTATTTTGCTAGCCGGAGTTAAACCGCGACAGCGGTGATGGTTGCCACTCAGGTATTTGTGTCTGGCGGCAAGTGAAGACAACTGCTCTCGCTTTGGTTGACCTTTAACGTAGGTTTAACATCAGGGTGCGTGCCCAGCCCGGGAGTCTGCTGACGGTTCAGCAGATGCGAGGTGAGCTTGTGTGCTGCGGTGACCCTGTCTCTGAGCCAGTGCTTGGACGTTCCCATAATCCTTCCAAGTCTTTGGAAATAGGCGCTCTGTCAAGATGCGGGACATGAGACATGTTCTTGAGCATCTGTAACTCTTAATCTTAACTTTCTGTATTCCTGTTTTGCTCCCCTGGGTGTAAAATTAGCCCCACAGTGGTTTTTCCCCCTGTTGCTCACCTATGTGCTGTTCCCCTGCAGACTCCGTTCCTTCTTCCTGGCTTTGTCTTTTTTTTAACCTAGGTTTTGTGGTATTGTGGTGGGGGGTGATGTGCTTTCGTGTGGGGTTTTTTGTGTTGTTTTTCCTTGTGGTTTGTTGGTTTTTTTTTGTCTGGAGTCACTGAATCAGGAACACCTTTCCCATCCGCCCCCGTGAGCTTAGCCGAGGCAGATGAACAAAGATCTCCTGTTGTAGGCAGCTTTCTCAACAACTCGGGGCACTGTTAATATTGCCCTGTCAAATCAGTTTATTTCAGAAAGAGAAGCGGCACCTGTCAAGGGAGTACGCTGTCTGGTAAGCGAGGGCGCTGCGGGGGAAGCTGGCCAAGCTTCATTGCCTGCTCCGTCACCTGAAAGCTTCTCGCTTTCTGCGCTCTGCGGTAACGTCTTGCTCTGGAGACGGTCCCGCTCGGAACAGTCGCTTCGCAAGGGCTTGGGAATTGCCTGCGGGACAGCCTGTTACCTTTTAGTTACCGTGGTTTGAGGGGGGATGTCGATGTGAATTGAAAACTACGTTTGAAAGTTCACGTTAGGATGTAGCGTCCGGTGGGCCACAACCTTCTTTTATAAGAAAATCGCCTCTCGTGGAGTCTGAACTGTCTCTGCTCTGACCCCGCGGAGCGGCTCGCTAACGCGCTCGACCCGTTACCTTTCCTGCTTGCTTGGTTCCTCTCTGTGCTCACGCTTGTGTGCGCCTTCAGAGGAAGGGGAATATTTCGCTTTGGGAAAAAAAAAAGAGTACTGTGCAGCATGATTAAGCTTGAAATAACGTGCAGATTCTTCCTGGAGCGTTACTGATCGAATACTGCCCTTGAGGCTTTTTGGGTCGGGCTCCTGTTACGTTACAGGAAGCACCGAGTGATTCAGGGAGTGGGAACGGTTAAACAGCGAACAAAACATTACTCTCTGTTCGTCCTTCGTGCGTGTTCCTCTTGCCGTGAGGGCTCGGATTGGGACTGAGCTGCCCCGGGGTCACCCCAGCTCCGCCTTTTGGCGTTGCGAGCCTCTTTGCCGATCAGCCGCGTTGGACTGACGGATTCCTGGGAGCGTACGTTGGAGCCGTGAAAAGCCCGTTTCCAATGGGATGGAGAGTCAGATGGGTTGGCTGTCAGCAGCAGAAATGCTTTTAACTCGCCCAGTTGAAGAGCGGAGTAACGTGCTCCGTGGCGTCAGGATCTCCAGGAAGCCTGGGGAGTGCTCCTGGGCTGCTGTCCCGGTCTTTTTTTTCCTTCCTTCCTCCCCCCCCGCCCCATTTTATCTGGTTCTTGCTGGAGTATGTCTTCGGTGCGGCAGGCAGGGAGGCCTGGGATTGCCCGAGGCTGTAGTAGGGAACCTGGTAGCTGTGGCTCAGGAGTGCAATGGGTAGTTGGGCTCGTCCGATCCGTAAGGTCCGGTTTGAAAACCTGCCAGTGGACTATGGAGCACGGAGTATTTGCCGCAGAATGCGGACAGGTAATCCCTCTGTTTAAGAAAACGCTTTTCTTTGGCTCGCTTGATTCAAGTGGACGTTCAAACTAAATGGAAAAGAAAAACCTCACCAACCAAAAAGCCCCAAACCTCTAAAGCTAAACCAAACCGGCTGGAAAATCCTTGTGTCAACAGATCCGCCGTCAGAGATGCTCGTTCTCTGTCCGTTCCCGTCGGTACTACTCCGAAACAAAACGACTCCGGCTTTGGCCCAAACCCGATCTGTGAATGCGCCGACAGTGTGATAAATGCTAATCGAATGTCAAATAACGAATCTGCTGTGACATTGTATTACGGAAATTACACGTCACGCAGAGCCTTGCCTAAGGAAAATATATTGTCAGGAAAAATACTAATTTTCATGTGATAATTGAGTTTGCTTTGCTTTTCATTTCCCTGTCTAATAATGTTTCAGTTTCACTTTGTATAACAGGCATTTGTTGTGAAAGCTGTTTCAAGCAGGATTTAATTTAGGGAATTGAAAAGGATTGCCCCTCCCGCTTAATCATAGGAAAACAGAACTGGATGTAGGGAATGGCTGTGCTGTTTTGAGGGTCAGAAAGAGCCAAAGGGTTGAAAAACTAACTTCCCGGTGTGCTCTCCCACCGCCCTTCTAAACACGCGTGCTGCCGATCAGCGGTAGGATGCCCGTTTTCCTTGCCAATTCCAGACGAATCTGAGTGTTGGTGAACTGTACCCGTCGTGAAATGCTCCCACAACTTGTCATCTCAAGGGGACCCTCAGTGGGCTGGCAGGCCTGTCCTAGGGACGTGCTTCTCAGGGTGAAATACTAATAATGGTTCTGTTAATGGTGAAAACTCAGTGTGCTGGGTTAGGCGCCTTCAGGGTGTTCAGTTCGTTGATGTCGTGTGGGTATGTGTTGAATTAAAAGGGCTCTCGCCAGCGTCATGTGCTCGCAGGCGTACGGCATACCCCACCCACCTGTAAACGGCCTGAGCTCTGTCTCAGGAGCAACAAATGTCTCCGTTTCCCCTGCCATAACCATCCTTCCTCATCTCCACCTCATCTGCCTTAAGAGAGAAAGAGAGCTCGTGAGTTAGTAAACCCAATGAGTTTAATAATTGAAAGTGAAGTAAGATAATCACACTAATAATACTAATACAAATAATATGTGGTGAAAATACGGCTACTAATGTGTTATAAACCAAAAAAAGTGGGGGGGTAAGGAAGGAAAACAAATTGATACTCAGCAAATTCCTGAGCAGTGACTTCCTCTCCCAGCCAACTCCCCCAGCTTATATACTGAGCATGATGTCTGATGGCAGGAAATGTCCCTTTGGTCAGTCTGGGTCAGCTGTCCTGGCTGCGTCCCCCCCCAGCTTGTAGAGAAGCAGCTGGGAACACAGGGACAGCATGAGAAACTGAGAAAGTCCTTGGCTTAATGTAAACACTGCTTGGCAACAACCACAAACACCAGTGTTACTAGTGCTCTCCTCAGCACAAACCCAAACCCCAGCCTCATACCAGCTACTGTGAGGAAAATTAACTCTGTCCCAGTTGAAACCAGCTCACCAGTCACCTATGGCCATCGTTGGGCTTTGTTGCTGTTTGGTCGTCGTCAGTTTTCTGCACTGGTTTTCACCTCTCCGTTGTATTTGTGACAGTAATATCCTGTTGACAGCTGAGGTGGGTGACGTCCTTTCCGCTGACGCCTGTGCGACGGGATCTCTGTTCTTTGTGTAGTTCTTCTGTGCCCCTTCGGTAGGAATTGACCTTTCTTGAAAACGAGTGGCTCCGGTTTCACAGGGCCACGTCAGAAGTGGTCTGCGTAGGGTGTTGGGGAGCAGTATTGAACAGATGGTCGGGACTCGGATCCCTTGTGTTGTGATTAACTTTGTTTCCATCCCGAAGTGACCCTTTCTCGCGGCCGCAGCACAACCACCATGCCGTCAGCTGTTAAGCACGGAATTTCCTCCTCGTTCCCGACTGTCAGAACTCCTCGCTTGCACGCAGAAGTTACTAGTCTCTCGGTGCCTGACCCGCCGCTTCTGTTCCGCTGACTCTGCTCTGTCAGTTACTCATCCAAGCCCCGCGACCTTTCCTATAGGTTACTCCTGCCTCGGCGGGGTCTCTCAGCTTTGAGCTGCCAGCCGCTCAGCTGGCTTTACCTTTTGTGGGAGCGGTGCTCCTTGAAATACCAGCTCAGGCTGGCGTCAGCGTTTGTCCTGGACGTGTCCCCAGCAGCGAGCGCTGCCTCAGCTTGACTTTATTCCTCGGCGTTGCTAACGCGCGCGCGTTTAGAGTGCGTTTCTTGGGAATATTCCAGAGTGCTTACGTCACTTCCCGGTCGCAGTGTACAGAAGCGCTACCCGATCTAGGATGGACCATGATTAAATACGATGTCATTGTTAACAAACGTACGGTATCGAGAATGAGGGCGGTTACATCCGTAATACCGATTACCACGAGCAATGACAGTCGCGTGTTCCGCCAAGCAGCGTGTTCAGGATCTCCAGAGCTTGGCCACTTTAAGCAGGGCCAAAAGCGTGTGCGGCACGTGACTTTTCCACACTCTTACATCACCACAAACGATCCTTGCTGGCCACTTCTGGTTATGAACCACCACTGGCATCTGTATCACTCAGGCTCCAGTTTTCGTACTGCCGGGCCTTGAGCTAACGGTTCTTTTCCTAACCTTTCCTTTCCTTGGAGGCTTCCTTCGGCTGGAGGTGTCATGTGATTTTTGACACAGCACGGGTGGTGGTTTCTGTTACGCCTTGTTCAGGTGTCTTGCCCAGCTCTGATTCAGCTCAAGTCTCAACCCAGGACACTGTCACACACCGTAATCACTCAAGTCGGATGGTTCTGTGAGAGGTTGCTTCAGCTCTTCCTTCCGCCAGCAGGGTATCTTAGAGGGATGGGCCGATCCGTAAGACTTGGGGACTCCAGTGCTTCCCTCCCTCCTACATCTGATCTCGCCGTTCTGACTGCCCAGGGAAAGCCACCTGCCGAGGGTCGTAGCGCAGCTCACGCGCACATCTGCCGCAGCTCTGGTGTCTTTATCCTGGCCGGGCGCCATGCAGCGTTCCGTGGGGTCTTGGTCAACTCTTGGGTTTCCTCCTCTTCACGCCCCCGACCTGGCCGTTCTCACCCGTACGTGTTCTGCTAATAAATGAGCGTCTGAGGCGTCGGTTCTTGTGTTTCAAACCTCGCTCCTCTTGGGCAGCTAATGCAGTTTGCTAGTGCCTGGTGAGGGAAGCGCAGAAAGCTTCTGGCAGTTCGTGGGACAAGAGGTCCCTCTGTAGTATCGCACGTTGTATCACCCTGAACACGGCGGGTTTGGCAGCGCAGAGGAAAAGGAGTTGGAGACGGATCTTCGCTACTCTCGTTATTTTTCCTCTCCCCTTTCGCCGCGATGCCGCTGTTTCGTGCCTGACAGAGGCATCTGTGAAATTGTTCCTTGAAATTCTGCAGCTCCGAGGAAAGGCACGTGGAGGCCCGCCGCGGCGCTGCAGCAGGACAGAGCGTTTGTGGCCTTCTGCTTCTGTCGCGGGGGTAAAACGAAGCGAGCCTCTACCAAAACCCGTGGTCTCTCTCGACGCCGGTGCGTGTTGGCAGCGTTACTCTTACACGCTGTGAAGAACCGATCCTTTGAGAGGAAGCCGCTCTGTGACGCTGTCAGTGCTTTGTATCTGGGTCTGTCAGTGGAGTCTGACCACACAGCGAACGATTGCTGCTTGCGCGTAGAGGGTGTAAATGTAACTCTTGTTTTGTTGAAACAGATGGTCTGTCACAGCCTGTCCACTATCCCGTCGCAAAGTCAGTGTTTTGACATTCTCCAGACTGGCATCTGTAAATTCCTGGTAAGTACCACTTGGTTTTCTGGGTTAACTTCCTGGTGTTAAATTTTGTAACGGTCTCATTAACCCTCGAATCTGTATCTTCCGTGTATAATTTCCTGCCTTTCCTACGCTGTCCCTTTGGGAGCAAACAGGTAAGCGGGTATTTGCAGCCGATGAGGCTGCTGCCCCAGATCCCTGGCGGGATGATGACACCTAGCAGGCACGGAGCAAAGGCCCCGTGTAGGCAGCGTCCTGTACGGGAACTTACCTGAGCGCTCTGTCTACGGGGTTTGTCCGAGATGAAATGTCTGTCCACGTCACCTTCCAGACTGGCTGCCCGGCACATTCCACCCGTGCTGCTGGCCACTTTGATGGTTGGCTGCTGCTTTACACGCAGCTCACTGCCCTTAGCTCCTGTGTGTGGTGGGTCAGGAACACGGTGATTTGTTCTTATTATTTATGTGGTGACAGGACAAGGGGTAACGGGTTTAAACTGAAAGAGGGCAGATTTAGATTGGGTATCAGGAAGAAGTTCTTCCCGGAGAAGGGTGGTGAGGCACTGGCACAGGTTGCCCAGAGAAGCTGTGGGTGCCCCATCCCTGGCAGTGTTCAAGGCCAGGCTGGATGAGGCTTTGAGCAACCTGGTCTAGTGGAGGGTGTCCCTGCCCATGGCAGGGGGGTGGAACTGGATGGCCTTTAAGGTCCCTTCCAGCCCCAACCTCTCTGATTCTGTTCAGTGCCCCCACATGCTGTAGCGTTCAGCAGGGCCTTGGTGACAGCTGCAGTCCACCTCCTGGCACGTGGGAACCCCATCCTTGTGCCTCTGCAGCTGGCTGGCGCAGGGCCAGCCTGGGACGGGGCTGTGCGCTTGTGGCCCCAAAATACGCCTGGTGTCTCATGCTGGAAGTGTTTGAAAGTTTGACCCCATCGTTGTTTTTTACCTTCTGCCTCTCATGAGGAATTGTACCAGTGGATCCATTCCACCTTTCCGTAGCTCGTACTTTATTGATGTTTTTCCAAACGTTTCTGAAAGAAACAGCTGACAGTTTAGTGATCCAACCGCCTCTGTCAGCTGAGACAACAGACTTGCGGGTGAACCAGTCAGGCCACTCTGATGAGCTGTAGTTTAGCTCAGCTCAGGCGGCCCTCGCTCCTGTCGCATTTCTAAGGAGACTCCCTCCGATGCTGATCCGGGAGAAGCTTTTCTTTCTGGAGGGTAAATCCGAGTTTCCTTCCGCCCCAGTGGCTGCTGGCTGTCCTTGGGAGACAGGGGAGGGCTGCTCTGTCCCGTGATGTGCGCTTGGAAGGAGAGGCCTGTTCTGCCCAGAAGACTCTGTGCCTGTAGCACCTTTCAGCGCAAGGCGGAAAGCGGTGGGGCTTTGAAAACACCTTTGAGATGAGCGTTTATTTAGAGGGGCCGGAATGAAGATGCCAGTTCAGCCTTCTGTTGGTACGGGTGGCGGGCCCTCAGGAAAACAGGGGTTTGAAGAAGAGGCAGGAGCGTGTAGAACTCGAACAGAAGCAAAGGAATAATGTCACGGTATGGAAGAGGTTCGTTCAGCTCCAGACACGCCCGCACACCAGCCTCTCCGTAAAGCGATGAACCTGGGGTTGTTGTTGTCTTCACACAGGTCGGACTGGTTGTCATCCCCGACAGCACAGCCGGATCCGTTCTGTGTGCCATAAATAAGCTCTTGGATCAAGCCTGCATCCTAAGTGACAATCTGCACAAGTTCTTGGCCTCTTGTTGTTACAGTCTGCTGTACTTCCTGCTGACGCTGGACAAAGAGGACGCGGAACACGTACAGAAAAGGTAACGCTGCTCTCCTTGCCGCGTTGGTTGTCTCTGCCTTTACGCCCGCGAGTGTTTAGAGGTGTAACGTGAAAGGGTGACGCCTCCCACGCGCGACTCCGAATTTGTTCTGCCGTCTTCGGCTTACTTCAAGAGAGCTGCGTGGGTTCAGGGCAGAGAGCTGCGTGGTTAGCTGCCATGATTTACAACAGTAGCCGGAGAAGGCTGCCTCTCCGATGGTTCTAGTTAGATGGCGGGCCCGGCCCGGTTTGGAAAGGTGGGTATTTACACGCTCAGCTTTAGCCGGTAGTTCCATCAGATACGCTGAAAAGCGACGTGCGCAGGATCTGGCTTTGTAAGCGGCTTCTCTTAACTGACTCGGTGTTTCAGCTTGAACAGAACCTGCCAGGCTTCGTTTTACAGACTGCAAATCCATTTCATTTGCAACCCACAAAAGCTGCAGGTACCAGCCTGAGCTAAGTTCATTTACCCGTGCAACAGGAATGTCTTTAAGGAGTTTAGACTTGAGATTTCTCCTCTGCTCCGTACACAGGGAAGTTGGTCAGAGCCCACTCAGACGTGGTTTTAAAGCCAGAGTCCTCCTTCGCTTCCCGTGCTGAATGACTTGCGTATCCCAAAAAGCTGATTTCTTAGGAGCCTTTATTAAAGGTTCAGGTGTACCTGAACCGACTGAAACAAAACCCCCTCCCCAGGCGCATCAAGCAGAAATGACAGGGTGTAAGAGCTTCAGCAACGCCTGTAGCTCCAGGGCGGGACCTTAATGTTTTCCCAGGACTGTACGCGGTTTTACAGTATCCCCAGGCGTAGCACTGTCTGGTCCAGCTTTCCCGCCCCGGCACCACTTACGGCGAAGGCAGTTGGCACGACTGAACTGAGAGGCGCGTTTCCGCGTAGAGCTACGAGGCTAGTTCCGAGAAGCTCGTTGGAGGGACGTGTCCTCACCCACTGCGGTTCTTGTTCTCTCCCCCTCCCAGGGATATGCTGTGGGGCTCGTGTATTTCTGCGTTGGCGCTCCTGCCGCGGTTACTGAAGCTGATGCTGCAAAGCCTGCAAGTGAGCAGGATCTGTCGGGAAGAGCTGCCCGTCGTTGCCCAGCTGCTTCGCCTCCTGATGCAGCACGGTCAGCTCAGGAGCCACATGATCACAAACGAGTTTCTGGTGCAGCAGATCATCAAGGACATCATGGTATGGAGCTGCTTCCTGTCCCCCTCCCATTACAAAGGGTTAAAAATTGCTGCAAACCTGACGAACGGGTGTTTAGGATAACACAAGTCAGGATTGTCTTTTATTCGTTTTCGAGGTCGAGGCTGCGTGGGCACGCTGCTGCGTGTCCGAGCGCGCTCCTCTGGTCACCGCGCAGATGAGACGGTCCCGCTGTGCCCTGGCCAGCGGTTGGCTGCCTAACGAAACGCGCTGGAGGCGGGTGAGCTGCCCGGCCTGCCTGCGGGACAGCTGTCCCAAAATAAGAACTGGAGCAGGGGAGCGCAGGGGCGTGAAGAGGTTAATAAATCGGACAAACCCTTAAACACACACGGCGCAAAACGTATTCTCCTCCAGATGTCGCAAACCCCGGCGCTTCTGTTCGGGTGTCCACGTTCCCGTGGTGTTGAGACTTTGTTACAGCTGCTTCCACCTTCAGAAAACAAAATGCCTGAACCGGCCTTCGCACAAACAGCTTCCCGGTTCTGAGGGCAGGGAGCTCCCGTGTCCCGCCGGTTCGAGTAAGCCGGCCGCACGTATCCGTTTGTAGCTTCTGAAAGGTCCGGTGCCGGCAAGAGAACCGTAGCGGGGGCGAAAGGGGATGTAAGAGGGCATCGTGCAAGCTCTCTGACAGAGAACGATGAGGTGGCTGCTTTCCTTCGGTGCTGGCAGCGCCTCAGCCGCTTCTTGTGCCGTGGATGGGTCGCGCTTGCTGTCGTTGGGGTTTTTTAACCGCGTGGCGACGAGAAGGAGTGTGAACGACTGGACTGGGGCCTGGGCTGGTCTGCTGGCAGCCGTTCTCAGCACTCCCGCTTTAGCAGACCCGCGCTCGTTTGCGTTTTAACTGACCGTAAATTCTTTCCCCTTCTCTGCAGACGCTGAAGAGTGGTGAAGTTCAGGAGCAGTGGCTCACGGACCTCCATTACTGTTTCAACATCTACCTTGCCTCCCATCCCCAGGGCCCCGGCCCCGCAAACGCGGTGTATTGAAGAGGTCGAACTGCATCTATTGTAAAGCATTTACTTCTATTTAGTTTTGAACGGAAGAGGTTGGAACAAAGCTTGTCCATTTTTTTTGTAAGTGAAACAGAATAAACGTTTTACAAAGAACCGCACACCTCTCCCGCCTTCTCCTTTCCGGCAAGTAGGCGGTCCTGGAAGTTGGTTTAGGAGACGCGGTGACCGCGGCGAGGAGCGTGAAGGAAAAGTGGCTCTCCTCGGTGCTTAAGTGCTCGCAGAGAAACAGACCTCGGGTGACTCCCACCGTCTGTTATTTCAAAGCATCGTATAAATTAAAAAAAGCAAGAGTTATGCCAACTAGAAGAAAAAATAGGGAACAATGCCGTTTGAAACGAGAGGGGTATTTTATTTTTGCCGAGCTGCTATCGTGAAATACTTTTTGCGAGGTAAATAGTGCATGCTGGCAGCTCCAAAGCTATCCTAAGGACAAGCTTTCTCCTAGAGTGGGTCCCCGCCTTCGTTGCCTTCCGCAGAAACGCGCGGTGCCCGTACAAGAACAGTTCGGAAAAGATGGGTGATAATCTCAAAGGGCAGAAGGCGCCCCCTGCCAATTTCCACAGGCTGTGGATAGCAGTTTCTTCGCTCACTGAGTGGTGTTTGTCAGCATCCCGGCTTCTCCTTCCGAGGGCACCGCTAGCTAGCTGAGAAACAGCTGCTGCTTTGGTACCGAGCGCGGCCGCTGCTCTCCCATCCCCGTTCGGGTTTCGAAATACATTTATTAAATGTGAGAGGTGGGATCGAGCAGCAGCTTTTCGGAACCGTTACATCTTTAGTACGGCTGCCTCCCCCTTCGAGACTGTGTTGGAACGCGTTTTACAATTCCTACTTTGGCTAACGGAAAACTCTGGGAGGCCCCGCAACCCTTGCAGTGCTGGGCTTAGCGCTTCATGGTCGGTTTCCCAAGGCATTCCAGGACTCGTGCTGTCAGTACATAAATTAACAGCGGCGTTTAAAACCCAACTCGTACACAAAATCAAATGAGTCCAGCTCCGCCGCAGTCTGCTTGGCACGTACTGCTGAGATAACGGAGAACGGGCGACGTGTTCAAGTTTCGCGTGTCGTGGGTGGCTTGTGCATTAGGAGAGGTCGTACCGGAATGTGCTTTTTTAAACTCCAAACCCTCAGTTTGGCTTAGTGCTGGTGTCTTGAGGTTTTTGGTTTTGCAGCAGCGGTTGGTCTCATGTTGTATGAAAATTGCTTTGATTTTCCCATGTTCTCCAGCAAATTAACATGCTGCAGGTTGTTCACTGTAAAAGAACAAAACGGTTTCGATGAGTAACTAGCGGATAAAAAGAAGCTTAATCCGCGCCGCGTTACAGGTTTCGTACATGGTGCGTCTACCAGGAGAAGAAGGTGCCTTTTCCCCGAGGTCTCGCTGTAAATAGAGTCTGGTCTCCACGGCACCAGCGCTTCTACGTGGAATGCTACTGCAGCCTATAATCATGGAATCACAGACTGGTTTGGGCTGGAAGGGACCTAAAAGCCCACCTAGTTCCAACTCCCCTGCCGTGGGCAGGGACACCCTCCACCAGACCAGGCTGCTCAAAGCCTCATCCAGCCTGGATCCTCACCATCACCGGCCTGGCCTGCTGTGCAGGGCCTCTTTAAATGCCCTTTACGGGCCTGACAGAAGGCAGCTGGTTGATAAAAAGATATATTAAAAAAACCCAGTGTTCAGGTTTCAAAATGCTGCGTAACAGTCACACAGGCCCTACTTGCCAGAACATTTCGAAGCACCTACCCCCTGTCTGTACATCATCGTGCACTCCTTTTCCACCGGTCACCCTCTGCGCCCCCGTACTTCTTTCCCTTTCGATACCACCTGCATGCCCCCTCTCTGGCCCGCTCCTGCCAGCGAGTTAACGGAGTTTGGTGTCAGTCCCGCTACGCCTTTGTCACCGCGCGCTTTTTCCGCTGGCTACGGGAGCACCGACGCCGGGGCTGACAGTCAGCCCTCACCTTCCCCGACACCCCTTCTGCCAGAGACGCATCAAAGCGAGCCGTCCGTTCCGACCTGCTCCAGGCACCGACGTCAGAGCCGGAGTATCTGGCATTAGCCACTGACAGCTCTGAACTTTCCCAACAAACGCGACGTTGTCGCGCGCGAAGGCAGGCCGATGAAAAACGTGTTGTTGTCTTTAAGGAAGGGCTAAAGTTCCCCCGAGCTCCTGGTAGGTGAATGAAAGTAGGCAGTGTTCTAAAGGAGCTGGGCAGAGTTCCTATCGCTGTCCTATTCGTCACCGAGTTATGAAAGCTGAGGACGCTCAAACCTCCAAAGAAAGCCGCTTTATTTCGGCAGACAGGGAGATCCCTTGTCCGGAGAAGTGAAACGAAAAGAAGCATTATGTGCTAAAGCTCTTTCGAACCTCAGATTCCCATCTGCGTGAAGAGGTGGCAATCAAACACCTGTCTGGTCGTGCCTCTTAATTAAAAGGGTCTAAAGCAGTGGAACGAAAAAGCCTCTGTCTCCTCGTGAGGCAGACCTCGCCCACCATTCTGACAGACTCCAGGACAGGCCTGCGGACTTCAGACTTGCGTTACATCTATTTCACTTCCCTTTGCAAACCGCCTGAGCTACTGTCTCCTTGGAGCGTTTCATGCAATCACAGACTGGTTTGGGCTGGAAGGGACCTTAAAGACCCTCTAGTTCCAACCCCCTGCCATGGGCAGGGACACCCTCCACTAGACCAGGTTGCTCAAAGCCTCATCCAGCCTGGCCTTGAACACTGCCAGGGATGGGGCACCCACAGCTTCTCTGGGCAACCTGTTCCAGTGCCTCACCACCCTCTCCGGGAAGAATTTCTTCTGATATCCAATCTATATCTCCCCACTTTCAGTTTAAACCCATTACCCCTTGTCCTGTCACTACAGGCCCTTGTAAAAAGCCCCTCCCCCAGCTTCCCTGTAGGCCCCTTCAGGTACTAGAAGGCTGCAGTAAGATCCCCCCAGAGCCTTCTCTTCTCCAGGCTCAGAAAGTTCCAGGCCAGTTTGCTTCGCTGCTGTCAGGCTGCGGCCTGCCTCAGAGCGACCCGCGATTCACCGACAAAGGCCAAATGCCCCGTGAGGCGCTGCATCTTCACGCGGTGAAGCGCTAACGTTACCGTAGCTCCCATCCCCGAGGGAGCGATACACTTGAAATCAAGTCTTAAAAGTGGCGCTCAGTAAAGGCATAGCAGGAGAGACGACCACGTACTCTACCGCCGGTTCTCAGCTCGCTGTCACTGCGTGCCGCGTGCACGCAAGTCCCAGCCTTGAATGACCCTGGTAAGACTCACAATCTCTGTTCTCCGCTGCTGTTGTGTACTACGTGGTGTAGCCCCAGCTGTCTGCCAGCACGGCTGGACAGTCCTGATGGTGCCCAAACCAGTTCAAGGCTTGAAATTTCAGTTTCCAACAGAACTGAGGCTTTCCCAAGGCACCTGGTAACGACTACACAGCTTCCACGTGAAGCAGAAAATAATCAAGGCGTGACTTTGTTAGAGCCTGAAAACGTACTGCCAGTAACATTCTCTGAAATGATTGAGGCTCTGTGCACCTAAGGAACGCCCTTAGTGCCATTTCAGAAGAAAGGGTGAGAATCAGACGAGTAACTTCTCGTTTTCAAGTTTTCTGTCTATGCACTGAGCGCCGTATTTCTAACAACGAGGTGTGTAAGTTCTTGGCGCGTGTAGAAATGCGCTCTCTTGACTCCTGAAGGCCCAGTAAATATCTGCGCTGCTGAACCAAGCAGGAGCATCCGTAAGGAATCGTAACCGCAGGCGGACGTCACCTGGCTCCGCACTGCACAGGACCGTTACGCCAAGGTCTTCCCTAGGGACAAAGCAATGCAAACAGGGTTCGTCTGAAGGATCCAGCGGAAGGAGAGAAGCGCAGCGCTCAAGGTAGTGAAAGCGGGAGTGTGCGATCACAAGAGTTTGGAGGAGGTGACGTGTTTTGAGATGAGATCCCAGTTCTTGAGGAGATGATTGTTTTCTAAGAAGAAACCAAGCACCTACGTATATAAACATCACAGTGTCCTACCTGAGACCAGCTGCACGTCAGACAGTTTCAGCTTGGAAGGAGGTCTTGTTGGCTGATGCGCTTTGCCTTCCTGAGAACGTCCTTCAACAAAGAACACGAACAGCTCTGTGGTTAGTCCCATAAAGAGGAGCTATAAACTATTTAGCTAGGCTGCAGCATTATTTTATCCTAAAAATGATGTTTGTTTATCACAAGGAAACTCACAAGATGTTCTGTATGACAGAAAATGGTGACAAACCACAACTGAACTTCAACTCAAGTTAAAATACACCTTGCGGTTGCTATAACAAAGAAGGAAAATAAAACCATTAGCTTGCTTTATTACTTTATTTCATCATTTTTGGCTATCTAGACTACAGAGCCATGACAGAAGTGACTTGCCACTTGGCCAAGTCCACAGAGTTAGCACACCCTTACTCCATCCACGATTCAAGGTTTAAAAGCAACGCTTTCCCTCTACCCTCTGGACCGCGCGCAGGCGGGCGCAGCGCAAAGCAGCGCAGTGTTACCGTCAAAGGTGATCTTGCTCTGCCAGTACAAACCAGCTGTCTTCAAACAACGGTTATTAACGTGGAACAAGACCGCATTCTTCAAATGGAAATATTTTTTAAAACCCCCAATTTTAAACCGAAAAGGGTTAAAACGATGCTTAAAAAACTTTAACCATGATCCAGATAGCCGCTGTGCATCGCTAGAGCCAGCTAACCCCCCGCTGAAGTGCTCTGTTCTCTTTCCACACTGATCTAGGTGAGCAGCGCTGGCACCAGAATTCCTTGGTTGCTCAAGACCCGTGCTGGAACAACGCTCTACGTGGTGATTCAAACAGCTTTAGCAGGAGCCATTTGAAATCGCTGAGGTTTGGGGGTTTTATCAACCTGAAACAGAAATACAGTGACCCAGAACGCCTGAGGCTCTTTACAAATAGCTGAAATCCCGAACCGTTAGGGAAGAAGCGTATAGAAGAAGACATTCAGCGATAAAAATAGAAGTGTAGCTATTTAAAGTAAGGTAGAGTGAAGACAAAATTACCATATATCTGCTTAAGGATGGCCTGCTTGCTGGGTTTTATGGCTGAGCTGGTTTTGTTTCCAGGTTTCAGATTTTTACACGAAGGAACTGGTTTCAGAGGGCTATGGGTCAGCTGTTTCTTCCAAGCAACCTGAATGAAGAAGGCAGCTGCCTCTTGTCTCCATTTGTCTTCATCTTCTTTGCACTGCCGCTTAGCACTAAGAAGCTGGACCAGCTCCTGTCTCAGCTGGTAACTAGAGAGCAGAAAAGAGAAGAGCGCTTGTTTTAGGTGACCTGTTTTAACTTCCGTGCTTGCCACGCATCAGTTCACATGGTGGATTACATGAGTAACTGGGAAAACAGAGCTCCCACTGATGTGCTAAGTCATTTGGATGAGAAATGTTTGCTCAGGAGAAAAAGTAGGAGCTGGCTTCGTTTCTGGGTGCATCCATTATTTCACAGGGTTAATAAAGATCTGGCATTACAGGTATCAGAAGTTATGGTACTGCAGCATCAGCTTACCAACTGCTTCCTACTAGACAGAAAATCTGGAGAAGACCAAACCTGTACGTATGTATGATATAACACTACAATCAATACTCTTTTCTCATTTTCACAGCTTAATAGCACCAACTTTTCTCATGTGCCTTACCACTTTGTGTTCTCGGTCGATTGGCGCAAGGGACGAGCCAAAGCTACCTCTTAGGGCTTCAGCTCCTCCTCAGAAAACTGAGCTGCTTCCCACCCCTTCTCTGGAGATGCTCCCCCTCACCTTGTTCTCAGCAATCTGTTCTTGCCTTTCATCCCTTCCTTTCGAAGGCTGCCGGTCTCCCGACCCGACCCTGCCACGGCTGCTTTGATCTTACGTGCAGTCAGAGCCCCGTTCCAAGTGGCAGATTATCTGTCCTTCTCCCCTCCTGGGTGTCAATGGCACCAGCAACACGGAGGTGTTGGGGTTGGTGTGTTTTCTTCAGTCAGATAGAAGTATTCAATCGGATATTGGCATTTCACACTCGCCAGTCAATTAACCGGCCTAGCAATTAACTCTGAATCTTCCCAGTACAAACCTGTCACAAACGAACTGAGTAACACTTGTAAAATATTAATTATCAGTGTTTGGTAACGGGCCAAAACACACTGATCATCATCCCCTCCGGCATTCAAAAAGACTTTACTGGGTGCCTCGGTACAGGGAACGAGGACAGAGCGAGAAAGCGGTGACATTGTGCTGTTGCACAAGTTCTAGATGAAAACAAAAGCCAACACGTCCAGATAGAAATTGTTTACATACATGTTAGAGGCCAACGAACTCTATAATTCAAACAAAAGAGCAGCCGTGTGTGGAAAATGGGTACCTAAGAGCACAACAGAATGGCAAAGGGGGAGGATACGCTCAGTAACTGCCCCGATCATTTCAAACTTTCGATAAGCTTAGTAAATTACCTCTGAGAAGGTTGCTGGCTGAGACAAACTTACTCTCAGTTCAGTGGAAGTTCAGAATTCAGGCACGTACGGTTATACAGCTCATTAAAGTACGTAACAAGTGGGGGGAGCGACCGCATCTTACTCATCAGTGTCCGCAGCAAGTTGCAAAGTGCCGTATGAATTGAGAACAGGAGCATTAGTAAGAGAGAGAAGAAAAAAAATGATCCGGTTTTGTTAAATAACACGTCACTCAGAACCTTTCAGTGGGGTAAGAGAGGAGGAGAAAGTGAAGGGGGCACAATTACAATGACTCGCTAGCATAACTCGAGCTGAGGATGTGTTGTGTGACTACCGCTGCAGGGAAAACAACCAGGGAACTGTTTGATACTTGAGCAGAAAAGAAGACTAAGCGATTCCCTCTCGGAACTGGGTAATTACTGCCAGAAGCCTTTGCCGATATGTGAAATGGCCCATTCACAGGCACTCCACCTTCGCACCCAGCCGCGATTTCGTGTTTGTGGAGAGCCTCTGGTAGCTTTTAGCAACAAGAAAACAACTGCGAGGCTCTGCCACTGGGAAGACGTAGGCAGCTATCTTTGGAGCGTGTGCACATTTTGTTAATTCAGCTCTCCCGTAACAGATCGTTCTGATCCTAGTGAGAAAAAAAAAGTAAAGAATGGGACCGAAGCTGATGCTTTGTGAACCTGAGGTGGTGCCTTAACAACGCCCACCAAAACTACTGCACATAAAAGAAACGTGGAATATCTGTGCCGAGTGACAAAGCTGGCAAACGGCATTCAGATTCATTGCTGCAGAAGCCCTCATCTATAAAACCGATCGCTGGTCAAAGCGTGCGCATAGCAGTAATATATAAAAAATAATAGCAGGAGAGCAACAGTGTCAGCAACAGTGACAGCAACCAACTTATTTCCAGCTTCTGTTACCTCACACCGTGGGCCCTGGAGAATGGTACAGGCCTCGGTGCCCCCCACGAGAGCGCAAGCCAGACACAGAACCTGTAAGCCTCAGCGAGCAGGATAAGCGATTAACCTTTGGCAAGCCACACACCTTAAAATACACTTTTGGGGACTACATTTGTAAAGTTTGTGGCCTGTGGGAATTGAAACATGTTCCCGAGAAAGGCAAGTTGAATAGACTTAAGTAGACCAGTGCCACTGTGTTGTATGTAGCGCGCAACAGCTCTCCATAAACTTTCAACAAGTAAAGCATGACTGTAACATTTGCAGAGTGAGACAAATTTTTTTAATCCTAATTTAGAGAAATGCCAGCACTCAAGCATGCATTTCTACACATAATCACACAATCACAGACTGGTTTGGGCTGGAAGGGCCCTTAAAGCCCATCCAGTTCCAACCCCCCTGCCATGGGCAGGGACACCCTCCACTAGACCAGGTTGCTCAAAGCCTCATCCAGCCTGGCCTTGAACACTGCCAGGGATGGGGCACCCACAGCTTCTCTGGGCAACCTGTCCCAGTGCCTCACCACCCTCATTGTAAAAAACTTCCTCCTTATGCCCAATCTAACCCTACCCTCTGTCAGTTTAAAACTGTTCCCCCTTGTCCTGTCACTATGGGCCTTGGTAAAAAGACTTTCTCCATCTTTCTTATAAGCCCCCTCTATGTACTGAAAGGCCACAGTCAGATCTCCCCGGAGCCTTCTCCTCTCCAGGCTGAACAAGCCCAACTCCCTCAGCCTGTCCCCATAGGATGCCCTTCCTCTCAACCTGCTCCAACAGATCCATGTTTTTCTTGTACTGGAGACCCCAGAGCTGGATGCAGAAATAGCAAACAGAGAACAAAGATGAAAGAAGTACAGAAATAGGGGATAATGTACAAAAAAGTCTGAATTTTCACACACACACACGCAAAAAAAGATGCTCAAAAATGACTTAAAAATACTATGTTCTAGAATTTTAACTTTTCACTGGAAGAGGAATGTACTCACAAAAGCCAGTGTTAACTTTTATATTCCAGCAACAGTGAAGAGAGAATATTACTGGAATATTACCGGGCTGTAAATCCAACCTCATGCTTGGAAATATTTCGACTGATCAGTAAATGAGCTGGAGCAAACAGAAGCATTTGCTGAGCCAACACCAACACAAATGTTTAAATGGCCACATTTCAGGTTAGGAACAAATGGATGGGCATGGACCACGGGGTGTCTGGTCTGGTGTCCCTTCCCTAGTAAGGGGCAGCGTCAGCTTTTCCTGAGCAAGACAAGACTTCTTTGGGCTGTGTAAGTTAACTGTAAAAAGCCGTAGGAGAAATACCGGTTCCAAATCTCCCCAAGCAAGTGGCTAGCAAACCTTCATACTTGTCTCTGAGCTCCCTGATGCTTCGTACAATAGGGAACACAGGTAACACTCCACCTTGCAAAATACGCACTGGGACTTCTTTAAGCCCGGAAGCACCACTGAAAGCAGGCAGTGCGACCTCATGCCTCTTCTTTAGCTTTTCAGACCTATGTGGTACATGGCAAAAAGCTCTTTTCTTGTCGAAACAGCAGGCTTGTACAGGAAGTACTCAGACCTGTTGTCTACTGACTTTTGGTCCCGGCCTGGCTGGGTGAGGCTGGAGTGGCTGCGCAGCACAGGCTGGCTGCCTGCTGGGGCTGGATGTGGTGCCAAAGAGAGCAGCCCCTGCCGCTGCATCCGCTGGGTGCTCCCCTCTGCTCCGCGCTGCAGCAGATCAGGCGGGATGCAGACGCTGCCCTTCCCTGGGAAGACAGCTAGGACTTGGCTCCTGGCACAGCAGGGGGTAAAAACAGCCCTTCTGCATTTCTCTGGAGGGGACCAAAGCTTCCAGCATGACCCAGAAGAAGGGCCCACCAGTGGCTCGGCACTGCTTCCGCAGGCAGCTGGGCATGAAGACCCGTGTGCTGTTGCAGGCAACCTGCGGGTTTCCCAGGGACCAGTATAAAGGAGGTTATTACCCTCTATATGCTCCCGGACATCCGCCAGCTGCCTCCTGGGATCCCGCTGGGTTGGGGGAACGGTGTCTGCATCACTACTGAACTATACCACAGGGTGTGAGAGTTCAGCTCGCAAAGGAACTTCCTTGCTATTTTTTCTTTAATTGAATACTAAGAAGTATTAGACCATATAGGAAACTGTCAGACTAGTGAGAGACCTGGAAAGATCAGTTATTAGTAAAAATCAGCAATTTATAGTTTTCTGCATCCACATAAAAACCAAATTAAGTTGCAATAAAAACCAGGAAACAAGGATTGTGTACCTACTACATGTTTCACCTACAGCTGCCACAGTCTTCCTGTCAGTTTTGATAAGCAATTAAATAGGATGGGGCACGTACATCAAGAGGGACTGCATTTCTGAGGCTGAAACTCACGCGTTCACAGAAACAGGACAGTGCTGTGGAAAACAAACGCTGGGACATCCCCCCCTCCCTCCTGCCTGCCTCTTCTGTACAGCAGTGTTCCTGCTCAATCAAGTTATTCAAGTCAGCTTCCAGTTCTGGCAACGAACTGCATCCGAGCTTCCAAACCTCTTCTGGTTTGGTTAATGGTTAGAAGTCAGGTCAGGATAAAATTCCATGTGTGTCAGTAACTGGTGCTGAAGGATTTGGTTTCAAAAACCTTTTTGGGAAAAACTCTATATGTCTCTACAAGTTTGCTAATGAACCCGACAGCAGTGAGCTCTAGGCTTAGGCAAATCTTGATCTCTGCTCTCTAAAGAAATAGCAGCGCTTGGAACAGAAGCTTAATAGCTTCCCAACTGTCAAAAGTCACCACTTAACACCCTGCACTGGTTATGAACCTCCTAACGTAATTCTAGGCGACTGGGACCCACTGCCACCTGTCTGGTGAGAGATTATTCAATTCCTGATTTAGCACCGGTGAGGTTGTAAGCAAAAGGACCAAATCAAGCGCACTGCCAACACGCCTAACTTAATTTACATCTACTCGTATCTCCCTCTTCTCTAGCTACTGAAACGATCATCTTACCTTCTCCACGTCCTCTGTATGACTGCAGCAGCATAGTTCTTCTTCCGAAACAGCTCTTTTCTTTTTCTTTCTTTTTCTATTATCTGCATTCGAATCTCTAAAGGGATTTGTTCAATATTTGTGTTTGCGACAGAACATAACTGATCATCTGCATTCCCGGATCCAATTACACCGTTTTTTTCCAAGTGCAAACTGTCATCAAGAGCAGAACACACTGCTGGGTTTCTTGGCACCGTTGTGGTAGGTTCTGCCTCAGCAGACAAGAAAGGGGAGGCCTTTTTTGCTAATTCGTTGTTTCCCCCTTTGTTAGCTTGTTCTGCAGCACGCACACCGTCATTTCTGGTGTTTACAAGTACCGTTTTGGCACTCCCTGGTCTACTAGAGCCAGCTGGTGAACAGCGCTCATCATTTACCTCTTTGTTCCTGGATTTCTGCTGGTGCCTTTTACCTTTGGAAGAAGCTTCACACTTCTTCGAGTGTCTTGCAAGTCCACCAGTACAACTGACGTTGCAGCAGAACACAGCTGTTCCTTCACAACGGCCTCTGTTGCCAGATGAAGACTGACTTGGCTCTCTTAATTTTTCCCCAACGCTAGCAGCCCTACAAGCAGAAGAAGCGCGCCTTCTGCTCCTCTGAGCGCAGTTTCCCGTTGCCTCGGCAGTGTGCTCCTTGTGCTTTTCTCCATCCGGTTCCTTAGCAGCTGCAACCTGATGTTTCGCTTCAACTTTTGTTCCCTCTTTTGCTTTGCCACAATGGAAATGGACACAACTTGACTTGGTTTTGGTGTGTTTCCTCAATGAATCTTTAGAGAGAGAAATGGAAACGAACATTCAGTCTCTGATCCAGCAAAACATAGTTTATCTCTCTAATTTTTTTGCTCAGTTACCTCTGAGGCACGCTAGGATTTACTTAAATGAAAAAAATGCGTAAGCAGGAAGAACCAGAAGAGGACAAGATTGCCTGTAACAGTACAGTCCCAAACGTCTTCATTTGCTTACCATTCTACAAGTATTTTTCTTTCTCACATGACATTTGAGTTAGATGCCTAAAAAAAGGTCAGAGGGAGAAACTATTTCTTCACCTACCTGAAAATACTGCTCTTCTTCAAAGAAACAAGCTCACCACAAGGTGCAGGAATACAGCCCCGTGAACACACCTGCTCCTTCCAGTGAAGACACCGTAACAGACTGTCCCTGTTTCAAGCTTATTTGCTGAACTTCTGCTGCAGCTGCCCTGCATCCTGGTACGTGATGAGCGACAGGGTAACCCACTCACCCAGGAAACCCAGAGCGCTTGGCTCCTCAGGACCTTCCTTGACATCCTAAATGAAACTATGAAGTCCTTCCCATTTTTCCCTTGTTGCAAGATTTCTTTTCCAGGCCGAGGGTGGGAAAATAAATCCTGTGTGATAACTGCTTCTAAACACTCTTTGCGAGGATGACTCAGAAGTCAGACTGGAGTGCAAAACTGAAAATCTCCATCTACCACCCACCTTCTCTTTTGTTAGGAAACTAACAGGGGACTGAGAACATAGGCCAGAGAGGATGAAAAGTAATGAACAGGGTGTTAACGGGTAGGCAAGGGGGGAAAAAGAAGAAAGATATCTTTGATCTCAGGGAATCACAGAAAATCTCTGGGTTATCATCCAAACCCCAGTAAAACCATGCTACATTCTTCATCACTGTTAACACTTTTACAGGATACTCCCTGGACTGGACAACAAGGGTATGGCAGGTCAACAGAGTATACAGAACAAACCCAGGATTATCACCAGTGATGCCTCCAACGGAGATTTATGACGACAGGTTGTATGGGCTGAGAGGTTACTCTAACTTACGCATGACTGTCGGATAGGTAACTGGCCTTCTGTGTTCAGGGACAGGGGAAAAAAGTCTATTATTTTGATCTATTTGAATCTATTATTAATTTAATTAATTTTTATTTATTTTAATCTGTTCCTTTAACCTCTCAGAACAAAGGAGGAGATAGACAACTTAAAAAACATGCCTTTTGAAGCCAAGATTTCTGTGGGCAAAATCCCACCTTTAATGAAGCCCAGTATAACACTGCCAGTGCCATCAATAAAAGCAGTAGAGGACTGACAATCGGCTCAAACGTATGACTTTTCCAGCACTGCCACAACACTATTTTGATCTCCCAACAAGTTAATTTTTAGTTCTGAGGAAAAAGAGCCATTAAAAATGGCCTTGTGATTCTGAACTCACCAAAACCCGCTACCTGGTTTGTACGTACAGCATGCAGAACGCATTTACTATAACACATTTAAATTGTTAAACTAGGACATGCAAAACTGCCGAGTCTGAACAACGGGATAACTAGGGAATCGAAAAAAACCCCATCATACAGGTATTCCAGATCATCTTTTGAGGTGGAAATACACTTAGATAGGAAGATCAAGCAGTAACAAGTACACAGCACAAAAAATAGCTTTCTGTTACTACTATTATTAAGACAAATGAGATAACATCATGTATCAGAAAGAAGTTTTCTGAGTGGAGATCAGAATAGACCCACCAGCTAAAGCACAGTTGTCTCATATTGTTAGTTGATGTAAAAAATCTATCAGCAATGGCTGACAATCTTTCTAAGTGCCAGCCCACATGATTTAAATTTATATTTAATTCCAATAAAACATCCAATGAAGTCCATTAAAGTTTTGATCACAAGAAGATTGATTAAAACACCTAATGAGAACTGATTAAAGGACTTCATGATTTGACCCTTACTGCGCCAAATTTCCTGGCATCCTTCCAATAACAAAAGGAGGATGCTTACGTAAAAATGGCATAGCATTTTATTTCAAAGACAGGCTTTTTGGATTGGGCAAGAGGGGGGCTTCTTTATGATCTCCAACAGTAAACTGGTCTTGTGGTAGAACTAGTAGATACGTGATCATGTATTTTCAGAAGAACCTTGAGTAAAGAGTTTTGTTCTCTTCATGTCCAACACTCATGGTGAAGAAAGATAATAAACATTAGTGAAGAATTTTCTATTTAAAATTAAAATTCTATCTTCTGCAGAAATTACTGCCTGCTTTTAAAGATATATTGAAAAGCAAAAAATCTCCAGGCAGTAGCCCCTATGATTTTAAAACCATCAACACAGGAAAATTATTCTGGCATAGCTACTTCAGGAAATCTCCAACTTCAGGGAAGCCTTCAATCAAAAGTCCAAGCGACGCGCTGCTAGCATTTGCAGCTGGTTTGAATTCCTCAGGTTACTGTGAAGGGTAGTGTAGAAAAATGAACGGTAATGTGGTCTTTCAAACATAAGTATCAATATTAGAACCCTCTGCGGAAAATTTGGCAAATTCAGTCTTGATCTCTGTAGTCAGTTTGACACTGTAGTCCATGTTTCCCACAGACTAGCTACTACCTACTTCCTTAGGTCATTGTCTCAGAGTGAAACCATCATATTTGTTCCAAGAAACAGTGGGAGTCTGAATGACGCAATGCAGTTTCCATTGGCATAACCAATGGAAGATTTTGGCAAAGAATGGCTAGAGGAGTCAGTAAAAGTAAAGGCTGTTCACCCCTTTTTAAATTCTTTGTCCTTCTCATCACTGTTCTACTCCTCCCCACACCTTTCTCCTTTCCCTTTTCTCCATACTTAACAATTTCTTCTCATGTTCATTGTAACTATCCATTTTTCATTTGGTAACCACTGTTTCTGGTTATTCCTTCAGGTTTTACTTTGCCATCTGAATATTTGAACTAATATGAGTTTATACACATGCAGATAAAGCTTGCTAGATTTGTTAACATCTCTATCATTACTTAGTTGTCACAATAATTAATTGCTAATTAATAATTAGCAATAATTTTACATCTGAGAAGGAGTTCTTGCAATTTACCTTAAATAAACTACTTACTTAGCCAATTTTTGCATCTAATGATAACAAAGATGCTTTAACATGACCAGCTTGGAAAGATGTGAGCCATGAGCTCCT